>CM066320.1:23989500-25189500 GCA_033807775.1 Saussurea involucrata
GTGATCATGCGGGGTTATGTAAAACTGGAAGTCTGCATCAAATCGTTTTGCTCGTTCGATTTCTCGTTCGTGTTCCAACCTTTGAAGTTCGATTTCTCGTTCGTGTTCCAACCTTTGTGCGTTACCGACCACGGGGTCCTCCGAAACGTCAACCCACGCCGACACTAACGCGAGTTCCTCGGCTTTACTCCACGTTTGTTTGGCGGCTTTCGTTCGTCTCGGATTTGATGGTTCCGGGTTAGATTGTTGTGTCGGGATAAATTGTGGTGAGTTCGGGGTAGAAGGTTGGGTTTCCGGAACAATCTCGTCGTCGAGATTGATTGCGGGTGAAGGAAGATTGTAGTTGGCCGGAGTAAAACCTTGGTCAATCAAACCGGGACGTGTAAATTGGTAAGGAAATTGTTGCGAAAATTGTTGGTGATATTGTTGGGGAAATTGTTGCGGAAATTGTGGCGGAAATTGTTGCGGAAATTGTTGCGAGAATTGTGGCGGAAATTGTTGCGAGAATTGCGGATGATAACCTTGTTGTGTAAACGCTTGGAAACCAAGCTCTTGATCTTCTTGCGATTGTGGTGTATTCGGTCGGTTACGACGGGATGTAGGTGTTTTGTTTGGATTCATGATGAGAGAGGTGTGAAAAATAAGAGGTTGAGAGAATTTGAGAGAGTTTGAGAGGTGTGAGATTGAGAGAATTTGATAGTGTGAAAAATAAGAGGTTGAAAGATGTGAGAAATAAGAGGTTGAGAGGTGTGAGAAATAAGAGGTTGAGGGTTAAATATATAGTGGGATTAAATTTAGAATTTTTTTTTTTTAAGAAATAGCCGTTCAACGGTTGTTTTTTTAAAAAATTTAATTAAAATTTTTTTTTTTTTATAAAACCCTCGGGATGGCTCGGGAACCCAACCCCGCTCACCATCCCGCCCCGCTAGCCCATCCCGAGCCGTAGCGCCACCCCGCAGCCACCTCAGCCATCCCGAGCCCCTTCCCCGCTGGGGTACGGAAGGCCTTAATTTTAACAAATTATAATGCTCCTAATTACTAACAAGTTTCCCACCAGTCATAATTTGACACATAATCAAGTTTTTACTTTAAATAATAATTAACACACTCAATTTATACATTGTTAACCTTCTCAAATGTCAAACTTTCCCAAACACCCCCCTCCGCCAAACATTCCTCACTTCTACCAATCTCTCTCGATTAAACTTAAATATTTATCTTATAATTAGATTTTTTTCTCACATATTCATATTAGATAAATTATGTTGTATTTTATTAATTTTAAATACGTTTTTAGTTACAATTCAGTTATCTTATTAATTTAGGGCCGCATTGTTATGTGATGAGACTACTAAATTATTTATATAGTTATTTGACACTTTTGTAGCAACAATGTTAGTGAAAAAACTAAAAACGATTCCAACTGATCGTTTTTGGTTTTTTTTCACTAACATTGCCTTTTCTATTGTTGCGTCTTGATCAGTTGGAATCGTTTTTAGTTTTTTCACTAACATTGCTACTACAAAAGTGTCACAAGGGTTGTGGCGTAGTGGTTAAGGCCTTGGGGGATGTGGTGGAATATCCCATCTGTCCAGAGATCGAATCCAGGCTTACACAACAATAGTGGCCACTGAGTTTCAGGGCTGATTTCTTGCATTCATAATTTGCCGGGATTAGTCTAGGCATAGCCTAGGACACCCTTCCAAAGAATATATAAAACCAAATGGCCTTTGGCCTAGCGGTATTTGAGTCTCTTTCATCCTTAGAGGTTAGGGGTTCAAACCTCACCAAAGGTGAGAAGGTATGTGAGTTTATTTATTGTATTTGCCGTATATAAATATTATATACTTTAAAAAAAAAGTGTCAAACAACTATATAAATAATTTAGTAGTTTTAATGCATAACAATGCGGCCCTAAATTAACAAGATAACTGAATTGTAAGTAAAAACGTAATTAAAATTAATAAAATACAACATAATTTATCTAATATTAATATGTGAGAAAAAAAATCCAATTATAAGATAAATATTTAAGTTTAATTGTAAGAGATTGGTAGAAGTGAGGAATGTTTGGCGAGGGGGATGTTTGGGAGAGTTTGACATTTAAGAAGGTTAACAGTGTGTTAATTATTATTTAAATTAGAACTTGATTATGTGTCAAATTATGACGGGTGGGACAGGAGTGGTACAGGAAAGCCAGGGACAGCCGATTTTTATCCCTCAGTAACTTAATGGATGATGACTAAATCTTTATCACCAACCATGCCGAAGTAACAAATATGATATATAGTCAGAAACCTCAAACGACCCAAGTTATTTGATGCACTAACTCGTCGGATAACCAAAACCTCCAATGAATCCATATCCGTTGGATCAAATATCTTTCACTCCACTTATATTTTATCATTCTGTTTGAAACTCCCTCCTCTTCTCAAATGATCATTAAGGGAGTAATATGATGATGAGGATTCACAATGTTGAAATGATTGGCCAAGTCTTATCATAGAATTAATTGTCAGTCCTTCCAGTTTTCGGTTTGAAAAGAACTCTCATTGTTCAACCCCATTTTGGCCAAGATTTAGTATTAGCTCCAAAATCCGCATAACCATTATTGATTTCATTTAGGACAAGATTTTGGGTTGTTCTGATGATTGTTCTAGCTCTTGTTTTTCATGTCTATATAATTATCCAGTTTGCTTGATAACCTATTGAAATTTCCCAAACTTGGTTGGTTTTTTTATTCATTAGGTATCTTCTATACATAAGTCGAAAACTTACCCCTCGGCTTCATCTGAGCTGTAAGAGAGCTTCTATGATCTTTCACCTGCAAGATTTTTAACATGAGGTGTATGTCGAACAAACCGAAGCTGAACAATGAAAACCAATACACGTTTGATAGATTATGGATTCAAGTTATTTTCTGTATTATTACAAAAATAAGATATGAAAATATATCCAAGATAAGCACCACATCCATATGTTTTGTAGTAATATTAGCAGCTAGAGGGGGAACATATAAAAGAAAATCAAATCTCCAATATATGTATACCATTGTTTAACAAACCCAATCCATTCACAATGTTTCTTGCAAGTTCAGTTGAAGTTCATCTAGCAATTATAAAAAGATATAAGAAATACCGTTCGTGATCTTCAATCGTCAACTCAAACACAAACTCACAAATTCCATAATCAAGCCTTGTTGTGCACATTGAGCTGTTACTGCTATCAAAAACTCAAATGGAAAATCAAGCTAAGCAGACCGGTATCCAAAAAATGTTCTATTGGCCAACCTCATATTGTGGGTCTATTTATTCATAAAAAAACTGCTTCTTTTGTTCTTTGAGTAAACCAGCAGTCGGTCTACCTTATTCGAAATCTGCAACTTGTATAAATGAGAAACACACCTGAAGTGTGATAGATGTTGGAACCATAATGATATAACAGTTACATGTGTTAGATAGTTAATAAGACTAGTACAAGTACTAGATATGTAAATGGGGCAAAGATGAAAATGTGTGAATTTTCATTCACAACCGCCGGCCACCAACAGTTGCAATGGTTCATTGGCACCTCTTCAAGGCATCGGTTCATGTCTATAAATAGACATCCTATGTAAATGATTTTATAAGTTGAATCCAGAATATTATTTCCAGAAATCCAAGGGGTTCAACCCACTTTCTCTTGTTCTTTCTTATTGTATGATTGATGATTGTATGCATGATGTATATATGAAGCCGGGTAATTCGATCAAAGATCCTGGGAGTACAAGGCCTGACAAAACCGAACATGGTATCAGAGCCATGGGGCTCGAATTTATTAAGAAGGAAAGGCGTTGAAGAAGAAGAGCCAGCGGGCTCAATCAAACGAAGATCAAAAATCATGCGTCAATCATCATCTCAGAATCTTAGAATTCCAGAATTCTATCTATATTATTATTAGTATTTTCGTGTCCGACATTTCCTAGTTTTCGAAGCCTGCAATCTATTGTTTACTGCGTTCAATTGTGTAAGTAAATAGCCTGTGATTCACTAGAAGAACCAACAAGAGTGTTGAAGTAGCAATGGCGATTATTAGTCCAAGAGGAGAGAATCAAGTTGCGTACGGGGAAACTACGAAGAATGAGGGACGAAAATACCAACAGTACTAACAGTGGAAATTAAAGAACGATCAGAGAAGTGAAAAAAAAGAAAAAAAACACCATACCGAAAAGAGGTTTACATACCTTAATCGGAACCGGAGAAGACAATCGGAGAAATACGAACGGTCAGAAAAACCGTCGATTAAAGGCACGAGGGCAGGAAGCATCGCGTCAAAAGAACAACGATTAAAGGAATCATTGTACAAGGAAATCACCGGAGAAGAAGATCCGAACCGCAACCGCAAGAGGTTATCAAATCAGTCACCGGAGAAGGAGTTACCAACACCGGAAGACCACCGCTCAACAAGAAGATCGGCAAAATCGAACGGAGAAGAAGAAGGGATCGCAACCCTAGTTTTTTCTCACAGTGCACACACAGAAGATTTTTTATTTGTTTTATTAAAGGAAAACAAATAACAAAAAAAAATTCAAAATCTTTTATAACCGGCCAATTATAAAACTTTTGAAAAAAACAGATAAAAATTGTGACGGGGAAAGACGACAAGGAACCTGAAGATAGTTCCAAGATTAAGAAAATTCTTTCAAGAGTTTATTTTTCAAAATGACTGGGAAAGAAGACAAGGAACCTGCAGATAGTTCCAAGATTAAAGATGAAGACAGAAGACCGAAGAATTACTGTTTATACCATTAGGGGGGAGATTGTTGGAACCATAATGATATAACAGTTACATGTGTTAGATAGTTAATAAGACTAGTACAAGTACTAGATATGTAAATGGGACAAAGATGAAAAGGTGTGACTTTTCATTCACAACCGCCGGCCACCAACAGTTGCAATGGTTCATTGGCACCTCTTCAACATGTCTATAAATAGACATCCTATGTAAACAATTTTATAAGTTGAATCCAGAATATTATTTCCAGAAATCCAAGGGGTTCAACCCACTTTCTCTTGTTCTTTCTTATTGTATGATTGATGATTGTATGCATGATGTATATATGAAGCCGGGTAATTCGATCAAAGATCCTGGGAATACAAGGCCTGACAATTCCGAACAATAGATTCCAAGCTATGTGCGTAATGATTCAAATTCTTGTCAAATAGCAACAATACTAAGCTAAAGCAACAGCAAAAAAACTTATTCGTAGCAACAAAATCACCACAAAAGCCTAAAAAACTAAATGGCAGGATATGTAGCAGCAACAACAACAACAACAACAAAACTCAATAACAACAGCAAAACACTCGATAGCAACATCAATAAAATATACTGCTTGGTTTAATCGATCAAGTAGCATGTTTAATTCCATATTGGTTTAATCATGTTGATGCGCCAACTCCAAGACACAATAGTAAATGTACTTTGAGGACACAAATTTTTCCACAAAGTCTTTTTAAACAAGTGTAATAATCAACAAAAGTATGTAATAATCACACCTATATATATCACTGCAATTGGGTTGTCGTTTTGATTCAAGGCCACAAACACAATCAGCTAAGATGGTGTCCAAATTCAACAAAACACAATGACAAAATCAAGAAATTCATGACCACATCTAATAGCCTTAATTGACAATTTCCAGTTTTGGTAAAACAAATAAATAGATTAAAAACAAAGCAACACACAAGTACCAGTTTTGATTTCCTTTTGATGGCCACCGATTAAAACCGATAAACATATTATAAACTAAACAGTTTAAAAACTGACCAGTACCAAGGGACGGCAGCAGCAATGGACATTGGTATATATTGGTCATCAACTTGTTTTAACCAAAGCAAATACGTTATCCGATGAGCCAAAATCTAGGATAAAGAAAACAATAACACAATCGGCTGATTCGTCATGCATTCTTAACTAACTAAACGAATAAATATAAATTGGAACAAACTTAGACTAATATATGCTTACATCATAACTAATAAACACACATAATGCCCCAAATTCTGTTAATTATATACACACACGTATATATTATGTGTAGATATCAAGTTTTTACCTGGAAACCATAAGAACATGGCATAATTCAAGAACAAAAAGAAACTACCTTTTTTACTTGGTTTAGTCGGTGGAGCTACAACAGTTGAATCTGTTAGGAGGCTCTTTCCTGGACTTGGTCAGTTTGTTCCGGTCAAGAGTATGGTAGAATAAATCTCCACCAAATTAGGAGGATTAGTTGTAGTTTGATTTTGTCTTCTGTTTTCCGTTTTATTAGCCGAAGAGTCTTTTGAGAGCCGTTGTAAAGTGGGCTATTTAATGCCTCATTATTTGCTTAAATAAATCATCGTTCTCTCAAATTACTTCTGTGTGTTTTTTATTCTAGTATTAACAAGTGGTATCAGAGCCACCTCAAGGGCCTGATTACCGGAGAACGAGAGAAACCAAGTGATAGCAGATCCTGGTTGAGAGAGAGAAAGGGAGAGCAGAGAGAGAAAGGGAGAGCAGATCCAGAAAAGAAAGAATGGCAACATCAGACAAGTTCGTTCCACCGGCGATTCCAAAATTTGACGGCCACTATGACCATTGGTCATTGTTGATGGAGAATTTTCTGAGAAGCAAAGAGATATGGACTCTGGTTGAAGAAGGTGTGCCGATTCCAGAAGTCGGAGTGGCTGCTGCAAGTGAAGCACAAAAAAAGGGGTTCGAGGAGGCCAAGCTCAAGGATTTGAGAGTCAAGAATTTCTTGTTTCAGGCCATTGACAGAGAAATACTTGAAACAATTCTTGACAAATCATCGGCAAAAGCGATATGGGACTCGATGAATCAAAAGTATGAAGGATCAACTAAGGTGAAGCGAGCTCAACTTCAAGCCTTGAGAAAAGAGTATGAACTGCTAACCATGAAGGAGGGAGAAAAGGTGGACACCTTTATGGCCCGAACTCTCACCATTGTTAACAAAATGAAGGCTAACGGTGACGCGATGTCACAGGCCTCGGTTGTCGCAAAAGTTCTACGATCCTTGACCTCCAAGTTTAACTACGTGGTGTGCTCGATTGAGGAGTCCAACAATCTGGATACCATGAGTCCATGACAATAGATGAACTTCACGTCAGTCTTCTTGTGCAGGAACAACGATTGGTGGGTCAAGTTGAAGAATGTAACATCTCGATTTTTGTATAAAATACTAAGATGAGTTTTATTGATAAATCTATGATTTATTATGTGATAGATTAATTTTAGAGTTTATCCCGATTAAGTTACGTTATTTGTTTTATGGAGTTATAAGTAAAGGGGTAAACTTTAATTTTAATTTACAAGTTGAAGGTATAAAGTGTCATTTGATGGTACTTGAGGGACTAGTTTGGTAAATGGTGATTGAGGTGTCATCACCTCCACACTTTTCTTTTGGTAAGATAGATAGGTGGCAAATAGAGAGATAAAATGAGTAATCTCATTTTGTGTGTGTGTGTGTGTGTTTTACGAAAAGAGAAAGAGAGAGGGATCAAGAAAGGAAAGAAGAAAAAGAAGAAGATAAGCAGATTTATCAGCTGGAGAATTTGATTATAATCTGAGGAAACAAAGGTATGATTCTATTTACAACTTTGTTTATAAATAGATGCATAAATTTGAGTTTATATGGTTTAGAAATGGGTCTTGATGATTTTTGATGATTATGATAAATCTGGGTTGATGTTTATGTTCAATAAGTAGTATTGAACATATCTGCAAATTTGTAGAAACATGCATAGCGTAAAAATATGAATTTTTGGGTTTTTACGTTTTTCAGTTAGTTGAGATATTCATGAACTCAGTTAGTTGCGACAGTTATGAACTCAGTTAGTTGCGACAGTTATGAATTTAGTTGGTTGCGATATGGTGCTATGTCTCAACAGTTGGTTGCGATATGGTGCTATGTCTCAACAGTTGGTTGCGATATGGTGCTATGTCTCAACAGTTGGTTGCGATATAGTGTTATGTCTCAACAGTTGGTTGCGACAAGTGGGAGTTGTTGCAATGGTGGGTTGCGACAAGGTGTATCACAGTTAGTTGGTTGCGATAAGTATTGATAATTTTTGTTGTTTTAAGGATTCTCAGTCTTAAGGGTCATGTACAGTAGACTAATACTAGTACATTATGTATTTGAGTATTTCAGATCTCTGTGGAGTGGTGACGAAAGTTCATACGATTTTGAGAAGGAAAAGTAAGGGTGATACTACTGCTATCAGGTGAGTTCATTCTTACCTTACCTTTTTATAATGTTTTAAAGTATGGTAAGGTGTATTTTATAAATGAACTGATTTGATGACTTTTGGAAGAATAATTTTATGAAGTAAAATTATGTCAAGACTCGTAAGTGTTAATATTGATGGTTAGACTTATAGAATGAGGAATTGACGTATTAAAATATGATCGGCTTATACTAAATGATATAAGAGATCTATAAAGGAGGTTTGATTTTATTGAATGATATGAGGAATTTGTGTAATAAATATGTGATTGGCTCATACTGAATAATATGAGAAATATATATTAAGAAATAACCTGTACGAGTACGGTTAAGTGTAAGGGATTCATATACACTAGCTTTATTGGATAACGCAGGATAGGCAAAGTATAATTGCTAATTCCTGTATATATTGGAAGGTAATGAATAGGCAAGGTAGAATTGCTATTCATAATTGAAAAAGGAGGAATAGGCAAAGTATAATTGTTATTCTCGTGTATCCTTGGAATGATTGAATAGACAAAGTAGAATTGTTATTCATGTCAATGATTGAATAGACAAAGTAGAATTGTTATTCATGTGAATGATCGAATAGACAAAGTAGAATTGTTATTCATGTGAATGATCGAATAGACAAAGTAGAATTGTTATTCGTATGAATGATTGGATAGGCAAAGTAGAATTGCTATTCATATAGAAATGGGGGAATAGGTGAAAGTATAATTACTATTCATATGGAACGATTGAATAGGTAATATAGATTTACTATTCATATAGAAACGATTGAATAGGCAAAGCATAATTGCTATTCAGGTTGATTGATTGAATAGATAAAGTAGAGTTATTATTCGTATTTGAGATGTAGAAATATGAATTAGAAGAAGTGTAAGTATTGTTTTCCTGTGATTTCAGCGGATTAAAAATAGGCAATATATAAGTGTTATTTCTATATCCATTTAAAGAAGAAGGTATGATGTTTGAATGGAAGTCTGTAGGATTGATCGATAAACTAAAATCCGTGATGATTTGTAGTAGGTTATTGAATTTGGTGATATGATTTTATGAATGGTAGCTATACTCGTGGGATTGAGTATGATACTGTTATTATGAGAGAAGTATGAGTACGGTAAGAACGAGTGTGAGTCAAGTTTGATAAACCTTGTTTACATTGATTTAAAAGTATTGTTTTGAAACTGAATGTTCTCACTAGGCGTTAGCCTAATTGTTTCAAATAATATTTTCTTACCAGGTATGAGCTCAGGGACGTAATGGGATGAGTGGAGAGTTTATGGTGACAACAAGTTGATGTAAATTAACTCTTGTTATTATTTTCACTCGTTAAGAACGTTTATGTTATGGATTTTAGATGAGTAAACCCTTTTATTTCAGGTTTAAATTTGCCCTGATTTTTAGGGTGTTACAAAGAAGAACAAGTATTGAAGGTAGAAGACAGGAGGTCAAACCAGTGGAATGGTCAAAGAGGACGAGGGAACTACAGGGGCGGATACCGAGGAAGAGGAAGGTCACAAAGAAGGAGCTCGTTTAACAAAGCAATGGCAGAATGCTACAGGTGTCACATGCTCGGTCACCTTGCCTATGAGTGTACGGATTTTGAGAAAAAGGCCAACTATGCTGAGGTGGAAGACGGAGAAGAAATGGTGTTAATGGCTCACGTTGATATGAATGATGCAAAACAAGAACAAGTATGGTTCATTGACACTGGATGCAGCAATCACATGAGCGGAGACAAATCGTGGTTCTGTGATCTTGATGAGAGCTTTAGACACACGGTAAAGTTAGGTAACGGTACTCGAATGAATGTGATGGGGAGAGGGAATGTGAAGCTAGAAATCAGTGGTATGTCTCATACTATGGCTAATGTGTATTACATACCCGAGCTTGAAAGTAATCTGTTGAGTGTAGGGCAGATACAAGAAGGCAGTATTGCCATCTTGATTAACGAGAATGTGTGCAAGCTCTACCATCCAGTGAAAGGATTAATTGTCGAGTCCAAAATGAGCACTAATAGGATGTTTACTCTACTTGCCACTCCGACAACAAAGGTACCGCTTTGTTTTAATACTAATACTGATGACACAACTCACCTTTGGTACTGCAGATATGGCCACTTAAACCACAACGGTTTGAGAACTTTAAAGTGTCGAGGGATGGTGCAAGGTCTACCTGAGCTCAGAACCCCCACCAAACAGTGTCGTAGTTGCTTAGTAGGCAAGCAACAAAGAGATGCATTCTCGAAGAGAAGTGAGTGGAGAGCTGCTCGTCGCCTTCAACTGATTCATTCGGATCTGTGTGGCCCAATCTCACCAGAATCATGCAGCAAAAAGAAGTACATAGCTTTGTTCATCGACGACTATTCAAGAAAGTGTTGGACGTACTATCTAGCTGAAAAAGGACAAGTATTCAACACTTTTAAGGGTTTCAAAGCACGTATTGAGAAGGAAACTGGATTGTTCATTCAGTGTCTCAGGACCGACCGAGGAGAAGAATATAACTCGAGAGAGTTTAAGGAGTATTGTGAATCTCAGGGAATAAAGCGACAACTCACAGCAGCCTATTCCCCACAGCAAAATGGGGTAGCGGAGAGAAAGAACCGTACGTTACTGAACATGGTCAGAAGCATCTTGGCAGAAAGGAGTGTTCTAAAAGAGTACTGGACAGAGGCTGCAAATTGGGCGACTCATTTGTTGAATCGAAGTCCAACGCTTGCAGTTAAAAATGTCACTCCTGAAGAAGCCTGGAGTGGAAGAAAGCCTGATGTAGATCACTTCAGGATCTTTGGGTGTCTTGCTCACGTGCATATTCCAAAATAGAAAAGGAAGAAGCTCGATGATAAAAGCAAAAATTGTGTGATGTTTGGAGTAAGTGAAGAATCTAAGGCATATAGATTGTATGATCCTGAGGCTGACGAGATTATTATTAGCAGGGATGTGCTATTTGAGGAAGATGAGCAATGGAGATGGAAGAAGGTTGAAGCAGATCAAATCAGGCAACTTCATTGGAATGATGATGACACTCGTCAAGAGGATAAGGAACCTACCAAGGCAGCAGCAACAACCGATGATGTAGAACCTGGTAATCCCAATAATCCTAACTTATTTGATAATTCTAACCTGTCCGGTGACTTAGGTGAAGCAACTCAAAATGAACCAGAAGGAAGGACTCATAGAAGACCGATGAGAGATTACATTAGCGGCGAAGGGCTGTCGGATGAAGACAGTGTGACAGTGCTTTGAATATTGGATACTAACTTATTAATCCATAATTAGTGTTTGTATAAATTAAGGGTCTAGTTGATAGATTAATCTCAAATGTTTAATTGTATGTAAATATACAAATATATAGGTTATGTATAGGTAGTTACTTATGTAAAGTTGTGACTGTTCATGAAACAACACAACTATAGCCGAACCATTGCGATGGTTCAAAGGCACCCTTTCGGTGTCTATAAATATGTATCAAGTATTCACAAATTAAAGTGTGGATGATTGTTTATCAATAAAGATTAGTTTGATTACTATTGTTATTCAATCGTTCATAGATATAGAGATCCGATCAGTGGGATCCAACAGTGGTATCAGAGCCAAAGGAATGATACAGAGAAGAGAGAAAGAAGGAATTGATCGGGATTAGATCAATAGGGAAAATCGATTAAGAGAAGAACCGATCGGGATTAGATCGTTCTTCAAAACGGGTTAGAGAAACCCTAGTTCGATTCAGAAAAATCGAATAGAGAGAGAGATAGACACGATTCGATTAAGTGAAAATCGAATCAGAGAAAAAAAAACATACCGGTTGTGCGAAGGAGAAACCGCCGCTGTATAGTTGCCGGAGAAGAAGAGATACACCACCACCGCCGCCGTCGCTTGAAAAGAAACCGTCGATCAAAAGGCACGCCGGCGAAGGATTTGAACGGAGAAGACGAAGGGGTTCGAAGACCCTGTTCCTGATTCACGCGATAAACACACATAAAGGTGTAAATCCTTTTTCTTTTGTTTAATAAATCTGACCTAAAATTTATTTAGGTTAAGATAAGGAAATTTAAAAAAAAGGATTTAACTTTTATAACATCTTATTTTGTTTCTTAAAAAAAACTTTAGATTTGCTTTATTTGTTTTATTAAAAGAAAACAAATAAAAGTTTTTTTTATAACAGCCAATTATAAAATAGATTTAAAAAATCAAAAGGATATGACGGGAGATAAAAAAGAAAACAACAATGTTGTTTATAGAGAAGTCGCCACACCACTATCATCATATCAATGCCCAGTTCTAAATAAAACGAACTATACATTATGGGCATTAAGGATGAAGAAGATACTAGTGGCAAATGGAGTATGGGATTTAGTAGAAGGAACAAGTACATCAAAAGAGATTGATGTAAAAAGGATAGTTCTGCATCAGCATACCTATTTCAAGGGTTACCAGAAGATTTGCAAATGCAAGTCGCGGGATGTGAAACAGCAAAAGAAATTTGGAACTCTCTAAAGTCCAGATTTATTGGGACAGAAGATGTACAACAGGCACACTCGCAACAACTTAAATCAGAATTCGAGAGACTTGTAATGAAAGAAGATGAATCAATAGATTCATATGCCGGGAAGTTGATGAGTATTATTACAAAGGCTGCCACATATGGATTAACGTTTGATGAGCAAACAAAAGTACGGAAAGTACTTAGTGCAGTACCAGATAAATTTATACCAGTAGTAGCAACCATTGAAATGATTGTTGATTTTAAGACTGTAAAGTTGGAGGAGATTATCGGGAAACTTAAGACCTATGAAGAAAGGATCAAGTTTAGAAAAGGAAATCAGGAAGATAATAGTGAGAAGTTGTTGTTCACACGTCGAGGGAATGACAGAAATTATGAACACAACTATGGAAATGGTAGACGAGGAGGTGGTAATCAGACACGAGGAAGAGGCCGAGGAAGATTTACAAGAGATAGTAAGAATGAAGATAGTTATGATAGAAGAAGGAAAAACCCTGGAGATCAAAACTACCATAGAAGAGATTTTAGAGAAATAGAATGTTACAATTGTCATGAGTTCGGACACTATGCTGCAGATTGTCCAAAACCAGACCATAGAAAAGAAATATCAAACCTTGTAGAAGAAGATTTAGAACCAACGTTGTTAATGGCTATGAGCAAGGATGAAAACGAGATGGCATCTTTAGAAGAAGAACCAAGATGGAATGGAATTGTCATTGAGAAGGATGAAATTCCAAAAGACAAGTTAGAAGACATGAGGTCAAAATTAGAAATTGATTTGAGGAGTAAACTAGAGTTTTGGAAGTTAGAAATACTTCAAGACATAGAAATGGAGAAACAAGAGTTTGAGAAGAAAATGAGAAATAGAGAGATAGCATTTGAGAAACAAATGCAGAGAAAGTTAGAGAACCTGGAGAAGTTGAGAAATTGCACAAGCAAAGAGATGAAAGAGTCAAAAGCAGAACAGTTTGAGAAAGAGAATCATGAAGTTGTTTTAGATAAGAAACATCAAGAAAATGAACCAAGCATTGACAAGGGCAAATGCAAGAAGCATCATGAAACACTATCAAGATTTCCAATGGAAAGCCAAGTTGAGAAAGACATAAAATCAAGCAACAAGAAAGTTGAACCAGAAGATCATGATACAAGTACTACAAACAAATCGTTGAAGATTCAAGATTGTGAAATGATACGAATGAAGAAAGATAGTGACAAAGCTGACAAAGATGATCGAGATGAGATTGAAGACAAGGAAGAAAGAAGTCAAATCAAAGAGGAAGTTCAGGACATAGTTCGTGTTAAAGACAAAGTCAAAGGAAGTGGAAACAAGCCAAAGTTCAGAGAGCAAGACCTGCTACAATCTGCCCAAGATAAAGATGATGAAGCTTGAAGATATCAAAGGCATGGATTAATAAATTAGGGGGGAGTATTGGATACTAACTTATTAATCCATAATTAGTGTTTGTATAAATTAAGGGTCTAGTTGATAGATTAATCTCAAATGTTTAATTGTATGTAAATATACATATATATAGTTTATGTATAGGTAGTTACTTATGTAAAGTTGTGACTGTTCATGAAACAACACAACTATAGCCGAACCATTGCGATGGTTCAAAGGCACCCTTTCGGTGTCTATAAATATGTATCAAGTATTCACAAATTAAAGTGTGGATGATTGTTTATCAATAAAGATTAGTTTGATTACTATTGTTATTCAATCATTCATATATATAGAGATCCGATCAGTGGGATCCAACATTGAATACACCGATAGACGTGTGATAATTAAACCTCAACGCAAGTATGCATCGAGATCTAATGTCGTCTTTTCAAGTAATAAAGTGGTGAGATCTACTTATCGTTCCCACAGAGATTGGAGTAAAAGCGTAATAAAAGTCTAATAAAATAGATGATTTCCATGGATCAATTCGAATATAATATTTTTGTTGGATTTGTCACAGATTATATTGAACAATTAATAAAGAAAGCAAGGGTGTAAGACGTTGGGGTGAAGTTTAAATATAAATTCCAGCAGACCAATGATGTGGCAATGCTACAGCATTGGTTTCTCAACACTTAGGTTCACCATCTACTTTTCAGGATGCCCTTCCGGATCTTTAACATTATACTACTGATCTAGCTTTCAATAACCCATTCCTGGTGATATGTCAGGACTATCAATAGTAAAATGATGCCTTCCAAGTATATGGATAAACAAATTACTTTGTTAAAAATCACTCTTCCAAGTTGATCCCATATCTGTTAAGTTGACGTGTTCTGAGTAGTCCATTCCTGATACGCACTCTACACTTTTACCATCATAACGATGACCAACTTATCGAGCAAAATCAACCCAGAAAAGACAGAGATGACAAATTCCTTTGTCAGTAGCTCTTCCAAGTCTTACTTCCTTTGTCATTCGGATTGACGTGCATATCAATGGCTCATTCCTGATGCCATGGCACTTTAATACTTTCAAAGTGATCAAAACGTCATGAAATAAACTTATCTTAATAAAACTTAACATGAAATGGTGAGCATCATTATTGAGAAATAATGTCCACCTTTCTTTATATTTAAAACTCCACCCTTTAATCTCACACCCAAGCTATGGAATTTAGCTACTCATACTTGAAAGTTAATTACAATAAATGTAAATGACTGAAATTAAAGACGTAATGTAAATGACATTAAAGTAAATGACAAGAATGAAAAGTTCAATAATTAAAAACAAGAAAGAAGTGCAGCAATGTTGTCAGCAATGTTGCAGCAACTCATGTATATGAACTATAAAAAGAAGAACAAGATGAAGAAGATAACTTGCATAAAATTAAAGAAAGCAATAAAGTGTTTCCAATCAGTTTGTGAACTGATCGATCCCCTTTAAAACAATGCTAAACACTCCTATTTAAACAAAAGAGGAGTGGCAAACTAGATAATATCACAACAAATCTCCTAATGTGCCATGTTGCAACTATTCATGTACCATGTTGCAACTATTCATGTACCAAATACTATTCTAAGGAGACACTACATTGTAATAGCATTATTACAAACCAATGAAGTCTAGTTAAAATGTAACTACACCAATTGGATCCAGTTTGCATGCTTTCTTTCCCAAAAGTTGCGTTCCACGTCATTTCTCCATCTCTACTCTTCAGCTGCGGATGCTGTAGCATTGAAACAACACTGCCTGCACTAAGAACTAGTTTTAGCCATTCTACTTTATAAAAACAAGCAAAATCCTTTACTTAGATCCATGATTAAGAAAGATACAAATAAGAGAATAAAATGACTCAAAAGTTGGGATAAAGCAAAATATTATATCTAAAAAGATAAGAAAAAGACATAATATGCATTGAATAAATAATGCATATCACGCCCTCAAATTTAAAGTGTTCTTTGTCCCCAAACAACTAAAAGACCAAAAAGAAATTGACTCAATTTTGAAAATTTCTTGCAAAATCTTGGCATTAAGTGCACACACATAATGTAATATCTGTCACATGTAGTTCATAGCCTTTCATAAATCTTTTAGTACCCAATCATGCATAATTGTGTGTATGGATCATAAGCTAGCACTTTTCTTCTCTTTGTTAGTCACCACACAACCTATATCTAGGATCACTAGGACTTTTTAGGGTCACTCTTTTTGGCATTTCTTTTCTCACATGGCCTTTTCTCTCAACAAAAATTCACAAAAAAATTCAATTTTTAGCACTTTGTGCTTCTTTTTGTTGACTTTGTGTACCTTGCCCCTATGGGACATTTTTGGGACTTCTTTGATCACATCATTCAGATTAGAGCTTTGCTCTTTTGTATTGACTTTTCTGTTTTTCAAGGTGTAACCCTCCTTTTAGGGTGTAACCTTCCCACCCTCAAATTTAGAATGTACAATGTCCCCATTGTACCCCAATAAAGTGTGTGAGTGTATCAAGGTTACAAGTGGCTATGCAAATTGAAAAGATGGCCTAGATCATCCCCCTAAACGTATTTAGGTCATGTTGGTCAATTTGTGGCCCAAGAAAATAATGCTAGTTCTAACAGGAACACACAACCATGTGATTAGCATGCATCAAAGAGTTATTATGGATATGAACACAAAAATAGCATATTACCTATGTGTGATTTTGCAAGATAAAATAAACCTAAAAATAGCAAAATTATAGCAAATTATCCCAGACACAAGAAAAGAAAAACATGGAAGCTAAGGAATAGATTTTGACATGTCCTACTCCATAGGAGTAGGCTGTGACTCCTCTTGTGCAACTGCTGATGTTGCTCCTGATGCTATAGCAACATTGCAAATCTCTTATGTTGTTGTGTTACATGCTGCAACATCAATCTGCAACCTTCCTTTCTCCAGATTGTCTTTGGCCTCTTTCAGCCTCTTGTTCTCTTCTGCCAATTTCTGGTTCCTACCCTTCAGCTTCCTCACCTGAGTCATCACCTTTTTCAACCTCAGTCCCTTCTTGGAATCAACTCCCAGCCTCACTTCCTTCTTGAGAGTCACCACCTCTTTCTTCATCACCTCAATCTCCATGGCTTGATTTCTCATGCCTCAGCCTCGATACACTCTTGGTGTCTATAGCCCACTTCTCATCTTCTTCCTTTTGAACGTCATCTTCCTCATATTGAGGAACACCAACTGCAGTCAAAAAATGAGACAACAAACCAGGGAAGAAAAACTTCCCTTGATTCCTCTTTGCAGAGTAGTTAATGGACTTACAAATTATATCACCCGTATTGACTTTCTGGCCAGTCATAAGGCAGTACAGCAAGATCATTCTTTCACAGTTTATTGATTTGTCATGAGTGGTTGGGGCTAAGGAACTTCTGATAAAGCTCATCCAAACGTTGGCATCAGGGAGTAGGTTGGATGCTTTGAAGGTTCTAAGCATGTAGTTTGGGTGGTTTTCCCATTTGGTGCCAGGTTTCCCTATTACTTTGACCATATCATCCAACTGCTTTTGAGTGGCAGTTTTGGTCAAAGTGTCAAAAGCAGTGGTGATGTTCAAATAATTGTTGAGAGCTTCGGCTGTCAAATGGAAGCCTATACCCCTTACAGTGACTAGGTCGGATTTTGTCTCAGCTACCTCCGCATATAATTCCCTAACAAGAGTGAGGTTATAGGAAAGTTTTACCTTGCAAAAATCATCCCATTGTTGCTCTTTGATCACCGTCTGGATAAACTCATAATCTTTGACACTCTTGGAGTCGAAGCCCTTATCCATCAAAGCACCTTTGTTTTTTCTGTTTATCAACAGTTGGTTGCGATATGGTGCTATGTCTCAACAGTTGGTTGCGATATGGTGCTATGTCTCAACAGTTGGTTGCGATATAGTGTTATGTCTCAACAGTTGGTTGCGACAAGTGGGAGTTGTTGCAATGGTGGGTTGCGACAAGGTGTATCACAGTTAGTTGGTTGCGATAAGTATTGATAATTTTTGTTGTTTTAAGGATTCTTAGTCTTAAGGGTCCTGTACAGTAGATTAATACTAGTACATTATGTATTTGAGTATTTCAGATCTCTGTGGAGTGGTGACGAAAGTTCATACGATTTTGAGAAGGAAAAGTAAGGGTGATACTACTGCTATCAGGTGAGTTCATTCTTACCTTACCTTTTTATAATGTTTTAAAGTATGGTAAGGTGTATTTTATAAACGAACTGATTTGATGACTTTTGGAAGAATAATTTTATGAAGTAAAATTATGTCAAGACTCGTAAGTGTTAATATTGATGGTTAGACTTATAGAATGAGGAATTGACGTATTAAAATATGATCGGCTTATACTAAATGATATAAGAGATCTATAAAGGAGGTTTGATTTTATTGAATGATATGAGGAATTTGTGTAATAAATATGTGATTGGCTCATACTGAATAATATGAGAAATATATATTAAGAAATAACCTGTACGAGTACGATTAAGTGTAAGGGATTCATATACACTAGCTTTATTGGATAACGTAGGATAGGCAAAGTATAATTGCTAATTCCTGTATATATTGGAAGGTAATGAATAGGCAAGGTAGAATTGCTATTCATAATTGAAAAAGGAGGAATAGGCAAAGTATAATTGTTATTCCCGTGTATCCTTGGAATGATTGAATAGACAAAGTAGAATTGTTATTCATGTGAATGATTGAATAGACAAAGTAGAATTGTTATTCATGTGAATGATTGAATAGACAAAGTAGAATTTTTATTCATGTGAATGATTGAATAGACAATGTAGAATTGTTATTCATGTGAATGATCGAATAGACAAAGTAGAATTGTTATTCATGTGAATGATCGAATAGACAAAGTAGAATTGTTATTCATGTGAATGATCGAATAGACAAAGTAGAATTGTTATTCATGTGAATGATCGAATAGACAAAGTAGAATTGTTATTCGTATGAATGATTGGATAGGCAAAGTAGAATTGCTATTCATATAGAAATGGGGGAATAGGTGAAAGTATAATTACTATTCATATGGAACGATTGAATAGGTAATATAGATTTACTATTCATATAGAAACGATTGAATAGGCAAAGCATAATTGCTATTCAGGTTGATTAATTGAATAGATAAAGTACAGTTATTATTCGTATTTGAGATGTAGAAATATGAATTAGAAGAAGTGTAAGTATTGTTTTCCTGTGATTTCAGCGGATTAAAAATAGGCAATATATAAGTGCTATTTCTATATCCATTTAAAGAATAAGGTATGATGTTTGAATGGAAGTCTGTAGGATTGATCGATAAACTAGAATCCGTGATGATTCGTAGTAGGTTATTGAATATGGTGATATGATTTTATGAATGGTAGCTATACTCGTGGGATTGAGTATGATACTGTTATTATGAGAGAAGTATGAGTACGGTAAGAACGAGTGTGAGTCAAGTTTGATAAACCTTGTTTACATTGATTTAAAAGTATTGTTTGAAACTGAATGTTCTCACTAGGCGTTAGCCTAATTGTTTCAAATAATATTTTCTTACCAGGTATGAGCTCAGGGACGTAATGGGATGAGTGGAGAGTTTATGGTGACAACAAGTTGATGTAAATTAACTCTTGTTATTATTTTCACTCGTTAAGAACGTTTATGTTATGGATTTTAGATGAGTAAACCCTTTTATTTCAGGTTTAAATTTGCCCTGATTTTTAGGGTGTTACAAAGAAGAACAAGTATTGAAGGTAGAAGACAGGAGGTCAAACCAGTGGAATGGTCAAAGAGGACGAGGGAACTACAGGGGCGGATACCGAGGAAGAGGAAGGTCACAAAGAAGGAGCTCGTTTAACAAAGCAATGGCAGAATGCTACAGGTGTCACAGGCTCGGTCACCTTGCCTATGAGTGTCCAGATTTTGAGAAAAAGGCCAACTATGCTGAGGTGGAAGACGGAGAAGAAATGGTGTTAATGGCTCACGTTGATATGAATGATGCAAAACATAAACAAGTATGGTTCATTGACACTGGATGCAGCAATCACATGAGCGGAGACAAATCGTGGTTCTGTGATCTTGATGAGAGCTTTAGACACACGGTAAAGTTAGGTAACGGTACTCGAATGAATGTGATGGGGAGAGGGAATGTGAAGCTAGAAATCAGTGGTATGTCTCATACTATGGCTAATGTGTATTACATACCCGAGCTTGAAAGTAATCTGTTGAGTGTAGGGCAGATACAAGAAGGCAGTATTGCCATCTTGATTAACGAGAATGTGTGCAAGCTCTACCATCCAGTGAAAGGATTAATTGTCGAGTCCAAAATGAGCACTAATAGGATGTTTACTCTACTTGCCACTCCGACAACAAAGGTACCGCTTTGTTTTAATACTAATACTGATGACACAACTCACCTTTGGTACTGCAGATATGGCCACTTAAACCACAACGGTTTGAGAACTTTAAAGTGTCGAGGGATGGTGCAAGGTCTACCTGAGCTCAGAACCCCCACCAAACAGTGTCATAGTTGCTTAGTAGGCAAGCAACAAAGAGATGCATTCCCGAAGAGAAGTGAGTGGAGAGCTGCTCGTCGCCTTCAACTAATTCATTCGGATCTGTGTTGCCCAATCTCACCAGAATCATGCAGCAAAAAGAAGTACATAGCTTTGTTCATCGACGACTATTCAAGAAAGTGTTGGACGTACTATCTAGCTGAAAAGGGACAAGTATTCAACACTTTTAAGGGTTTCAAAGCACGTATTGAGAAGGAAACTGGATTGTTCATTCAGTGTCTCAGGACCGACCGAGGAGAAGAATATAACTCGAGAGAGTTTAAGGAGTATTGTGAATCTCAGGGAATAAAGCGACAACTCACAGCAGCCTATTCCCCACAGCAAAATGGGGTAGCGGAGAGAAAGAACCATACGTTACTGAACATGGTCAGAAGCATCTTGGCAGAAAGGAGTGTTCTAAAAGAGTACTGGACTGAGGCTGCAAATTGGGCGACTCATTTGTTGAATCGAAGTCCAACGCTTGCAGTTAAAAATGTCACTCCTGAAGAATCCTGGAGTGGAAGAAAGCCTGATGTAGATCACTTCAGGATCTTTGGGTGTCTTGCTCACGTGCATATTCCAAAACAGAAAAGGAAGAAGCTCGATGATAAAAGCAAAAATTGTGTGATGTTTGGAGTAAGTGAAGAATCTAAGGCATATAGATTGTATGATCCTGAGGCTGACGAGATTATTATTAGCAGGGATGTGCTATTTGAGGAAGATGAGCAATGGAGATGGAAGAAGGTTGAAGCAGATCAAATCAGGCAACTTCATTGGAATGATGATGACACTCGTCAAGAGGATAAGGAACCTACCAAGGCAGCAGCAACAACCGATGATGTAGAACCTGGTAATCCCAATAATCCTAACTTATCTGATAATTCTAACCTGTCCGGTGACTTAGGTGAAGCAACTCAAAATGAACCAGAAGGAAGGACTCATAGAAGACCGATGAGAGATTACATTAGCGGTGAAGGGCTGTCGGACGAAGACAGTGTGACAGTGCTTTGAATACACCGATAGACGTGTGATAATTAAACCTCAACGCAAGTATACATCGAGATCTAATGTCGTCTTTTCAAGTAATAAAGTGGTGAGAGCTACTTATCGTTCCCACGGAGATTGGAGTAAAAGCGTAATAAAAGTCTAATAAAATAGATGATTTCCAAGGATCAATTCGAATATAATATTTTTGTTGGATTTGTCACAGATTATATTGAACAATTAATAAAGAAAGCAAGGGTGTAAGACGTTGGGGTGAAGTTTAAATATAAATTCCAACAGACCAATGATGTGGCAATGCTACAGCATTGGTTTCTCAACACTTAAGTTCACCATCTACTTTTCAGGATGCCCTTTCGGATCTTTAACATTATACTACTGATCTAGCTTTCAATAACCCATTCCTGGTGATATGTCAGGACTATCAATAGTAAAATGATGCCTTCCAAGTATATGGATAAACAAATTACTTTGTTAAAAATCACTCTTCCAAGTTGATCCCATATCTGTTAAGTTGGCGTGTTCTGAGTGGTCCATTCCTGATACGCACTCTACACTTTTACCATCATAACGATGACCAACTTATCGGGCAAAATCAACCCAGAAAAGACAGAGATGACAAATTCCTTTGTCAGTAGCTCTTCCAAGTCTTACTTCCTTTGTCATTCGGATTGACGTGCATATCAGTGGCTCATTCCTGAAGCCATGGCACTTTAACACTTTCAAAGTGATCAAAACGTCATGAAGTAAACTTATCTTTATAAAACTTAACATGAAATGGTGAACATCATTATTGAGAAATAATGTCCACCTTTCTTTATATTTAAAACTCCACCCTTTAATCTCACACCCAAGCTATGGAATTTAGCTACTCATACTTGAAAGTTAATTACAATAAATGTAAATGACTGAAATTAAAGACGTAATGTAAATGACGTAAAAGTAAATGACAAGAATGAAAAGTGCAATAATTAAAAACAAGAAAGAAGTGCAGCAATGTTGTCAGCAATGCTGCAGCAACTCATGCATATGAACTATAAAAAGAAGAACAAGATGAAGAAAATAACTTGCATAAAATTAAAGAAAGCAATAAAGTGTTTCAAATCAGTTTGTGAACTGATCGATCCCCTTTAAAACAATGCTAAACACTCCTATTTAAACAAAAGAGGAGTGGCAAACTAGATAATATCACAACAAATCTCCTAATGTGCCATGTTGCAACTATTCATGTACCATGTTGCAACTATTCATGTACCAAATACTATTCTAAGGAGACACTACATTGTACTAGCATTATTACAAACCAATGAAGTCTAGTTAAAATGTAACTACACCAATTGGATCCAGTTTGCATGCTTTCTTTCCCAAAAGTTGCGTTCCACGTCATTTCTCCATCTCTACTCGTCAGCTGCGGATGTTGTAGCATTGAAACAACATTGCCTGCACTAAGAACTAGTTTTAGCCATTCTACTTTATAAAAACAAGCAAAATCCTTTACTTAGCTCCATGATTAAGAAAGATACAAATAAGAGAATAAAATGACTCAAAAGTTGGGATAAAGCAAAATATTATATCTAAAAAGATAAGAAAAAGACATAATATGCATTGAATAAATAATGCATATCACGCCCTCAAATTTAAAGTGTTCTTTGTCCCCAAACAACTAAAAGACCAAAAAGAAATTGACTCAATTTTGAAAATTTCTTGCAAAATCTTGGCATTAAGTGCACACACATAATGTAATATCTGTCACATGTAGTTCATAGCCTTTCATAAATCTTTTAGTACCCAATCATGCATAATTGTGTGTATGGATCATAAGCTAGCACTTTTCTTCTCTTTGTTAGTCACCACACAACCTATATCTAGGATCACTAGGACTTTTTAGGGTCACTCTTTTTGGCATTTCTTTTCTCACATAGCCTTTTCTCTCAACAAAAATTCACAAAAAATTTCAATTTTTAGCACTTTGTGCTTCTTTTTGTTGACTTTGTGTACCTTGCCCCTATGGGACATTTTTGGGACTTCTTTGATCACATCATTCAGATTAGAGCTTTGCTCTTTTGTATTGACTTTTCTGTTTTTCAAGGTGTAACCCTCCTTTTAGAGTGTAACCTTCCCACCCTCAAATTTAGAATCTACAATGTCCCCATTGTACCCCAATAAAGTGTGTGAGTGTATCAAGGTTACAAGTGGCTATGCAAATTGAAAAGATGGCCTAGATCATCCCTCTAAACGTATTTAGGTCATGTTGGTCAATTTGTGGCCCAAGAAAATAATGCTAGTTCTAACAGGAACACACAACCATGTGATTAGCATGCATCAAAGAGTTATTATGGATATGAACACAAAAATAGCATATTACCTATGTGTGATTTTGCAAGATAAAATAAACCTAAAAATAGCAAAATTATAGCAAATTATCCCAGACACAAGAAAAGAAAAACATGGAAGCTAAGGAATAGATTTTGACCTGTCCTACTCCATAGGAGTAGGCTGTGACTCCTCTTGTGCAGCTGCTGATGTTGCTCCTGATGCTATAGCAACATTGCAAATCTCTTATGTTGTTGTGTTCAATGCTGCAACTTCAATCTGCAACCTTCCTTTCTCCAGATTGTCTTTGGCCTCTTTCAGCCTCTTGTTCTCTTCTGCCAATTTCTGGTTCCTACCCTTCAGCTTCCTCACCTGAGTCATCACCTTTTTCAACCTCAGTCCCTTCTTGGAATCAACTCCCAGCCTCACTTCCTTCTTGAGAGTCACCACCTCTTTCTTCATCACCTCAATCTCCATGGCTTGATTTCTCATGCCTCAGCCTCGATACACTCTTGGTGTCTATAGCCCACTTCTCATCTTCTTCCTTTTGAACGTCATCTTCCTCATATTGAGGAACACCAACTGCAGTCAAAAAATGAGACAACAAACCAGGGAAGAAAAACTTCCCTTGATTCCTCTTTGCAGAGTAGTTAATGGACTTACAAATTATATCACCCGTATTGACTTTCTGGCCAGTCATAAGGCAGTACAGCAAGATCATTCTTTCACAGTTTATTGATTTGTCATGAGTGGTTGGGGCTAAGGAACTTCTGATAAAGCTCATCCAAACGTTGGCATCAGGGAGTAGGTTGGATGCTTTGAAGGTTCTAAGCATGTAGTTTGGGTGGTTTTCCCATTTGGTGCCAGGTTTCCCTATTACTTTGACCATATCATCCAACTGCTTTTGAGTGGCAGTTTTGGTCAAAGTGTCAAAAGCAGTGGTGATGTTCAAATAATTGTTGAGAGCTTCGGCTGTCAAATGGAAGCCTATACCCCTTATAGTGACTAGGCTGGATTTTGTCTCAGCTACCTCAGCATATAATTCCCTAACAAGAGTGAGGTTATAGGAAACTTTTACCTCGCAAAAATCATCCCATTGTTGCTCTTTGATCACCTTCTGGATAAACTCGTAATCTTTGACACTCTTGGAGTCGAAGCCCTTATCCATCAAAGCACCTTTGTTTTTCTGTTTCTCAACAGCTTGTTGTGCATTTGGGTTGCTAAAACCTTCATTCATCTTCTTAGGCCTTGGAATGATGTGAGGCCTAGATGGTTTAGACAACCCAGCCCCTGAATGCTCTGCTGATGCTCCAGCATTGGTTTTCTTAGCAGAGGCTCTTTTTGCTCTTGGAGGCTTGACAGCAAGAGTTTTCTTCCTTTACTTCTTTTCCTTTGGACCAACATCTGCAGGGTTAGTAGGATTGGCGTCCACACTGTCTGAGGCCTTCCTCTTGGTGGGATTTTCAGTGGTTTCACCAACAGGATTAGCAGGGATCTCCACAGAAGGATTTTCTGTGTTATCAGCCTGATGCTGTATGGATGCTCCAGCATCAGTGGTTAGTGGTGATTCCTATGTCATCTTGTTTATAAACATATCGTCAAAATCCATATCATTCCAATATTCCCCCTTAGGTTCATCCAAAACAGTGTTTGGTTGAAAGTTAGGAGGGGTTCTTGGCTCATCAAAAGGCCATGTTAACAATAACAGTTGTGATGTGTGTGAACCATTGATTTCAACCTCATCATCTGAGGTGAAATAATCCTCTATTAAAACTGATAGTTCAGAAAATACCTCATTTGCATTCATGTTTAGGTCAGGGATGGAATTTGTGCTCTTCTCTTTCTCCCCTGCATCCTTAGATGCTTCTGCGATTTCTGCCTCTGTCACCACAGTGGGTGACGTGGGAATGGTCTCATGATCAGTGGTGGTGTTAGGTGTTTGATCATTGGGTTCTACCACTGATTGAGATGGTTGTGAAGTCGAGGCATCAACCACAGATGGGTTCTTGCTGGAAGAAGACCCAACAGGGGGATTTTCAGAGCTGGGTTTTTCCAAGGGTTTTTCTGGGGTTTTATCCACAGTGGGTGTTTCGACATTTTGGGAGGTTAGAGTATCAGCAGGGTTGTCGATGGTGGTGGGAGATGATTGTGAATCATTCTCTAAGTCCACGATTTCAGGTTCGGCATTGGAAGGGGGTCGAAATGTGGCTCGTTGTCGAATGCTTCTGCGTGTGGGTTGTTCTTCGTCATCTCGCACTGCTACACGCTTCACTCTTTCCATCGTATTTGGGATTTTTGCTGATGATCGGAAGTTTTGCCGGAAAGTATGGAGGTTTGTAGGTGGTGTTCGGGTGAAAGAGAGAGGAGGGGAAAAGGGTTTTACCTTTTTGGGATATTTTGGAAGATGAAAGGGTGAGATGTGGATGGGATTAAAAGTAGCTTTACTCTTTTTAGTTAAAGTTTAAATTAATTACAGCTATTAATTTATCATGGAAGGACAACAAATACTATTTTTAAGGTACCTTTGATAAGATATGAAAGGAGTGGGTTTGTACCTTATTTTAGCAAAGTGGTCATAATGGTACAAAGTAGGAGTATGGGCTATGATGGACTTTTTTCTCCAAATGTACCCACCCTTGTACTATCATTATTCAATGCTAAAACTTAGCAATCTTAAAAAATTTGAATTTCATACCTGCTAACAATAGAATTCGGAGTTGGATGCTGGATGAATGTTGTAGCATCCGAATCCTTCTTGTCTTGAGTGAAAACCTTCATAACCTGGAATCAACAAAGCTGGTTACTTTTAAACTACTCTTAAGCTAAGAAAATAAATATTTACAAACAAGTATGGACTAGAAAGAGTCCATGGCTTTTTATGAAGATTTTATCAAACTGTAGCCAAAAACACAGAGCATTGCTCTGGGATTGCTACAGCATCATGATAGAGTAACTCTCTGGCCATTCACTTTGAACACATTGTTGTTCTCAGGATTGATCAAGTCCACAGCCCCATAGGGGTAGACTTTGTGAATGGTAAAAGGACCAGACCATCTGCTTTTGAGTTTTCCTGGAAACAATTTTAGTCTGGAATTGAACAAAAGAACCTGTTGTCCTGCTTTCAACTCCCTATGTTGGATTCTCTTGTCATGCCATTTTTTGGTTTTCTCTTTATAGAGCTTGGCATTTTCATAGGACATGTTCTTATGCTCATCCATTTCACACAGTTGTAATTTCCTTTTGTTTCCAGCCTCATCTAAGGACATGTTCAACTCTTTGATGGCCCAGTATACCTTATACTCAAGCTCTAAGGGGAGATGACAGGCTTTTCCAAATACTAGCTTGTATGGGGACATACCAATTGGTGTTTTAAAAGCAGTTCTGTATGCCCATAAAGCATCATCTAATTTAAAGGCCCAATCTTTCCTGTGTGGTTTCACCACTTTTTCCAGGATTCCTTTGATTTCCCTATTAGAAAGCTCAGCCAGTCCATTTTCTGTGGGTGGTATGCAGTGGCTATTCTGTGGTTAACATTGTATTTTTCAAGAGTTCCTTGTAACACCTTATTTACAAAGTGGGTACCCTCATCACTGATTAGTGCCCTGGGGGTTCCAAACCTTGTAAAAATGTGTTTTTGAAGAAATTTAACCACAGTTTTTGCATCATTGGAAGCACATGCAATTGCTTCCACCCACTTTGACACATAGTCAACAGCCACTAGAATGTATTGGCAGTTGTTGGATGGTGGAAAAGGTCCCATAAAGTCAATTCCCCACACATCAAACAATTCCACTTCCAAGATTCCATTTAAAGGCATTTTCATTTCTTTGAGGAATGGAACCAGTCCTTTGACATTCATTACATCTTTTGACAAAATTGTGGGAATCTTGGAAGAGGGTTGGCCAATAGAAACCAGATTGTAAAACTTTGGCTGCTGTCTTTTGGCTCCCAAAATGACCTCCATATGCTGAGGTGTGGCAATGGTGTAAGATTCCTGCCACATCATTTTCTGGAACACACCTTCTCAAGATTTGATCTGCACCAAGTCTAAACAGAAAAGGATCATCCCAAAGATAAAACTTAGCATCATGGAGAAACTTTTTAAGCATATGGCCAGTACAATCAGGAGGTTTGATGCCACAAGATAAGTAGTTAGCAAAATCAGCATACCAAGGGATGCTGGATGAATGCTGTAGCATCAAGATTTTCTCATCTGGGAAGGTTTCAATGATATCTCCTTCCCCTTTCTTTTCCACTAGGTTCTCTAACCTAGACAAATGGTCTGCTACTTGGTTGTTCACTCCTTTTTTGTCCACAATCTCTAGGTTAAACTTTTGCAACAAAAGAACCCACCTAATCAACCTAGGTTTGGCATCCTTTTTAGAGATTAAGTATTTAATGGCAGCATGATCTGTATGCACAATGACTTTTGCTCCTACTAAATATGATCTAAATCTCTCAAAGGCAAAAACTACAGCCAAGAGTTCTTTTTCAGTTGTTGTGTAGTTGATTTGTGCTTCATTCAAAGTCTTACTTGCATAATAAATTGAATGAAACACTTTTTCCTTTCTTTGACCTAAGACAGCTCTTACAGCCCAGTCACTTACATCACACATGATTTCAAAAGGTTTTTCCCAATCTGGGGCCACAACCACTGGAGCAGTTACCAAAGCTTTCTTTAAAGTAATAAATGCATTTCTACATTCATCATTGAAATCAAATTTATGGTCATTTTGCAAAAGTAAACATAAAGGTTTAGAGATTTTTGAAAAGTCTTTGATAAACCTTCTGTAAAATCCTGCATGACCAAAAAAGCTTCTGATTCCCTTAACAGTGGTTGGTTCGGGTAGTTTTTCAATAACTTCCAGTTTGGCTTTATCTACCTCAACCCCCCTTTTTGAAATCAGGTGTCCAAGAACTATCCCTTCTTTGACCATGAAATGACACTTTTCCCAATTTAGGACTAAATCGGTTTTTTCACACCTTTCAAGGCTCTTTTTCAAAATTTCCAAACAATTATCAAAAGATGAGCCATATACAGAAAAATCATCCATAAATATTTCAATGGATTCTTCAAGCATATCAGAAAATATGGATATCATACATCTTTGAAAAGTTGCAGGAGCATTACAGAGACCAAAGGGCATTCTTCTAAAGGCAAAAGTACCATAAGGACAAGTGAATGTGGTCTTTTCTTGGTCCTCAAGTGAAATGGCTATTTGGTTGTATCCGTAGTATCCATCCAAAAAGCAATAGTATTCTTTTCCGGCTAACCTGTCTAACATTTGATCAACAAATGGTAGTGGAAAATGGTCCTTTTGTGTAGCTGTGTTAAGTTTACGGTAGTCCATGCAAATTCTCCATCCTGAAACTACTCTAGTTGGGATGAGTTCATTCTTTTCATTGGCCACTACTGTAAAACCTCCCTTCTTAGGAACACATTGGACAGGACTAACCCAAGAGTTATTGGCTATAGGAAAAATGATTCCTACATCTAGCCACTTTAGCACTTCCCTTTTCACTACTTCTTTCATGACAGGATTTAGCCTTCTTTGTGGTTCAATGGATGTGAAGTTCTTGTCTTCTAAGATGATCTTATGTTGACAAATAGAGGGACTAATTCCTCTAAGGTCAGCAATGGTCCATCCTATGGATTTTGAGTGTAACTTCAGCAGATCCACTAACTTCTTTTCCTGATGCGATTCTAAAGTGGATAAAATGATGACAGGCGGTTTGTTTTCATCTTTTAGAAAAACATATTTTAAATGGGGTGGGAGTTGTTTCAACTCCAGGTCAGGTGGTGAAATGATTGATGGTGTGAAAGTCTTTTGCTCACTAGGATCCAGAGATTCAAACTTATCAACAGTCTCATCTATTATCTTCTCATCATCATCCTCTTCTTCTAACCTACAAATTTCCTTAACTCCCTCTTCATGACACATGGTTTGAATCACACTTAGGCTATAACATTCTTCCATATCATCAGGTATTTCATGGAATTGAAGACATTGAATGTGACTTTTTGGTCTTGAAGTCTCATGGTCAACTCTCCCTTTTGGACATCTATCAAAGTTCTCCCAGTGGCTAAGAATGGTCTTCCTAAAAGAATAGGAATATCTTGGTCAGCCTCAAAATCTAAGATGATAAAGTCTGCAGGAAAGATGAATTTGTCAACCTGAACTAAGACATCTTCAATTTTACCCTTAGGGTAGGCAATGGTTTTGTCAGCTAAGATGAGTGTGACAGTGGTTGGTCTAGCTTCTCCTATACCTAAGCTATTGAAAATAGACAAAGGCATAAGGTTGACACTGGCTCCCAAATCACATAAGGCCTTTCCAACTTCTTTTCCACCTATGGAACAAGGAATGGTAAAACTCCCTAGGTCTTTGAGTTTAGGTGGAATTTTGTTGGTCAAGAGAGTACTACAACCTTCAGTCATGGCCACAGTTTCATATTCAATCAACTTCTTTTTCTTGCTTAAAATGTCTTTCAGAAATTTGGCATAACTAGGCATCTGCTCAATTGCTTCAACAAGGGGTATGTTGATATGCAACTGTTTAAACACATCCAAAAATTTCTTGAATTGCAATTCTTCCTTATTATTCTTTAACCTTTGGGGAAAAGGAACATAAGGAGGAACTGGTTCAATAACGGCTTTCTTTGTTTGTATTGAGCTTTTAGGGTTAGTTTGAGTAATGAAACTTTTCAACATTGCTTCCAAAGAAGGTTTTGCTTGTGAAGAGGATTTGTTTTGAAAAGATGGTTTGTTGTTTTGGAAATTCTGATTCTGATGATTTTGATTGTTCTGGTAGTTTTGAGAATTGCTGGCATGATGCTGATTTTGAAATTTGGAGTTTCCTTGTTGCTTATGCTCAGGTAGATTTAAACTTGGACTGTTCCATGAAAAATTTGGATGTTGTTTCCAACTGGCATTGTATTTGTTAGAGTAAGGACCATTTCTATTATGAACATAGTTAACTGATTCAGAGTTTTGAGGACAATGTTCATAAGAATGATCTTCACTGCAACAAACACATTGCACTGAGAGGACAGCTGGAGTAGGTGTAGTGGCAGTCGGCTGTGTTCCCTGGCCGGTAGTTATGTTTTTTATCATATTGGTCATAGAAGCAAGCTGAGCTGTCAATGCAGTGTAAGCATCTAAATCATGCATTCCAGCGGTCTTCTTTGTAGTTGGTGCCCTTGGATCAGCCCAATGCCCATTGTTTGTGGAAATCTTTTCAAGAACTTCATACTCGGTGTTATATGTGTTGGAAGTAAAGGCCCCTCCTGATGTCGCATCGAGCATTTGTTTAGCATTGGAATCAAGTCCATTGTAAAACGTCTCAAGTTGAATACAGTACGGAATGCCATGGTGAGGGCATTTCCTTAATTATTCCTTAAACCTTTCCCATGCATCGGGAATTGCTTCATCGTCCAATTGTTTGAACATGCAAATTTCGTTTCTGGACTTAGCATTCCGGGTAGGTGGAAAATATTTTCTTAAAAAAATTTCAGCCATGTCAGCCCATGATGGGACAGAACCTGGTGCCAATGAATTAAACCAAATTTTTGCCCGATCCCTTGAAAAAAAAGGAAATAATGTGAGTCTTAGGGCATCAGAAGATACTCCAGGAATCAGGAAAACATCGGTGATCTCTTTAAAAGATTTTAAATGTGAGTGTGGATCTTCCGATGGAAATCCGGCAAATTGACCATTGGCTTGCAACATGTGAAACATAATGGGTTTTGGTTCAAAATGTGTTGTATCCATATGAGGCTTTACAATTCCCGAATTTAATTGCTCAAAGTTAGGAATTGCATAGTCCATAATTCGCCCATTTTTCGAGTTTGCAAGATCAATGATATTTAATGGTTCATTTTGGTCATTGTTACCATGAGATTCTTCATCATCATCTTCGTTATTAATTGATTGCTCTTGAAAATCATGACCGGGTGGATTTCCAAAAACTGGTGGGTTACCAAAGTTTGGACGTGCTCTAGGGTTTTCTAAATCTGGTGGTCTCATGTGGTTCCCTAGAGGTGGTGGTCTTGCTTCGAAGACTGGTGGTCTTGGTGGTCTATGCTCAAATCTGGGTGGTGCATCCATATCGGGAGGATTCGTAGAATTTGAAGTTCTTTGTAACCTACGTCTATGATAAAAGGTTCTTTCTATGTCAGGATCTAACTCAAAAAGTTCCCCACGTTGGATTCGTGGCATACACCACACTTAGTGTGATTTGGACGGTGTTAGAAAAACCAAATCTTTTAAAATACTTTTATAGACTTTTAGAGTGCCAATCCCCGGCAACGGCGCCAAAAACTTGACAGTGCTTTGAATACACCGATAGACGTGTGATAATTAAACCTCAACGCAAGTATACATCGAGATCTAATGTCGTCTTTTCAAGTAATAAAGTGGTGAGAGCCATGTATCGTTCCCACAGAGATTGGAGTAAAAGCGTAATAAAAGTCTAATAAAAGAGATGATTTCTAAGGATCAATTCGAAGATAATATTTTTGTTGGATTTGTCACAGATTATATTGAACAATTAATAAAGAAAGCAAGGGTGTAAGACGTTGGGGTGAAGTTTAAATATAAATTCCAGCAATCCAATGCTGTGGCAATGCTACAGCATTTGTTTCTCAACACTTAGGTTCACCATCTACTTTTCAGGATGCCCTTCCGGATCTTCAACATTATACTACTGATCTAGCTTTCAATAACCCATTCCTGGTGATATGTCAGGACTATCAATAGTAAAATGATGCCTTCCAAGTATATGGATAAACAAATTACTTTGTTAAAAATCACTCTTCCAAGTTGATCACATATCTGTTAAGTTGACGTGTTCTGAGTGGTCCATTCCTGATACGCACTCTACACTTTTACCATCATAACGATGACCAACTTATCGGGCAAAATCAACCCAGAAAAGACAGAGATGACAAATTCCTTTGTCAGTAGCTCTTCCAAGTCTTACTTCCTTTGTCATTCGGATTGACGTGCATATCAATGGCTCATTCCTGATGCCATGGCACTTTAACACTTTCAAAGTGGTCAAAACGTCATGAAGTAAACTTATCTTTATAAAACTTAACATGAAATGGTGAACATCATTATTGAGAAATAATGTCCACCTTTCTTTATATTTAAAACTCCACCCTTTAATCTCACACCCAAGCTATGGAATTTAGCTACTCATACTTGAAAGTAAACTGCAATAAATGTAAATGACTGAAATTAAAGACGTAATGTAAATGACGTAAAAGTAAATGACAAGAATGAAAAGTGCAATAATTAAAAACAAGAAAGAAGTGCAGCAATGTTGTCAGCAATGTTGCAGCAACTCATGCATATGAACTATAAAAAGAAGAACAAGATGAAGAAGATAACTTGCATAAAATTAAAGAAAGCAATAAAGTGTTTCAAATCAGTTTGTGAACTGATCGATCCCCTTTAAAACAATGCTAAACACTCATATTTAAACAAAGAGGAGTGGAAAACTAGATAATATCACAACAAATCTCCTAATGTGCCATGTTGCAACTATTCATGTACCATGTTGCAACTATTCATGTACCAAATACTATTCTAAGGAGACACTACATTGTACTAGCATTATTACAAACCAAGAAAGTCTAGTTAAAATGTAACTACACCAATTGGATCCAGTTTGCATGCTTTCTTTCCCAAAAGTTGCGTTCCACGCCATTTCTCCATCTCTACTCATCAGTTGCGGATGCTGTAGCATTGAAACAGCACTGCCTGCACTAAGAACTAGTTTTAGCCATTCTACTTTGTAAAAATAAGTAAAATCCTTTACTTAGCTCTATGATTAAGAAAGATACAAATAAGAGAATAAAATGACTCAAAAGTTGGGATAAAGCAAAATATTATATCTAAAAAGATAAGAAAAAGACATAATATGCATTAAATAAATAATGCATATCACAGTGATACAAATCTGCTCGCTTTATTCACTCAAACGTCTGACTCGGTGACATATGATGCTGCTAGCAAAGACATCAAGTGGAGAAAAGCAATAGATCAAGAGATGGATGCCATTGAAAGGAACCAAGCCTGGACATTATGTGAACTACATGAAGGAGCCAAGGCGATTGGAGTGAAATGGGTTTTCAAAACCAAGCTAAATGAGAATGGGGAGATAGACAAATGCAAGGCACGTCTAGTTGCGAAGGGGTATTCCCAAGAATATGGCATAGACTATACTGAAGTCTTTGCTCCTGTAGCACGGTGGGACACAATCCGAGCAATCTTGGCACTAGCAGCTCTAAAGGGGCTCAAGATATATCAGCTGGACGTCAAGTCGGCTTTTCTTCATGGAGAGCTAACTGAGACTGTCTATGTTGAGCAGCCTCTCGGTTACGTAAAGAATGGCGATGAATCCAAGGTTTACATGTAACAACTCGGATTCCCAAACAAGCATCAAGTAACATACATTGCATAACATCGTTACATAACAAGATACATCATATAACAAATACGGTCCCTTTAGTCTTTACAATCCAAAATACATAATTCATTACAAACTTTTTGCTAACTAAATACATGATATCTGATAACTGATTTAAAACTACAAAACATGTCAGAGTCTTCAAAATATAAGTCTTCACAAAAGCTAGCCACCGTTTACTCTATTCACTTGCCCTTACCCGATCCACAACCTGGAATACATTATTTAAAACAAAATGAGGGTTAGACCTAGAGGTCTAAGTGAGAAAATCCCTGTTTGTTTTAAAACCATTTGCACAACCATCATATACATAACACAAATACAAATACCAGTTATGACTCATGCATCATATACTTTCATGTCTCATTCTCTTGGCCATATTAATTGGTTGCAAGCCAACTAATAAATTAACTCCGATGTCCGACAATTACAGCCAACACCGTTGTACGAATATTACAGCCAACACCACTGGTCCTAAGCCCGGCCAACGTATTCTCGTATAGTGTAATGCTCATGTAAATACAATATCTCAATATATTATATTTCAAACATAAACACATAATCACATCATCTATCACATTCCCAATCCACACATATATGTATTCCAGTTTAAAAACATTTTAAAGTAAAACTCACCTGTTTGCCTAACAAAACGCTTCCAATCCTTTCTCAAAAACAGTTCAGCTTTCACCCCAAATCCACAGAATCTGAAACAATTAGATACAAGTATTCTTTACCATATAGAACACATAAGACTTACTAGGACTAAGAACTTTAGATACATCTATCTAACTCTTATCCTCAAATGTTTCCCTTAAACCCGAACATAAGTCGAGTCCACAGAATAGTCAGTCCTTATTCATTCCCTATCCAATAGTCAACAAAACACAGGTTCCTGGATACTCAAAAGTATCTCAACTCTCAAAAGTGACCAAACAGCCCAAAGTTCCCGGATACCACAAGACTACCCGGACAACAGAACTTTCCGGATAACCTAAACAATCCGGTTAACACAACTTCCCGGACAGCATAAACAATATGGACGACATCCGGAAACCAAGGTAACCCGGATACTACCCGGTATCTTATTTCATCCGGAAACTATTGAAAAGAGAGACTTACCCGGACAAAAGACTCGTCCGGACATCTTTAGAACATCATCCGGACAACACCAACAAAACTACCCGGACACATTCATCCTGTCCGGAAACCTCTGACTGTTTATCCAAATTTCTACCCATATTCGACAGAAAATTATACCAGATATGAAATCGACTATTCTAATCCGATAGAAACTATCTATTAGCAATTATGAACATAAAATGTAAAGGAACATACCTTAATACTTCTTCCAAGTACACCAAATTGAATCCCTAGCCACAAAACCTTTCTTTCTTCTTCTTCACTTCTCAAAACACACACACAACACTAATCTGGATATTTCTGCTTTTGTGAAATATCTGAATGTTGTAAAGGATAATATCTAACTCAATTTACCAATCTAGTCCTTTAGCTAATCACTAATGACCAACACACCCTAAACTTATAAATTAACCCAAACTTACCCTAAACATCAATTATAAAATTAATTAAATTTAACGGAACTAGAACTTAACTAACGAACTTACCCGGGGTATTACATCATCTCCCCCTCAAAAGAATTCTGTCCCGGAATTCGGTTAAGCAAAAAGGTACGGGTACTTAGTTCTCATTTCGGATTCTGATTCCCAAGTAGCATCCTGACCCCTATGGTGTCTCCACTATACTTTTACTTGCTTGATTACTTTGTTCCGCAACACTTTAACTTTGTGGTCAATTATGGCTTTAGGTTCCTCCCCATAATTCAGTTTTTCATCAACTTGTATATCCGGTAGAGAAACGGCCTGATCTGGTGTAACCAAACACTTTCGAAAATTCGATACATGAAAGGCGTTGTGTATACGGCTTAATTCTGCCGGGAGATCTAACCGGTAAGCTACTTCCCCGATTCTTTCTGTAATTGAAAACGGTCCAATGTACCTCGGACTAAGTTTACCTTGCTTTCTAAATCGAATGACTCCTTTCCAAGGTGAGACTTTCAGCATTACAAAATCTCCAACTTGAAACTCTAGCGGTTTTTGGCGTCGGTCAGCGTAACTTTTCTGTCTGTCTTGAGCCACTTTCAATCGTTCCCGAATCTGATTAATCTTATCCGCGGTTAACTGAACTATATCTGGTCCCGCTAACTGTTTCTCTCCCACTTCATTCCAACACAGAGGCGTTCGGCATTTTCTACCATACAGAACTTCAAACGGTGCTGCTTGTATGCTGGAATGATAACTGTTGTTGTAGGCAAATTCAATCAACGGCAAATGCTTATCCCATGATCCCCCAAAATCAACAATGCAGGCTCGTAGCATATCTTCTAAAGTCTGAATTGTTCGTTCACTCTGGCCGTCAGTTTGAGGATGATATGTTGTACTTAACTTTATTTGCGTTCCCATTTCCTTTTGAAAACTCCTCCAGAATCTTGAAGTAAAACGACTATCCCGATCAGAAATAATCGAGATTGGAACTCCATGTCGAGTTACTATTTCGTTGATGTACAACTTGGCTAACTTTTCCAACGAATAAGTTTCTTTTATTGGCAGGAAGTGAGCAGACTTTGTCAATCTGTCAACGATCACCCAAATGGCATCGAATCCCTTCGGAGTCCTTGGTAACTTCGTGATGAAATCCGTAGTAATCTGATCCCATTTCCACATAGGTATTTCTAAACGTTGCAACTGACCAAACGGCTTTTGATGTTCAATCTGTACCTTCTTACAAGTAGTACAACCTTCCACATGTTGAGCAATGCTTCTTTTTATTCCCGGCCACCAATAAAATTGTTTTAAATCTTTATACATCTTATTCGTACCTGGATGAATAGAGAAACGAGATTGATGAGCTTCTTGTAGTACCCGGTCACGTAAACCACCCAAACGAGGCACCCAGATTCTGTTTCCCAGACACAATAACCCACGATCATCTTTTACGAGTGATGCTGATATTCCCACTAACCGTTCTGATTTCAAATGTTCTTCTTGAAAAGCTTCCTCTTGACACTTCTTTAATTCGTCAAAGATGTTAGGTAGAAGTTCAGCTCTTAGTGCAATGGCTTTTATTGTTCCACTCCTTTCTTGATGACTTAGTGCATCAGCTACCACATTCGCCTTTCCCGTATGATAAAGAATTTCACAGTCGTAATCATTCACCAGCTCTAGCCATCTTCTTTGCCTCATATTCAATTCCCGCTGATCGAAAAGATGTTGGAGACTCTTATGATCGATAAAAATTTGACATTTAGAACCGTAGAGATAGTGTCTCCAAATCTTTAGCGCGAACACAACTACTGCAAGTTCCATGTCGTGTGTAGGATACTGCCATTCATGATCCTTTAGTTGACGGGAAGCATAAGCGATAACCTTCCCACGTTGCATTAGTACACAACCCAATCCCAGTTTGGAAGCATCACTGTAAACAACAAAATCATCAGAACCTTCAGGTAATGCTAGTATCGGCGCGCTACAGAGTTTCTCTTTCAATATTCGGAATGCTTCAACCTGTTCTGTTTTCCATTCGAACTTTAGATTCTTCCGGGTCAGCTTAGTGAGAGGCGTAGCGATACGAGAAAAATCTTTTATAAACTTTCGATAGTAGCCGGCTAAAAATCTATCACATAAGCTAAGTAACTCGGGTAACCTTTGTTGACACACTTACGAGCTTTTAACATAGATATAAGGCAAGACTGATGATTTCTACGATCACCATAAATCACTACCGGTCCCCTCTCAGGTAAGACAACATTGATCAACTTCTTATCACAAACTATGTTAGCCTGATTCTTGGCTAACCAATCCATCCCACTACTACATCAAACTCAATCAAGGCTATAGGAAATAATTGAATAGGTACTCCACACCCCACTATATTTATCACACAACTATCAAAAACCTCTTTAACGGATACTTGATTATCATTTGCAGTATCTACCATTAAAGCATGATCTAACACTTTAGGCTTTAAATTCATATAAGCAGCAAATGAAGGAGATACGAACGATCGGTTTGCACCGGAGTCAAATAACACTTTAGCACGTGTAGAGTTTATTAAAAATGTACCTGTAACCACATCTGGAGTTTCCTCCGCTTCTTGTGCTATCATCTGAAATGCACGGCCCCTTGCTCTTGGTTGCTCTGGCCTTTGTACTACTGGTCTAACACCCGCTGGTTTCCCCGACGTACCCCCTTGCTGTACTCTTCCCCTCGGACAATCAGACTGAATGTGATCCGGAGAATTACATGAGAAACAAAACCGCGTTACTCGACAGTCTTTAGCAACATGTCCAGTTTTCCCACACCTATAACAAACCCGAGAATCAACTTGACAATTTCCTTGGTGGATACGGTTGCATTTCGGACAAGGTCTTTCCACTGGTCGGAAAGGCGGACGGTTATCAAACCTCTGAAATATGGATTTCTTTGGATCATATTGTGGTCCTTCCCACTTTCTTTTTCCCATACCTTTATCATTACCGTTTCTCCCTTTATCATGTTCCACGGTTTCCGCGACGTCTACTGCAGCTGAGAAAGTTTCTGGTCCTTTAGCAATCACCAGACTTCTGACTTCTGAATTCAACCCAATAAACCTTTCAATCTTCATTGCCTCCGTGGCAACGTAGTATTCCGCGAAACGAGACTTTTCCAGAAAACGAGCGGTATAGTCCCGAACTGATAAATTCCCTTGCTGCAAATTCATAAATTCCCCTTCCAATTGTTTAACTGCTGCTTGGGGACAAAACTGTTTCCTGAAAGCTATAACAAATTCTTCCCAAGAGAAAGTAGAATATATGTCAGATCCTCCAGAAGAAATAAGAGCTTCCCACCAGTATAGAGCATCTGCCTTCAACATTGTTGTTCCGTATAGCACTCTATCTTCATCAGCACACTTACTGGTCTTTGAAGATAGCTTCTATCTCCTTCGGCCACCTCATAGCTTTTACTGGGTCTCTATCTCCTGAGTAAGTTGAAAGCTTACAACTTAAAAACATTTTGTAATCACACTTTCTTGGTACCGGTATAACAGTCGATGTAATGGGCATTTCGTCTTCCAGACTAGGATCTGGTATTTCTGTTTCAGTATTATGAGTTCGGTTGAACATAGCTTGGATGTTTTCCTGTAATCTTCCCATTTCAGCCGCTAAGTCGTCTCTCGTAACAAATTATGCACCTCGCGGTTGAACTTTGCCGCTTGTTCTGCCTCTACCTCTTTCTCCCCCTCTTCCCTTTGTCCCAACTGTTGGATTCGTTCTATTAGGATTTCCTCTTCCCTCTCGATTCGTTTGTCGAGTACCACTTGCCATTCTGTTGATTCAAACAAGATTAATATACACATAAGCACATACCCCATATAACAAGGTATTCCAGTTCAAACATGTACCTGTAAGATCCCAATTACACTGGCCAGGTGTAATCTGAAATTACCTTACATGATGTTCCTCCTACCTTTTTATATTTAACATCCCAAGGTTCTAAAAATAATAGGGACATCCTACTTCACATGCAGTTTAAGTCTAGGTACGGATACGAATACCTAAATCCCTTAAACTAGGGCTCTGATACCATCTGTAACAACCCGGATTCCCAAACAAGCATCAAGTAACATACATTGCATAACATCGTTACATAACAAGATACATGATATAACAAATACGGTCCCTTTAGTCTTTACAATCCAAAATACATAATTCATTACAAACTTTTTGCTAACTAAATACATGATATCTGATAACTAATTTAAAACTACAAAACATGTCAGAGTCTTCAAAATATAAGTCTTCACAAAAGCTAGCCACCGTTTACTCTATTCACTTGCCCTTACCCGATCCACAACCTGGAATACATATTTTAAAACAAAATGAGGGTTAGACCTAGAGGTCTAAGTGAGAAAATCCTTGTTAGTTTTAAAACCATTTGCACAACCATCATATACATAACACAAATACAAATACCAGTTATGACTCATGCATCATATACTTTCCTGTCTCGTTCTCTTGGCCATATTAATTGGTTGCAAACCAACTAATAAATTAACTCCGTTGTACGACAATTACAGCCAACACCGATGTACGAATATTACAGCCAACACCACCGATCCTAAGGCCGGCCAACGTATTCTCGTATAGTGTAATGCTCATGTAAATACAATATCTCAATATATTATATTTCAAACATAAACACATAATCACACCATCTATCACATTCCCAATCCACACATATATGTATTCCAGTTTAAAAACGTTTTAAAGTAAAACTCACCTGTTTGCCTATCAAAACGCTTCCAATCCTTTCTCAAAAACAGTTCAGCTTTCACCCCAAATCCACAGAATCTGAAACAATTAGATACAAGTATTCTTTACCATATAGAACACATAAGACTTACTAGGACTAAGAACTTTAGATACATCTATCTAACTCTTATCCTCAAATGTTTCCCTTAAACCCGAACTTAAGTCGAGTCCACAGAATAGTCAGTCGTTATTCATTCCCTATCCAATAGTCAACAAAACACAGGTTCCTAGATACTCAAAAGTATCTCAACTCTCAAAAGTGACCAAACAGCCCAAATTTCCCGGATACCACAAGACTACCCGGACAACAGAACTGTTGATCCAAACCCTCAGTGATTTGATAATGACCCTATCTTAAATACTTAGTGAAAATTGTAAGTAAACAATATGTATCAGAGTTTCACTATCGCTGATAAGTACTAAGATCTTACAGTACTACTGATAGGAACTCTCGCTCTTTTAGATTAAACATTCAGCGAACACTGTTCACCATATCGCTGAGTCTGTTCAGTCCTTATGGTGATCGCTGATAAGTTAGTTGTTTACTTATGATCCCTGAAGACAAGATTCACGTCAACAAAGGTTCTACGCTGAAGTCGAAGATTAAGCTCAAGAACCAGCGACAAGTCTCCTAATGAACTGATGCGGATCAGCGAAGACTCAGATTTGTCCACTCAACGTGAAGTATCAAGTACAAGACTTCAGCTATCGCTGAACTTTATCATTCGCTGAATAGTAAATGATAATCGCTGAATCAACGAAAGCTGATCATGAAGTCCTCCGTACAAAGTACTTTTGTCTTAACCTCCCTTGCACGCCACCGTACGAAATGTCAGAAAAGAACCTCCGAAAATCTGAAATCGTACAACCACTCTGATACTACACTGTTCATTCATGCGGCTACTAAGGTTGTCAACAAAGGTCAATGACATGCAACCAATCCGCTGATGACACGTGTAAACTGTATACTGAATTGCATTAAATGCATGTAGTATATAAAGAGATGAACTCACTTCATTTGAAGAAGCTTGCTAACTCTGGACAAGTTCAAATCTCTCTTAAGATAGGATTTTATTAGTAATCTCCTTATCTTTCTTAGTGCAAGAAACCTTAGTGTTCCAACTTGTTTAGATTTAGGTTTATCCTTAATCTTGTTTCCGCAACAAGCTGTAAATTGTTAATGATTTATCAATAAACAATTTAGAAAAGTAAAATAGTGTGTTTGTATTCAACCCCCCCCCCCCCCCCCCCCTTCTACAAACTTGTATAGGCCTTTCGGGACCAACAAGTGGTATCAGAGCAGATTTGTTTAATCTCATAAACAAGATCTAATCTAAGATATTTCTCTTCCTAGCTTTTATCTGAAAATGGCCAACACAAACACAAACACTCACTATATAGACAATGGTTCTCTTGCAAAACCCCCTAGATTTTCCAGAGATAACTTCAACTTGTGGAAAAATAGGATGACACTCTTCTTAGAAGGTGTAGACCCTACTATACCTTACTATCTTGAAAACGGTCCACACATCCCTGTAACAATTGATCCTGCAGTTCCAGCCACTGCAACTAGAGCTGCTATTCCAGAAAGGTTGATTCCAAAGGAAATCCATCATTGGACCGATGAAGACAAGAAGAAAGTGGCTATAGATACAAAATCCAGATCCATACTATCCATGGCCCTTCCTGACGAAGTCTACCATTCCGTCATGAACCTGAAATCCTCAAAAGCCATGTGGGACACAATATGTGTTCAGTATGAAGGAACGTCTGAAGTCCAGGATTCAAGAAAGATCAACCTGGTAAGACAATACGAAAGCTTCATTTCTGGTAAGAATGAAACTCTCTCTGAAGTTCATCAACGTTTTAATTGCTTAATTATAGATCTAAAAACGGTTGGTAAGGAATATTCTAACTTTGAAGTGCTGACAAAGTTTTTAGAATGTTTACCTGAAAGCTGGGACAATTATTCCATGTGTCTCAAGCTGTCAAAAGATCTAAGATCAATGACACTTGCTACCTTATATGGCACATTGCTGAATCATGAGCAATCTAGCCATCTTAAGAAGAATCTTGTAAAAGATTCCAAAAGCACCCCTGTTGCTTTAATCTCAGAGGAACCTTCTACTCAGCGACCCGTGGTCACTATCACTGAGTTAGAAAGTAACTCTGAAAGGTCATCAGATTCTGATTCTTCAGATGATGATGAATCCTTGGCTCTCCTAACTAAAAAGTTCAGGAGATTCGCCAAAAAGAAAATGTTTAGAAAGAACAAAACTCTTTCTATAGCTGACAAGCCTAAGTCATCAGCTTTTGTTGATAAGGCTACTGCTACTTGTTTCAACTGCGAAAAGACAGGTCATTTCGCTAACGAGTGCAGGTCAAAGAAAATCATGAGACCTTCAGCTTTTACAAAGAAATCCTTTGTTCCAAGGAATAAAGACGACAAATACTCAAAGCTGAAGGAGAAGTATGCAAAGCTGAAAAGCTTTAAGAAGAAAGGAAAAGGCCTGATGGCTGACTATGATTGGGCTGCTTCTGATGAAGAAGCCTCATCATCTGATTCTAAAGATGATGAAGCAAATCAATGTCTCATGGCCAAGATTGAAGAAGAGGAAGAAAGTTCAGACATTCCCTCCACTTCAACATCTGCCATTCAGGTATCACCTTCCTTCTTTACCAATATTGTAAATATTGATGAAGCTGATAGTCTCCGTAAAATCGAACTGCTGACTAGAAGTTTATACGAAGCCATGAACGGCAAAGCTGTGGTTGAAAACCAAAATCTTGATCTCGCTGAAAAGCTTAAAAACCGCCACATTCAAATAGAAAAGCTTTCTAAATTTGAAGAAGATTTTAAAGATCAAGTCCATTTAAATCAGCTAGTCAAAATCGAACGAGCGGAAGCTATCGCTGCATTAAAAGCTGAACAAGCTACTGTTGAAGGATGGTGTAATTCTTCAACAAAGATCACTGAGATAATTAAGGCTCAGATTCCTCTGAGTGATAAACGTGGTCTGGGTTATAAATATGATACTCCAATACCAACCACTGAACGTTCAATGCTTAAATTTGGAACGTTCGTATCCTCAGTAGCTGACACTTCTTCATCTCAGTACTCCTCGTCGGTTACACCAATCCCTGAGGAAACTCCTACCTCCTCAAAAGGTAAGGAGAAAATGGTTTATTCAAAACCTACCTCTGTCTCTAAAGACAAAGGTAAAGGAATTGTTATTTATCAAAATCCTCAGAAGGGTACCTTAGTACCTAAGCTGAATGCTTCCAAAGCCTTAGTGATTCATTCATCTGGTTCTAGAAATCAGACCTCTGGATCAGTTCAGCGACCTACTCCTAGACTCAGAGTAGATGTCCTTGGTAAGAAATCTGAAGAACTGAATGTTCGTCCTATTTCAAAAACCAATAGTGTACTTGGTGCTGGCACTTCTAATTCCAAATTAAAAGCTCAGCACTCAAGTGGTCCTAGAACTAATTTTAGTTATAGGAAATGTTATCACTGTGGACTTACCGATCATATTGCAAGTAAGTGTCCCACAGCCACCAAAGCTGATAAGATAGCTAAGGTGAAGATAGCACCCAAGAAGACCAAACCAGTTGGAATTCAGGTCAAGGTGACTCCTACCGCTGAGGTCAAGAAATTGACCAAAGTGAAGAAAGACAAAGCTGAATCTTCAAATGCTGCGAAGACTGCTGAACCCATTCCAACCACTTCCACTGACAAACGCGTATACATGGCGAAGTGGGTACCCAAGCAAAACTAATCTTCCTTTGTATTGCAGGTTAAGAAGGGTATCTGGTATCTCGATAGCGGATGCTCTAGACACATGACTGGAAAGAAAAGCCTGCTCGCTGAATACAAGGAAGAGAAGGGTCCCTCTGTGACTTTCGGTGGAAATGGAAAAGGACACACCCGAGGGTATGGTGTATTTTCAAATGGTACAACATCCTTCAGAAGAGTCGCATATGTTGAAGGGCTGAAGCATAATCTTCTGAGCATCAGTCAGCTTTGCGACATGGATAACAAAGTGATTTTCACTAAGGAATCCTGCTTTGTCTCTGACAAAAAGGAGAAGATAGCTCTCAGCGGTTATCGTTTGGAAAATGTTTACGTTATAAACATGGACTCAACAACCACTGAGAACTCCTGTTTCTTCTCAAAGGCATCTTCTGATGTCAACTGGCTATGGCACAAGAGGCTCTCACATCTCAACTTCAAGACACTGAATACTCTTTCATCCAAAGAGTTAGTCACTGGTCTACCTCAACATTTATACGCCAAAGAATCCTTATGTTCAGCGTGTGAAAAAGGGAAGCAGACCAAGGCAAGCTTTAAGTCAAAGCAAGTTTCTTCAGTGTCATCTCCTCTTCAACTACTCCATATGGATTTGTTTGGCCCCGTTAACAAACAATCCATCGCTGGAAAGAAATATACGCTGGTCATAGTTGATGAATTCTCTCGTTACACATGGGTAATGTTTCTCCGTTCTAAGAGTGACACCCCTGAAGAACTCATCACCTTTGTTCGGAAGATGGAAACTCTGAACAATATGACTGTTCGCTCAATAAGGAGTGATCATGGAACTGAATTCAAAAACAGTTCTCTTGATTCCTTCCTTGAGAGCAAGGGTATTTCTCACAACTTTTCGTCAGTGAGAACACCACAACAAAACGGAGTCGCTGAAAGAAGAAATAGAACAATTATTGAAGCTGCACGTTCAATGCTCAGCGATTCTCACCTGCCTACTCAGTTTTGGGCAGAAGCTGTCAACACGGCTTGTTTTACGCAAAACAGGTCGCTGATAGTCAAAAGATTCAAAAAGACAGCCTATGAACTTTTTCATGGGAGAAAGCCTTCAATCAGCTTTCTTCACATCTTTGGTTGTCAGTGTTTCATACTGAACAACAGAGATGCCCTTGGAAAGTTTGATCCTAAGGCTGATGATGGAATCTTTCTTGGATACTCCTCAGTTTCCAAAGCCTTCAGAGTCTTCAACCGAAGAAGACAAACTGTAGAAGAAACTATTCACGTCACGTTTGACGAATCCCGTTCAGCGAACTCTAAACCGAACGCTGATACAGAAGAACTGAATCAATGGATGTTTTCTCATCTTGGTGATTCAGAAGATGTTCCCACTACTCATGCTCATACAACTGAAAATGATGGTCCTACTATCATTCCCAATATGCAGAATAGTGAAGCTGAAACATCTTGGGTCTCAGCTGTTCCTATAAACACTATACCCGCAGTTGATCCAAATGTCTCAGAAATTCCATCTATTTCTCAGCAATCAGTGAATGAAGTGACAAATGCAAGCATTCCTCTCTTAGCTGATAATCCAGAAGTAGCTGAAGCCTCATCTTCAGTTTCTCCAGTTCAGACTGAGTCAGCGACGCATGCTCCGGCTCAGCGATGGACTGTAAATCACCCAATCGATCAAATTCTTGGTGATCCCAACGTTGGTATTCAGACTCGTAGAAGTGCAGGTAATATTTGTTTATTTGTTAACTTTATTTCTCTAACTGAACCAAAGAAAATAGATGATGCCCTCAGAGATCCAAACTGGGTCAGCGCTATGCAAGAAGAGCTGACTGAATTCGAAAGAAACAAAGTTTGGAAACTTGTTCGGAGACCAACTGACAAAACAGTGATAGGCACTAAGTGGGTCTATCGAAACAAGTTGGACAAACATGGTACTGTAACTCGCAACAAAGCTCGTCTTGTTGCTCAGGGATACAGACAAGAGGAAGGCATAGATTATGATGAAACCTTTGCTCCAGTAGCAAGACTTGAATCTATTCGTCTTTTCTTAGCATATGCTGTACACAAAAACTTCACTGTACATCAAATGGATGTTAAGTCAGCGTTTCTAAATGGAAAGCTGAATGAAGAAGTTTATGTGGAACAACCTCCAGGATTCTCAGATCCTAAGCGTCCAGGTTATGTTTATAAGCTGGATAAGGCACTTTATGGCTTGAAGCAAGCTCCTTGTGCATGGTATGACACTCTTTCTACTTATCTCCACCTTGAAAATTTTGAGAGAGGTAAGATTGACAAAACTTTGTTTTTTAGAAAAATAAAAGGTCATATCATTTTAGTTCAAATATATGTTGATGACATTATATTTGGTTCTACTAACCCTGAGCTTTGTACTCGTTTCGCTGATAGAATGAAAGATGAGTATAAAATGAGTATGATGGGTGAACTAACATATTTCCTTGGTCTTCAGATTAAGCAAACTGAAAAAGGAACTTTTATAAATCAGGGAAAGTATGTTAAAGATATGCTGAGGAAATTCGACTTAACTGAAAGTTCAGCTATGAAAACCCCTATGGCACCACCGCTGATACTTGATAAGGACACAAAGGGTGTTCCTGTCAATGTCACGCTGTACCGTGGGATGATCGGCTCACTACTGTATCTTACAGCTAGCCGACCCGATATTATGTTTGCAACATGTCTGTGTGCACGATATCAAGCTGAACCTAAGATATCCCATATGAAAGCTGTAAAGCGAATCTTTCGATATCTTAAGGGTACAACGAATCTAGGTCTTTGGTATCCCAAAGATTCAGGATTCGATCTAACCGCCTATTCAGACAGTGATTTTGCAGGTTGCAAAATGGATAGGAAAAGCACCACAGGAGGATGTCAGCTCCTGGGTGGAAAGCTAGTAAGTTGGACAAGTAAGAAGCAAAACTCAGTGTCCACTTCCACAGCTGAAGCTGAGTATGTAGCAGCTGGAAGCTGCTGTTCTCAAGTCTTGTGGATGAGAAATCAACTACTAGACTATGATCTTCAGCTCTCCAAAATTCCAATCTATTGCGACAGCACAAGTGCCATCGCTATAGCAAACAATCCAGTGCTACACTCAAAGACAAAACACATAGAAATCAGATATCATTTTATCAGAGATCATGTGATGAATGGTGATATAGAACTTCATTTTATCCCAACTGATTATCAGTTAGCTGATTTGTTTACCAAACCTCTTGATGAGACAAGATTCAACTTTCTCATCAGCGAGCTTGGAATGCTGAACTTTGAAGGATAAATCTTCAGCGGTTCACATTTAATCAGCGATACGTTTATACATTCTTGTATAGGCTCTCGGATAAAATAAACTTGTACAATCCATTTCATCATCTTCTCTCTGAATAAATTTGGTTAAACTGATATCAAGGTATGTTTTCTCTCTCTGACAAAACGCATGAAAATGCAAGATTTCAAATTCTTACATCGCTGAATATCTCTTCCTTAACAGCGATATTTTGAAATTTCTTAAAACCCTCACTGATATTTCTATTCAGTGCTTCATATTTTCCAAAGAGTCCTTGAGTTTTTCTTTCAAAACCTCAGAGACAACGAAAGAATGTGAAAGGACAGTTGTGACGTCATTGCAACGGATAACACCAGGCACGCTCTTTTTTCTGACACACGTTTGCACGTTTCGTTGTCTATCCAATCAAATGCAAACACGTGTCCGTGTCATGATGAAAAACTTTCCCGCTCAAGTTTTTCTCTCTCTACTCTCTTCCTATATAAACACTCTCAAAGTTTATATTTGTCTTTTACGCGAATCAATCTTTCTCCGCAAGAAAAGAACACTGTTGCATTTTGTGCTCTCAATCTTCAAGAACTGTTCATCATCTTCTTCATCAAACTCAAGGTTAATATGTTCTTATCTATTATCAAATGCGAATAACTTGTTTTCGATCTTATCATTGTTTTACACAAGATCAAACAAAAGAACTCAAAAATAAAATCATTTTCTTTCATGGTTTTATAAACACAACCATTTCATGGTTGTTCTTCAAGTTTTAAATCTAAAATCTTAAACTTGTTCTTTCGTATCCATTTTTTTTAAGAAACTGGAATACAAGGCTTATGGGTGTTATATTCGTTTTTTTTTCAAAAACAAGAAAAACCCTAATCTTCATTAAGACTTTTTTATCTGAATGAAATGGACAAAATTCGAAAAATCTTAATGGAAATTTTCTTTCCACATTAAGATAATTCTTATTTGTTAACATCTTTGGTTGAACTGATAATACAGTGAAATGGCAACTTCAAAGCTGAATGTTACCGCTGAGTCCATCTCCGCTGATTCTGAGGAACTGGAAATTACTAAAGCTCCTCAGGTTAAGTTTGAGCTGGATCAACTAGACTGGACAAAGGCAAACAACCTCTCAGCGCTTCTCGAGTTTCCTCCTCGGAAGCAGGTATCCCATCTAGACGACGCTGTAAATCTTTTGAAGAATAGCCCCATCTACACAGCACTGACAATCACACCTCCTGCCAGTCAGCGTCTCTTATCCCAATTCTGGTACTCTGCCAGACACACCGACCTACCCTCCGCCAAAGATCCATCTAAAACCATCGACTGCATACTCAGCGATACTGAGTATGGCACCATCAAGATAACCCCCGCAATAATCCGCAAAGCCCTGAAATTCCCCAACGCTACCTCAGAAAATCCTTTCATTCCATTACCTGACCACAAGAAGCACGCTGACAGGGAAGAAATCATTGCTTTCCTTGATGCGATGGGTTACATCTGGGAGACTGGAAGAGACAAGCTACCTGAGAAGAAGCTGACGCTGATAAAGAAATCCAAGATGCCCAGCGAGATGAACTTCATCTTCGCTCACCTGATCAGCTGCATGACAGCGAAATCCGGATCTTCTGATCAAGCCGCTCAACCTCAGCAGGCCATGGGTTACGCACTGCTGAAAGGTCTCAACATTGACTGGGCCTCCATCATCTATGAAGACCTCATTCAACGTGTTGATTCTGCCACTGACCGACCAGCATGGGTTCCTTACCCACGATTCATCAGCGCCATCTTTCAATATGGCCTGAAGGACAGCTATCCTGAGGGTGATCTAAAACTCTCTCAGATTGGCCCTAAAGTTCTCGACTTCAAGCCTGTCGCCAACGAGGTACGTCTCTCTACCCTTCTCACTCTACTTAATTCTCCGCTTTCTGTGGCTCCTTCAGCGACAATACCCCTCGCTGATTCCCAGGCCACAAAATCCATTCCTTCTAAGAAAAGGAAACAATCTCTTACCCCTCTTGATTCCAAAAGGATCAAGAAAACCAAGGAGCAACCCCAGCAATTCCATGCTGAAGACTCCTCAGCTCATTCTGAAGAGCTGAAGGAAAGTTCCGTGGTACGCTCTGCCACACCAATTCAAGCCATCCCTTCTAAACCTACTTCAGCGTCCTTAAACGCTGAGGTTAGAACTTTGGAATCTACCCAACCTTCTTCAGTCTCTTAAAAGACTGATGAAGTACTTCTCAGCGAATCCAACGCTGAACTTGAAACCCAACCCCAATTCTTATCCTTCGATCCTCCCTCTATTTCTTTGGACACTCCTCCAGCTAAAACTGGAGATGCCATCATTCAAGAAGCCGTTGAAGCTTCTCAGCGAATGACGAAGAAAGGACCTGCAGAGATCTCCATCCCTCACGGAACTTTTGAGGGAGATATGGAACACTATGGAGGGACTCGAAACTTTGATGAGTTCGTCAACGCTCCTGCAGGTACAGATCCCACCTTAAACACTGTAACTAAACCTGAAACTTCTGAGCTTTCCTTTGTTCACAAGTACTTATATGTTACAGGTCCTTATTTGGGAGACATCAACCAGTCTCTGAAGTCCATGGAGATGAAACTTACAGATCTCACCACCGGTCTATCAAATAACTCTACAGCTGTAACAAACGCTGGAGAGAATCTGACGAAGCTGACTACTGTGGTGGAAAAGAAGGCCTCCTCTGATGACATCAAAGGCCTTGATAAAACTCTCGCCGACTTTGCCAAAGTGCTCTCCGACATCTACACTGACTACACCAACCTCAAATCGTCAGTTTCCACCGTTTCCAGCGAGGTTACAACGCTGAAGAAATCGGTTGGTACACTCGAGGGTGATATGTCAGTGGTCAAGCCCGACTTGGGCTCAGTGAAGACCGACCTTGGTTCTGTCAAGACAATGATCGAGACGCTGGTGAACAAGGCAAACAATCCAGCTCCTGCTCCGGCCCCTGCACCTATTTTGGACTCATTCACCGCAGAGGATCGCCTAGAGCTGAAGAAGATCACGCCTGCTATTTCTGGCCTAGAAGACAGAATAGCTAAGCTTGAAGGTTGTGTGAAAATCTCTGGCCCAGAAGACAGAGATAACACCAATGCTGAGTCTACCCATTCCTCCCCCGCCCATCATGAGAAAGAGGGGGAGAAGAGCGATGAACAAGAGAAGAGCGCTGAAGATCAAAATAAGAGCGCTGAAGACCTTTCCCATGATGAATCTATCAGGGGAGAGGGTAATGAAGATCTGGTTACTGGACCTCAGGGAGATGAAAACCCTGAGGGAACCGAGAACCTCGCCTCTGTATCTGAGGGGGAGCAACTCGAAGAAGATGCTGAGGAAACCGAAGCAGAAGAAGACGAAGACATCGACATCCCTGAAGCTGAACCATCCTCCTCTCCAAGGAACGATGATGATGATGATGATGATGACGAATTCTTTGTCGTCAAACCTGCTCCTCGAAAAGCTCTTAAAGGGATCGTGATAACCGAATCCACAGGGGAGAAGACAAAAACAAAGACAAAGCACTCAGCCTCTGGCGCTGAGAAAAGCAAAGACAAAGGCATCGCTAAAGATGATAATCTGGCGATCTTGCTTGCAAAGCCGATTTGTCAGGTAGACTAAACTTATTTTTCCTTCCCTGATCATCTCTGAACAATCAGTTATCCATTCCACAAACACCATACACATCCACATTATTTTTTTTCTATCTTTTCTACCCAAGTTCTTCTACCCAGTTCTTATTTGTAAGATCGCTGCGTTTCAGCTAGTCCTCTCCCCTGTTTGAGGATATCGCTGAAGGCTCTACTATTGCGACTTCACCAATAATTCCAGCTACCGCTGAAGACATAATCCCAGTCTTAGATTTAATCTCTGAGACTGATGAACCAGAAGAACAACCTCTCTCGCTCAATAAGAGACCTTCCTCAGTTCCTCAAAGGCTGAGTGAAGAAGATCAAAAGAGGAGAGAAGAAATGATAAAGCGATTCGAGGATCAGCGAATCATTCTAAGGCGCGATCAACTGCCTTCAGTTCCTCCTAAGTTCAGAATTTCAAAAGCTGAATACCAGGAACATCTCAGAGCTGAACGTCTCATCGCTGAAAGGAAGGAAGCTGAAGATAAAGACAGAGAATACGCCATCAAGCTCACTCAAGAATCTGTCAAAGACCCCAAGCTGAAGCGTATTCCCTTTCAAATCCAACGAAAGCTTTGGGAACAAGCCCAGAAGATCGTGGAAAAGAAAGCTGAAGTTTCTCAGACCACCCTGATCTGGTGTAAAGAGAAAATCCACTTCAGATATCGTCCAGCGATGATCAACAAGGTATTCATCTCTGGAAGAACCTCCATCGGAGTACCTATTGTTGACATCAAACTGTTCAGAGAAGATGGCACATCTGAAACCTTTCGCGCTGACACTGTAAAAAGGTATGGTCTCTCTGAATGGCTGGAGATGAGGTTAGCTATCCAACCATCACAATCTAAGTACAAGGATCATTTCGAAAAGCTGATAAACAGACAGATCGATTTGATATCTTCTTGTGTGGATATTCCTCCTGTTCCTGATCTAAAGCCGAAAAGAAAAAGGGGCTCACCAAAGAAGAAACGTCAAGATTCAAACTCAGGTCCTGTCATACGAAATGAAACTGGAATTGGTTTCTCTCGCGCTGAAGTACTTGGTCCTGATCCTGATCTATCTGCCCTTGACATCTCTTTGCCACCATGTGAACTTTTCGTCCCTGGTAAAGTCATCAGTAATCCTTATGGAATATTCTTTCTTGACTACGACGGACGTAAATGCTTTCAACGGATCACTGAGCTTCCAATCACTCCAATCGAACAGCTCAGAGATCTCATCTACTGGTGTGAAGCTGCTCTGAAGCTAAAGAATAAAGGAGAAAAGGTTCCTGACTGGATGATTCCAACTGAAAAGACAACCCTTGATGAACTTCTCATTAAGGAAGAACCCTTTGAAGGCTGACAACAATCACCTCATTCTCTATTGTATCAGTCATCCTTCAGTACTTGTAATTTATTTCGCTTGTACTTGTAATCTTTCTTATTCAAATTGTAACCTGATTCAAAGATTTAAAGAAAGATTTCAGCGAATGTACTTTACTCCATCAGTACTGAAAAGATCCCAGAAAACAGTAAAAGGGACAAATATTTTATGAGTTCTTTTTATCCTTATGTTTTCATTAAATAGCAATTTTCTTTGTTGCTATGTCATAATCAAATAGGGGGAGATTGTTGATCCAAACCCTCAGTGATTTGATAATGACCCTATCTTAAATACTTAGTGAAAATTGTAAGTAAACAATATGTATCAGAGTTTCACTATCGCTGATAAGTACTAAGATCTTACAGTACTGCTGATAGGAACTCTCGCTCTTTTAGATTAAACATTCAGCGAACACTGTTCACCATATCGCTGAGTCTGTTCAGTCCTTATGGTGATCGCTGATAAGTTAGTTGTTTACTTATGATCCCTGAAGACAAGATTCACGTCAACAAAGGTTCTACGCTGAAGTCGAAGATTAAGCTCAAGAACCAGCGACAAGTCTCCTAATGAATTGATGCGGATCAGCGAAGACTCAGACTTGTCCACTCAACGTGAAGTATCAAGTACAAGACTTCAGCTATCGCTGAACTTTATCATTCGTTGAATAGTAAATGATAATCGCTGAATCAACGAAAGCTGATCATGAAGTCCTCCGTACAAAGTACTTTTGTCTTAACCTCCCTTGCACGCCACCGTACGAAATGTCAGAAAAGAACCTCCGAAAATCTGAAATCGTACAACCACTCTGATACTACACTGTTCATTCATGCGGCTACTAAGGTTGTCAACAAAGGTCAATGACATGCAACCAATCCGTTGATGACACGTGTAAAGTGTATACTGAATTGCATTAAATGCATGCAGTATATAAAGAGATGAACTCACTTCATTTGAAGAAGCTTGCTAACTCTGGACAAGTTCAAATCTCTCTTAAGATAGGATTTTATTAGTAATCTCCTTATCTTTCTTAGTGCAAGAAACCTTAGTGTTCCAACTTGTTTAGATTTAGGTTTATCCTTAATCTTGTTTCCGCAACAAGCTGTAAATTGTTAATGATTTATCAATAAACAATTTAGAAAAGTAAAATAGTGTGTTTGTATTCAACCCCCCCCCCCCTTCTACAAACTTGTATAGGCCTTTCGGGACCAACAAGAACTTTCCGGATAACCTAAACAATCCGGTTAACACAACTTCCCGGACAGCATAAACAATCTGGACGACGTCCGGAAACCAAGGTAACCCGGATACTACCCGGTATCTTATTTTATCTGGAAACTATTGAAAAGAGAGACTTACCCGGATAAAAGACTCGTCCGGACATCTTTAGAACATCATCCGGACAACACCAACAAAACTACCCGGACACATTCATCCTGTCCGGAAACCTCTGACTGTTTATCCAAATTTCTACCCAGATTCGACAGAAAGTTATACCAGATATGAAATCGACTATTCTAATCCGATAGAAACTATCTATTAGCAATTATGAACATAAAATGTAAAGGAGCATACCTTAATACTTCTTCCAAGTACACCAAATTGAATCCCTAGCCATAAAACCTTTCTTTCTTCTTCTTCACTTCTCAAAACACACACACAACACTAATCTGGATATTTCTGCTTTTGTGAAATATCTGAATGTTGTAAAGGATAATATCTAACTCAATTTTACCAATTTAGTCCTTTAGCTAATCACTAATGACCAACACACCCTAAACTTATAAATTAACCCAAACTTACCCTAAACATCAATTATAAAATTAATTAAATTTAACGGAACTAGGATTTAACTAACGAACTTACCCGGGGTATTACATTACAAACTAAATAAGGCCCTTTATGGTCTTAAACAAGCACCACGTGCTTGGTATAGTCGGAATGACGCGTATTTCAATTTAGAGTCGTGTAACTCTGTACGCAACCCCATAGTGCCCGGAAGCACGTTGATCAAGGAAGACGGTGGAAACATGTGTAATCCTGTCCTTTACAAACAGATGGTTGGCTGTCTAATGTACCTCGATGCATCAAGACCGAATCTCGCGTATGTTCTGAGCGTAATCAGTAAGTTCATGGAATGTCCATATGAATCTCACATAATGGCTGTGAAGAGGGTGTTCAGGTACATCAAGGGTACTATTGATTTTGGTGTCTGGTACAAAAGGAATGGAAACAATGATCTCATAGCATTCTCAGACAGTGATTATGCTGGAGACTTGGAGAGTAGGAAAAGCACTTCGGGATACGCCATGTTGCTGTCAGATGGAGCTGTGTCATGGTCCTCAAAGAAGCAACCAGTGGTGCCCTCTCTACAACTGAAGCCGAATTTGTTTCCTATGCGGCTTGTGCATGTCAGGTAGTATGGCTTCGAAGAATTCTGGAGCGTATTGGACTAAAGCAAAATGGAGAAACAACTATTTTCTGCGACAATATGTCTACAATAAAGTTATCAAAAAAATCATGTGTTGCATAAAAGAAGTAAGCGTATAGATGTGAGGTTCCACTATCTTCGTGATCTTGTTAATGAAGGAGTGGTGAAGTTGGTCCACTGCAAATCAGAGGTTCAAATTACAGATATACTGACGAAGCCGGTGAAGCTCGAGACATATGAACGTTTACGGAAGATGCTTGGAGTTTGCTCTGTATCAGACATAAACTGAGTTTGGCAGTGCTCAGTTTAGGGAAGGATGTGTTAGGAGGCTCTTTCCTTGACTTAGTCAGTTTGTTCCAGTCAAGAGTATGGTAGAATAAATCTCCACCAAATTAAGAGGATTAGTTGTAGTTTGATTTTGTCTTCTGTTTTCCGTTTTATTAGCCGGAGAGTCTTTTGAGAGTCGTTGTAAAGTGGGCTATTTAATGCCTCATTATTTGCTGAAATAAATCATTGTTCTCTCAAATTACTTCTATGTGTTTTTTATTCTAGTATTAACAGAATCAACCTCTAACCAAAATCAAAACAAAATCGCTTCATCAAACATAAATACTTCCACACAGAGACATACGTATATATAGAACAGAAAGAAAATTGTTCTTGCAATTTGTTAGTGCACTTCATCTCTCGTTAAACACATCAAAGAGGAGCGTGTAAACAAAATCCAGAATCAAGAAAATGATCAACTACAGAAAATCACAACATGAAATAGATTCTAAGTTCTATAGTCCTAGCCATAATTGATTGATTGATTTCAATGTAGATCATTAATAGATACAGATATAGAAAACCCAAAATCAAGCCTCAATATTTGTGGGAAAAAAGTTCCAAACAAATGCACAGACATCAAATACGGTAAAGGGTAGAGCTTGATTTGAGAGAGTATAAAATCAGGTATAAAAATGTTACCTTATTTGAAGAAACCGTGAAAGGAATAGCCAATGGCAGAACAATGGCAGAACTTGGACCCTGTGCAAATCGATCTGAAAATTGTAACTGACAAAGAAACCCAAATCGATTTGAGAGAGTATGGTGATGGTGAAAGAAACCTAAATCGATGGTGAAAGTAGCCTAAATCGATGGTGATGGTGAAATCGTTCTTGAGAAACCCAAACAGAAACATAGAAACCTAATTTGAGAAATCGATAAACTTTGTGCAAACAGTAACTGATAGTACTTGAGAAATCGATGAACTTTGTACAGAAACAAAGAAACCCAAATTGTTTATGCAAACAAAAACTAATAAACCATGAAGAAATGGTACATGAGAAGAAACTTTGTGGAAGTAGAAGTCGTAACTGACAAACATAAACAAAGAAACCCACATTGAGTGTGCAAAGAAACAAAGAATCCGAAAACCCTTGATGAAGGTGAAATCGTACATGAGACGTGAAGAGGTAGGTGAAGAAATCTTCCATTAGAAAGAAGAAAACGTATGGTAGCAGAGTACCATCGGTATGGGATGAAACGTGAAGACGTAGAAGAAGAAAGCCTCGGTATGGTCTGATAGACAGATACTCTGATTTGAGAGGTAGAAGGGAGCCGATGTCCATAAAAAAGAGGCCAATCAAGTATGGGGCTGAACAGTGAAAAGCCCATCTGAATAGGTTAGAGTGATCATGTAATGAGAGAGCATTAAAAACTTGTACTTTATGTTTTATGAGTTGTATTTTAAGACTTGTAAGACTTCATGTTTTAGAAAGCAGTACCTAATGCATTGAAGGTAGTTTTTAAGACTTGATGCTTTAGAAGGTAGTACCTAATGCATTGAAGGTAGTTTTTAAGACTTTTGACAAAAATGGTTTATAAGATAGTATAGATATAGATATAGATATAGATATAGATATAGATATAGATATAGGGAGAGGTTCAAATGAGAAGTGTTAAATATTTGAGAAATAAAGAAGTGATCTTAGCCATTCATTCGGTCAAGATCGACGGCTTTGACCGAGAAGCAGCGGATAATTTCTCGCGTGGTCTGCGCGTGGTCTGCACAAGATAGAGGGGTAGTTTTATAAAAAATACGCGAGACGAGTTCATATATGAATCTGTGTGATTCATATATGAACCTTTGGGTCCATATATGAACCTTTGTAATTCACATATAAACTATTTTTAACTAATTCATATATGAACATTTGTGATTCATATATGAACCTTTGTGATTCATATATGAATCAGTTAATTTGTTCATATGAGAATTAGTTAAAAAAATCATATATGAATCACAAAGGTTCATATATGAACACAAAGGTTCATATATGAATCAGTTAATTAGTTTCATATATGAATCACAAAGGTTCATATATGAATCAGTTAATTGGTTCAACTGATTCATATATGAACCTACAGTTAATTAGTTTCATATATGAAACACAAAGGTTCATATATGAATCACAAGATTCATATATGGATTAGTTATAAAGAGTTTATATGTGAATTACAAAGGTTCATATATGAACGTATAGTTCATATGTGAATCACACATATTCATATATGAACTCGTCTCGTGTTTTTTGTAAAAGTTACGAAATTGCCCTTCTATTTTTGGAACAACCGCAACTTTTGACCAGTCAAAGCCGCAACATTTGACCAATTATAACCGATCTTGACCGAATAAATGGCCAAGATTACTTCTCTACTTCTCAAATATTTAGCACTTCTTATTTGAACCTAAGGCTATATATAGATATATATATATATAGGGTCATTATCCGTTGCAAACCAGTTAGTTTGTGCAAACTGTGCAAACCCTTCTCCACCAATCACGTAATTTCTTTTTTTCTTTTTCTTTTTCTTTTTTATATACATTTAATTATTGGAGGGTATTTTAGGGTTTTTAAAATATCCTTTTTTAAAATTTATTATTTATTTTTGTATCTGATTATAGAAAAAAACGTGAAACCAAAAAATCCCAGAATCAAGAACATGAAAACCATGGTGATGAATATGACACCCAGATTCATGAACATCAAAACCAGATTCATGAACATCAAACCCAAAATCATGAATGAAAAACCCAGAAGCATGAATGAAAACTCAGAATCATGAGTGAAAACCCATAATCATGAATGTTGCGAAATTGATAAAGATCGAAATCATGAACACAAAAATCATCAACCCAGATAAAAAGAGGAACAAACCATTTGCTAAACCAAATACACATATGATCAGGCAACAGATCTGTAGAACAAACAGATCGAAAAAGAAGATTGAAGTTGAAATAAACCAAATACTCATATGTAGAACAAATTAACAGATCGAAAAAAAGGCATCTAATCGACCAAATCGCCATCCTTCCTTCTCAGGCCACTACCGTTGGCGACCAAATCGCGCCTCCCTCTCTCAGTCGCATCCAACAGGGTACGAGTTTCAGACCTGCGTTTCTCCCTCACCATCGATTTTAGACTTGCATCACCATAGATGTCCCCCTCGTTTTTCTTCACGACAGTAGCAGTGCACCAACCCTCCATCTTCTTAACGATTTCAGACCTAAAACATCAAACCATCCTCTCCACCCTAACTCTCGTCCTCTCCCTCTCTCACTATTTTGCCCTAATCGCCACCTGCACCATCTCCATTTTTTCCCTCCTTGATTTCAAATCACAGCAGCACCAATCGATTTTCTAATCAACTTCTCCCTCTCGTTTTCAGTCTTCCACAGATCGGCGATGGTGGTCATGAGCAGCGGTAGGCTGATTGGAAGAAGTGTGGTTGAGGAAGAAAGAGAAACAGAAATGAACGTGGGTTAGGTTTTCAATTTCTCAGATTGCCCAATTTACCCTCATGTAGGCATATTTTTTATAAAATAAAATTAAAATCTTCAATAATTTACAAAAATGCCATCAATTTTTTTTAGCCGTAGATTGAATAAATTAGTGGCTTAAATCGGGTTTGCACAAACTAACTGGTTTGCAATGGATAATTTGCCTATATATATACCCCTTCTTTTGTAAATCATCATTTTCGTGTTAACTGTGTAAACCGTCGATTTCATAGGTTTTTTTATAATTTTTTTAATGAAATTGTTTATTTTGATGAAATTGATTCATATCATTCATTTCTTGATGAAATTGTTTCATATATTTGTAGTTTCATGTATTTTTTTCATTCTTATTAAACGGTTTTATATATTTTCGTTTTCACATAAAAAAACACAAATAAATGAAACAATTTCATCAAGAAATGAATGATATGAAACAATTTAATCAAATAAACAATTTTATAAAAAAAATTATCAAAAAAACTTATGAAATCAACGGTGTACACGCGAAAATGATGGTTTACAAAAGAATATTCATATATATATATATATATAAAATGTTGGGTTCCGGTGAGAAGTGTCAAATTTGGTGAGAAGCGTGAGAAGGTTATCAACCGTTGGATGAGAAATGGACGAGCATTAGCATGAGATGTGCCGGATAAATTTCTTTTAAAGTCGCAATTCATAGGAGGGCATTTGATTAAAAGTGATCAATAGTTCAAAATTTAAAATTTCATGGAAAGATATTTCATTAAAAGTGATCAACGGTTCAAAATTTCAAATAAAAGAAAAAAATCTAATCGAATGGAGAATAGAATGAAACATGAGTTCTGCTTCTTTCCATTTCTATTGTTGCATCTTCTTCACATTGCACAAGTTCCTGATCAACATGTGAGTTCTCTTCTTTCCATTCAAATATCGTTGTTGCTCAAGCTCATAGCATTGGAAATTAAAGATATAATTGTGAGGTTTGAACCTTTGACCTCTTGAAGGCTTGGATCTACCGGTAATCCGGGTACCGCCAGGCGATATGACCTATTAGTAGCTGCTTTCTCTTTCTTTCAAGAAGTGTTCTTTTTTTCTAGATATGCTTCACGCCTTCAAGTGTGCTGTATAGATGTATTAATAGGTAGACTGAATGTGGTATGTCGCAAATTCCTAAAGAAGAAAATTTGGAAAGATGAGTCTATTGTAGATATGGATATGGATTGTTTAGCAATTCAAACTCTCTTTCTATTGTTTGAAATTACGTAGAATAATGGATTGTAAAACTACAGGTTTATTTACTATATATTTGTACAAGTAATATGAATTAATTGAATGGATAACTCGATGGTCATCGGATGGTTAATTGGATGTCGGTCGGTCCAATTCGGTCTGTTTTGGTCGTTTCTAGACTATCATTCAAGAACCGCACAATCCAAATTGGATGTTGAAAATTTCAATCTAATCCGATCCAATTAAAATTGGATATCCAATTATGGTTGATCGGTTCTTATTGGATCGGTTGGTGCCAGTAGGACTGCATGCCTTTCTACACACCCTACAACCAAAATTTAAAACCGTTTACATTTACGACTCCCGCCGCATTGCGCGGGTACACAACTAGTATATATATATATATATATAGGTGAAGTCTCAATTGCAAACCAGTCAGTTTGTGCAAACCCCGTACAAACCAATCTACAATGATGAATCTGTAATTTTTTTTGTTGATGCTTCATGAATCTATATTTTGGCTTCATGAATATATAATTTGCCTTCATGAATCTATATTTTCCGATAGAGCCCTAAAATACCCTTATGGATATAAAAAAGAAGTTATGGATATAAAAAAATAAGTTACGTGATTGGTGGAGATGAAACAATATGCTAAAAGCCCTAAAATACCCTTATGGATAAAAAAACAAAGTTACGTGATTGGTAGATTGGTTTGTACGAGGTTTGCACAAACTGACTGGTTTGCAACGGATACCTCCCCTATATATATATATATATATATATATATATATTAAACCGAAAGCAATATAAAAACACAAGAACTAAACTACAAGAGTTTTAGTTCTTGAGATGAGATGGAAATCAAAGTAGTTTACTAGTACAAGATAATAGATGATCTTTCTAAAGCTACCTCAACCCTCCTTTTATACTACTAGGAGATGGCAAAATGGTAGTTAACAAGAGAATAGAACAAAGCATTTACCTAAGAGCATCTCCAATGCATAAGTTATATATAGCTTTTTACTATTTAAAAAGTTTTTGAAGAAGGGTTATTGTCATCGGAGAATGACTTATTAAAAAACTTTTGTCCAATAACTTATTCTACATCAACCTGTTATTGGAATAGTAACTATTTTCATTTTACACCCTTTAACTTTTCATTTTATCCGTACTTTTAACATAATTTTCATTTTAAACCTTAATACATTTTGATTAATTACTTTAATTCATGAAATATCTATAATAAAATCAAATATATTTTATAACAAAATACATTATAATATATTCATTGTCTTTCATTTTTTTAATGAATTGATTTTTATGTGTCCTTGTCATTATACTTTGTATCAATGTCAAGTAATATTTGAATATCACTTAATGTTTTTAAATATTTGAATTTTCATGTTAAGTAATTATTTTTTTGAAAGATGTGGCGTGAACTTTAAAATGACAAATTAAATTAAGGGCTTTTATAAGGATTTAAAGGATAGGTTTTTAAGGATAGGTTTTTGCATTGGAGATGGTTTTTAAGGATAGGTTTTTGTTAAAAAATGTTAGTGGAAATCTGATGTGGCAAAAGTAAAAAGTTGTTGAAAGAGTTATGCATTGTGGATGCTCTAATGGCTAATAAAAAGGAATCTTCCAAAGGGTAATAACCAAAAGGTCAAAAGATTCTCATCATTAAAATTAAGCTACATAACCAGGAGTTTCCTTCAAAATCACTAGAAGCCTCATAGCTTTGTGCTCTAGTCAAAATCCATCTTCATTGATTGAGCCGAACTTGCCAATATCATAGGTCCAATTGTTGTGTGAATGTTGCAGCATTCCTGTAAAAACACAAACAACCCCAACAAATCCACATTAACCCACTTAAGACCATCTCCAATGGGGTCACTAAGGTATTGTTTGGCAAAAAAAAAAGCTAGCTTATAAGCTAGGTACATGTTTGGATGACCATAAGCTAGCTTTTCAAAACGCTAGTGAGAGTAGCGTTTCATGAGCTTATGGAGCTTTTGATTTTTTTCTTCCAAAAATACCCTCATTAATATTAATTATTATTTATTAACTATTTTTTTAATATGTCCTTTTTGGTCATTTAAATGCTTATAAGCTACTTTTTGTCAAACGTGACTTTTTCACCAGCTAGCTTATCAGCTACCAGCTAGCTTATAAGTCAACAGCTAGCTTATCAGCTACCAGCTAGCTTATAAATCATAAGCTAGCTTATCAGCTAGTTTGCCAAACATAGCCTAAATCTTACACTAAACACTAAATTTGGTGTAAATAACACTATTCACATCTCCAATGTGGTCTCTATTTTTCACACTAAATTTAGTGTAATGAATAGTATTACACTATATTTGGTGTAACACTATTCATTTACACTACTTTTTACACTACTTTTTATATCACTTTTAAAAAATAGTGTTACCCATTAGAGAAGATTTACTATTAACACTAAATTTTACACTACTTTTGACTTTTGGTGTAAAATATAGTGTGACCCATTGGAGATGCCTTTATTGATGTAAAAACAGGTAAATCGTAACTTTTAGCTCCAATACTCAATAAATAGAAAATAAGATAAAAAAAAGACTCAAAGTTGGGATATAAATGATGAAATTAAACTAAAATAAATGTGAAAATATATGTTTTCACGTTGATAAAGCAACACGTATCAATCACACATCTATTCGTCAATTAAAATTTGTTGTAAAAAAAGATAAGGTGTATTTGTAAAAACATCTTGCTTTCGACGTTAAAAATTATTTTCTTTCATTCCTTTCTTTTTCCTCTAAGGCCATCCGTAGCGGTAGCGGGTACCGCATCGGGCTCGAAGGACGTGGCAAGTGGGTAGGGAGTGGGTAAGCGGGCTCGGGGTACGGGGGGTAGCCGGTTCAGGACGGGTACGGGGGAGCGGGTTCACCAACCCGATCAACCCGTTGTGATTTTTTTTTTATATATTTTTTAAACAATACCGTTGTAAAACGGCTATTTTACAAATTTATTTTTTTTAAATTTTTTTTCAAATTATACACACTATATATATTAACCTATATCATCTTATTTTTTCACACCAAACCATACTTTCTTCCATTTATCTCAAATTCAATACCTTCTTCCATTTCTCTCAAATTTCATCATGAATCCAAACACCACACCTACATCCCGTCGTAACCGATCGGATACACCGCAACAAGACCCGGAGCTTGGCTTCCAACCGTTTTCTCAACAAGGTTATATTCCGCAACCGCCCCCAAACGTTGGTTTCCAACAATTTCCGCAACCGCCCCCAAACGTTGGTTTCCAACAATTTCCGCAACACCCGTATCAATTTACATATCCTGGTTTTAGTGTTTTGTATTTTGTATTTTGTAATTTTTATATTTTTAGTGTTTTGTATTTTGTAATTTTTAATTTTTTAATGAATGATAAGAATTTTTATTTTTATTATTTATCTTATTTTTATTTATTAAAAAATATATAAATATTTTTATTTTGTTAAATAATTAAATGTATAAATAAAAGAATTAAAAAAGATGAGGTGGCAAGTGGGTTCATTGGGTTCATTGGGTACTGGTACTCCACTTTTGGGTAAGGATTGTGTAAGGAAGGTAGGAAAGAGAAAAGCCGATGTGGCGCTGAGGTGGCAAGTGGGTTCATTGGGTACGGGTACTTATGGTCTAAGGAATACAAATGAGAAAAAATATTTCCTTTACATTTTTTTGTTTCGATTGTTTTTTCTTTTCTTTTCAAATTTGAGAATAAATTAGTACGATCTATGGTATGTAACATCCAATATGGTATAACTTATTAGTAGATTTTTTATTGATATATGTATATCTATTTATATCAAAATTAAATTAAATTAAATCATCTATTGAAAATATAAAAGAACAACTTTTAAGGCCATCAGTACCCCATGGACAGCATCTTTCAAAGATTCCACTCCACATCAGCGCCACATCAGCTTTTCTTCCATCTCTCACTCGATCCCTAACGATCCCTAAACACCCGTACCCCATTCCCTCAAACCCTTTTGCCACCTCATTTATTTTAATTCTTTTATTTATACATTTAATTATTTAACAAATTAAAAATATTTATATATTTTTTAATAAATAAAAATAAGATAAATAATAAAAATAAAAATTCATATCATTCATTAAAAATAAAAATTACAAAATACAAAACACTACCAATTATGAAATTTTTGGATTTGCTCTTTTCTCGCTAAAGTAGCCCTCAAAGCGTTTCCCGTAAGGTGATCATGCGGGGTTATGAAATACTCGAAGTCTTTCTCAAATCGTTTATCTCGTTCGATTTCTCGTTCGTGTTCTAACCTTTGAAGTTCGAGTTTTGAGCGTTCGATTTCGAGATCGAGTTTTTTCATTTTGTATTCCATTGTATCATCAATCTTGTTGTTGAACGTCGTCGACAACTGAGTAACACTTTCGTCCGTATTCGCCCCGGACGTATTACTCGTTGATGATTTTTTTGCCTTGTTTCTCCCGATGGGTCGTTGAATTTGCTCGTCATCGTCATCATCGGAAGGTTGGGTACGTTTTGAACCCCGCGATGAAGTTGTCGTCATCGTTGGAACGGCTCCCCATTTTGGACATTTCTTAGGGACGCCAAGCTTGTTCGTGAGTGAAAGCAACTTTATGGCGTGCTACATACAGTTCGTGTGCCGTTCGGGATATATCGGCCTCACTCATCCCGCTTGATCTATTATTGAGCAAGTTGTTGTAGATGCCGCCAAACGAATTAACTCTTTTATTGAGGTCGTTGAACTTGCTATTGAGTTGATGGGTTGATCTATAACCTGGTTCACGACCCATGCGAGTAAAGAACACATGCCCGATTCGGCCCAAAAAATTTCCTACATTTATGTAAAATTAAGTATAAGAATAATAATAATAATTATAATAATAATAATAATAATAACAATAAAAATAATTACCACCGCTTTGTGCGTTACCGACCACGGGGTCCTCCGAAACGTCAACCCACGCCGACACTAACGCGAGTTCCTCGGCTTTACTCCACGTTTGTTTGGCGGCTTTCTTTGGTCTCGGATTTGATGGTTCCGGGTTAGATTGTTGTGCCGGGATAGATTGTGGTGTGTTCGGGGTAGAAGGTTGGGTTTCCAGAACAATGTCGTCGTCGAGATTGAAGTTGGCCGGAGTAAAACCTTGTTCAATCAACCCGGGACGTGTAAATTGGTAAGGAATTTGTTGGTGAAATTGTTGGTGAAATTGTTGCGGATATTGTGGCGGATTTTGTTGCGACCATTGTGGCGGATTTTGTTGCGACCATTGTGGCGGAATTTGTTGCGAAAATTGCGGATGATAACCTTGTTGTGTAAACGCTTGGAAACCAAGCTCTTGATCTTCTTGCGATTGTGGTGTATTCGGTCGGTTACGACGGGATGTATGTGTTCTGTTTGAATTCATGATGAGAGAGGTGTGAAAAATAAGAGGTTGAGAGAATTTGAGAGAGTTTGAGAGGTGTGAGAAATAAGAGGTTGAGAGAATTTGAGAGGTGTGAAAAATAAGAGGTTGAGAGGTGTGAGAAATAAGAGGTTGAGGGTTAAATATATAGTAGGATTAAATTGAGAAAAATAATTTTTTTTTTACAAATAGCCGTTCAACGGTTACATTTTTTAAAATTTAATTAAAAAAATTTTTTTTTTAAAAACCTTCGGGATGATCCGGGATCCCATCCCCGGAATCATCCCCGCCCCGCCATCCCCGCATGACCCGTACCCCATTCCCGCCCATCCCGAGCCCCATCCCGTACGCGGTACCGAAGGCCTAAGGGTCTGTTTGGTTTATAAGAATGAATTAGATTTGGGGATTTAGATTTCCAATCCTGTATTTGGTTTGCGGGATTATCCGGATTTAAAATCTTAGGATTTCTTTGAAATCCAAAGGGTGGCTAGGATTTCAAAGGATTTTGTAGGGTTTGTATATAATAATGTTTAAAAAATATGTTAAAAACATTTATTTTCTAATAATCAGTTAAATAAAAGATAATTCAATTATTTTTTAATGATTTTTTTTATCAATAATGGATTTCAAATCTCTCCAAATCTAAATCACCGAAATTCAATCCAATCCAATCCATTCCATTCTTACAAACCAACCAAACGGAACGTTATAAAACTTCTTCTCGTCTGCTTTTTCATGTTTCAGAATTTTTTTTAGAATCGATTGATTATTTTATGCTAGTATTTTTTTTAATATTTTAATTCTTGAATCGGTGTTTCAAATTCATGTTGAAAATATGCTACGACCAATGGCAAATGGATTCAACGGTGGCTTAGAATAATACATACAGTCCACAATGCTAAAATCTGGCATTCATACAAGTCTTGATTCAGATCTCTAGATACAGACGCTTTCAAATCTGAATGAATGCTTTAAAACCCTCCATATTTTTTCAATCATTCCACTCGAACAATCTACAACAATTCTACTAAACACTTACTTGATTGTAATATATCGATTCGTTCCATGCTTGGCCCAATGCTCCTTCAGATCAACCGGATTCGACAAATCATGACCTTCAGCAGCCAGCCGATTTATGAGCTTATTGAAAACACTTCCGCTCATCTTCCTACCACCAACACGAGCATGTCGTTTATTTGGAAGCGATGGAAGCGGATACATCGACATAGTAGTCGTACAACACGATGATTGCCACCCACCGTTTCCCCACTTGTAACACGCCCTAAAAACTCCAGTACACGAACAAACCGGTATGGGCATGGCTGAATCATCAAAAGCAACTTGGTTCAGCCCAAGATCTTGATCTTTCCATTCGGGTTTCAATTCATGGTTCAAATCATCAACACCACCATCACCGCCACCATTGCCGCCACTCCAGTCATGTGTGTCGTCATACATGGCCTTATTCAGATCATCACATTCCAGTTTCACCTTTCTAGATGCTCGTGAAGTCTTCTTACTGGTTATTACTGATTTGGTCTCCTTTGGGCGTTTGGTCCGCCTGGACTTGGCGGGCTCTGGTGGTGGTGGAGACGCCGGAAGCGGATCACCGCCACGACCACCACCACCACCGCCGCCGCTGCCCATTTCTTGTTCTTGGTATTGCTGTGGGTGGTGTACGTGTTTTACGTTACGCGAGATTTGACAGCCTGGCGGACATGAAGAAGGTGTATTGTTGTTGCCGCTGTTCATTGAGTTTTCTCTGTAATGGAGAGTGGCAATGGCGTTATCGCGTTCCATGATGGCGCTATTCCGTTCAGCAACGGCTGAATCGCGTTGGAGGAGCGCCATGTCCCGTTCAGCCAGGGCTGTCTTTTTTTCAGACATTGCTAAGTTGCGTTCTTGAATGGCGGCATCCCGTTCAGCCATGATCGTCATTATCTGCTTCATCGATGGCTGGTGCTGCATCAACCACTGACCCTGTGGTTGCTTTTGCCGCCCGTTTTCACGGTGCCCACCGTCATCCATCAGAAAACGAGAATAAGCTACAACTTTTGGTAATTAACCTCAGGTTTTCATAAAGTTGTAAGTCGAAAATGCCCCAAAAAGCCACCGATGCTTCAAGAACTAGAATAAAAACCATTGTTGTAAGAAAATTGTGACAAAAGTGAATCAAAAGAACGTTTTTTAGAATTATACCGTTGTATTACTAGAATGCAAATGCCTTCTCACCACAAAATTCCATCGATTTCTTTCATTTTCGATCTCTGCTTAACTTAACCTCGGTACCTGGCTAAAGAAAAAACATGCATTGATTAACAACTTATGAACTTGACTCCTATGAAACGAGAGCCAATTTGGCAGTTGCTGAATGGTTTGGTGCAAGATGATTAAGTGGTCAGGATGATTAAGAGGCTATTATGATATAGTGCAAAATGAAGGTTGTTTGGTAATTGTTCAGAATGAAATTAAGGCGCTGAATGGTTAAGGGAGGCTCAAGATTCACAAAGGGTTTCAGAACCATTCAGAGGCACGATTCAGAGATTGCCTCTTAATAAAACTATTAAGAGGAAAACAAACAGCCCATTACTAAACCAAACCAAAGCGGTGCAGACCTGGCTCTACCCAAAAGATCAAAGTGGTTGTTTTCGTACTTTCTGTACATATTCATAAATGGACAGTGCCTTCTGTAAATCCACTTTATTTGGTGGCATATAAGATCCACTACACAATCGCAATCGAAGCCGATGCCGATGCAGGTTTCAAGTTTATGCAATCATTTCTACTTATGAATATCACTTAAATTAGGGCAACAAAAGACAAGGATCAAGAACGCTTCTATTTTCACACGAATATTAAAGCTAAGATAGAATCAACTAAAAACTAAGTCATTAAAAATCACAATCGCACAATAAATCATCGAACTAAATCCACAAACCGAACTGCAGAAAAAAATTCTCAATTTTAGCAGGTAAACAACAAAATTGAGTCCCCAAAACAAACCGATGATGAACCATAAGCACATACGATCAAATTAAGCAGTAAAACAATAGAATTGAAAGGCGGAATTGAGAAATCACTTACAGAATGAAGGTAGGAAGAAGGAAGAGGAGTAATTGAAGCATAAAAGCGAGAATTGAGAGCTGAAAACCCTAAAAAGGTAGAGAAAAAAGGTAAAGAATAGTTGGTGAAGGAGCAAAGAAGAAAGACCACTTGATTAAATTTTGCCAGTCACCATCTTTGTCTTTTTTTTCTCTCTTTGTTCATAGATGATGCTGGTTGGTATACTGCTAGTACAGAAGTGAATGGGGGATATGCTAGATACACTGCTTGTGTTGGTTTTGCTTGGTGAAGGTACTTTCACAGCCGTCAAGATCTATGTCTAACATTTTCAATAAATAAATAAATAAATTGCATGTTTTTTTTTCTATTTTGTAATAAAACATGGTTTGTAAATGTTTAAATCTTTGAAAATGGAAATCCATGTAAAAAATTGAAATTTGAAGAATACATAGATTAAAGATTTTAACAGAATTGGAATGATCAATTTATTTATTTGGTTTATATATTAAAATAGAATTATTAAATTCTTTTGGATTCTATAGATTATGATGGAATGAAATCCATCTAATTTAATCAACACCGTCCATTCCTACATCTATTACGACCATACTACTAATGTCACGTCCCCACCCCCTAACCTCCCACCACCACCACCAATATCACCAATGTGGTTGGGTGGTAGTTGTAACGACGACAATAGACAAAAAAGTTGTTTTTTTCTCTTTTGTGATGAAATGGTCAATCAATAAATGGTAAAATGTGGAAGGTTCTAAATGGCGTGAGACTTGGCGTGGCGACGAGGTCAAGACTCAAGTCTTACGAGTTACGGCGAGGCCATGTCATTTTTCAAGGCGTGGCTTAAGGCGGTAAATATTTATATAATATATATGTTATATGTATATAATATATATGTTATATGTGTGTGTGTGTGTCAGTTTCTTGAACAATAAATATTAAGGTGTAAACAATTTAAATTCATATATAACGATAAATAAAAGAAATTCTAAATTCTACTAACGAGCCAATTCAAATCGAATTTCAAAATACATAGATTCGAAAAATCGAAAGTACACAAGTTTGTTACGCCATGGCGTGTCATGGCGGCATAACGTGTCATGGCAAGCCAAGGCGTGCCATGCCATAACGCGTCATGGCGCGCCATAACGAGTTCCACCCCTTATCTCGACGCCAAGGGGTATAACGTGGCGGCAAGGCTGTGCCTCGGCGCCAAGGCGCGTTTTTTAGAACATTGGAAATGTGTGAAATTCAATTTCATTACAAACCAAACAATAATAGAAGAAATGACGCTAATAAACTATTATTAGTTTAATTCTATAGACCATCGATGAGAATATCATTTAGATACACTTAAATGACCCTTTCTGATAACGAGAATCTTAGAATGGAACTTGGTCAAGGGATTTGACCATTCTAATCCTTTTACAAATTCCGTCAAAGTCCTACCAAGGCGTCTTTAAAATTCCTTTCAAATCTTCATTCAAGTCTTATTATAATAAACAACTAGTGTTGTGCATTTGTGTGTAGGGGGCAATTCAAGAGAAAACTTGGTTGTTTGTAATGATTGTGAGGTCCAATCTCAATCGCACATTATTAATAATCAATGGCTATTCATAGAAATATTTTTGGGTAAACTTGTTTTTTGGTAATTATCAACAAAATATTAGTTTTGGTAATTAACCAAAAATATTAATCTTAGTAGTTATCCTCTTTCCTCTCTCATCTCTCCGGTCTGCGAATCTTACTCCGTCAAACTTATTACGGCGTACACTATTATGATACTCACTGTGATACCCAAGAACTTCTAAACAATAAATCACAAACCCACTATGATACCCATCGTGATACCCACTACTAGGGGTGAGCATCGGGCGGGTCAGGTCGGATCGGGGCCCAAAACCCATAACCCGATCGGGTTTCGGGGGGGCATACGGAACCCGAAACCCGTCCAAACTAAAGTTCGGGGATCAGGTAGATTCGGTTTCGGGTGGGTTGGATCGGGTGGTTTGGGTTGGGCCTAATTCCAGCCCATGAACAATTAAGTTTTTCGACCCTGTTTTTTGCAATTATTAACACATGAAGATTTTTGTAGATTGCGACGTATAATTGATGGAAATACGTTTTATTTGATATAAATGTATGCACTGCTAGTTTTTTTGTAATGTGTTTTATGGCTCATTTGTACTGCTAGTGATGTTCTGGTTTATATGCACACATTGGAAAGTTAATAGGTTTGATCATGGGAATCAATATAATGTACCTATTTCTATGGAGTATTTATGCAACTGGAGAGTAATGATTTTTAAAGTATTTTAATAAAATAAAAAAATTAATTTAAAATAAAGTTCGGGGTTCGGGTCGGATCGGGTGTGGGAAACAAAGACCCAACCCGAACCGAAATATCTGATCCGAAACCTCGGGTTCGGCTTATTTGGGTTGCGGGTTCTCGGGTAGCCTTTTTCGGCTTATTCGGGTTCGGGATCGGTCGGGTCAGTCGGGTGGTTCGGGTTTTGCTCACCCCTACCCACTACACACATTATGAACACCTTTCAAATCGCAAAAACTAAAGATTGCAACTTTAAATATAATATTTTGGCAGGTTTCACCCACTGTGATACATTGTGATACAAGTGAATATACACTCTGATACAAGTATGTGAGTGAGGTGAACATGGTGGTGGACGTGAAAGGTGTAGGTGCTAAATTAAAATATCTCTTGAAATCAACCAAAAAATTGAAAAATTCACTCAAAACCAAAAAAGTCGCTCGAAAATGAACCAAAAAAATTAAAAATCTTCTGAAGGTGGAATTCGACTAAAAACACGTTGAGGGGATTTGCAGGCATTTGATACATTAAAGGTGCACCCGCTCGGAAAAAATCTTTTGCTCGCCACTGCCGAAACGTATGCTAAAATCCTAAAATTGAGATAAGGGCAGAGAAAAAATGAAAATATTCAACTGTTGGTGAAATCTCTAAAACTCTATACAAGAGAGATAAATGCAAATTTGGTCCTTGTGGTTTACAAAAATTAACGACTAAGGTCCCTAGAAAGAATTTTTAACTAACAAGGTCCTTCTACTTTCAACTTTTATAACACATAAGGTCCCTCTTATTAACACCATTAAATAAGATGAAGTTAAGAAGGGGCAATTTCATCCATTCACTTTTCTCACCCCTTAACTAAGGAGTTAGATTTATACTTGGTCCCTATTGTTTACAAAAAATAACAAGTAACGTCCCTAAAAAAACATTGATATAAGTATGAACACAATGCCTCGTTTGATTACAAAAAAAAACTCATATTAAATATCTAATCTACACCAAAACCCAAAACTTAAAAAGATGTTGGATGGTGACTCAAAACTTAACTGATGATATATATAATATTTGGTTCAAACATATTAGTTCAAGTATGGTGATTTACTCGCCGGACATATCCAAAAACTCTTAGTGCTATATCCAAAAATACCTTTCTATCACTTTGATTAATCTTGATTAAATTTTTGCATCCCGCCGCATTGCGCGGGTACACAACTAGTATATATATACTATATAGAGGAAAGTTCAAATGAAAACTCATTTTCAATTGTGCACATGAGGACGGATCTTGGCACTTCCATCTCTATTGATCCAATGACTCATATTAAATAGAGTTTTTAATTGAAAATATTAATTAAGGTGATTAGGGGTAAAAAAGAAAGATGCCTACCATATTTGACTTTTAATTTTTTTTTAATTAAAATTTTTTACCACCTTAAATTTTAAAATAAATTATCTTAAAAATTACTAATATTTTAATCAAACAAACTACATCAAAAAAACGAGAATTTCGTGCTCTTCGATATGACATCCATCTCGATATAGTTTTTTTTGTTTTAACCGTGTTTTACATTAAGTGTTATATATGTTCTATATTCATTATGAATATTAATGTAAGTTCAAATGTGTACCACACTTCGACATCGTGAGTCCGTAACTCGACATCACATTTTTCAACACTTTCTTCAACGTCGTAAGACATTATTCATCACCGTAACCCAACACCCATTGAGTTTCGGTTTTGAACCGGGGAACAAAAGAGGGCGCGTCACGTGTCTACACTTTCACGGGTCATTCATGTATTATTCATCATGAATGTATCATTCAGGATGAATAGTACAACATTCAAGGTGAATAATACACGATTCATGAATTCATGTTTTATTCATCACGAATGTTGTATTATTCATCATGAATAGTGAATGAACGTTCACCTTTGTTATTCATACTGAATGTGGACACCCGAGGATGTGCATACATATTCATAATGAATAAAACCAAATTTCGGCTATGAATCGAAAAACAAAAAGAGCGCGTGATGTGCCCACATCTTCACTTTAATTCATTTATTGTTCATCATGAATAATGTACCATTTAGAATGAATAATACAACATTCATAGTGAATAATACACGATTCATGATGAATAATACATGAATCATGAATTCGTGTATTAATCATCCTGAATGTTGTATTATTCACTATGAATACTTTATTATTCATACTGAATATTGTATTATTTATCATGGATAGTAAATGAGCGTTCACCTTTGTTATTCATACTGAATGTGGACACCCAGGGACGTGCATACATATTCATACTGAATATAACATATATGACATTTCACGTAAAAAAACGGTTATAAAAACTATATCAATATGGATGTCATATCGAATAGCACGAAATTCTCGTTTTTTTGATGTAATTTGTATAATTAAAATATTAGTAATTTTTAAGATAATTTATTTTAAAATTTAAGGGGGTAAAGATTTTTAATTAAAAAAGAAAATAAAAAGTCAAATAAGGTAGGCGCATATTAAAATTTTCAATTTTGTCCCTAATCACTTCTTAGTTAATCTTATTTTGTTTTAACCATTGATTAGTTTTCCAAATTTTGATCAATGGTTGTGACTTGTCCTTATGTGCACAATTGAAAATGAGTTTTTTCATTTGAACCCACCCCTATATATATATCAATGGTTGTGACTTGTCCTCATGTGCACAATTGAAAATGAGTTTTTTCATTTGAACCCACCCTAAAGACTGGAGATCACGTAAGACCAGACTATTTCTGTGAGACCCGTGAGACCACAAAAATAACATTAAACCTTAATAGCAAAAGACTGTAAACCTTCAGAATGTTTTTGCTGTGAAGTTTTGTTGTTTTCCGTACCTTCACAATAAATCACTGTAAAGTTTCAGTGTTATTTTTTGGTCTCACGAAAACAGGTTGGTCTCACGTGAACCTAACCCTATATATAAATTCAACAATATAGTATTCTAATGGGTCAAATACATAATTTAAACAAATTCAGATATTTATCAACTTTAAAAAACAAACAGTCTTATTGATTCAGATTTCAGACTTTAACTCCTCCTCTCATCAATCAAAAGTAAAATAACACTTCAGGTTTCAACACTCTTTAAAAAACAAACGTCACCTTAAACTCTAAAACCTTAAACTCTAAAGTTTTTGTTGTTAGGAATATATTAAAAATATTTTTCTCTCATTATAATCATTTTTGGGAACCTTTCTAAATTTGAAAATCTTTACACTTTTTCTTTTACTTTTCTCCATTTTAGTGAAATGTTTTAAAGAATCTACTTGAAAAAAAAACCATGCATAAAATCTTATAAATCTTAATTTTCTTATTCTTAAACTAGCAGAGTGCCCGTGCAATGCACGGGGGAGCAATTTATCGTAAACAAAAAATGAAAAGTCTTTGAACATGTAGCTTAGTTGACAAAGAGGTTGGGCGACTTTGCTTAAATACACAACAAACTATCACCATTTACCAGTTTTACTTACAAAAACAAAAGAAAACCATTTTAAACTCTTTGAAGAAAAAATCCACACAAAGTTATGTATAAGAGTATGAACATTAAGCAACAAGGGCATCTTATGAGTAATGCATGAAAGAGTATCTGTTTCATTTTAGGATTGATATTTGCCCTTCTTGCGAGTAATGCATGAAAGAGTATCTGTTTCATTTTGTACCTCACATCTAAGAATCTCGATTCCTCTAACACTCGTCGCCACCTCAGCCTCTAATCGTTTTACATCCACCTCTTTCGCATACAGTTTTTCCCAAAGCAAACTTGTCATTAAGCCTTCTGCTTTCAAATCAGGCTTTACAACCTCCTGCACAAAAAACCCAATTCAAAATCATCATTATAGATACTAAATTCAGTTTAGAAACAATAATCACCCGATTCCATTTATGAAAGTTCAATTCACACACTGATCTTGGAGTAAAATTAAACTTTAGTTGATTTTAAATCATTATGTTTGGACTTTCTTTAAAGATGTATAATTTCATTATCTTGTAAGTAATAATAAGTCTGACCTCAAGAAGCAAAAGCTCGAGATTAGCTCGGAGCAGTCGCTATCTGGAGTTTTTGTGCAGGACTTCTCCCCTAGAACATCTGATACGGTCTGCAAACTTCTTGTTAGGCTTTTGGCTCCACTTTTAAACCCTTGAAGTTTCATATCTGATTCCATTATCAGAGTTTAATGCTCTTTCTTTCACATTTTCCAGTAACTTTAGAGCATAGTTGAACACCATCATTAATCAAGCACGTTCATTGATTTTGCAAACAATGCAGCTGGATACGAAATTTGATGCACAATCATTAATCAAGCACCTTTGTTGGATAACCAATGCCCATATTCCTTCATCCCACATTATTCATAACCATTGTCATGTAGATACACTTGTCGCGTCTAGAAAACTTCTAACCATGCAAAAATAAAACAAATTATATTCGTTAATTATAACATCAAATCATCCATTAAACAACTTTCATAGCATACCATACATAAGTGGAACACTATGATTATTAAGTGAATTTGTAACATAAACACGAACTAATTACTAATATTTATTACGAACTTCCAAGGAAATCCTAATATGCAAATCACAAAATCGGGCTTGTTGGTAATCAACCTTTAATCAAATATGCAAACCACATAAAGTGGAGCTCCAACCTATATTACCATTTTACACGGATATTGAATAGAAGTAACGGCAAAAAAAATTCCAGATACTCCAATATGTTCAAGGGGTGCCTTATCATCCACGTAATCGAACTTGGTTAGCAAGATCCCATCAATCTACCTCTTCAGCAAGAAACACAAAACACATCACCAAGACGGGCGTATAAGCAGGTTACTGAAGTTTTAATGGGCACAAGTCACTTCATTGGTAGGGAAATACACCCAACATGAAGTGACTTTTAAATGAGGAAAGATGTATATTTTAATCTTATGTGTTATGAAAGGAAACACAAACAACAAACTCCAATATCCATATTGTTGGGGACAACACCTTGATGCTGTATGCTTAATTGTTTTTCTTCTAATATCTTTGTACATATGCACCATCAAATGATGAGTTACACGTGCATCTAAAATTTCAAAGGGAAGTAAGAATATATTGGATTGTTCATGATTTCCCACCTAATCAATAAGAAAAACAAAGATTATGTTCAACATATAAAGAAAAGAAGCGGTTGTCGGCATTAGAAATGGCATACAGCATATAACAACATGATAAAAACACAGTCTTCAGATGGGTAGGTGATCAAGATTTTTGACATTCTTGTTCTATTTTTAGTGCTCAAGACAAAAAAAGTTTGATGCTTTCTTACTTTTTAGTAGGTACGAATTGGTGAAAAGATCAACCCCTCTTATGTTTGTTGTAGCATTTTGATGAGTTAATATAACGTCTTTTGGATATCCACGTGTGCCGCTAGTGTACATAATCGTACATATATCAGTAGGTTTAGGTGTTTTCAGGTCCTATGGATGTTCAGTCCATTATTTGACAATATTAGAAACAATTAAAACAACTTAAAAACAACAAAATGTAGTTTATGCAGACTAAATCCAAATGAAAAACTAACCATTAAGCGCAATTTGATCCATATATTCCCACTTTACAGCCCTGTGAGCATACATAAATCTAATTTACGTGCTTAAAATTCAACACTAAGTGGTTGTTTGTTTTTGAAAAAAATACCTCTTAAAACCTCTTAAGTTTGAAAATTAAGAGGTTTTCAGATTTAAGACTGTTTGTTTTATTTTTAGAAAAAAATCTGAAAACCTCTTAATGTCCTCTGAAATTTTAGAGGTGCAGCATCCACTTAATTCCTCTTTTTTTAAAGGATTCAGTTTCTTCTACCTCCTCCTCAATTGAAAGCATGGTTGATGGGTATGGATGTGTGTGTTATCAAATAGTGGTCTCTTTCAAGTTGGAATTTTAAAACATAATACTTTTATTCAATTAAGATGTTTATCATTTTATAAAAACAAACAGTCTTAATATTTCAGATTCCAGACTTCAGCACCACCTCTTACTTTTTAGATGTAAAATCAGATTTCAGACTTCATACCTCTTGAAAAACAAACAGCACCTAACTATTTTACGTGCTTATAGATAATAACATCACGATTTCCACATAAACTACACGAAGTTTCCATGAAATCAAATCAATATATGAAGCAGAAAATAGCATTGGAATTAATTTCTAAAACTAAAAGATTTGTTATTATATTTAGGAAATAGGAATCAAGTAAACCAACCTCAACAGGCCCTCTGGATCAAATGGAGCAAGGCACCAAGCAGGGGCATTTGGTGGTAGGGGTCCATTATCTGAAGAATTGACACTGCATTCCTATAAGCATCGGATAAATCAGTTGCACTAAGAACAGTAATATATAGAGTCTACGGGGCCGTTTACCAAACACTTACCCGGGTAAGCGCTTACTAAGTCACATTACCTACCGGATTGATAAGCCAAGGACCAAAAATCTTACCTGATTGACAAACAGCAGCAGCACCAAACAGCCATTAAGCACCATTAAGCCATCGCAACAGCCCACACATTCATACAGAGCACTTCCACAATCAGATCAGCCCTGCAGCCGCATCAGTGATTTCATATTATTTGAAAAACCTAAAATGAGAAAATTTAGGTGAAACTTTGAGTACTATTGGAAATGTAGAGAGGCATAAAACTCAGGACCAGTTGAAAATCTTGAAGATGAACAAAGTTTGAACTCGATATCAGGATCAAAGAAAGATAGATGAGGAACAATCAAAAACCAATACTGAGAAGAAACCCTAAATCAAAAAACAATAAAACCCTAAAATCTATCGTACCTGAAACGACCCCTGGAGAAGAAACACTGGGATGTTGAGAAGAAACCCGTCGATATGAACCTGAATGGCCATCGTTGGAGTATAAAAGGTCTGTGTGCGTTGGAGAGGGCGACGGAAGAGAAAGAGTCGTCTTGATACTCTCGTTCTTGAAACTCTCAGTCGCCATCATTGCATCAATTGTATTGGTTTACTCTTGATACTCTCAGTCGCTATCATTACATCAATTGCCAGGGTTTGAATTAGCTTTAAGGAGAGAGAGAGGGATTTTAAGAACTTATGCTTTAAATGCTTGTACCATGTGTTTTAAGACTTGTCTTTAAGAGTTTGGGGGTTAAGTGTATTATAAGATAGTATAGATAATTTGATAAAAGATACTATAACAAGAAGCTGGCTTAGCAAAATTATTAGATCACCTACAAACTCGTGAAGGGAAGGATGAGGAATTATTAGTTTCGGTATCAATCATTGTTGTGGGCCAAATTGATTCTTTATAAGAGAAAGTTTTGTCTTGTTCAAAGACATATGGTGTCGGACTAAGAACCAATAAACATGGTCGAATAACACTCGTAAAATAAACTTTTAAACGAAAGCATTTACTTTGATGAAATGGTTTTTATGGATTTAGATTATGTAAAAGACAGTGGCATGGTGGTGATGATAGGAGTGGGATGGTGGAATGATAATATTAATTGATGGTGGTGGTGGATATGTTGTCGACGAGATGGTGAGGGCGAGGCGTGGAGGGGGTGGTGGTTAAATTGGATGCAAAAGTTATTTTTGTCTTTCTAAAACGAAGTTATAAATTATGTTACATATGCCACGAAATAGAATCCAAATCCTTCATATGCTAAGGAATGATCAAATCCCTCAATCGTGGAATTCGGTGGAATCCAATCAAGTCATTTCGTGAACCAAACATCACCAAGGAATTCAGTCAAAGGAATTTGTCATTCCAATTCCATCAAATTCCTTTGAATTCCACGAATCAAACAACCCCTTGGGGGCATTTGGTTCACGAAATGGAATTTGGTGGAATTGGAATCCATCAAATGAATTTGAGTTTAAAAAAATGGAATGGAATTCAATGGAATTTGATCATGCGTTTGGTTGACCAGAATTGGAATGGAATCTCGCAAAAGAATAGAAATATGCATCTGTAGGGATTGGAGATGACAGTTGTGATGACGACAATAGTGGCGTGGTGGTGTTGGGGGTGGGTAGGTGGGGTGGACGACGACTATGACGACACAAATTATTGGCATTATGGTGATGACAGGGTTTTGGGGACAACCCCGTGGGGGCGTTTGGTTCACATAATGAAAATTGGTGGAATTGGAATCCATCAAATGAATTTGAGTTTAAAGGAACCGGAGTGGATTTTGACCATTCGTTTGGTTGACAAGAATTGGAAAGAATAGAAATATGCATCTGTAGGGATTGGGGATGACAGTTGTGATGACGACAATAGTGTCGTGGTGGTGTTGGGGGTAGGTAGGTGGGGTAGGGTGGGGTGGCGACGACTATGACGACAATAATTATTGGCGTTGTGGTGATGATAGGGGTTAGGAATGGTGGTTGACAGTGGTGGAATGATAATATTAATTGATGATGCGGTGGTGGCGAATATGTTGCCGGCGAGAGTGGTGAGGGTGGGGTGGGGAGGGGTGGTAGTTAAATTGGATGCAAAAGTTATTTTTGTCTTTCTAAAACAAAATTATCAATTATGTTACATTTGCCACGAAATGGAATTCAAATCTTTCACATATGTTAAGGAATGAACAAATCCCACAATCGTGGAATTCGGTGGAATCCAATTTTGATGGCCAAGAATGTTACCTAGTAAGGAATGAACAAATCCCATAGTAAGGACCGAGGTTTTTACCCGGTAACTCTTACTCGGTAATCTATTAACGGATAAAGAGAATTACCAACAATCCATTTTGATGGCCAAGAATGGTAAGTGAAACTCCTACTCGATAAGCGTTTGGTAAACGTCCCATAATCTGTTTAAAAGGTCTATAGATAGGCGGATTTTTAAAAGGGTCTATACATAGGCGGATTTTTAATACAAAAGGGTAGGAATTGCTCTGTAAGTCACGAATGAAACAATACATAGAACACAAATAAAATAGAGACAAATAATCTTAAATCATGTAGATGATGTTAGTGAGTTATCTCTCATCTTTGCCATATATGTGTTTTGCTTATTTTATGAGTGTACCATGACTGTAAATGTTTCTATGTGTTACATCAGGAGATACTTTTTACAAATGGATCAGTCAAATACACCATGACTTCTATGAATGTTCCAGAGCCGGTGGTGTTCTTAGCCGTTTCACCGGTTTCAGAGATTTCAGTAAGCAAGTACCAATTCAAATACCAACCCCATGATGGTGCTTTTTGTACACATCGGGAGTACATGATACTTATACCATTTGGTGATTGCTACTAATTTTTCGTCTCATTAGAACAATGGAAAAAGCCATCTAACATAGACCTAAATTTCAGTCAGTCAGATCAGTTAACGTGTATGAAGCTATATATCAACCTCGATGAAGTTTCACGGATACATGTGATGAGATGGAAGCATTTCTTAAAGAATGAAGTCAAAATTCATGACCACATAGTGACATTTACAACAACTCCAAGAAAACCCACATATTACACATAATCATATTCAAGTGGGTCTAGAAAAAGAGTGGAAAAAAGGGGGTGACCTTGACAACCACGGGTACATCATAGATATTATAATCAATTTTTTTATACAAAATCTCACCAAAATCTGTTTTGAAGGTTTAAACCTTGGAACATAAATCAAAAATCAAAGATATGGATGTTTAATGGGCATCGATAATATGAGGTTTCACGTTGTTGCCTAAATGGATAGTTCTTATAAAAATATGTAAACAGATGGTTTTGTTGATGATGTTTGAGAAGACCAAAATGCCCTCACGTGAGGGGCACATGGCTGCCCTAACGACAACTCTTTATACGTCGTAAGTGAGAAGGATGGATTCGGGCTAAAAAAACACGATTTTTGAACCACCAGTGTACTTTATCTTTTGAGGGACGAAAATCAAAAAACAGGTATTCACGAGGGACCAAAAGTGTAATTCACCTTTGTCCATATTAAACTCAACTAGTCAATTTAACGCTAAATTCACACAGGCCTCCGAGTCATGCCGCTTTTTAACTCAGAAATCAACAACCGAGTCACATACAAAAAGTTTGCGATCCGCGTCAAAGAGTTACAACCAATCAAAATCGTCATACAATACAATCAACCAATAAAAATAACCCACATGGATCAACTATCGCTTTCTCTCTCTAGAATTGTAACCCAAGTCAACGTCTTCAGCGATACCGACTCTCATAATCGCGTGTATATGTATCCGTACATTCCTGAGTGGCAGGTATTCTTCCCCAATTCCAAAACCCTAGTTTTTTAAATCGTACAAATCTCACATAAATCGCTCGTCCTACAGGTATCAAACTCATCGTTTATCTTCGATTTCTTCCCTTCTTAGTTTCAGTTTGTTGATTTCTGATTCTAAACTTTACTTCTGTATCCGAATTTTTAGTTTCTGTGAATCTGAACCGCGATGGCCCGTACTAAGCAAACTGCTCGCAAGTCTACCGGTGGAAAAGCTCCGAGGAAGCAACTGGCTACAAAGGTATGTGATTTTAGGTTCCATTACTGTTGTTTCTTTTCATCTGCCGTTGCAGCTTCAAAGTATTCCGGTTTGTTCAGTTTTTTATGCATCCATTAAGTAGATTTGTGAAGATTATTTTTATCGTTGTTTGTAATCGATTGAGAATTCGTCACAGGCTGCTAGGAAATCTGCTCCGACAACCGGAGGAGTGAAGAAGCCTCATCGTTATCGTCCTGGAACTGTCGCTCTTCGGTAAGCCTCTCGATTTTCCAGTCTAAACCCTAGAATACATAGTTCTAATCTTAAACGTACAAATCTTATTCTTTTCACGCCCTAAATAATACGTAGTCACATCTTGAAGTTGATTAGCAAATATTAGGTGAATGAAATCATTTGCAAGATTATGAAATCAATAAAAAAATTCAGTGCACCTGTCAGTTGAATCATTGCTATATGATATATCTGTCTATATTTGATTAATTCGTTGGATTCTGCTGGAGTGTAACAATGATTTGTACCAATTCATTTCGAAGAATCACCACTTACAGTTTATGTTCATGAATACAGTGAGATCCGCAAGTATCAGAAAAGTACTGAACTCCTAATCCGCAAATTGCCATTCCAAAGGCTTGTTCGTGAAATTGCCCAGGATTTCAAGGTGATTATTACTGGTTTAAGTTGTTCATATTATAACTTCATCTATAGTTTAATATCACTATATTATTTACACAATTTATGCTGACTGATTCTTTTGTTGATTATGTTTGATTGTAGACCGATTTGAGGTTCCAGAGCCATGCTGTGTTGGCACTTCAGGAGGCTGCAGAAGCTTACCTTGTGGGTCTGTTTGAGGATACCAACTTGTGTGCAATCCATGCCAAGAGGGTTACGATCATGCCTAAAGACATCCAATTGGCTCGCCGTATCCGTGGAGAGCGTGCTTAGAATTGATCTACTAAAGAAAATTTGATCTGTTGAAGGTATATGCTGCCTTTGCATATTGAAACCTTTTCTTTGTTTTTTTCTTGTGGTAATCTTCTAGGAAAGATCACTGTTTTAGTTTTGTATGGACATTGATGGAATTTTGTTGGTTGGTATACAATGAATAGGAATGGGATATATGCATATTACATGTAATAGATGTTGGTGTCTTGTTGATCTTATGGACCCATTTAAGTTTTCGATGAACTATCAATCGCCGTGTGATTCTTTTGGTTTCTTGGTGTTTGAAATGTTCGGGGTCATTTGGTTCGCAGAATTCAAAAGAATTTGATGGAATGTCAATGACAAATTCCATTGACCAAGTTCGATGGTTGGTTCACGGAATGAGTTGATTGGATTCCGCTAGATTCCACCAAATTCCATAGTTCCTTAGCATATTTGGAAGATTGGAATTCCATTTTGTGGTAAATGTAACATAATTTATAATTTCGCTTTAAAAAGACAAAAATAGCTTTTGTATCTGATTTAACCACTCTCACTCCACCCTTGTCAACCCCTTACCCTGCCCCTATAAAGAACCTAATACTTGACTGCAATTGCTTAACCACTAGCAACACAAAGTGATTTCTAACATGCAATTGCGATTGTTTGTATTTTTGCTTTGCTGAATGATTTTTCTTGAATTTTGCCGATGTCAATATAATGGCCAAAGTTCAGGATTCAGCTTCAGCTTCAAATGTGAGCTTAATGACAATGTTCCAAAATCATGGCCTTCAAGCTATTTTTCCTTTTTTTAATCACATAATCAAGAGTGGCAACCATTTGATGTATTGTTTTTTTTTGGGATAAATAGTCATTTTGGTGTAACCGGATGGTTTGCTATTGTATAGGTACAATTCAGTACAAAAGAAAGAATTCAGTTATCATGTCTTCTTGCTTTAAACCCTTAAAACCAGTGATCAAATGTGTGGTTGGTGTTCTTTGATAGATTATGTACTAGGGTCAATAACATAAATAGCTCCTTGATGAATCATAATTCATACATACACCATTACAAGAACTTGTTGGACACTGACAAGAAGATAGAATTGCAAATGAAATTGAATGATTAACGATGGAAATCGAATGGTTACAGTTTGGTTTCTGGCTTTCGAGAGGCAAGTTCTCTCCCAAGGCTCACGCCAATGATACAACAAAACAGAATAGCCCCTTAAACCCTAATGCCCTCTTATTTATACTACCCATCTACGACTTATACTTATTGACTTGTTGACCCACAGGGTATAACAAAACTCAAAAACAATTTAATTATCTGAAATTATTATATAGACAAGGTTAATCTTTATTAATTAACCATTAGATGACTACAGTTTCTCTTTGTTTACTATGTTTGTTACATGTAGAATGTGAGGGCTTGCTTGGTCATGTGGCGACGATGACTCATATACCCTTTTGAATCTCTTAACATTATGTGTTGGCCTTGTATGTTTATAAGAAATTTTTACACCCCGTTGCTTTGCTCGGGTACACAACTAGTTTTAAAATATGCATCATACAGACCAATTTAACAGAAGATGTATATTCAAATGACAATTTCTAAAAATAGTTGACTCCAAATTCACCTTTATAATATGGAAACAAACGAGAGTGGAATGATGTAGATGGAGATGTGATCTGAAATAAAAGAGATGCAGATGGCAACGAGATAGAAAACATGAAGGGATGAATATGGAGACAAGATTTGGATAGGATGGAGATGGAGACGAGAACTGGACAGGATTGAGAGGGAGATAGACCTGGACAAGATGAAAATCCTTATTTTTTTTTCAATAATTTTTAGGAAAGGTTAAGATGTTAATAAGAGGTTGTTAAGAGATGGATTTACCTCTTGTTGTATCAGATGACGGTAAAATGTTTTTACCTCTTATCAATGAAGAAAAACAAACAATCTGAAACTTCAAATGTCTTATCTAATTAGACATAAGTGGTGAATAGATGTGTTACAAACACCAAGTGATTTAATTTGAAACACTTTTGCAAATAAATAGAACATTAAAGTAACACATATTTGTAAAGACTATCTCTATTACTTTCCCCCTCTTCCAATTATCTAATTTTCAACTCCAATCTAATCTTACATTTTTAATGGTTCATTATTGATCCAAACCCAATGTCAAATATTATATATATATATATATATATATATATATATATATATATATATAGAGAGAGAGAGAGAGAGAGAGAGAGAGAGAGAGAGAGAGGGGGGGGGAGGTTAAGGGGAAAACTTAAAAAAAAACGGAAAACTAAAGAACACCTTGGTGGCCTTTCATCTGGACGGTATGCACTTGTGCATGCAAGTAAGTTAAGTTTTTTTTTGGTTTTTATGCACAAGTGCATAATGCACTTGTGCATATGCACGTCTGCATGTTACAAATTAATTTGATGCACACATGCATACCGTCCAGATGAAAGGCTACCAGGGTGTTCTTCAGTTTTCAATTTTTTGAGATTTTCTCGTGAACTTGACCCTATATATATAGTTTAATATTCTGTCTTATCTATAATATTCTTTTTATTATTCTTGAATATATAATAGATAAAAAACTATTTAATATTTTAAAACATAATAAGAATTATAAAAAATTGAAAATAAATAAAACAAGTTAAAAAAAGAAGTACGAAATTACACATCTAAAAGACATGTGTTTTCCTATCACGAAGTTGTTCCCTGTTAGCCATATAAGTGGCTAAGTTTATAATCCGTTCAGTAAAGAATGCAAATGGTTGACCATCATCTTCTGTATAGTTTTCTTGTTGCCGATTTGTGGGCATATCGTTAAGAAATTTAGTGAGATCATAATAATGGAGGTATGCACCTCATTCGTCTTCAACTATCATATTATGCAGAATGATACAATCAATCATAATTCATTCGATATTTTAGGCGTCGAATATATGAAAAAGAACTTGTAGAACTCAAAATGTCAAATCATATCCAACATGGAGCAGTCTTGCCAAATGTGGCGGATGCCCTTAGGGGCTTTTTATAGTCATTTTTATTCCCTAATCCCATGAAAGTTACAAAAAGTCGAAAATATCTCTATAAATTCAACCAAAAAATCATTTTTTATTCCCTAATCTCCATGGTAGTCTAAAAAGTCGAAAATGTCCCTCAAAAATCTGAAAATCTCTCGAAATGAACAAAAAAACTGAAAATCAACCAAAAAACCTTTAAAAATATCTCAAAGTCAACAAAAAAACATAAAAATCTCTCAAAATGAACCAAAAAACTTAAAGAAATCCCTCAAAACGGTTAAATTCGGCTAAAAACACATTGGGAATGTGCAGACCTTTGAAACAAATTATACTCGTTTATAAGGCACATTATATAAAAATTAGGCTCGACCTCCTTGGTCATAAGGCTTGTGTTCCGCCCCTGCTTGCCAAATCATAGTTGTTAGGTTTTTGGAGGTACTCATTGTTGGATATAGTGTCCAGAGTTATTAACTATTGGTAATATTTCTAATAATAGCAGGATCCTTTTGGGTTGCCCTTAAGACCCAAAATAAACAATCAGAAAAATAAAAGGGAGTTAAAGCAATTAGTTCAATTGATGATAAGCTGCAATATAATTAATTAGATTAATTATATAAAGTGCAGGGACTAATTGGTTAAAATAGTTTTAACAAGCTTATCGGTTCAAGGGGGCTAAGTGTAAAATAGAGGGTTATAAATAAACTGCTAGGGGTTAAACCCTAAGAGAGTTTTTCCATCTCTCTTGGAGCCGTCGATCTCCCCTCTCCCTCTCCCAAAATCGTAAACCCTAATTTAGGGTTTAGTGATTAAGCATCTTCCTGTTGTTGGTATTTTGGTGTTCTTAAGTGTGAGCCACTAGAGGGATTTATACTATTGGTCCTTGACATCCAAGAAGCGAGATCAAAGGTTTGATTCATCATTGTGGTTTTCGACAATCGCAATAAACAAGTAAGTGTTCTTGATTCAATCTTTTGTAGTTAATTATCTAGAACACATGTATTCATATAGGTTGATAGTTTGTATAACCATTGATGATAAAAATTAAAATATGCGTCCGTTGCCTATATCATGTGGTTGTATGTTTACTCAAAACCTTATAGTGGTATCAGAGCCATTGTTCTTAGATATTATCTCAAAAGTGTTTCAATTTGATTTGCAAAACTGTTTATGTTAGATTAGGGTTTTTCGAAATTTTGGGTTTGAGGTTACATAAAAATCGAATTTTTGTGGCCATTGGATTGCTTAATCCCAAAGTTAGGGTTTCATGGTCATAACCTCAAAACATAATTTTTTGGAAACTAATTTTTTACATGCATAAAAGGTTTGTATTATTAGCGATTAAGTTTTATCGAAATCCCTAAAGGGTATAAGGTAGTCTTTTTTATGCAATGTTATATCCTAATTGTTTTTGGCTAGTTTCCTAACTTGCCTAAAACACAACAATAAACAATTTTGGCAAATATTGAATAAATAATCTTACATATTATCTTATCTTATATAAATATATTTAAGTTGAATAAAATTGTAAGATAAACATTAACATTATTTATATAGTGAATATAAATTGTATGTCAAATATTTACATTAATTATTAGCATGTGTCCTCACATGTTTAATTGGAATTAATTATGGAAAAGATTATATTAATTATTAAATGTGCCCTCACATGGTTAATTAGAATTAATTAGATAATCATAATTTTAAATTGTTTAAAATCCATTCAATTAATTATGGAAACGATTATATAAATTATTAAATGTGCCCTCACATGGTTAATTAAAATTAATTAGATAATCATAATTTTAAATTGTTTAAAATTTCATTCAATTTATTTATATATATATATATTAGACCTTAATTATATATATAAAATTAAATTATACATTGATAGTCAAACCGAGACTAGGCGTACTCACTATAAGCACTCTAAGTAGGTTTAAGGAGGTTACCTATAATATGGTTGCCGAATGAGTCAATGGTTTTTAAAACGCCCTGCGTTACCATGCTCACCGCCTCTTGTGTGGACTAGTGGAATTACCGAAAAAGTTTGATAGGTCAATGTGACAAGTTAAAAGTATTAACTATGAAGTATAAAAACAAAATCCCGTTTAGATATACTAAGAAATGTGAAAGTCTTATGCTACCCATGAAAAGAACACACATATTCTTATAGTTTGTTAACGGAGCGTGTGCGGTTTGCCGGCACGTTAATGTGAAACTATAGTCGAAAATGATGTGGCGCTCGTGATCCTCAAGCGTACTTGAGCCGAGGGGTCCATATGTTCTTGCATGGTCGATTCACCATCTAGTTTGTGATCCTCGGCATCCCAGTCACAAATAGAAGATAAGCATAGTCGAGATTAACATGCCATTGACATAAGTCGGTGAATCTCAAAAGAACTAGGAGTTTCATAGTGAATGAAATTAACAAATAACATTTGTTTACCTAAATAACTTTATGATGTGATTACGACATCCCTTTTCACATCATAGAGTAAAATATGGATCCTAGCCTTGTTAAATAATTTTGGATAATTGTTTTTAAAGGTTAGATTTCAAACTAACTAAAATAAAACTATATCTACAGATGGCTGAAAATATTCCTCCTCCTCCTCCTACTCACTCAACATCCAACCTTACGTTACTCTCTATCCTAAGTAAAGATAAGCTGACTGGGCCAAATTACTTGTATTGGATTCGTGCCTTGAGAATTGCCTTGAGGTACGAAGACAAAAAGTATTTGCTCGACGAGGATCTTCCTATACTTAATGATGATGCAAGCCCTGAAGCAGTAACTGAATACAATAAGCAATTCGCGCAATCCACAATAGTCGCGTGTCTCATGTTGGCGTCCATGTCCCCGGAACTTCAAAAGAGTTTCGAGAACATGGGGGCGTTTAAACTAAATGAGCAGCTTCATGAAATGTTTCAGGAGCAAGCGAGGCAAGAAAGGTTCCAAGTCATAAAATCGCTTATGGAATGTAAGCAACAGAACGGTGCCCCTGTATGTGCGCATGTGCAAAAGATGAAAGCGTACATTGACAGGTTAGGCAATCTAGGTGTCGATTTCCCAAGAGAGTTTGCCATTGACATGGTGCTAAACTCTCTTAGTGGGGCATATAAACAGTTCATAGTGAACTTCAATATGAACAACATGGACAAGACCTTGATGGAGCTCCATGGCATGTTGAGATCTGCTGAAGCAAGTATGGGTAAGACCCAAAGTGCTCACTCAACTGCTCCCGTCCTGGCCATTAGGGAAGGTGGCTGTAAGAAGAATAAAGTTTCTCATCCCAAAGGGAAGGGAAAGGCTAAAGTTGTTCCTCGCAACCAAGGCCATAAGAGAAAAGCTGATTCTTCTGACATACCACCCATAAGTGACCCTAAAGAGGCCATATGCTTTTACTGTCAAGAAAGGGGCCATTGGAAGAGAAGCTGCCCAAAATATCTGGAGGACTTGAAAATGAACGAGGTCAAAGGGTGTGGCACCTCAGGTATTTTTACAATTGAACTCCATAGTACTTCGATTTCTAACTCTTGGGTCCTTGATACGGGATGTGGTACTCACATTTGCTCTAATTTCCAGGGACTAAAGGGACGTAGAACGTTGAAGCATGAGGAGCTGAATCTGATCATGGGAAACATGATGACTGCCGCTGTTACCAAGATTGGAGACTTTGAGCTCATGCTTAGTAGTGGTTTTTCAATAAAGTTATTAGATTGTTTCTACTCGCCAGAAATGGCTCGAAACATTATTTATTTTCATGCATTGTACAAGGATGGGTTTGAATTTCAATTTGATAATAATAATGGTTGCATTTTGGTTTATAAACACGGTTGTTTTTATTTTAAAGCCTCTCCTTGTAATGGTGTGTATGAAAGTGTGATTTGTGTTGGTAGAAATAATAATAACTTAACTCTAAATGTTGGTTCCTCCAATAGTAAATTGGATAAATCGTTGTTATGGCATCATCGTTTTGGCCACATAAACAAGAAACACATCGCCAAGCTCCAATCGGATGGGATCTTGGAACCATTTGGCTTAAAGTCGGATGGAGAATGCGAGTCTTGCTTACTTGGCAAGATGACAAAAGCACCTTTCAAAGTAAAAATGGAAAGGGGTAAAGATCTGTTGGACTTAATCCACACAGATGTATGTGGACCGTTCAGATCTGCCACGAGAAACGGTGAGAGATACTTTACTAACTTTACTGACGATTTCAATAGATATGGATTTATCTATTTGATGAAAAACAAGTCGGACACCTTTGAAGTGTTCAAAGGATTCAAAAACGAAGTAGAAAACCAACTGGGCAAGAAGATCAAGATGCTCCGGTCCGACAGGGGTGGAGAATACTTGAGTCATGAATTCTACGACTATCTAAGGGATTGTGGAATAGTTCCGCAATTATATCCTCCCAGAACACCACAACTCAATGGTGTTGCTGAGAGAAGAAATCGAACGCTACTTGATATGGTTCGGTCCATGATGAGTCGTGCTACACTTCCAATATCGTTCTGGGGCTATGCCTTAGAAACTGCAGCTCATATCTTAAACCTCGTTCCAACTAAGAAGGTTGCAAAGACACCCTCTGAAATATGGACTGGGACTCGTCCCTCGTTTGCACATATAAAGGTCTGGGGTTGTGAAGTATTCGTTCGGCGCGAAACTAACGACAAGCTAGAACCTAGAGTAGAGAAGTGTCGGTTCATTGGATATCCCTACAAATCCTTTGGATACATATTTTACAAACCTTCTGAGAACAAAGTGTTTATAGCTAGAAGGGGAGTCTTCCAAGAAAGGGAGCTCATTTCCAAAGAGGATAGTGGGAGCAGTATTGATCTTGAAGAAATTCAAGAAACAACCAATGATGAACCTATAATTGACACTAGCCCTCAACATGAGGTTGAACCACCTGTTGAGGAAACTGACAAACGTCCACCACCTCTTCGCAGAACTAGTAGAGATAGTAGAGCTAATCAATCTCCTAATTTTTATTATGGTTTTCATATTACAAAGGAAGGAGATACACTAGTCAATGATAAAACATTTGATAGTGCGGATGTGCCATCCAACTACAAGGAAGCGATGGCAGGCCCTGAGGCTGCCAAGTGGAAAGAGGCCATGGAGAGCGAGATTCAATCTATGTACGATAACCAAGTTTGGAAATTGGTTGATCATGCACCAGGTCGCAAGACAGTTGGGTGTAAGTGGATCTTCAAAAGGAAGACCGACATGGATGGGAATGTGCACACATTCAAGGCTAGACTGGTTGCGAAAGGTTACACTCAAACTCAAGGGATTGATTATGATGAAACCTTCTCACCAGTAGCAAAGATTAAGTCTATCAGGATATTACTTGCCATAGCTGCATTTCATGACTATGAAATATGGCAAATGGATATAAAAACCGCTTTCCTCAATGGGAAACTTGATGAGGATGTGTATATGGCACAACCTGAAGGTTTTGTACATACCGAGTATCCAGATAAGGTGTGTAAGCTTGAAAGATCCATTTATGGACTTAAACAAGCGTCTCGTAGCTGGAATCTTTGTTTTCATGAAAAGGTCAAGGAGTTTGGATTTTCTCGAAGCGAAGATGAGTCCTGCGTATATGTTAAGGCTAGTGGGAGTAATGTTGTATTTCTAGTCTTGTATGTTGATGACATACTACTCATAGGAAACGATATTCCGATGTTGCAAGATGTAAAGGTCTGGCTCGGGAAATGTTTCGCTATGAAAGATTTGGGAAATGCAGCATACATACTTGGAATAAGAATTTATCGAGATAGAACCAAGCGTTTAATTGGACTTAGCCAAAGTACATACTTGGATAAGATATTGAAGAAATTCAATATGAGTGAATCCAAGAAAGGGTATTTGCCCATGCAACATGGCATAAGATTGAGTAAAGATCAATGTCCCAGCACTAGTAAAGAACTGGACAAAATGAGTCGAATTCCATATGCATCTTCTATAGGATCGATCATGTATGCCATGACATGTACTAGACCTGATGTCTCATTTGCTTTAACCATGGTGAGTAGATATCCAGGGAACCCAGGCGAAAGTCATTGGACGGCTGTAAAGAGCATTCTTAAGTATATTCGGAGGACTAAAGATGTGTTCTTAGTCTATGGTGGAAAAGATGAATTACGAGTAACAGGTTATACTGATGCGAGTTTCCAGACAGATCGGGATGATTCCCGCTCACAGTCAGGATGGGTGTTCTTGTTGAATGGTGGGGTCGTGACTTGGAAAAGTTCCAAGCAGGACACGGTGGCGGAGTATCATATTGAAACCATAGGTGTTAGATGTAACATCCCACTTTCCATAAAAGTCAAGTCATGAGATTAACCATTTAAAAGACATAAATGTGCTTGTCCTTACATCAATGATAAAACATACTTACCAAAAACTTTAACGTTAACACTAATCATGAACAGCGGAAGTCTCTCTAAGCCACAGCCGAGCACTATCTAGACATATCACGATCCAAAACTGGGAGCCTCACGAGCTCCATCACCTCCATGCCGTCTCTAGTTCTACTTAGGAGAATTCGCTACACGCTTACCTGAAAATGGTTTAGTTTTGAAAGCGAGGGTTAGACCAAAAGGTCTAGTGAATTCCCTCCGAAAACAGCATATAAAAACATTTGAAAAACATTTGGAAAACATTTAACAATGACCCATAAATATCATCAAACATGGTACTACACTGTGTAGTGGATCACATAAACATATTGCGATCAGGCCCCCAGCAGACTCCCTTCTCGCCGCTTTGGAATCCCCACGGACTCCCCTCTACCGAATAGGAGGGAAACGGATTCCATCCCACCGGTCTATCATACATAACCAAGAGTCCTAAGACCCCGAGAACCTCTCTTTGATCCCACAGTGCAGACCGACTCCAAATAGTGTACACATACGTTCATGCAAACATGTAAACATGCTCTTTATAAACCATGTATTTCATATAGTCATGCTTAAACATTTCATTGAATAAAGTAAGTGCATTCGTGGGAAACATGTAAATCAGTTCGTAAACGTTTCATGCTCAATAAGAACCATAATCAGTTAAAACATTTATCACTTTGCGTTATAAAAAGGGTTTAGGGAACTCACCTTGAATGACGTACAATGCACTTCCTAAACACCTTCAAGCTACACCCACAGAACACCTAAGGCAATAGATCCACATCAGATAAATAGCTCAAACCTGCTGTCCGGATACCCCTTCCCGGACACCACACTTTTCCGGACACCATACTTTTCCGGACACATACTTTTCCGGACACCTTACTTATCCGGACACATTACTTATTCGGACACACTACTTATCCGGACACATTATTTATCCGGACACAAAGCTTATCCGGAGACTTCAATCACCCGGACACCTTCACGGGGCACTTACCCGGACACCTGCAACCTATCCGGACACCACCGAACACTGGTGTCCGGAAAACGCGGCTGTTCGAACCCAGACTTATTAAAAGTGATCATTAACCCGATTTTTGTCATTAGTTTGATTAGACATCTACAAGGGTTCATCCACTAACTCCAAATACCCAGTTTAAACCATAATTACTCCATTAAATCGATTCCAAAGCCAAAAACCCTTAAAACCCACTTTTAAGAAAAATGTGGATACAACCTCTTGAATCCTTATAATCAGACTTAAGAACTCAATCCAATTAAGAAAAGGAACACTATAACAAAATGGAATACGAATTAGAAAGGAATACCTTGCAAAATCTTCCTCCTTACCGATTTCTTTGTCCAAAACTCCTTTGTTCTTCTCTTTTCTTCTCTAGTCACCAAACACACACAAGGGCCAAAACACTGATTTCTAAAATGAAAACCCTAGGGAAAAGGAGCTTTAAATACTTCCCAACAATTGCCAAAAGGCCCCTTAACCTAACTTGCATTCTTTAGACATCGGCCACCAAACTTACAATACATACTTAAAATTTCGGGTTGTTACAACACTCCCCCCTTAAAAGAATTCCGTCCCCGGAATTCCTTATTGGGAAAAGATGCGGGTATCTTGCCCACACCAAAACTGACACTTCCCCCAAGGTTAAACTATTTCAGACTCAGTCAACCACCTCATTAAATGCGAAACAAGAACCTCGTGTGCACTTCCCTCAGTTCTTACGGTACTGCTAACTCGAAGGCTACTGTTCCTACTCGATCGGTCTTGACAACAGAAGATTAACCAAGGCTTCTCAAGCATCTATACTTCCTTTAAGAAGGAACTTGGCTAAATCCTCCGCCACCACACGAGGTTCATTTACCAAGAGACAACACCCACTTGACAGCTTGGCACCTGGCCAACCCTGTACACCTCGACAACTCACAACCCAGATTTCCTTCATCGTATCACAACTCTCAACCCTATACCGCCCAACAATCGTCTATTGCAGATAACGTTTCCCTTTCTCGGACCACCTAGACCACGGTTCGTCAACCATTACACATCTCCTCACCACCTCACCACTCCATACTTATACGTAACTAAGAGTAGGAACCTCCAACCCATTGCTGAAGTGTCCACCTACTCGAATTAAACCTATCCTGAAACACGACCATTCCTCGCTGATTGTCACGTTCGTCAAAACATAAAAACATAACTCCGGTTATCCTCACTCAACTGGGAGGAGTAACCATAGTCACACCATACCATTCTCACTAGTTTGATCACCGCACGACCAATTCGTTTAAACATTTCTCACAATGTCACTAACTTAATTCATTCAGTTGTCTCATCCACTTCTTTCCTGTACAAAACCATACACAACTCCCTTCCTCAATACCCTTTCCAACGGTTCGCACACTTATCAATGACAATCTACACAACACTGCACCTTTCGACATCACCGCCAGGCTTACTACTTCCAACTTACTCACTTATTCCGACATACTATCTTCACCTCCCCACGTTAGCGTGGAGCATTGCCCACCGAACATTACTTGCCCCTCTCTCCCGACCTTTCCTCATGTTGGTATCGTTTTCTCATTACTCACATAACCAAACAGTTGCACCAAGATCTTATCTTAAGGCATTCAACCAAGCCGTCTTGAAACAAGACCAGTGTTCGACGTCACTACACCTTTTTTTTTCTCTCCAACTTTTACCTTCTCAGACATTTCTTTCACACATAAGCAACAATTCACATTCTTTAAGGATATCACCTCTATCATGACATTTCATATCAACTAATGATCATACTGCCACTCCGGCCCATGAGCATCATCATGGCATTCCTTAAACATAACCAAAATTTCCAACTATTTCCTTCTAGGATCATTCCCTCACGCATAAGGAACAATTTTCATCCTTTAACGATTTCTCATCTACTATACGACAACTTGACTAATCTATTCATCATCTTCTTTAAACTTACTCTGCCTTCAAGAATATACTTAACAACATACATAACCACCAAGCTTGGTCTCACAGCTGGGCAATCACCCAATTCTGCCCCGACATTCCATTCCGATAACAGTCAAAATAAGCACCCACTTACAAACCCCGTACTTTAACAACTGGGATTGCAAAACGTACACTCTACCCGAAATCCCAAAAGGACTTCCTTCTAATCCTCCATCTTTCTATCATCGCCTTACTACATCACCGGCTGACACAGATATCTTGGCAATTGAAGCTACTATTCGTTCGTACATCCACCACTCCTATCATCACACTACCGACCAAGTCTCTCATGGTCATTCGTACACAATTCACCCTTTCCTTCATATTCCCCCGTATACTACAATCGAGTCTGTCTCGCTACTTAGTTCTCTCCTAACTTGTTGAACTATGACTCACGAGTTCATACTTAGCTCAAACACAAACATCCTAGCTAGCTCTTTATGATCCGAGTCCTTTCTTAGACACGACACATTTTCTTACTGACTGGTATAGTCTACACTCACTCCGCTTGTGTTACACACCTTGTCCTTCTACGGACCCTCCTCACCTCGTAAATAGAACGCCTATTCAACAACAACAGTCTCTTACTAATTTAACACCTCTACAAGATATTCTATCAACTTACACTCATCTGGTTTGAGTCTTCGGCCTCGGCCAACATACACCGTTGCCGACTTCAACAACAAAAGACAACTCTTAACTACTTCCTTAACCTATCATTTAACATGAGTTCCTTACGGAGCCTAATCCTTTCACATATCATAATCACCTTCATGATCTGTCTCCCCCTTTTCGAAACCTACTCATGTAACATCAACATTACAAGCTTACCTCGGAACTCGTATTCCCACGCCATAGACATTTCATTCTTCCTCACCACACTACTCAGAACGAGTTGCTAAAACCATCACCTTGAAGGCTTCAAATCCTTCCTCCGGACACGACCGTCCCTTGACAACCGTACTTCCCGCTACCGCATAAGGGTGCAGGCCCTCACACAACCGATACTATAACCCACTTCCGATTCTACCACTGCTCACCTTTTCCTCTAGAACACATATACTGCAACCACATACGTTATCCCTTGATTTATCTAACACCTTTCCACTCTCAGAGTTCCTTCTTAACTTATAACGTAATATTCTACGACCTAGTAGGTTCATAGCCTTCATGCATGACAATACAGTAAATAAATCTTTTCGCACATTTGATCATTTTAAATAAGCAATGTTTGGAAAATGCCTGGGTACACATGACCCCATCATTCTTATAACTTCAATGCCCTGCACAACGATTCGAGAATCGTTTGCATGCATCTTTCCGTGAACTTTAATCTTACTCAATTCCGAACGATGTTATTACGACAGTATTACGTTGAATGAAAATCCTTTCATACGACACAATTTCGAAAGAGATTACTAACACCAAGTAAACCAGTCGGTTCTCACACTCTTTTATATGATATCATTTGGTTAAAATTTATTTGATTGTAAAAGTTTCGCTGGCACACGTCTTCTCGACCTTTTGTAATAATTTAACTTATCCTGAAAAGTGTGAAATACTTTGCAATCGTTAGGCTCAAAGTTTCATAGTGCAATGTGAATGAAATCATCTTTTCTTTAAACATACACTTGCACATTCTGACTCCTTTTCGATCAAAATTGATATTTACACATTTAATTTAAATCGTGAAAATTTCTATGTAATATTTAAGAAAGCTATGCATGATACTCTACTTGCAATTGAAGGCTACTCACCCGAGCAAGGTTAACCGCTTTACCCACGCAACTTATCCTTGGCGTTCTTCCTTCGACCAAGGGTCGCCCCCTCGGTCAAGCACTAACTTGATGTACATGCGTTCCACATCTCACTTACTCAACCAATTCACACTATTTTCGCTTTGATCGACTAGCTCACTTTCTACTTCTACATGCTTTCAATTCACTATAAGTATCTTATTCCATTTGTCATGCCAATGAAAAGCTCGACTAAAAAGTCAGGGCTCCATTGATACTTTCAAGGTTTTGACACTGTTCTATCTTACCATCCCAACTGATCTATCCCCTGATTTCCATAACTAGGACTCTCCCGAAACTGGAGTCTTACTCAAACTCAAACATTCATCCTCTCCGAATCCACGAAGAGCTACCTCTAGACGACCCATTCTTTACAACGTTTCTTCTCTACGATGTCTACATACATCACACCATAATGACTCTTACACGACACTTCCCCAAGCAATGGAGCTCGGTTTATCCCTCAGGGATCTTGCTGACCCATTCCTCAACGCTCTCCCAGCCATAGCGCTAAACTGAAAGAAACCGATAGTTAATCCTTGCTAGACGTGACACAACAAATTTGCTATAAGTAAGGTATTGTAAGCACGCACATGTACCTGTAAGTTCGTAATTACACTGGCCAGGTGAAATCCCAAACTTACCTTACATGTTTGTCCTTGGCACCTTATTCCTAAGTGCATTTATAGTGATCGTTCCTAGAGGCAATCCTATGTCTCGGCTGTGTTCCTCATCTTACAGTTTAAGTTTAGGCCCGAATGGTCACCCAAATCCCTTAAACTAAGGCTCTGATACCATTTGTAACATCCCACTTTCCATAAAAGTCAAGTCATGAGATTAACCATTTAAAAGACATAAATGTGCTTGTCCTTACATCAATGCTAAAACATACTTAACAAAAACTTTAACGTTAACACTAATCATGAACAACGGAAGTCTCTCTAAGCCACAGCCGAGCACTATCTAGACATATCACGATCCAAAACTGGGAGCCTCACGAGCTCCATCACCTCCATGCCGTCTCTAGTTCTACTTAGGAGAATTCGCTACACGCTTACCTGAAAATGGTTTAGTTTTGAAAGCGAGGGTTAGACCAAAAGGTCTAGTGAATTCCCTCCGAAAACAGCATATAAAAACATTTGGAAAACATTTAACAATGACCCATAAATATCATCAAACATGGTACTGCACTGTGTAGTGGATCACATAAACATATTGCGATCAGGGCCCCAGCAGACTCCCTTCTCGCCGCTTTGGAATCCCCACAGACTCCCCTCTACCGAATAGGAGGGAAACGGATTCCAACCCACCGGTCTATCATACATAACCAAGAGTCCTAAGACCCCGAGAACCTCTCTTTGATCCCACAGTGCAGACCGACTCCACATAGTGTACACATACGTTCATGCAAACATGTAAACATGCTCTTTATAAACCATGTATTTCATATAGTCATGCTTAAGCATTTCATTGAATAAAGTAAGTGCATTCGTGGGAAACATGTAAATCAGTTCGTAAATGTTTCATGCTCAATAAGAACCATAATCAGTTAAAACATTTATCACTTTGCGTTATAAAAAGGGTTTAGGGAACTCACCTTGAATGACGTACAATGCACTTCCTAAACACCTTCAAGCTACACCCACAGAACACCTAAGGCAATAGATCCACATCGGATAAATAGCTCAAACCTGCTGTCCGGATACCCCTTCCCGGACACCACACTTTTCCGGACACCATACTTTTCCGGACACATACTTTTCCGGACACCTTACTTATCCGGATACATTACTTATCCGGACACACTACTTATCCGGACACATTATTTATCCGGACACAAAGCTTATCCGGAGACTTCAATCACCCGGACACCCGCAACCTATCCGGACACCACCGAACACTGGTGTCCGAAAAACGCGGCTGTTCGAACCCAAACTTATTAAAAGTGATCATTAACCCGATTTTTGTCATTAGTTTGATTAGATATCTATAAGGGTTCATCCACTAACTCCAAATACCCAGTTTAAACCATAATTACTCCATTAAATCGATTCCAAAGCCAAAAACCCTTAAAACCCACTTTTAAGAAAAATGTGGATACAACCTCTTGAATCCTTATAATCAGACTTAAGAACTCAATCCAATTAAGAAAAGGAACACTATAACAAAATGGAATACGAATTAGAAAGGAATACCTTGCAAAATCTTCCTCCTTACCGATTTCTTTGTCCAAAACTCCTTTGTTCTTCTCTTTTCTTCTCTAGTCACCAAACACACACAAGGGCCAAAACACTGATTTCTAAAATGAAAACCCTAGGGAAAAGGAGCTTTAAATACTTCCCAACAATTGCCAAAAGGCCCCTTAACCTAACTTGCATTCTTTAGACATCGGCCACCAAACTTACAATACATACTTAAAATTTCGGGTTGTTACATTAGAATTATCAAAATACCTTGAATGTTTTAGTTGTTAGTTTGATGTATTGAAAACGTAATAAATTGTATTTGATTTGTAGATTATTATATGGAGATTATAATATATGCTGGATTGCGTCCATTTACATTTAACTTATTATCGTGTTTTCGTTTTGCATGTTTAGAACCAACTTCTTGAGTATTAATTTACTTAAACCTCCACAGTCAGTCATACTCCTGGAAGTAAGTAGTGATTCAAGACTGTCATGGAGTGTTAGAAGCATAGAGAATGCAACTAACATTCATGAGTACCTAATAGTGATTTGGGTATTGGAATAACCCGCACTCAAAAGTTTACTTCATGGATTAAGTCAGAGTAATTTTGAGATGATATTATTTTATGTTCTTCAAACGGAGATGCATAGAGTTTTGCTCTAGGTTTCTGTTATGCTTTGGTGTGCTCCAACGCTGACCGTAACTGGCAGCTATACAGGGTATGTCCATGTATAATATGATGAGTAGAAATGAACTGTGTAGTCAAAGTTTATTTGTTCCTTCTGCCTAAACAGGAGAAGCGATATCCATGGGCCCCTCGATGATTTGGTGTTGACATTAAGTGTTTGGCCAAACCCTGACTAGAATTGATGTGTTCAATTGAGTAGTCTGATGAATTCAACACATATCGGAAATCGGGAAACATAATCTTGATCCATGAGATAGACATTTATCCATGTCTCAGGTTCATATGATATCTTGTAGAACAAAGGAACATTAAATCACTTATCTTAAGACCGAATCTTTATCAGAGTTCGGCAGCTGCATTGGATGGCTTGCTCTCTGCTGATTATTGAAAGTGTTGAAACCAATTAGAGTTAATAACTTGTCCAAGTGGGAGACTGTTGGATATAGTGTCCAGAGTCATTAACTATTAGTAATATTTCTAATAATAGAAGGGTCCTTTTGGGTTGCCCTTAAGACCCAAAATAAACAATCAGAAGAATAAAAGGGAGTTAAAGCAATTAGTTCAATTGATGATAAGCTGCAATATAATTAATTAGATTAATTATATAAAGTGCAGAGACTAATTGGTTAAAATAGTTTTAACAAGCTTATCGGTTCAAGGGGGCTAAGTGTAAAATAGAGGGTTATAAATAAACTGCTAGGGGTTAAACCCTAAGAGAGTTTTCCATCTCTCTTGGAGCCGTCGATCTACCCTCCCCCTCTCCCAAAATCGTAAACCCTAATTTAGGGTTTAGTGATTAAGCATCTTCCTGTTGTTGGTATTTTGGTGTTCTTAAGTGTAAGCCACTAGAGGGATTTATACTATTGGTCCTTGACATCCAAGAAGCGAGATCAAAGGTTTGATTCATCATTTTGGTTTTCGACAATCGCAATAAACAAGTAAGTGTTCTTGATTCATTCATTTGTAGTTAATTATCTAGAACACATATATTCATATAGGTTGATAGTTTGTATAACCATTGATGATAAAAATTAAAATATGCTTCCGTTGCCTATATCATGTGGTTGTATGTTTACTCAAAACCTTACACTCATCACCAAAACATGAGATGACATCATCTACAAAGTTCATGATAGCTTCCCTTATTGTGGTTCTACTCATTCTCAAATATTCGTCAACTGTGTCGGATGTCTTATACACCAACACCCTTATGGCTCCAACACCATTCTGCCAACCAAACGCTCCCTTAATAGATTCAGGGCTTAATGGATAAACAATCAAGAAGCTCCTAAATACCGACCAAGAGATTTGTCGAAGGAAAAATGAAAATCCAGAGAAACGATGCGCATATAGATTCGAACCAAATTTGTCAGGAGGATTATCTCAAATTTCTTGTCCCGATTTTGGTAGAAATGGCTCTATCTAAACTTTATGTCTCAAGCCAAGGATGTAAATCATAAGCATGAATGATGTGAATATGTATGTTCTAGTTTGATTTTCTCTTAATTTTTGTTTATATGAATTTCCAGTACTCGTGCTTTACACGTATCTATAATATTTTGATTCAAATAATTGAATCAACTTCAATTAGTTATAATACACGGTGTTTAGTTTTGTTACGTAGGGAGTCTATATTTAAGTATACTAAATGTTTCATGGCTTATCATTGACTTATATACGTTCAGGTATAAAAATTCTAAAAATAAACAAACATAAAAACAACCATCGTTGTTTAGAAAACAACAAATCGTCATAAAGATCCAAGTTTAAGTTCAACCGTTCATGTGGTTAGGCACGATAGAATATACTTTCTAAGATGTACATATATAGACCTTTTGATAATTGTGGTATTTTATTTGATGTTTAAACTTATGACCCATGCTTTTGGGTTATAAGAAAATTGCTTTATCATGAAGTATCAAAGATGTATCTATATTTTCTAAAAACAAATAGATTAATGGGGTATTTTTTTGTAATATTAAAAGCATGTCGAAAAGCCTATATATATATATGGAGAACTCAATTTCAGTGGGTCCATGGGAGAGACTCAAGGGTTTTTACCGGTCCAACATCGTTTAACGAGCCATTTGTGCATCTCTAGTGGAGGCAACCGGCCAATCTAAAGGGTTTTTTTACACGGTTTTGGAACCATTGATTAATTTTCTAAATTTTGATCAATGGCTAAAATTGGTCCTCACGTGCACAATGAAAAATGAGTTTTTATTTGAACCCACCCCTATATATATATATATATATATAGAGGTGGTTTTATTTGCAAACCAATCTTATGTGACAAACTATCAAAACCCACTTTTAGACCCTAGATCAGAATCATCAACGGACCACAAGCATTTGCTGTATTTATGGAATTAATGAAATTATTTTGATTTTTTTAATTAAAAAGAAATTGATGCAAGGGTAAAATTGTACATTTGCATCGATCCCTAATTTAGGTAATTCGGATGAAATCCCGAATTTACAACTTTCATAACAACGAAAAAGGAGATACGATACGAAGCGATTAAATTGAAAACCTATAATACTATCTTCTGTTTCTTTGTTTTTGAATTGTTTTTCTTCTCTTTGTCGTTGTGGGAATGTTCTGATCATAATAAGGTGGATGGCAGATGGCAGCTTCAATGGCTACCACATGTGTAAGAGAGGCCTGGAAGGGTTTTTGTGCTTCATAATTTATCCTTTTCTTCTTTTGACTTCATACAAGATTTGATGAAGTATTGTAATTAATAGACTTATATATGTATTTCTTGTAAGGTTCTATAATATCGTCGTTTAGTTCATCGTCCTTCATTTGTGTGTCATCGTGGTTTTGTATTCGTTTTTATCTCCGTTCATCGCCGTTCATTTTCGTTTCATCTCGGTTTCCATATTCGTTTCATCTCTGTTCATCGCCTTACATCGCGTTTCATCTCCATTCTTCGCCGTTCATTGTCGTTTCATCTCGGTTTCATCTCCGTTCATTGACGTTCATTTCCGTTTCATCTCGGTTTCATCTTTGTTCATCGCCGTTTATATAATACGATGAAATTGAAAATCTACAATTATAATACGATGAATGGATATATAAAACATGTAAACCCAGATTTTAAAACTACCATTGGAAGGGTTTCTTGGTCCGATTTTGAAGATGCTATCTAAACCCAGATTTTGAAGATGTTATCTAATTTCTAATGCGATGATCATTTATATTCTACACAATTTCATTAAAAGAAGGATACATGGATTTTCCATGATTATAGGCTTTTAACTACAAATTGATATTTTAAATAAAATAATAATTATAATTAGATAAATACCAAATATAACATTTTATCATCAAATGACTAAAACACCCTTAAAATTAAAAAAAACAAAAAAAAAGGAAATTCAATGATTGGTTGAGAGGAGTTTGTAAAGTTTGTAAAATAATAGTGGTTTTCAAAAGATCACTCCCCTATATATATATCGTTCTTAGAATCGTTCCCAGAATGGTATCAGAGCCAGAAGCGGTGGGAATTGGTAGATAAATGCTAGATGAATACTAGACTTTGTAAAACTTTACAAAGTATATTTAAAGATTGTTTTAAATTAAAGAAAATATATTCTTTTAATACAAACTGGATGTCAGTGTTGGTCAGCCTTTTTATGTCGGTGTTGGTCAGCCCAGTCGGTTGGAGTAGCGTAAGTGGCGCAGGAGGTAAGCCGCCCAGCCGTACCACGACTATCCATGGGTGGTCCCTCCGAAGGTGGTCCCTCTGATTATTCAAGAAGTATTTAAAGAAGTATTTTTCTTTAATCTTAAAACAACCCTTTAAATAGACTTTGCTAAATATATAAAGTTATGAATTTATCTATGAATTTATTCACTAAAAAACATTCTTCTGAAAATGATAACATAGAAGAGAATGATCTCAATATGAACTCTTCAGAAATTCATATTTCAAATATTGAGCAAAGCTTAACAAATTGGACAATTCCCAAACAAGATGTTAAAACAGTTTATAAGATAGGAACTTTTGATTACTTTCAAGGATATTCAATCAAAGCTACAAAACAAACTGTATCAATAAATAAAGATTATAGTAATCTTACCCTCTTATCCAAATCATCCATAATACAACATAGACAAAAATACAAATTTTTACATGTTGGATTAGTTCAAGTTGCTATCAAACCTTTGTTTAGATTAGGAATAGATGCCCCAGTATTATTAATACTTAGAGATGCTAGGCACACTAACTTCCAAAATTCAATCCTTGCCATGGCAGAAACTAATGTCTCAAATGACCCAATTTACTTTAATTGTTATCCCAATTTTTCTGTAGGATTATTTGATCCAAATATATTAGATACTTTAGTTCTCACTATCAAAACAAAGAATTTAGAATTCAAAGAAGACATTAAACCTGTAGCTGTAATCTACAGAGTATGTTACAAAACTATGACTTCAACAATTGAACCAAAAACTAAGATATCAAGCCCTAAAGATGAAACATTAATATTTGAAGCCAACCCTCAACATACTAAAATTCAAATTCCTAAACGACTTAAATGGAATGAAATTACTCAATCATGTAACTGGAATCTCCAAGATATTGGTAGTCCAAAACCAATAGATAATTCAAACCACGTATCTAATATTATTGAACATGAAGATGGATCAGTAGATATTAATTTTAATAATTTCGATAATCTCAGATCTGTCTCCTCAAGGTTATCAACAGGATCAATAAGTGGAGCAAAAACTCCTTCCTTTAAAAAATCTCAATCATTAAAATTCAAAAATGTAGATTTTAATAAAACAATTCCTCGAGCATTTTATCAAGAAGGATCTGAAGAAACTCAAAGTTATGTTTACGAACCTACTCCTTCAGAAATTCTATCTGAAATCAATCAATACAAAGCCCAAATTTAAGTAAAACAAAATGAGTAATTCAAGTATTAATATGAAATACCTTATAGAAGAGTTTGATTATGATTATAATGAAGAAAGAAGAAATTTCTATTATTCACCGGTTAATAATTCTCAAAAAGAATTCAAACATCAACTCTTATGGAGAGATTATATTAATAGAAATAATGTTCATATAACTTTCTTCAATTGGTATGAAATGTATTGTAAATAACAAAATATTCCAAACCCCTTTATTAATATCTATGACACCCCAAAAATAACTCAAGATAATAAAGATATTGTCACTGAAGAAACTATAACTACAATACATCCTCCAAAAAATATAATTTTAATAAATCAAAGATTTATAGGATCACCCCTAATCTCTATCACTGAAAAAACAACTAAAGACGAAATCATGAAAGATATTATATACCAAAATAATTATTCAAATGAAATTCTTAATACTATGAGCCAACAACTAAATAGATTAGAAAACAATCAAAGTAATAATATTAAAAAAATAGAGATTCCTCCCTCTAAGGAAAAGATTAAAGAAAACAATCCAATTTTCACACCTCACCAAATTGATTCCAATACCAATTTAGGATATAATAAAAAACTAGTTAATGAATTAGAACAAAAATTAAGAAATTTAAATGTAAATGTTCTAAATAAAGAATCAGATTCAGATTCAGAATTTGAAGAAATATCTCAAATTCAAGAACAATTTGCCAATAAATTAACTTTTAAAGGCAATTCTACTAATACTAATCGCCCTCAAACAAGAAACTATTATAATAGACCAACTCTCCCAGATGTTCAATTTGAGGATACTTCGATTCTATTAAGAAGTTCATATGATGGTTCATCAATTTACGAATGGAACATTGACGGATTATGAGAACATCAAATTCTTAATATGGTTCAAGAAATGAATATGGCTTCAAATGCCTATATTACCAGAGATAATACTCAAAAACAGATTGCAGGCATGCTCGTTTTCGGTTTCACTGGTACTTTAAGAAACTGGTGGGACATGTATCTATCTGAAGATTCCAAACGTATTATCCGTAATGCCAAGAAAATTGTCATAAAAAATGGAAACAATCAACAAACTCAAACTGAAGAAGAGGATGTAGTCGCTACTCTTATCTTCAGCATTGTAAAACACTTTATAGGAGATCCATCTCTATTCCAAGAAAAGAGTTCAGAAATACTCTTAAACCTCACTTGTAGAAAACTACAAGATTACAGATGGTATAAAGATATATTTTGATCAAAAGTAATGATAAGACCAGACTGTAGCGAACCTTTTTGGAAAGAAAAGTTCATTGCAGGATTACCAAAACTCTTTGCTGAAAGAGTAAGAGAAAAATTAAGAGAAGAATATAATAATCAAATTCCTTATGCAGAATTAACTTATGGACAAATATCTGGTTACATTAATAAAGAAGGATTAGCTATCTGTTCAGATTTAAAACTTAAAGCCAAAATAAAGAAAGACAAAATAAATAACAAAGAAGAACTTGGTAATTTCTGTCAACAATATGGTTATGAAAACATAACTGCTCCTACATCATCCAAATCTAAAAGATATTCAAAGAAATACTCTGGCAAAAGGTTTAAGACAAAATATGATAAAACTAACAAATACGATAAAAACAAATTTGATAGAACTGATAATTATCATAAGAAAAAACCGTATAAAAAATTTAACAAAAGATCTCATAAGCAAACTGAATCAAGAGATATAATTATTTGCTATAAATGTGGTAAAACTGGACACATGGAAAAGAATTGTTATGTTAAGAAAAAGATCAATGAATTACAAATCTCTGATCAACTAAAAACTCAAATAAGCAAATTAATTCTCAATAGTGATTACTCAAGCTCAGAATATGAATCTAGCATATCAGATTATGATAATAATGACTTAAATGTTTTAGAACAATGTTCAACTACTAGTTCAGATTCTGAAACATGTGAATGTTTAGGAACTGTACTTGTAACAAAATTAATGTTATAACAAAAGAAGACCGAGAGATTCTCGAATTATTGGATACAATTCCAGATCAAACTATTAAAGACGAAGCTACAAAAAAGTTTCTCAATTATAATCCTAAAAGGGAAACAAATACTTCAAAGACTACTGAGTTATTAAATCTTCAAGAAGTTTTTAACAGGTTCTCCCAAACGACTAAACCAATATCTACTCAAGAACTTTTAGAAGAATTAACTTTAGTTAAAACAGAAATAAGAATTATCAAAGAACGCCTCTCAAAAATAGAAATTGATAAAAGTAATATTTAAGATGAAATCCCTAAAGTCACAATCATCACAAATGAAGAATCAAACGTCAATAAAATTAAAATCCCTAAAAATATTTCCTATCAAAGATGGCATACAAGTATTAATCTTTGTATACAAAATAAATTTAAAATAACTGTCATTGCCTTTATTGATAGTGACGCTGACATGAATGTTATTCAAGAAGGAATCATTCCTACAATTTATTATGAAAAAACTTCAAATCGCTTATCATCAGCTAGTGGATCAAAACTTGATATTTCTTATAAAGTTTATAATGTTCATATTTGTAAAGATGATTATTGTTTTAAACCATCTTTAATCCTTGTCAAAAACTTAACCTCAACTTTAATTTTAGGATCACCTTTTATTTATCAACTTTACCCAATTACTGTAGACGAAGAAGGAATTAGTACAAAAGTCTTAAATAAAGAAATAAAATTCAAATTTACAGACCCAATTACTCATTCAGAACTAAATATCTTAAACAACAAAGTTAATCAAGCAAAATATTTAATTAACGAAATTAGCTATAAAAGAATTCTCGATAATCTACAAGATCCAAATATTCAAAATAGAATTAAAAGGACAAAAGAAAGATTTGAAAATAATGTTTGTTCTACTTTTCCTAATGCTTTTTGGAAAAGAAAACAACATACTATTAAATTACCTTATATAAAAGATTTCAATGAAAAAGACATTCCTTCAAAATCTAAAGCTATTCACATGTCAAATGAATTACAAGATCACTGTAAGAAAGAAATTCAAGATTTATTAAATAAAAAACTCATAAGACCTTCAAAACCACCTTGGTCTTGTTCAGCTTTTTATGTCATGAACGCAGCTGAATTAGAAAGGGGTACTCCAAGACTTGTTATTAATTACAAACCTTTAAACAAAGTTCTAGAATGGATTCGATATCCAATACCAAATAAAAGAGATTTATTAAAAGGACTTTATGATGCAAAAATATTTTCAAAATTCGATATGAAATCAGGATTTTGGCAAATACAAATTCATGAACAAGACAAATATAAAACATGTTTTAATGTTCCTTTTGGTCATTATGAATGGAACGTCATGCCTTTTGGTCTAAAAAACGCTCCTTCAGAATTCCAAAATATCATGAATGACATTATTATCCCTATAAGCAGTTTTGCTATTGTTTATATTGATGATGTGTTAATTTTTTCAAAATCTTTGGAACAACATTTTAAACATTTAAACATATTTTATAATTTAGTTCTCAACAATGGACTAGTCATTTCTTCCACAAAAATGAGTTTATTTCAAACCAATATTAGGTTCTTAGGACATGATATTGTTCAAGGAACTATCAAACCAATACAAAGAAGCTTAGAATTTGCTAATAAATTTCCAGATGAAATAAAAGACAAGACTCAACTTCCAAGATTTTTAGGCTGTCTAAATTATGTCCATGACTTTTTCAAAGATTTAGGTGTCATTTGCAAACCTTTATATCAAAGATTAAAAAAGAATCCACCACCATGGACTCAAGAACATACCAATGTTATCAAACATATTAAAGAAAAAGTTAAATACTTGCCTTGTCTTAGTATACCACAACCAAATGCTAGTATCATTGTTGAAACTGATGGTAGTGATTTAGGATTTGGTGGGATATTAAAACAAAAAATTAACCAATATTCAAATGAAGAATTAGTAAGATTCTTTTCAGGAGCTTGGAATGATAAAAAAATTATTCAACTGTTAAAAAAGAAAATTTAAGTATTGTTTTATGCATCAAAAAGTTTGAAGATGATCTATATATGAAACCCTTTTTATTACGCATAGACTGTCAATCTGCAAAACCTATATTAGAAAATGATATAAAAAACATTATTTCAAAACAAATTTTTGCAAGATGGCAAGCATTATTAAGCAATTTCGATTTCAAAATTGAATTTATCAAAGGCGAGAATAATTCTCTCCCAGATTTTTTATCACGAGAATTTTTACAGGGGAAATGAATCAAAGAGAAGACAAAAGGATCGTTGTTGTTCAAAATACTGATAAGAGAGTGAAACTCTCTCCATGAAAATCAAATACTTCTCCTACTCCCTCATCATCCATTCTTCCTATACAAAATAGATTTGCTCCAATTACCCCTATCAAAGCTCAACCTTCCTATTCTTCTTTAATACAAAAGTCAGTTATCATCTCTCCAAACCTAACTCCCAAAAAATCTATTATATTGTCCAATACCCAAGCAATTACTCAAAATCCCAAACCTTCTTCCTCAAAAGAGAAGGGCAGTTCTTATATCCAAAACCCTAACCAACAAATTGTCAAAATCCTTGAAGAACATGAAGTTCAAATCCATAACCAAGGATTTCATTCTCTCACGGATTTCCTCTTCCTCAAAAACTCCATTGTAACATCCCGAAATTCATAACAAGAATTAATCTAGAAAATAGCATTCAGATTACATTATTATCTTGTTCATAAACATTCATTTCGCTATACTAAGCAACATTTACAGCGGAAGTCTCTATTCCACAGCCGAGCACTATATCTATAGTTATCAGTCAAAACTTGGAGTCGCTCTAGTCTCCAAATCCTCCTTGAGTCACTCCTAGCTCTCACTAGAAGAACCCATAGCGCGCTTACCTGAAAATGGTTTAGTTTTTGAAAAGCGAGGGTTAGACCAAAGGGTCTAGTGAATTCCCTCCATAGACATTTATCACGGTAAAAAGATCATTTCATAAAGAAAATACTTTCACATCTTTCTCATAACATCATCCAAGGCTAAACACGGGGTTCAGGGAACTGCATAAGCTACTCCGATCGGGGCCTAACAGACACCCTCTCGTCTATGCCGGAATCCAAATGGACTCCCCGTTCCTTCATGTAGGAGAAAACAAATTCCAACCTACAAGCTAACCTCCATATGCCCAAGGGATCAGAGATCCCAAGGTACCCCGTCCCCACCGTGCCACCGACTCCACATAGCATACACATACATTGAAACCATATTCATGAAAACATAAAACATCTTTCGTGTTGTGGGTAGACTTGTAAATCATGGAAGCATGCATAAGCTTTATAAATCAATTCATGCTCGATAAAGAAACCGTATTCAGTAAAAATGGTACGTCATAAAAAGGAGTGAGAGAACTCACCTTTGCTTATCGTAGAACGCACTTCTTAAACTCTTCCCAGCTAAACCAATCGAACACCTAAGGGCAATAGATCCTCATCAGATAAAACGGCTCAACCTACTGTCCAGCACCTGGTTTCCGGGTACTGACTTGTCCGGATACCACACTTGTCCGGATACCACACTTGTCCGGATACCACACTAGTCCGGATACCATACTAGTCCGGATACCATACTAGTCCGGATACCATACTAGTCCGGATAACATACTAGTCCGGATAAACCCCCACCCAGAAACCACCATGGAGTTCTACCCGGACACTAGCATCCGTATCCGGAAATCACCATATCATCAAGAACTGAAGGTGTCCGGATACGACTGCTGTCCGAAAATAAATTTCTTAAAAATGATTTCTAACCCGATTTTAGCCATTTGCTTGATTAGGTAACCATAAGGGTTCATCCACCAACCCCAAACACCCAAATAATCCCACTTTAATCTCTTAAAATCGATTCAAAATGACAAAACCCATAAAACTTCATTTTAAGGGAAAAATGGTGAAAATCCATTAATCTGTAACATCAGTCTTAAGAATCCATAACAAAGAGAAGGAGGAGCACTACCCTAATCAGAAGAACGAATTAGAATGTTTTACCTTCAGATTCTAGCTTGATTCTTCCTTTCACTCTTGATTTCTTCTCAAGCCTTCTTCCTTTCTTCCTTTCTTTCTTCCTTAGCCACCAACACCAAGAGCACTCCCACACAACATTGATTTCAGCCAAATGGAGGCTACCCTAGGGATTGGAGTCTATATATACACTTCATAAATTGACAATCTAGTCCCTCAAGTTAACTTCCATTTATTTCACTTTGACCACCAACTTTAAAACTCACTAGAATTTTGGGTTGTTACAACACTCCCCCCTTAAAAGAATTCCGTCCCCGGAATTCCTCATTGGGAAAAGATGCGGGTATCTTGCCCACACCAAATCTGACACTTCCCCCAAGGTAAAACTATTTCTGACTCAGTCAACCATCTCATTAAATTCGAAACAAGAAACCTTGTGTGCACTTCCTTCAGTTCTTACGTTACTTCTAACTCGAAGGCTACTTGTTGGGAACTGAAGATTTGCTAAGTATGATTAATACTGCCAGAACAACATTACTACTGCCAGATCAATGTTAGTACTGCCAGAACAAAGATACTACTGCTAGTTCAAGGTTAGTACTGCTGAGACATTAATGCTGCTGGAACAAAGTTAATACTTCTGGTATATTACTACTGCTGGTACATGGTTAATACTGCTGAACAAAAGTTAGTACTGCTGGTGTCTTACGAAAACTGTTAGTACTGCTTGGGCATATCGAAGATTACTACTGCAGGAAGATTATTAGTACTGCTTGAGAAGAATGAAGTTAATACTGCTTGGGATCAGAACATGGAATGCGAGATTGAAGGAAATAAAGATGGAATGATTGAAGATATACTTAAAAGAATATTCTGAAGATCAATCTTATTTTGATAGTTATCTTGTAATTATTCGGTATATATATTTGTTGATAGATAGCTATTAAAGAAACGAGAAACAGAATTCGATTTTGTTTTTAGAGAGATTTTAACCTCAAGGTTTTTTAACCTCAATGAATATCAGCATCAATTTCAACACTGCACTGATGCTCAGATTCTGTGGAATGCATTGGAAAAGAGATTCACTGGCACCAAAAGCACCAAAAGGAATCAGAAGGCAATTCTCAAACAGCAGTATGAAAACTTTACTTCTACTAAGAATGAGTCTATGACTCAAACTTTTGATAGATTTAATAAGCTGATTGGAGAATTAGCCACAGTAGGAGTCAAGATGGAGGCTGATGATGTTAACAGAAAGTTCTTAAGATCATTAGGTGAAGAGTGGACAATGTATACTGTGTCCTTCAGACAGAATGACCAACTGGAAGATAAAGAACTTGATGATCTTTACAATGATCTTAGAGTCTTTGAAGCAGAGGTTGAAGCCAAAAAGAAGCCCTCTGGATATGTACATAATGCTGCACTCCTTTCAGCATCACCTGATTCTACTGCTAACCCTGAATCAGTTAATGCTGCTGGAGGAGCCAATCAAGAAAAGGCCACTGACTCTGTACTTGAAGCTTTCTTTTCTAGTCATGTTAACTCTTTTTTAATTAATGATGACTTAGAACAGATTAATGCTGATGATCTTGAAGAGATGGATATCAAGTGGCAGATGACTATGCTGTCTATGAGGGTGAAGAAGTTCATAAAAAGGACTGGGAGAAACAACTTTTCCCAAAGAAGAGAAGATGGTGCTGGCTTTGATAAATCCAAAGTTGAATGCTACAAGTGTCACAAGATGGGACACTTTGCCAGGGAATGCAGAGGTGGATCATCTCACAACAGCCATCAACAAACTCAGGCTGGAAGTTCCAATCAAAACAGAAACTCTATTCAAGCTCTTGTCTCTCAACAAGGAATGGGATTTGATTGGAGTGATCAAGCAGATGAGGCCATCCAAAATCAAGCACTTATGGCTGAAGTTTCAGATCTTCCCACTGAGGTACAATCTAAACTCTGTTCCCAAGCTTGTATAGACATTGTTAAAAGGTATAGAGATCACAATCAAGGAATGTGTGATGACCTTAAGAGACTAGAAAAGGATAGAAGAGACTATGTGTTGATTGTTGAGAGGTTTGAAGAACAAATTAAGGCTTTTCAAGCCAATGAACTTCAACACTCATATGATACCAATTACTGGAAGTGGGAAAAGGGTGGTCTGGAGTTCCAACTAAAAGAGTCCAGGGAGGAATGTGAGAAATTAAAAGGTGAACTTGAGAAAGTAAAACTTGATGTTGAAAAGTTTTCAAAAGCTTCTAAAGCCATGGACACAATAATAAATGCTCAAGTTCAAAGTAAGACAAAAACAGGCCTAGGGTATAATGCCACACCCCCACCCTACAACAACAACTACATCCCTCCTAGGTCAGACCTATTAGAAACCAAGGATAGGAAGGACTTACCTAAAGGAGCCACTGAAGTAGATCCATTAGATGAAGTAGTTGTTGAGGATGAGACTGAAAAAGTAGGATCTGATGAGGAATGTGAAAGTCCATGTGTTAAGAACAATGAGATGAAAAGGACTGAAAAGGGAAAGGGAGTTCATTATACACAGACCACTGTTGTGAACTCTAAAACTTGTGAACATTGTTCTTGCAAGAAACCTCAAGAGAATAAGCCCCCAAAACATGATAAAAGGAGGGGAAATCAAAGAAATTGGAATAACCAGTGGGCACAAAAGCAAGGAGTTGATCTGCAAAGGATTAACAGACCAAAGCCTTGTTTTATCTGTGGCAAATTGAATCATCTTGCCAAGCACTGTTATTTTAATCCTGTTAACCAAAGAATGAATTTTCAAAGAGCTTTTACAAAACCAAACGGTTATAGGAAACCTGTTAGGAACCATGTGGCTAAGAAACAAGCTAAAACCAAAAGCCACATGAAGAAAAAGCCTGAAAAAGAAGGTGTCACAATGTGGGTTCCTAAAAGCACTAAAGAAAGTACTGCTGTCTCAGATAATACTGCTGCTAGCAGTGTTAGTGCTGCTAACACTGTTAGTACCTCTTCAAAAGTTAGTACTGCTAGCGGTGTTAGTGCTGCTAACACTGTTAGTACTTCTTCAAAAGTTAATACTGCTAACGGTGTTAATACCGCTAACGGTGTTAGTGCTGCTAACTCTGTTAGTGCTTCTTCTAAAGATAGTACTGCTGCTAGCAGTGTTAACTCTGTTAGTGCTGCTAATACTGCTTCCAGTGTTAATACTGCTAACTCTGTTAGTGCTGCTAACACTGTTTGTGCTGCTAAACCCATCATTTTGAAAAAGTATTCCAGTACTGCAGTTCCTCAGGTTGAAAAGCTCATTCAAACTAAATGTAAGTACTTTGATGAGCAAGGGAGACCCAATACCACTTTGGCTTGGGTTCCCAATAAAAACTAATTGTTTATCTAATGTGCAGGGCAACCAACAGCTCAAGGGAAGGAGCATTTGGCATGTTGATAGTGGTTGCTCCAGGCACATGACAGGTAACATGGCCTGCCTCAAGAATTTCAAAAGAATTGATGGAGGACATGTTGCTTTTGGTAATAATCCAGCAGGAGGTAAGATCAGTGGGAAAGGTGATGTGTCAAAAGGTAAGATGACCTTTGAGGATGTGTACTATGTTGAGCAATTAAGATACAACCTGTTAAGTGTATCACAGGTCTGTGACAAGAAGCATAGTATATTATTTACAGATTCTGAATGCATTATTCTTGCTCCTGGATTCAAGATAGTTGATGAAAACATGATACTATTGAGAACTCCTAGAAAGGATAATGTGTATTGCTTAGATTTAGAAAGTGTTTCTTCTGATTCATCCCTAAATTGTTTGGTTTCAAAAGCTTCTTTGGATGAATCATCACTTTGGCACAGAAGGATGTGTCACATGAACTTTAAAACAATGAATAAACTTGTTAAACATAATCTTGTTAGGGGTTTACCATCAAAAGTATATTCATGTGATGATCATTGTGTTGCTTGTCTCAAAGGTAAACAACACAAAACTTCTCATAAGTCCAAAGAGATAAACACTATTTCAAATCCTCTTCAGTTGTTGCATATGGATCTGTTTGGCCCTACAAATGTGATGAGTATTGGCAAGAAATCATACTGTTTAGTTATTGTTGATGATTACTCTAGATTTACTTGGGTATATTTTCTGAGAACCAAAGATGAGACAAGTGGACTGATCAAATCTTTTATTCTTAGAATTGAAAACCAATCAAATCAAAAAGTAAAAGTCATTAGATCAGATAATGGGACTGAATTTAAAAACTTTGATCTAAACACCTTTTGTGAGGAAAAAGGCATTGAGAGACAATACAGTGCTCCTAGGACTCCACAACAGAATGGTGTTGCTGAGAGAAGGAACATGACACTGATTGAGGCTGCTAGATCTTTGTTAGCAGATTCCAAATTACCAACTACTTTTTGGGCAGAAGCAGTTAATACTGCTTGTTATGTCCAAAACAGAGTTTTAGTAATTAAGCCTAAAAACAAGACACCTTATGAGCTTTTTCATAAAAAGAAACCATTTATTGGATTTTTCAAACCATTTGGATGTCCTTGTACAATTCTCAATACCAAATCTCACTTAGGTAAGTTTGATAGCAAAGCAGATGATGGCTTTCTTGTTGGTTACTCATCTCAGAGTAAGGCCTACAGAGTTTTTAATACCTCTTCTAGAATAATTGAAGAAAGTGACAATGTCAAATGCAATGAGAACACACCAAATCCTATTGGTTCAGGTCCTGATTGGCTATTTGATATTGATTCACTCACTAATTCCTTGGGTTTCAGTAGTGATGTAAATGCAGGACAGAGGGATGCACCTCCATCAGAACACAGAATTCAGTCTGTGATATTTCCATTCCCTACCATTGATCCTGTTGGTTTCTGTGAACAAGAAAAGGCAGCTGAACCCATTCAGATTGAAGAAGAGAGAAGAGCAGAGGAAAATCAGTCTTCAAGTCAAAATTCTAGAGAATCTGAAGTGACCGAAGAAGCTGAAGCAAATCCAGACTTAAATGAGTCAAATCTGGATGTAAACTTACAAGAGGAAGCTGGTCATCCAACAAGAACTCAGAAAAATCATCCTCCTGAGTTGGTGATTGGAGATATTGCATCTCCCATGATGACTAGGAAGCAAAGCAGACTTCAAGAGTTGCAAGAGCAGCAAAATACTGTCAACACTGTACTATCTTGCTTTTTATCCCAAATTGAGCCCAAAAGGCTTATGATGCTATGAAATATCCAAGTTGGATAGAAGCAATGCAAGAGGAGCTGCTACAGTTTAAATTACAGAATGTTTGGGACTTGGTGGACCTTCCAAAAGGTCATAGAGCAATTGGCACCAAGTGGATTTTCAGAAACAAGAAGGATGACAGAGGAATAGTGATCAGAAACAAAGCAAGGCTGGTTGCACAGGGGTATACTCAGGAAGAGGGAATAGACTATGAGGAAGTCTTTGCTCCAGTGGCAAGGATTGAAGCAATTAGGCTATTTCTAGCCTATGCCTCATACATGAAGTTCAAGGTCTACCAAATGGATGTCAAAAGTGCTTTTCTATATGGAAGTATTGATGAAGAAGTATATGTCTATCAACCCCCTGGATTTGAGAATCCATTGCACCCTGACAGAGTGTACAGGCTGAAGAAGGCACTTTATGGTTTACATCAAGCCCCAAGAGCATGGTATGATACTCTGTCTACCTATCTCTTGAAAAATGACTTTGAAAGAGGAGTCATTGACAAAACCTTGTTTATTAAGAGGAGAAAGAAAGGCACTCTACTTGTTCAGATCTATGTGGATGATATCATCTTTGGATCCACAAATGATCACATGTGTAAAGAGTTTGAAGAGTTAATGCACAAGAGCTTCAAGATGAGTTCTATGGGAGAACTTACTTTCTTCCTTGGGCTTCAGGTGAAACAGAAGAAGGATGGAATATTCATTTGCCAATCCAAATATGTGAAAGACATCCTGGATAAGTTTGGTTTATCAGACTTAAAGCCAGCCAGCACACCTATGGAGACACACAAACAGCTTACTGCTGATCTTGAGGGGGAGGATGTGGATGTCCATCATTACAGATCAATGATTGGATCTCTCATGTATCTCACAGCCTCTAGACCAGATATTATGTTTTCAGTTTGTGTTTGTGCCAGATTTCAAGTTACACCAAAGCAATCTCATCTTCATGCAGTCAAGAGAATTTTCAGATACCTAAGAGGGCAACCTAGATTAGGTCTCTGGTATCCTTATGAATCATCTTTTGACTTGCTTGCATACTCAGATAGTGACTTGGGTGGAGCTAACATGGATAGGAAGTCTACTTCAGGTGGATGTCAGTTTTTGGGGACAAGACTCGTATCTTGGCAGTGTAAGAAACAAACCACAGTGTCCTTATCTACCACAGAGGCTGAGTATATAGCTGCTGCAAGTTGCTGCTCTCAGGTTCTATGGATTCAGAATCAGATGTTGGACTATGGGGTAACATTTCTTCACACTCCAATCTTTATTGACAACAACAGTGCTATTAGCATTGTTAATAATCCAGTCAAACACTCAAAAACAAAGCATATAGAGATCAGGTATCACTTTATTAGAGATTGCAATGAAAAGAAATTAATTCAAGTTGCTAAAGTTCATATAAATGACCAGTTTGCGGATCTATTCACAAAAGCTTTTGATGTGGGTAGATTCACCTTTTTGGTAACAAGTGTGGGCATGATCAACCTTGAATAAATTCATGATTTTCTGTTTTTATACCTGTATTTCTTCATATATTTGGTGCTACTAACTTTCTTTCTCAAAATCTTCTGTGTACATCAGATTGACAAGTGCTGCAAAGTGTAAGTGTAGTTACTACTGCCAGTGCAGAGTTACTACTGCCAGTGTTCTAGCCAATAATACTGCTTTGCAGTTAATACTGCTCAGTAGTTAATACTGCTCAGTAGTTAATACTGCTTTGCTGTTAATACTGCTTTGTAGTTAATACTGCTCAGTAGTTAATACTGCTTAGTAGTTAATACTGCTTAGTAGTTAATACTGCTCTGTTGTTAATACTGCTTAAGTAGTTAATACTGCTTGTGTAGTTAATACTGCTGTGTAGTTAATACTGCTGTGTAGTTAATACTGCCTTGCAGTTAATACTGCTCAGTCGTTAATACTGCTAAGTCGTTAATACTGCCTTTAAAGAAAATTAGGGCTACTACTGCTATAAATACTCTTTTAGCCCGCCAAAGCTCATAACGTCTCTTTGCATTCAACTTCTATCTCTCGCTCTAACCCTTTTCTCCCTAGAATCTTTGTGTTTTCTATCCAAATCCTCAGGAAGAACGACGATTATGGAGTTTGTCGATGAGCATAATGAGATTGCGATGCTTCAGAAGCCGAAGCAGGCCGCAGGATTTCATGACATTGTGGATTTTCTCAAGTCCACTCATATTTCTTATGCCCTAACGGTGAATCCGACTATCTACATCGAGCATCAGACGCAATTCTGGGCCAATGCCACCGTGGAATCCGAAGATGGGCAGAAAGTCATCCAAACAAGGGTATGTGACAAACCCTTGAAAGTTTCAGAAGAACTCCTTCGCATCACTCTTTGATTGGATGATGCCTCAGGTATAACTTCTATTTCCAATGAAGAACTATACTCAACTTTACAAAGAATGGGGTATGAAGGTCCCATTGGAGTTTTTAAATTCTACAAGTCAAAGTTTTACACTCAATGGAGATTTCTTGTTCATACTCTTATGCACTGTATTTCAAAGAAAACAACTGGATGGAGTGAGTTTAGCAGTACCATTGCTTATGCCTTGGTCTGCTTAGCCACTGCCAGACAGTTCAATTTTTCAGCAATGCTCTTCAATGATCTTGTATCAAACCTGGAATCCAAAAAGCAGTTTTATATGTATCCACGGTTTGTTCAAGAAGTGATAACTAAGGAATTGACGGATATACCTCTATTTGATGAGGTATATGTACCAAAATCCCCTAAAGGGAAGGTTTTCTCAAATATGAGGAGACTTCCTAGGGACTCGGAAGGAGTTGACACACCATTGTTCTCTACAATGATGGTTGTGTCCCACACAATTGAAGGAATGGCATCAGGGTCAAGGCCCTCATTAGACACACCCACTGATGGCCAATCCCAACCTTCCATCACAAAAGAAATCCCTCAGTCCATTCTTGTACGACCCTCTCCCAAAATAACCAAAAGGTTTGAAAGAAGAAAGGTACACAAGGTTCCTTCCCTTGATGTATCTCCTAAAAGCCCGAAGCCTTTAAGCCATCTGTTGGAGCATTCTCCAATGGAGAATATCGAAAGGGAAACCACAGGGGTGTCTCCCAACCCCAAGAAGGTGCTCACTAAGGAGAAGGTTGAGCATGTGAGTCGCAAGGCTGCCACTACTTCTGCTAGCAAAGAGAAGGCCAGTGGTAAAATAACTAAGACCTTCCTCACGGCAACTCAGGGTGAGAAATCATCCAGAGGTCCCAGGTGCCAAGAAACCAAGGGGGTAGGTAGTGCTTTTGCTAGGCAAGAGACACCTGCTAAAACTTCCAATGATCCTGAAAGGGAGGTAAACACTTCTAAATCAGGTGAGGATAGATATACTTATGAGGAATTGATGGAAACTATTGCAAATATCAACATTGAGGTCATGGATCAGCAGAAGGAAATTGATGAACTTAAGAAGGTGATTATTCATCAAGACACCAAGATAGAAAAGAATAAAAAGCTGATCACCAAACTGCTACAAAGAAGGAAGAAAGCTCAGTATGTTTTGAGAAGGAGAAGAACAACCTCTGATGCTTCCAAAAAGGGGGAGTCAGACTCTGATCTAAACATGGAGGATGCAAACATTGAGGGGGAGTATGAGTATAAGGTTGAGGGGGAGTCTGAGCAGGCTGCAGATATTACAAAGGAAGCAGAAACAGAAAAAGCAGCAGAAACGGTTACTGCTGCTGATATTTCAAAGGAAGCAGAAACAGAACCAGCAGTAGAAACAGTTAATGCTGCTGATATTGAGAAGGAAGCAGAAACAGAACCAGCAGTAGAAACAGTTAATGCTGCTGAGATTGAAAAAGCAGTAGAAACAGATAATGATGCAGTGTCTGAGACTGAAGCAGCAGTAACTAAAATTTTGAAGAATCTTGTGGAGGCAGCAGTAATTGAAAGTGAGAAGAAAGCAGAATCTGTTCCTACAGTAACTAAAGCAGAGATTGATGCAGAGATATATTGGATTGTGAAGGATAGTGTTGAAACAGCAGTATTAAAGGTTATAAAAGAAGCAGTAACAGCTATAGCAGTAGAAATGGTTACTGCCGCTGAAAAACAAAAGGCAGTAGAAACTATTAGTGCTGCTGAGAGCCTCAAAGAAGAAACAGCTGAAACCACTCCTAAAGCTGTTAAAACTTTCAAAAGAACAAAGATGATGTCAACCAAAAGGCCAAGAACAAAGTCCATAGCTCCAAAGAAGAAAGATGTAAAGAAGCCAAGGGTGGATCCAACTGTAGAAGAAGCCCAGGAGGAAACAGTGAAAGAGAATTCTGATCCAAAAGTTGCTGAAGAAGAAGTGGCAACTTCATCAGGTCAACCAAGCAATGTACAATCACAATCAAATGCTCAATGTGATATGTTTATTACTGTGGTTGATACTAATCCAATCAAGGCTAAACCATTGTCTTCAATGCCTCCTGAGATCATCTTCTGGGACACATTGAAAGATGGAAGAAAGGAGTTCATCAGAATCAAAAGGGCAGATGGAAAGTTTGAAGTTTGTCCTACTTGGGGAAAACTTATCAGAACATGCTCTAGATCTGACTTGAAAGAGATGTTCAAGGTGGGAATGAGGCTATATGGAAACATGCTGACAGAGCAAGGTATGTCTATCACCAAGACGGTTCTTGAATACTTGTGCTTAATGTTCAAACCAGAAGCAGTTCAGTATTTGATGGCAAGGAATTTTCAAGTCATTACCAACTGGATGCTCATTGAGAATTGTGGAGTGTATGTCATCTCTCTTGACAATACATTTCATGAATATTATTTGGTGGATGTTTTATACAAGCACAGCATGAAAAGGTTGAATGGAATGCTGCATGCTAAGTTGGTGAGTGACAAAGACTCTAAGATGGCAAGATACCTTGTAAAAAGGATTCTCAATCAAAGTCTGGGATTGGATCCAAATTTATGCGTTGATGATTAGGTTTTGGAAGCATCATCTGAAGAACTTAACTTCTCATCCTGAAAAGTCAAGTTAGGGGGAGATTGTTGGGAACTGAAGATTTGCTAAGTATGATTAATACTGCCAGAACAACATTACTACTGCCAGATCAATGTTAGTACTGCCAGAACAAAGATACTACTGCTAGTTCAAGGTTAGTACTGCTGAGACATTAATGCTGCTGGAACAAAGTTAATACTTCTGGTATATTACTACTGCTGGTACATGGTTAATACTGCTGAACAAAAGTTAGTACTGCTGGTGTCTTACGAAAACTGTTAGTACTGCTTGGGCATATCGAAGATTACTACTGCAGGAAGATTATTAGTACTGCTTGAGAAGAATGAAGTTAATACTGCTTGGGATCAGAACATGGAATGCGAGATTGAAGGAAATAAAGATGGAATGATTGAAGATATACTTAAAAGAATATTCTGAAGATCAATCTTATTTTGATAGTTATCTTGTAATTATTCGGTATATATATTTTGTTGATAGATAGCTATTAAAGAAACGAGAAACAGAATTCGATTTTGTTTTTAGAGAGATTTTAACCTCAAGGTTTTAGAACCCTATTTCTAGAGAAGTAGAAGTCGTCTTGATTGAGCTTGTTCATCAAGATTGAGGTTTGGTTGTAAGCTTGTGAGTTGATTTAGTAAATACAAACAGTTGTGTGTTTTCTGATATTCTGTTCATTGATTGTGAGAATTAAAGTTCTATTCCGCAGATTCTTTAATTCTGAATTCTAAGTATTAATTGTCTTGTTAAGATTCGATCCTGACAAGTGCTCGGTTGGTCTAGACAACAGAAGATTAACCAAGGCTTCTCAACCATCTATACTTCCTTTAAGAAGGAACTTGGCTAAATCCTCCGCCACCACACGAGGTTCATTTACCAAGAGACAAACACCCACTTGACAGCTTGGCACCTGACCAACCCTGTACACCTCGACAACTCATAACCCAGAGTTCCTTCATCGTATCACCACTCCCAACCCTATACCACTCAACAATCGTCTCTGCAGATAACGTTTCCCCTTTCTCGGACCACCTAGACCACGGTTCGCCAACCATTACACATATCTCCACCACTTCATCACTCCATCCTTGTACGTAACCCAGGGTAGGAACCTTCAAACCTAACGTTGAAGTGTTCACCTACTCGAATTAAGCTTATCCTGAAACACATCAAATCCTCGCTGATTACCACGTTCGTTCGGTCATAAAACATAACTCCGGTTACCCTCACCCAACTGGGAGGAATAACCATGGTCACACCGTACTATTCTCACTAGCTTAAACATTGCACGACCAAATCGTTTAAACATTTCTCTCAAAGTCACTAACTTAACTCATTTAGTTGTCTCATCCACTTCTTCCCTGCACAAAACATACACAATTTCCTTCCTCAATATTCTTTCCAACGGTTCGCACACTTATCAATGACAATCTACGCAATACTGTACCTTTCGGCAATACTGTCAAGTTTACTACTTCCAATTTACTCACTCGTTCCAACATGCTGTCTATACCTTCCCCACGTTAGCGTGGAGCACTGCTCACCAAACATTACTTGCCCCTCTCTCCCGACCTTTCCACATGTTGATACCGCTTTCTCATTGCTTACATAACCAAACAGTTGCACCAAGATCTTATCTTAAGGCATTCAACCAAGCCGTCTTGAAACAAGACCAGTGTTCGACGTCACTACACATCCTTTAATCTCCAACTTTTACCTTCTCAGACATTTCTTTCACACATGAGCAACAGTTCACATTCTTTAAGGATTTCACATCTATCCCACCACATTTTGATTAACACAACCCTCATCCTCTTTAAACTTCCAATGACCCCAAAGTATGTTTCTTAGTAATGTCCCCTATTCACTCTAACAATCCACCCCCTTGGATTCCCTATTACAAACGGATCTATTAACTCAGGAACACCCCGAAACTCGGGTTCCACAATTCTTTCGATTAACCACCATGATCATAAAATCAGACAGATGCATATATACCGTCATCCCGGCTCTCTTACTTAGGTTTACCTTAAATAATTCTTTAACACTCAGTTCTAATCCCAAAAACACTTCCCCAAGAATTGTAACACACCCTGTAATAACGAATGAACGTCATTACTTAACAAATCTATAAAATTTTAATCAACCATCCAAAGGCTTATACCTTTATCATGACGTTTCAAATCACTAATGATCATACTACCACTCCGACCCACAATCATCATCATGTCATTCCTTAAACATAACCAAAAGTTCCAACTATTTCCTTCTAGGATCATTCCCTCACGCACAAGGAACAATTTTCATCTCACCTACTATACTACAGCTTGACTAATCTATTCATCATCTTCTTTAAACTTACTCTGCCTTCAAGAATATACTTAACAACATACATGACCACAAAGCTTGGTCTCACAACTGGGCAATCACCCAATTCTGTCCCGTCATTCCATTCCGATAACAGTCAAAATAAACACCAACTTCCAAACCACGTACTTTAACAACTGAGATTGCAAAACGTACACTCTACCCGAAATCCCATAAGGGTTTCCTTCTAATCCTTCATCTTTCTAACATCACCTTACTACATCGTCGGCTGACACAGATATCTTGGCAATTGAGGCTACTATTCATTCGTACATTCACCACTCCTATCATCACACTACCGACCAAGTCTCTCATGGTCATTCGTACACAATTCACACTTTCCTTCATATTCTCCCGTATACTACAATCGAGTCTGTCTCGCTACTTAGTTCTCTCCCAGCCTGTTGAACTATGACTCACGAGTTCACACTTAGCTCAAACACAAACATCCTAGCTAGCTCTTTATGATTCGAGCTTTTACGTAAGCTGGACACAATCCCTCACTAAGCGATAAAGTCTACACACTCGCTTCGCTCGTGCTACCTACCTCATCTTTCTACGAACCTTCCATACTTCGCAAATAGAACGCTTGTTTAAAACAATAACTTCTCATCTTCTTAACACTCCTACAAGGTGTTCAATCAACTTCCAACCCTTTGGTTCAAGACTTCGGCCTCGACCACCTTACACAACTGTCGGCTTCTACCACAACAGATAACCTGTAACTACTTTCTTAGTTTATTCTCTAATAAGGGTTCTTTACGGAACCTAATCCTACCAACATATCATAATCACCTCATAATACGCCTCTCTCTTTTCTGAACTTACTCATGTAACATCAATTTTACAAGCTCACCTCAAAACTCATATCCAACACCGTGGACATTTTGCTTCTGCCTCTCAACACTACTCAACGAGTTGCTAGTACCAACACCTCGATGACTTCTACTCCTTCCCCTGGGCCCAATCCGTCCCTCAACAACCGTACTTCCAGTTACCGAACGAGGGTGCAAACCCACATACAACCGATACTATAATCCACTTCCGATTCTATCACTGTTCACCTTTCCTCTAGAACACATATACTGCAACCACGTACGTTCTCCCCTGACTTTTCCAACACCTTTCCACTCTCGGAGCTCCTTCTTAACTTATAACGTAATATTCTACGACCTAGTAGGTTCATAGCCTTCATGCATGACAATACAGTATATAAATCTTTTCGCATATTTCATCATTTTAAATAAACAACGTTTGGAAAACACTTGGGTACACATGACCCCATCACTCTTATAACTTCAACGCCCTGCACAACGATTCGAGAATCGTTTGCATGCATCTTTCCGTGAACCTTAATCTTACTCAATTTCGAACGATGTTATCACGGCAGTAATACGTTGAATGAAAATCCTTTCGTACGACACCATTTCGAATTAAATTACTGACACCAAGTAAACCAGTCGGTTCTCACACTCTTTTATATGATATCAATCGGTTAAAATTCATTTGATTGTAAAAGTTTTGCTGGCACAATCTTCTTGCCCTTTTTGTAATAATTTAACTTATCATGAAAAATGTGAAATAATTTGCAATCGTTAGGCTCAAAATTTCATTGTGCAATGTGAATGAAATCACCTTTTCTTTTAACATACGCTTGCATATTCCGACCTCTTTTTGATCAAAATTGATATTTACACATTTAATTTAAATCGTGAAAATTTTCATGTGATATTTAAGAAAGCTATGCATGAGACTCTACTTGCAATTGAAGGCTACTCACCCTAGCAAGGTCGACCGTTTTACCCACGCAACTTATCCTTGACACTCTTCCTTCGCCCAAGGGTCGCCCTCTCGGTCAAGCACTAACTTGATGTACATGCGTTCCACATCTCACTCACTCAACCATTTCACACTATTTTCGCTTTGATTGACTATCTCACCTTCTACTTCTACACGCTTTCGATTCACTATGAGTATCTTATTCCATTTATCCTGCCAATGAAAAGCTAGACTAAAAAGTCAGGGCTCCATTGATACTTTCAAGGTTTTGACAATGTTCGATCTTACCCTCCCAACTGATCTATCCCATGGTTTCCATAACTAGGACTCTCCCGAAACTGGAGTCTTACTCAAACTCAAACGTTCATCCTCTCCGAATCCACGAAGAGCTACCTCTAGACGACTCATAACATTCTTCACAACGTTTCTTCTCTACGATGTCTACATACACCACATCATAATGACTCTTACACGACACTTCCCCAAGCAATGGAGCTCGGTCTATCCCTCAGGGATCTTGCTGACCTATTCCTCAACGCTCTCCCAGCCATAGCGCTAAACTGAAAGAAACCGATAGTTAATCCTTACTAGACGTGACACAACAAATTTGCTATAAGTAAGGTATTGTAAGCACGCACATGTACCTGTAAGTTCGTGATTACACTGGCCAGGTGTAATCCCAAACTTACCTTACACGTTTGTCCTTGGCACCTTATTCCTAAGCACATTTATAGTGATTGTTCCTAGAGGCAATCCTATGTCTCGGCTGTGTTCCTCATCTTACAGTTTAAGTTTAGGCCCTAATGGTCACCTAAATCCCTTAAACTAAGGCTCTGATACCATTTGTAACATCCCGAAATTCATAACAAGAATTAATCTAGAAAATAGAATTCAGATTACATTATTATCTTGTTCATAAACATTCATTTCGCTATACTAAGCAACATTTACAGCGGAAGTCTCTATTCCACAGCCGAGCACTATATCTATAGTTATCAGTCAAAACTTGGAGTCGCTCTAGTCTCCAAATCCTCCTTGAGTCACTCCTAGCTCTCACTAGAAGAACCCATAGCGCGCTTACCTGAAAATGGTTTAGTTTTTGAAAAGCGAGGGTTAGACCAAAGGGTCTAGTGAATTCCCTCCATAGACATTTATCACGGTAAAAAGATCATTTCATAAAGAAAATACTTTCACATCTTTCTCATAACATCATCCAAGGTTAAACACGGGGTTCAGGGAACTGCATAAGCTACTCCGATCGGGGCCTAACAGACACCCTCTCGTCTACGCCGGAATCCAAATGGACTCCCCGTTCCTTCATGTAGGAGAAAACAAATTCCAACCTACAAGCTAACCTCCATATGCCCAAGGGATCAGAGATCCCAAGGTACCCCGTCCCCACCGTGCCACCGACTCCACATAGCATACACATACATTGAAACCATATTCATGAAAACATAAAACATCTTTCGTGTTGTGGGTAGACATGTAAATCATGGAAGCATGCATAAGCTTTATAAATCAATTCATGCTCGATAAAGAAACCGTATTCAGTAAAAATGGTACGTCATAAAAAGGAGTGAGAGAACTCACCTTTGCTTATCGTAGAACGCACTTCTTAAACTCTTCCCAGCTAAACCAATCGAACACCTAAGGGCAATAGATCCTCATCAGATAAAACGGCTCAACCTACTGTCCAGCACCTGGTTTCCGGGTACTGACTTGTCCGGATACCACACTTGTCCGGATACCATACTAGTCCGGATACCATACTAGTCCGGATAACATACTAGTCTGGATAACATACTAGTCAGGATAAACCCCCACCCAGAAACCACCATGGAGTTCTACCCGGACACTAGCATCCGTATCCGGAAATCACCATATCATCAAGAACTGAAGGTGTCCGGATACGACTGCTGTCCGAAAATAAATTTCTTAAAAATGATTTCTAACCCGATTTTAGCATAAGGGTTCATCCACCAACCCCAAACACCCAAATAATCCCACTTTAATCTCTTAAAATCGATTCAAAATGACAAAACCCATAAAACTTCATTTTAAGGGAAAAATGGTGAAAATCCATTAATCTGTAACATCAGTCTTAAGAATCCATAACAAAGAGAAGGAGGAGCACTACCCTAATCAGAAGAACGAATTAGGATGTTTTACCTTCATATTCTAGCTTGATTCTTCCTTTCACTCTTGATTTTTTCTCAAGCCTTCTTCCTTTCTTCCTTTCTTTCTTCCTTAGCCACCAACACCAAGAGCACTCCCACACAACATTGATTTCATCCAAATGGAGGCTACCCTAGGGATTGGAGTCTATATATACACTTCATAAATTGACAATCTAGTCCCTCAAGTTAACTTCCATTTATTTCACTTTGACCACCAACTTTAAAACTCACTAGAATTTTGGGTTGTTACATCCATGTTCATTGGAGGCAGTCAAAATCCAAGAGAGTATTATCAAGCAATTTTAGAAACCACAGGTTCTATCAAAATTACTCATAATTCAAATCCTACTGATAAAACCACTATAGCTTTCAGCAAAGTTCAAATTCTTCGTATTCTCTCTATTCAAGAATGGAAAGCTCGTCCTTACGCTGAAAAACCCCTTCCAAACTATCCAAAACACCCTCTTTACAATTATTGTGATTACCAAGATGCTTGGTACAACCTTTTTATCTCAAAAGCTATTCACATTCATGGTTCATATTTTTCGATAAAAATTTCTAGTGCTCATATCCCAAATGGTTCGTTCGATGGTTCAAGTTCTTAGAAAATATTCCAGAAACTCTTCCTAGCCCTGTTTTAAAAGGTTTCCAAAAATTCAAAGAAATCTTTTATCAAGACATTCCTGAGTTTGAATACCTCCTTCAATTCACCATCTTATTCAATATTCCATGGATTATTTCATGGACTTTTAGTGTGACATCTGCAATTGGAATAAATCCAAGTCTTCTGCAAAGAGTAGTTAGAGTCAAATGGTGGGATAATCTTCCTTCAAATCAAATTCAAAAGATGACAATTCAAGGTGTTTCAGAATTCTATTCTGAAAATTATGAAGTCTCAACCTCCAAAGTTATTCAGGAAGCAAAAAGTGAAGAAGACGAAGAAGATGAAGAACTAAGACAATTTCTTGCAGCAGATTCAAAAGAAGAACTCAAGAAATTAATCAAACAAGTTAAACAATTATCTTTAAGCAGCAGTTCCGACACAAATCAAGATACAGAGTTGATTCAAGACGCTCAAAATCCATATTCAGACATAAATCTATATGAATGATGTTTGAATAATATAAGTGTGAGTTTGGTGTATTGTCTTTGTAGACAATTCCTTTGTTTAATCAAAAGTGTTATTATTCATATGTAGAAAATACACTTCTTCGTATTTTCGACTTATACTTATCAAAAGTTTATCAAATACAAATCATTACTAATATTTACAGGTATGAAGAAAAATGCCAAAAGCCAAGACAAGAAAGTCAAAAAGGTGGAGCTCCCTTTTCAACAAATTCAAAAGTTGGTCGGCCATAATTTTTCAAAAACAATAATATAGCACAAAAGGACAAACGACTTTTCTCAAAAGGAAATTGAAATCAAGTTACCGCAATCAAAGGAAGATAGCAAGACAACTACCGGTTGCCTTCAGTATCGACATCAAATTATCAAGACAACTGCCGGTTACCTTCAATAATTCAAGAATTCAAACGTCTATAAAAGCAGACTCAAAACGAAGAAGCAAGGCATCAGTTTTTCCTTCTCCTTTTATAAAATTCTCTCTATCATAAATTCTTAGAATGATATGTCTAAGAAATCCCCCTCCCTCAAATTCTCAACCTCTAGATGTTCTAAGTCTTTAGACTTTCAAATATTCATATCTCCTGATGTATGCAAAGATTGTCGGAAAGACAATTGTAACATTGATCATTTAATCAAAGAAGGTATTTTCTGATCATGCTTCAAGTTATTATGTTTAATAATGGTTGCCTTATTATGCAAAGTTTTAGTCGTATTCATCATATAAAAATATTTATTCAAAATTATAATCCAATGAGATTTCTTAATGAACTTGTAAATTTTTTCATAGGAAACAATATTTACAATTTCAGAATTAATTATCAATATGAACATTTTGAATACTTCCCAACATTTACAACACCTTATTTTTATCAACAATATTCATTATAATCTAAATTATGCTTAGTGTTATTATATTTAAAATTACTGCTATCTCATTTCATCATATCAAGCTTTCATTCGACATAAAAGTATGTGCGTAAGAAACATGCATTTCAGTTGTAAACATTTCATGCGCTTTAAGAACCATAATCAGTAAAGAAAACGTTTAATATTTTAAGCCGTAAAAAGGGTTTAGGGAACTCACCTTGATTGACGTACAATGCACTTCCTAAACACCTTCAAGCTACACCCACAGAACACCTAAGGCAATAGATCCACATCAGATACATAGCTCAGCCTTACTGTCCGGATACCCCTTCCCGGGCACAACACTTTTCCAGACACAATACTTTTCCGGGCAAAACTACCCGGACACTAAGCTTATCCGGAGACTTCAGCTACCCGGATACTAAGAAACACCCGGACACCCTCACGGGGCACTTACCCGGACACTTGCAACATATCCGGACACCACCGAACACTGGTGTCCGGAAAACACGGCTGCTCGAACTTAACAAGTCTAAAACTGATTTATACTCCGATTTTTGCCATTAAGTCGATTGGATATGCATCAGGGTTCATCCACTACAACCCCTTAAATCGGTTTATTAAGACAAAAACCCATAAAACCCATTTTAAAGGAAAAATGGTGAAAACTCAAAGAATCATCCAAATCAGTCTTAAGAATCCAGACTAATTAAGAAGGAATACTACAACAACAAGGAACACGAATTTATAAAGGATTACCTTGTTGATTTCTTCTCTCTTTTGATTTCTTTCTCCCAAAAATCCCTTTCTCCTTCTCTTTTCTTCCCTAGCCGCCAACACCACTAAGAATAGCTGAAAATCAGCTAACCCTAGGGAGTTGTGCCCTTAAATACTCTCTTTCAAATTTCCATTTTGGTCCTCCAAGTATACTTCCATTCTTTAGACAAATGACACTAAACTTTCATATTTTCTACAAAAGAACCGGTTGTTACAACACTCCCCCCTTAAAAGAATTCCGTCCCCGGAATTCCTCATTGGAAAGATATATGCGGGTATCTTGCCCATACCAAAACTGACACTTCCCCAAGGTAATGCCACTTCTGACTCAGTCAACCACCTCATTAGTTTCAAAACATGGAACATTGGTTGCATCCCCTTCATTTCTTACGGTACTCTAACTCGTAGGCTACTGTTCCTAGTCGATCGGACTTGACAACAGAAGATTAACTAAGGCTCCTCATGCATCCATACTTCCTTTAAGGAGGAACTTGGCTAAATCCTCCTTCATCACCCGAGATTCATTTACCAAGAGACCAACACACACTTGACAGCTTGGCACCAGGCCAACCCTGTACACTTCGACAACTCACAACCCAAAGTTCCTTCATTGTATCCCAACTCTCAACCCTATGCCACCCAACAATTGTCTATGCAGATAACATTTCCCAATCTCGGACCACCTAGACCACAGTTCGTCAACCATCTCTCATATCCTCACCACTCCATACTTATATGTAATCTAAGAGTAGGAACCTCCAACCCATTGCTGAAGTGTCCACCTACTCGAATTAAACTTATCCTGAAACACAACCATTCCTCGCTAATTGCCACGTTCGTTCAATCATAAAAACATAACTCCGGTTATCCTCGCCCAACTGGGAGGAGTAACCATGATCACACCATACTATTCTCACTAGCTTAATCACTACACGACCAGTTCGTTTAAACCTTTCTCACAAAGTTACTAACTTACCCATTCAGTTGTCTCGTCCACTTCTTTCCTGCACAAAATCATACACAATTCTCTTCCTCAATACTCTTTCCAAAAGTTCACACACTTATCACTGACAATCTACACAACACTGTACCTTTAGGCATTACTGCCACGTTTACTGCTTCCAATTTACTTACTTAATCCGACCTACTATCTTCACCTCCCCACGTTAGCGTGGAGCACTGCTCACCAAACATTACTTGCCCCTCTCTTCCGACCTTTCCACATGCTGATAACAATTTCTCATTACTTGCATAACTAAACAGGTGCACTAAGGTCCTAACTTAAGGCACTCAGCCAAGTCATCTTGAAACGACACCAGTGTTCAACGTCACTACACATTCTTTAATCACCAACTTTTACCTTCTCGGACATTTCTTTCACACATAAGCAACAATTCACATTCTTTAAGGATTTCACATCTAACCCACCACATTTTGACTAACACAACCCTTATCCTCTTTAAACTTCCAATGACCCCAAAGTGTGTTTCTTAGTAACGTCCCCTATTCATTCTAATAATCCACCCCCTTGGATTCCCTATTACAAACAGATCTAATAATTCTGGAACACCCCAAAACTCGGGTTCCACAATTCTTTCGATTAACCACCATGATCATAAAACCAGACAGATATATATATATATATATATATATATATATATATATATACCGTCATCCCGGCTTTCTTACTTAGATTTACCTTAAGTAATTCTTTAACAATTAGTATGTTAATCTCAATAACACTTTCCCACGAATTGCAACACATCCTGTAATAACGAATGAACGTCATTACTTAACAAATCCATAAAATTTTAATCAACCAACCAAAGGCTTATACCTCTATCATGACATTTCAAATCAACTAATGATCATACTACCACTCCGACCCACAATCATCATCATGTCATTCCTTAAACATAACCAAAATTTTCAACTATTTCCTTCTAGGATCATTCCCTCACGCATAAGGAACAATTTTGATTCTTTAACGATTTCTCATCTACTATACTACAGCTTGACTAATCTATTCATCATCTTCTTTAAACTTACTCTGCCTTCAAGAATATACTTAACAACATACATATCCACAAAGTTGGGTCTCACAGCTGGGCAATCACCCAAATCTGCCCCGATATTCCATTACGATAACAGTCAAAATAAACACCAACTTACAAACCACGCACTTCAACAACTGGGATTGCAAAACGTACACTCTACCCGAAATCCCAAAAGGACTTCCTTCTAATCCTTCATCCTTCTAACATCGCCTTACTACATCACCGACTGACACAGATATCTTGGCAATTGAAGCTACTATTCGTTCGTACACCCACCACTCCTATCATCACACTACCGACCAAGTCTCTCATGATCATTCGTACACAATTCACCCTTTCCTTCATATTCTCTTGTATACTACAATCGAGTCTGTCTCGCTACTTAGTTCTCTCTCAACTTGTTGAACTATGACTCACGAGTTCACACTTAGCTCAAACACAAACATCCTAGCTAGCTCTTTATGATTCGAGACCTTTCTTAGACATGACACATTTTCTTACTGACTGGTATAGTCTACACTCACTCCGCTTGTGTTACACACCTTGTCCTTCTACGGACCCTCCTCACCTCGTAAATAGAACGCCTATTCAACAACAACAGTCTCTTACTAATTTAACACCTCTACAAGATATTCTATCAACTTACACTCATCTGGTTTGAGTCTTCGGCCTCGGCCAACATACACCGTTGCCGACTTCAACAACAAAAGACAACTCTTAACTACTTCCTTAACCTATCCTTTAACAAGGGTTCCTTACGGAACTTAATCCTACCAATATATCATAATCACTTCGTAAGACGTCTCCCTCTTTTCTGAACTTACTCCGGTAACATCAATATTACAAGCTCCCTTCGAAACTCATGGCCCACACCGTGGACCTTTCATTCCTGCCTCACAACACTACTCACAAAGAGTTGCTAAAACCAATACCTTGATGACTCCTAGTCCTTCCTCCAGACACCATCACCCCTCGGCAACTGTGTTCTCAGTCACCGAGCAAAGGTACAGACCCTCATACACGCGACACTAAAATCCATTCCCGACTCTTCCAAGGTCCAACTCTCCCCTTAAACACATATACCAAAACTACATACGTTCTCCCTTGACTTGACCAACGCCTCTCCGCTCTTGGAGTTCTTCCTTAGCTTAAGACGTAATACTCTACGACTTAGTGGGTTCATGGCCTTCATGCATGACAATACAGTAAATAAATCCTTTTACACATTTTATCATTTTAAATAAACAACATTTAGAAACAACTCGGGTACCCGTGACCCCATCACTCTTATAACTTCAAAACCCTGCACAACGATTCGAGAATCGTTGGCATGAATCTTCCCGTGAACCTCAATCTTGCTCAATCCGAACAATGTTATTACGAGAGTAATATATTGCATGAAAATCTTTTCGTATGAGACAATTCTGAAAGGATTACCGACACAAAGTAAACCAGTCGGTTCCCACACTCAATTGTATGATATCAATCGGTTAAAATTCATTTGATTGTAAAAGTTTTGCTGGCACACGTCTTCTCGACCTTTTGTAATAATTTAACTTATCATGAAAAGTGTGAAATACTTTGCAATCGTTAGGCTCAAAATTTTATTGTGCAATGTGAATGAAATCACCCTTTTCTTTAAACATACGATTGCACATTCTGACTCCTTTTTGATCAAAATTGATATTTACACATTTAATTTAAATCGTGAAAATTTTCATGTTATATTTAAGAAAGCTATGCATGAAACTCTACTTGCAATTGAAGGCTACTCACCCTAGCAAGGTCAACCGCTTTACCCACGCAACTTATCCTTGACACTCTTCCTTCGACCAAGGGTCGCCCTCTCGGTCAAGCACCAACTTGATGTACATGCGTTCCACATCTCACTTACTCAACCATTTCACACTATTTTTGCTTTGATCGACTATCTCACCTTCTACTTCTACATGCTTTCAATTCACTATAAGCATCTTATTCCATTTATCCTGCCAATGAAAAGCTAGACTAAAAAGTCAGGGCTCCATTGATACTTTCAAGTTTCACTCTCTTATCAGTATTTTGAACAACAACGATCCTTTTGTCTTCTCTTTGATTCATTTCCCCTGTAAAAATTCTTGTGATAAAAAATCTGGGAGAGAATTATTCTCGCCTTTGATAAATTCAATTTTGAAATTGAAATTGCTTAATAATGCTTGCCATCTTGCAAAAATTTGTTTTGAAATAATGCTTTTTATATCATTTTCTAATATAGGTTTTGCAGATTGACAGTCTATGCGTAATAAAAAGGGTTTCATATATAGATCATCTTCAAACTTTTTGATGCATAAAACAATACTTAAAATTTCCTTTTTAACAGTTGAATAATTTTTTTGAGTATCATTCCAAGCCCCTGAAAAGAATCTTACTAATTCTTCATTTGAATCTTGGTTAATTTTTTGTTTTAATATCCCACCAAATCCTAAATCACTACCATCAGTTTCAACAATGATACTAGCATTTGGTTGTGGTATACTAAGACAAGGCAAGTATTTAACTTTTTCTTTAATATGTTTGATAACATTGGTATGTTCTTGAGTCCATGGTGGTGGATTCTTTTTTAATCTTTGATATAAAGGTTTGCAAATGACACCTAAATCTTTGAAAAAGTCATGAACATAATTTAGACAGCCTAAAAATCTTTGAAGTTGAATCTTGTCTTTTATTTCATCTGGAAATTTATTAGCAAATTCTAAGCTTCTTTGTATTGGTTTGATAGTTCCTTGAACAATATCATGTCCTAAGAACCTAATATTGGTTTGAAATAAACTCATTTTTGTAGAAGAAATGACTAGTCCATTGTTGAGAACTAAATTATAAAATATGTTTAAATGTTTAAAATGTTGTTCCAAAGATTTTGAAAAAATTAACACATCATTAATATAAACAATAGCAACACTGCTTATAGGGATAATAATGTCATTCATGATATTTTGGAATTCTGAAGGAGCGTTTTGAGACCAAAAGACATGACGTTCCATTCATAATGACCAAAAGGAACATTAAAACCTGTTTTATATTTGTCTTGTTCATGAATTTGTATTTGCCAAAATCCTGATTTCATATCGAATTTTGAAAATATTTTTGCATCATAAAGTCCTTTTAATAAATCTCTTTTATTTGGTATTGGATATCGAATCCATTCTAGAACTCTGTTTAAATGTTTGTAATTAATAACAAGTCTTGGAGTACCCATTTCTAATTCAGCTGCGTTCATGACATAAAAAGCTGAACAAGACCAAGGTGATTTTGAAGGTCTTATGAGTTTTTTATTTAATAAATCTTGAATTTCTTTCTTACAGTGATCTTGTAATTCATTTGACATGTGAATAGCTTTAGATTTTGAAGGAATGTCTTTTTCATTGAAATCTTTTATATAGGGTAATTTAATAGTATGTTGTTTTCTTTTCCAAAAAGCATTAGGAAAAGTAGAACAAACATTATTTTCAAATCTTTCTTTTGTCCTTTTAATTCTATTTTGAATATTTGGATCTTGTAGATTATCGAGAATTCTTTTATAGCTAATTTCGTTAATTAAATATTTTGCTTGATTAACTTTGTTGTTTAAGATATTTAGTTCTGAATGAGTAATTGGGTCTGTAAATTTGAATTTTATTTCTTTATTTAAGACTTTTGTACTAATTCCTTCTTCGTCTACAGTAATTGGGTAAAGTTGATAAATAAAAGGTGATCCCAAAATTAAAGTTGAGGTTAAGTTTTTGACAAGGATTAAAGATGTTTTAAAACAATAATCATCTTTACAAATATGAACATTAGAAACTTTATAAGAAATATCAAGTTTTGATCCACTAGCTGATGATAAGCGATTTGAAGTTTTTTCATAATAAATTGTAGGAATGATTCCTTCTTGGATAACATTCATGTCAGCGCCACTATCAATAAGGGCAATGACAGTTATTTTAAATTTATTTTGTATACAAAGATTAATACTTGTATGCCATCTTTGATAGGAAATATTTTTAGGGATTTTAATTTTATTGACGTTTGATTCTTCATTTGTGATGATTGTGACTTTAGGGATTTCATCTTGAATATTACTTTTATCAATTTCTATTTTTGAGATGCGTTCTTTGATAATTTTTATTTCTGTTTTAACTAAAGTTAATTCTTCTAAAAGTTATTGAGTAGATATTGGTTTAGTCGTTTGGGAGAACCTGTTAAAAACTTCTTGAAGATTTAATAACTCAGTAGTCTTTGAAGTATTTGTTTCCCTTTTAGGATTATAATTGAGAAACTTTTTTGTAGCTTCGTCTTTAATAGTTTGGTCTGGAATTTTATCCAATAATTCGAGAATCTCTCGGTCTTCTTTTGTTATAACATTAATTTTGTTACAAGTACAGTTTCCTAAACATTCACATGTTTCAGAATCTGAACTAGTAGTTGAACATTGTTCTAAAACATTTAAGTCATTATTATCATAATCTGATATGCTAGATTCGTATTCTGAGCTTGAGTAATCACTATTGAGAATTAATTTGCTTATTTGAGTTTTTAGTTGATCAGAGATTTGTAATTCATTGATCTTTTGCTTAACATAACAATTCTTTGCCATGTGTCAAGTTTTACCACATTTATAGCAAATAATTATATCTCTTGATTCAGTTTGCTTATGAGATCTTTTGTTAAATTTTTTATACGTTTTTTCTTATGATAATTATCAGTTCTATCAAATTTGTTTTTATCGTATTTGTTAGTTTTATCATATTTTGTCTTAAACCTTTTGCCAGAGTATTTCTTTGAATATCTTTTAGATTTGGATGATGTAGGAGTAGTTATTTTTTCACAACCATATTGTTGACATAAATTACCAAGTTCTTCTTTGTTATTTATTCTGTCTTTCTTTATTTTGGCTTTAAGTTTTAAATCTGAACAGATAGCTAATCCTTCTTTATTAATGTAACAAGATCTTTGTCCATAAGTTAATTTTGCAAAAGGAATTTGATTATTATATTCTTCTCTTACTCTTTCAGCAAAGAGTTTTGGTAATCTTGCAATAAACTTTTCTGTAACGTCCCAATTTCGAAATCAAGCAATACCATAGATTAAGCATTCGAATTACATAAATAACTTGTTCATAAACATTCCTTTCACTAAGCTAAGCAAAATTGACAGCGGAAGTCTCTAAATTCCACAGTCGAGAGCTATTCTATAGTCATCATAGCCAAAACTTGAAGTTACTCTAAGCTTCAAGTCCTTCTTATCGCCTCCTAGTTCTTACTTGAAGAACCCTTAACATGCTTACCTGAAAATGGTTTAGTTTTGAAAGCGAGGATTAGACCAAAAGGTCTAGTGAATTCCCTCCATAAAACAACATGTATCAACAGTGAAATCATTTTGATGATAACATCGTAACTCATCACATAAGGTACTGCACTGTGTAATGGATCACATAACCATTCACGATCGGGGCCCAAGCAGACTCCCCTTTCGCCCTCGAAGGTATTGGGGCCCAAGCAGACTCCCCTCCACCCGCCTAGGAGGAAACGAATTCCAACCAATAGGCTCATCATCCATAACCAAGGAATCATCGGATCCCGAGGCTCACTGATCCCACAGTGCAGACCAACATCACATAGCATGCACATACGTTACATAAAGCATATAATAAAACCTTACAAAGCATGCCTTACATTTCATCATGTCAAACTTTCTTTTAGATATAAATAGGTACGTTCGTGAGAAACATGCATTTCGATTATAAACATTTCGTGCGCTTTAAGAACCATAATCAGTAAAGAAAACGTTTAACACTCTACGCCGTACAAGGTTTAGGGAACTCACCTTGCTTGACGTACAACGCACTTCTTAAATACCTCCAAGCTAAACCACACGAACACCTAAGGGCATTAGATTCACATCAGTTCAGAAGGTCTGACCCTACTGCATAGCTAACACTGTCCGGACACTAGCACTTTCCGGACGCCACTGCCTTTCCGGACACCACAACCTTTCCGGACACTCCAGCCTTTCCGGACACAAGTATCCGGAAGGTTGTCCGGACTCTTCCTACAATAACCACATTTTCCGGACGTCTCATCCGAAAACTGAGGCATACCCGGAAACCCTACTACCCAGACAACAAGAACAATTACCCGGAAACTTGCAACCTATCCGGACACTGCTGAAATATCAGTGTCCAGACATTACGACTGTTTCGAAAAACAACCATCAAAATAATCATTAAACCCATTTTCTTCCCTTAATTTGATTAGACAAGCCTAAGGGTTCATCCACAAATCCTAAACAGCCATTTAGTCCACTTTCTTACCATAAAATCGATTAACAAAGACCAAAACTCTCAAAACCCACTTTTAAGGAAAAAGTGATTGTAAACTCATTGAATCATTGATTTCAGACTTAAAACTCTAGCCTAATTAAGAAAGGAACACACAAATAACAGAGAATAGGAGTTACCTTACTGATTTCTTCTCTGATTCTTCTCTTCTTTGATTTCTTCCCAAGAACCCTTTTCTTCTCTCCTTTCTTTCTCTTAGCCGCCACTTCTCAATACCCCAACAAAATACTGATTTCCCAAATAATGAGCTGACCTAGGGAATGGAGTCTCAAGTATCTTTTCATAATTAACACATTAGTCCCTTAACTTATCTTTCAAGAATAACAAATTGGTCCCTTAACTTAACTTTCATTCTTTAGACTTCAGCCACCAAACTTTCAATACATACTTGAAATTTCGGGTTGTTACATCACTCCCCCCTTAAAAGAATTTCGTCCCCGGAATTCCTTATTGGGAAAAGATGCGGGTATCCTGCCCACACCAAAGCTGACACTTCCCAAGGTAATGCCACTTCTGACTCGGTTAACCACCTCATTAAATTCGAAACATGGAACATTGGGTGCATTCCCTTCAGTTCATACAGTACTCTAACTCGTAGGCTACTGTTCCTACTCGATCGGTCTTGACAACGGAAGATTAACTAAGACTTCTCATGCACTTTTACTTCCTAAAAGGAGGAACCTGGCGGAATCCTCCACTACCACACGAGATTCATCTACTAAGAAACGGTCACTCACTTGACAGTTTGGCACAGGGCCAACCCTATACATCCCGACAACTGACAACCCCGAGTTCCTTCATCGTATCACAACTCACTACCTTGCACCACCCAACAATCGTCTATGCAGATACATTTCCTTTATCTCGGACCACATAGACCGCAGTTCGACAATCACCTCTCCCATCCTCACCACTTCACCACCTCATACTTAAACATAACTAAAAGTAGGAACCTCCAACCCAATTCCCCTCCTCAATACTCTTTCCAACGGTTCGCACACTTATCAATGACAATCTACACAACACTGCACCTTTCGGCGTTACTGACAAGTTTACTACTTCCAATTTACTCACTTATTCCGACATGCTATCTTCACCTCCCCACGTTAGCGTGGAGCATTGCCCACCGAACATTACTTGCCCCTCTCTCCCGACCTTTCCACATGCTGGTATCGCTTTCTCATTACTCACATAACCAAACAGTTGCACCAAGATCTTATCTTAAGGCATTCAACCAAGCCGTCTTGAAACAAGACCATTGTTCGACGTCACTACACATTCTTTAATCTCCAACTTTTACCTTCTCAGACATTTCTTTCACACATAAGCAACAATTCACATTCTTTAAGGATTTCAAATCTATCCCACCACATTTTGACTAACACAACCCTCGTCCTCTTTAAACTTCCAATGACCCCAAAGTGTGTTTCTTAGTAACGTATTCACTCTAATAATCCACCCCTTGGATTCCCTATTACAAACGGATCTATTAACTCAGGAACACCCCGAAAATCGGGTTCCACAATTCTTTCGATTAACCACCATGATCATACAATCAGACAGATGAATATATACCGTCATCCCGACTTTCTTACTTAGATTTACCTTAAATAATTCTTTAATAAACAGTGTGTTAATCTCAATAACACTTCCCCAAGAATTGTAACACATCCTGTAATAACAAATGAACGTCATTACTTAACAAATCTATAAAATTTCGATCAACCAACCAAAGGCTTATACCTCTATCATGACATTTCAAATGAACTAATGATCATACTACCACTCCGACCCACAATCATCATCATGTCATTCCTTAAACATAACCAAAATTTCCAACTATTTCCTTCTAGGATCATTCCCTCACGCATAAGGAACAATTTTCATTCTTTAACGATTTCTCATCTACTATACTACAGCTTGACTAATCTATTCATCATCTTCTTTAAACTTACTCTGCCTTCAAGAATATACTTAACAACATACATAACCACAAAGCTTGGTCTCACCGCTGGGCAATCACCCAATTCTGCCCCGACATTCCATTCCGATAACAGTCAAAATAACACCAACTTACAAACCACGTACTTCAACAACTGGGATTGCAAAACGTACACACTACCCGAAATCCCAAAAGGACTTCCTTCTAATCCTTCATCTTTCTAACCTCGCCTTACTACATCACCGGCTGGCACAGATATCTTGGCAATTGAAGCTACTATTCGCTCGTACATCCACCACTCCTATCATCACACTACCGACCAAGTCTCTCATGGTCATTCGTACATAATCCACCCTTTCCTTCATATTCTCCCGTATACTACAAACGAGTCTGTCTCGCTACTTAGTTCTCTCCCAACTTGTTGAACTATGACTCTCGAGTTCACACTTAGCTCAAACACAAACATCCTAGCTAGCTCTTTATGATCCGAGTCCTTTCTTAGACACGACACATTTTCTTACTGACTGGTATAGTCTACACTCACTCCGCTTATGTTACACACCTTGTCCTTCTACGGACCCTCCTCACCTCGTAAATAGAACGCCCATTCAACAACAACAGTCTCTTACTAATTTAACACCTCTACAAGATATTCTTTCAACTTACACTCATCTGATTTGAGTCTTCGGCCTCTACCAACATACACCGTTGCCGACTTCAACAACAAAAGACACTCTTAACTACTTCCTTATCGTATCCTTTAACATGAGTTCCTTACGTGACCTATTCCTTCCTACACATCATATTTAACTTTATAATCCGTCGCCCCTATTTCGAAACTTACTCATGTAACATCAATATTACAAGCTCCCTTCGAAACTCATGGCCCACACCGTGGACCTTTCATTCCTGCCTCACAACACTACTCATAAAGAGTTGCCAAAACCAATACCTTGATGACTCCTAGTCCTTCCTCCGGACACAATCGCCCCTCGACAACTGTGTTCTCAGTCACCGAGCAAAGGTACAGACCCTTATACACCTGACACTAAAATCCATTCCCGACTCTTCCAATGTCCAACTCTCCCCTTAAACACATATACCAAAACTACTTACGTTCTCCCTTGACTTAACCAACGCCTCTCCGCTCTCGGAGTTCTTCCTTAGCTTAAGACGTAATACTCTACGACCTAGTGGGTTCATAGCCTTCATGCATGACAATACAGTAAATAAATCCTTTTACACATTTTATCATTTTAAATAAACAACATTTAGAAACAACTCGGGTACCTGTGACCCCATCACTCTTATAACTTCAAAACCCTGCACAACGATTCGAGAATCGTTGGCATGCATCTTCCCGTGAACCTCAATCTTGCTCAATCCGAACAATGTTATTACGAGAGTAATATATTGCATGAAAATCTTTTCGCATGAGACAATTCTGAAAGAATTACCGACACAAAGTAAACCAGTCGGTTCTCACACTCAATTGTATGATATCAAAAGGTCAATAAGCATTTTGGTTATAAGTGAATTGCAGGTAACCATTTTCTTGACCATTTTTGTAACAATTTAACTTATCATTAAAAGTTTGGAATACTTTGCAAATTGTTAACCTCAAAATTTCAATGTGCGACGTACTGAAATCGCTTTTTCTTTAAACGTGCACTCGTACAAGCTGACTCATTTTGTTCAAAGTTGACATTCACATTTTTATTTTAAATCGTGAAAATTTTATGTTACATAAAAGAACGCCGTGCATGAGACTCTATTTGAAATAGAAGGCTACTCACTCAACGAGGTCAACCGCTTTACTCACGCAGCTTATCCTTGATACTCCACTTACGACCAAGGGTCGCCCTATCGGTCAAGCACTAACTTGATGTACACGCGTTCCACATCTCACTTACTCAACCATTTCACACTATCTTCGCTTTGATCGACTACCTCACTTTCTACTTCTACATGCTTTCAATTCACTATAAGTATCTTATTCCATTTGTCCTCCCAATGAAAAGCTCGACTAAAAGTCAGGGCTCCATTGATACTTTCAAGGTTTTGACACTGTTCTATCTTACCATCCCAATTGATCTATCCCATGATTCCATAACTAGGACTCTCCTGAAACTGGAGTCTTACTCAAACTCAAACATTCATCCTCTCCGAATCCACAAAGAGCTACCTCTAGACGACTCATAACATTCTTTACAACGTTTCTTCTCTACGATGTCTACATACATCACATCATAATGACCCTTACACGACACTTCCCCAAGCAATGGAGCTCGGTCTATCCCTCAGGGATCTTGCTGACCTATTCCTCCACGTTCTCCCAGCCATAGCGCTAAACTGAAAGAAACCGATAGTTAATCCTTGCTAGACGTGACACAATAAATTTTCTATAAGTAAGGTATTGTAAGCACGCACATGTACCTGTAAGTTCGTAATTACACTGGCCAGGTGTAATCCCAAACTTACCTTACACGTTTGTCCTTGGCACCTTATTCCTAAGCGCATTTATAGTGATCGTTCCTAGAGGCAATCCTATGTCTCGGCTGTGTTCCTCATCTTACAGTTTAAGTTTAGGCCCGAATGGTCACCTAAATCCCTTAAACTAAGGCCCTGATACCATTTGTAACATCTTAGGCCAACCGTACCAGATATTGTCCGCTTTGTCCGCACACCTGGACTCACGGTTTAAAAACGCGTCTGATAGAGGAGGTATCAAGTCCCTTATAAGGCAACCTTTGTTCCCCTCCCCAACCAATATGGGATCTTACAATCCACCCCGCTTGGGAGCCCAGCGTCCTCGCTGGCATACATAAATAACTTGTTCATAAACATTCCTTTCACTAAGCTAAGCAAAATTGACATCGGAAGTCTCTAAATTCCACAGCCGAGAGCTATTCTATAGTCATCATAGCCAAAACTTGAAGTTACTCTAAGCTTCAAGTCCTTCTTATCGCCTCCTAGTTCTTACTTGAAGAACCCTTAACATGCTTACCTGAAAATGGTTTAGTTTTGAAAGCGAGGATTAGACCAAAAGGTCTAGTGAATTCCCTCCATAAAACAACATGTATCAACAGTGAATTCATTTTGATGATAACATCGTAACTCATCACATAAGGTACTGCACTGTGTAATGGATCACATAACCATTCGCGATCGGGGCCCAAGCAGACTCCCCTTTCACCCTCGAAGGTATCGGGGCCCAAGCAGACTCCCCTCCACCCGCCTAGGAGGAAACGAATTCCAACCAATAGGCTCATCATCCATAACCAAGGGATCATCGGATCCCGAGGCTCACTGATCCCACAGGGCAGACCAACATCACATAGCATGCACATACGTTACATAAAGCATATAATAAAACCTTACAAAGCATGCCTTAGATTTCATCATGTCAAACTTTCTTTTAGATATAAATAGGTACGTTCGTGAGAAACATGCATTTCGATTATAAACATTTCGTGCGCTTTAAGAACCATAATCAGTAAAGAAAACGTTTAACACTCTACGCCGTAAAAGGTTTAGGGAACTCACCTTGCTTGACGTACAACGCACTTCTTAAATACCTCCAAGCTAAACCACCAGAACACCTAAGGGCATTAGATTCACATCAGTTCATAAGGTCTGACCCTACTGCATAGCTAACACTGTCCTGACACTAGCACTTTCTGGACGCCACTGCCTTTCCGAACACCACAACCTTTCCGGACACTCCAGCCTTTCCGGACACAAGTATCCGGAAGGTTGTCCGAACACTTCCTACAATAACCACATTTTCCGGACGTCTCATCCGGAAACTGAGGCATACCCAAAAACCCTACTACCCGGACAACAAGAACAATTACCTGGAAACTTGCAACCTATCCAGACACTACTGAAATGTAACAACCCATAATTTTTGTAGGAATTGAAGTTTGGTGGCCAAAATTAAAGAAATAAAAGTTACAGGCAAAGGACTTATTTGCAAAGTGTGGAAAATGTAAATAGGGACCAGACCCCTAGGGTTTGTCACTGTATTGTGTGCTCTGGATGTTGTTTGCGGCTGAGAAGGAATCGAGAGAAATAGGCCATTGAGAGCTCGGTAGAAGTGTGAAGAAACTCTGGCGATTGGTAAGTATTATCATCTCTTAAGTTTCTTCTGTATGTAGTAAGCCATTGATTGATCAAAATATTGGTTTTATAACTGTATGGGGATTAAGAACACCCTGAGGGTTTTTAATCGTATCCTTTCGGGTTGTTATGGTAGTAAGAATTATTCTGATTTTAAGGACTTTGTTATGCAAACGTTTTATGTAAGAATGCAACAATAAAACTCTCTTTTATTCGTCGGTTAGGAAGAAATCGAGTATAATCGCGTAGGGTGCGAACCCTGTTCGTGATCGCCGATACCGGGAGACGGTAGTACCAGGAGACGGTAGTACCGGGAGTCGGTAGTACCGGGAGACGGTAGTTCCGGGAGTCGGTAGTACCGGGAGTCGGTAGTACCGGGAGTCGGTAGTACCGGGAGTCGGTAACACCGGGAGTAAGAGGAGTACCGGGGGTTCCACTACCGGGTATTGGGTGTATTAAGGGCCCCATATGAAACTAAGAGTTCGGTTCACTTTTAAGCCGGATTAAGAGGAGAACTTAGGACTAGAAATTGAGTTGCATCTAATCCAATTATAAATTTAATCTTTAGGTGTACGGTCGGATCGAGGCAAGAGGTTAGGAAGAGAATTGCTATCAGGTGAGTTCCCTAAACCTCTTTACGACGTAGATGTTAAATGATTCTTTTACTGATTATGGTTTTCTCAAGCATGAAATGTTTATGATCTGATATGCATGGAAGAAAGGAATGTTTAATATGTTGAAATGAGCACATGATTTATAAAGAGTCAAATGCTTTTATGAAACATATGTACATGTTATGTGATGTCGGTCTGTACTGTGGGATCAATGAGCCTCGGGATCTAATGATCCCTTGGTTATGCATGGCGAGACGGTAGGTTGGAATTCGTTTCCTCCTAGGCGGGTATCGGGGAGTCTGCTTGGGCCCCGTTACGAGAGGGCGAAAGGGGAGTCTGCTTGGGCCCCGATCGCAATGGTTAAGTGATCCATTACACAGTGCAGTACCATATGTGATGAGTTATGATTAATGATGCATGTTAACGAAATGATTTCCTAGTATTTATAAATGTTGTTTTACGGAGGGAATTCACTAGACCTTTTGGTCTAACCCTCGCTTTTCAAAACTAAACCATTTTCAGGTAAGCGTGTTACGAGTTCTTTTAGTAAGAACTGAGAGATGGCAAGAGGACTTGAAGCTTAGAGCAACTCCAAGATTTTGACTATGATGACTATAGATATAGTTCTCGGCTGTGGGTTTTAGAGATTTCCGCTGTCAAGATTTATTTAGTAATGTTGGATGATGTATAAAAGACAAGTCATTTATGTAATTCGAATGCCTTCTCTCCGTTTTTGAATGATCATAAAGTGGGACGTTATAAATGGTATCAGAGCCTTAGTTTAAGGGATTTAGGTGACCAGACGGGCCTAAACTTAAACTGTAAGATGAGGAACACAGCCGAGACATAGGATTGCCTCTAGGAAAGATCACTATAAGTGCGCTTAGGAATAAGGTGCCAAGGACAAACGTGTAAGGTAAGTTTGGGGTTACCCCTGGCCAGTGTAATTACAAACTTACAGGTACATGTGCGTGCTTACAATACCTTACTTATAGCAAAATTGGTGACGTTATGTCTAGCAATGTTTCAATACTTTAGAATGTCAGCAAGGTCCCTGAGGGGTAGATTGAGACCCTTGTTGGGGAAGTTACATGAGAAGTCATGTATAACGTAATGTAGGTGTACATTGTAGTGAAGAAATGTTGTAACGAGCGTTATGAGTTGTCTAGAGGTAGCTCTTCGTGGTTTCGGAGAGGATTAATGTTTGGGTTGGAGTAAGACTCCTGTTTCAGGAGAGTCCCAGTTCTAGGAATCACGGGATAGATCAGTCAGGAGGGTAAGGAAAACAGTGTCCAAATCTTAAAAGTGTCAATGGAGCCCTGACTTCTTAGTCGAGCTTTTCATTGGCAGGATAAATGAAATAAGATACCGATAGTGAAATGAAGGCATGTGGTAGTGGAAAGAGAGATAGTTGATCAAAGCGGAATAGAGTGAAAGGGTTGAGTAAGTGAGAAGTGGAAAGCTTGTTCAGCAAGTTATTGCGTGACTGAGAGGGCGACTGGGGCCGTAGATAAAAGTGTCAAGGATAAACGGTGTAAGGAAGCGGTTGACCTTATTCGAGTGAGTAGCCTTCAATTGCAAGTAGAGTCTCATGCAAAGTGTTCTTTTACGTAGCACAATATTTTCATGATTTAAGTCAAATGTGTGCATAAAAATTTTGATCGAAAACGAGTCGGAATGTGTACGCTTATGTTTAATGAAAAAGGTGATCCATTCTTAGTGCACATTGAAATTTTGAGCTTAACGATTTGCGAAATCTCCCACTCTTTTCATGGTAAGTCAAATCTGTTGCAAGAGGTGAAGGAAATGGCTACCTGCAATTCATTTATGACCAAAAAGCTTATTGACCTACTGATGTCATACAAATGAGTATGAGTTCCCAACACCTTTTACAACACAGAGTGTTAAATGTTTTAAATTAATTATGATTTCATTCCCGAGCATGAACTGTTTGTAACTGTCATGCATGTTTTCCCCGAACTACGTGTTTTACTTAAGAAAGCCTGTTATGTATGATGAAATGAGAATGATGATTTAAAGGATTTAAAAGTGCATTTTTTATGAAATGAATGATGTGCTTTGTGGAGTCGGTCTGCACTATGGGATCAGAGAGTGAACCTCGGGACCTGATGATCCCTTGGATATGTATGACGGACTGGTAGGTTGGAACTCGTTTCCTCCTATTTTGAGTAGAAGGGAGTTTGCGTAGGCTCCAAAAGAGGCGAGAGGGGAGTCTGCTTGGGCCCCGACCGCGGAATGCTATGTGATCCAAAGCACAGTGCAGTACCATGCTGGAGGTTATGTTAGGATTTACGATGAATCTTTTATAAACGTTTTATACTAGTTTACCTTGTGTCGGTAGTTCTTGCAGAATTATGTCATATGAAAAGATTTTCATTCAATACATCACTGTCGTAATAACATCGTTCTGATTGAGTAAGAGTAAGGTCGAAATGCATGCAAGCGATTCTCGAATCGTCGTGCAGGGCATTGAAGTTATAAGAGTGATGGGGTCGAGTACACCCAAGATAGTTTCAAATGTTGTTTATTTAAAATGATAAAATGTGTAAATGATTTTATCTATTGCGTTGTCATGCATGAAGGCTATGAACTCACTAGGTCATAGGATATAGTATGTTAAGCTAAGGAAGAACTTCAAGAGTGGGAAAGTGTCGGGCAAATCAGGAAGGAATGTTGTAGCCTTAGTATTTGTGCTCAAGAGGAAAGGTGAACAGTGGTAGAGTCGGAAGTGGATTATAGTGTGGGTTGTATGAGGGTTTACACCCTTGTACGGTAACGGGAAGTACGGTTGTTAAGAGACAGATGTGTCTGGAGGAAGGATTTGAAGCCTTCAAGGTGATGGTTTTAGCAACTCGTTATGAGGAGTGTGGGAGGAAGAATGAAATGTCTATGGCGTGGGAATATGAGCTTCGAGGTGAGCTTGTAATGTTGTAGTTACGTGAGTGAGTTTCGAAAAGAGGGAGCTAGATCATGAAGTTGATTATGATATGTTGGAAGGAGTAGGTTCCGTAAGGAGCCCTTGTTAAAGAATAAGTCAAGGAAGTAGTTACAGGTTGTCAGTTGAAGTCGAAGTCGACAGTTGTGTAAAATGGCCGAGGCCGAAGACGCGAACCAGAAGGTTGAAAATTGATAGATCACCTTGTAGGGGTGTTAAGAGGATGGGAAGTTACCGTTTGAATAAGCGTTCTATTTACGAGATAGAAAAGGGGTTCGTAAATGATGAGGAATGTAGCACAAACGAAGCGAGTAGGTAGACTTTATCAGTCAGTAAGGAAATGCGCCGCGTCTATGTAAGGGCTCAGATCGTAAAGAGCTAGCTAGAATGTCTGAGGTTGAATTAATTAAGAACTCATGAGTTATAGATCAACTAGTGGGGAAAGGACTATGTAACGAGATAGACTTGCTTGTGTTTATGGGAGGATATAAAGGCAGGTTCAAATTATGTGAATGATCATGAGAGATCTGGTCCGCAGTATGCTGTGATGGGCAAAGAGTGTACGGTTGTGTAGTGACAGTATTGGTCAAGCTAAATGTGCCAACTAGTGTCGTAGTTATATGATGTCAGAGAGAGAGGAAGCGTCAGATAGAAGCCTTTTTGGGTGTTTCGGGTGAAGTGTTCGAGTTGTTAACAGATATTGGGGCACGTAGAGTGTGAGTTGACGTTATGGTATGTTTATGTTCGAGAGAGCATAACTGAGTGATGATGGGTGGTTACCTAAAGGAGAAACCAAGTGTTTTTAAATTGTAAGAGTCGCTAAGTAAGCATATTTTGGGATCATGGGGAGTTTAAAGAAGATGAGGGGTGTGTTAATCAGAATGTGGTGGAGTAGATGTGAAACCCTTAAGGAATGTGAGATGTTGCTTTGTGTGAAAGAATTATCTGAAAAAGTAAAATGTTGGAGATTAAAGGATGTGCAATGACGTCAGACACTGATGTCGTTTCAAGACGACTTGGTGGAATGTCTTAAGATAGAATCTTGGTGCAATTGCTTAATTTTGAAAGTAAAGAGAAGGTGATGCCAGCATGTAGAAAGATCGAGGGAGAGGGGCAAGCAATGTTTGATAGGCAGTGCTCCAAGCTAAAGTGAGGAGGTAAGGATAGTATGCCGAATTAAGTGGGTAAATTGGAAGTAATAAACTTGGCAGTAAGGTCGAAAGGTGCAGTGTTGTGTACATTGTCATGGATAAGAGTATTGAGGAAGGGAATAGGGTAGGAGTTTGTGCAGGAAAGGAAGGGATAAGACAACTGAATGAGTTAATTTAGTGACCTCGTGAGAAAGGTTTAAACAAATCGGTCGTGCAGTGATTAAGCTAGTGAGAATAGTATGGTGTGGCCATGGTTACTCCTCCCAGTGGAGTGAGGATAACCGGTGTTATGTTATATGAATGAGCGAATGTGGAACTCAGCGAGGGATTGACGTGTTTCAGGATAAGTCTAGTGCAAGTAGATGAACAACGCAACGAAGGGTTGGAAGTTCCTACCCTTAGTTACGTGTAAGTATGAGCGGTGAAGTGGTGAGGATGTGAAAGATGATTGACGAACTATGGTCGAGGTGATCCGAGAAAGGGAAATGTTATCTGCCTAGACGATGGTTAGGTGGGGAAGTAAACTAGAATTGCTTGTAATGCGAGGAAGAAACTCCGGGTTATGAGTTGTTAGGACGTACGGGTTGACCTTGTGTTTGTCTTTTGATAAGTGAATCATAGGTGGTGGCGGGGATTTAGCCAAGTTCCTTCTTAAAGGAAGTATAGATGCATGAGAAGCCTTATTTAATCTTCTATTGATTAAGACCGATCGAATAAGAACAGTAGCCTATGAGTTAGAGTACCGTAAGAACCGAAGGGAATGCATCCAATGTTCCATGTTCGAATTTAATGAGGCGGTTGACTGAGACAGAAGTGGCTTTACCTTAGGGAGGCGTTAGTTGTGGTGTGGGCACGACATCTGCGTCCATTCCAATAAGGAATTCCGGGGACGGAATTCTTTTAAGGATGGAGTGTTGTAACAACCCATAATTTTTGTAGGAATTGAAGTTTGGTGGCCAAAATTAAAGAAATAAATGTTTCAGGCAAAGGACTTATTTGCAATGTGTGGAAAATGTAAATAGGGACCAGACCCCTAGGGTTTGTCACTGTATTGTGTGCTCTGGATGTTGTTTGCGGCTGAGAAGGAATCGAGAGAAATAGGCCATTGAGAGCTCGGTAGAAGTGTGAAGAAACTCTGGCGATTGGTAAGTATTATCATCTCTTAAGTTTCTTTCTGTATGTAGTAAGCCATTGATTGATCACAATCTTGGTTTTATAACTGTATGGGGATTAAGAACACCCTGAGGGTTTTTAATCGTATCCTTTCGGGTTGTTATGGTAGTAAGAATTATTCTGATTTTAAGGACTTTGTTATGCAAACGTTTTATGTAAGAATGCAGCAATAAAACTCTCTTTTATTCGTCGGTTAGGAAGAAATCGAGTATAATCGTGTAGGGTGCGAACCCTGTTCGTGATCGCCGATACCGGGAGACGGTAGTTCCGGGAGTCGGTAGTACCGGGAGTCGGTAACACCGGGAGTAAGAGGAGTACCGGGGGTTCCACTACCGGGTATTGGGTGTATTAAGGGCCCCATATGAAACTAAGAGTTCGGTTCGCTTTTTAGCCGGATTAAGAGGAGAACTTAGGACTAGAAATTGAGTTGCATCTAATCCAATTATAAATTTAATCTTTAGGTGTACGGTCAGATCGAGGCAAGAGGTTAGGAAGAGAATTGCTATCAGGTGAGTTCCCTAAACCTCTTTACGACGTAGATGTTAAATGATTCTTTTACTGATTATGGTTTTATCAAGCATGAAATGTTTATGATCTGATATGCATGGAAGAAAGGAATGTTTAATATGTTGAAACGAGCAAATGATTTATAAAGAGTCAAATGCTTTTATGAAACGTATGTGCATGTTATGTGATGTCGGTCTGTACTGTGGGATCAATGAGCCTCGGGATCTGATGATCCCTTGGTTATGCATGGCGAGACGGTAGGTTGGAATTTGTTTCCTCCTAGGCGGGTATCGGGGAGTCTGCTTGGGCCCCGATACGAGAGGGCGAAAGGGGAGTCTGCTTGGGCCCCGATCGCAATGGTTAAGTGATCCATTACACAGTGCAGTACCATATGTGATGAGTTATGATTAATGATGCATGTTAACGAAATGATTTCCTAGTATTTATAAATGTTGTTTTACGGAGGGAATTCACTAGACCTTTTGGTCTAACCCTCGCTTTTCAAAACTAAACCATTTTCAGGTAAGCGTGTTACGAGTTCTTTTAGTAAGAACTGAGAGATGGCAAGAGGACTTGAAGCTTAGAGCAACTCCAAGATTTTGACTATGATGACTATAGATATAGTTCTCGGCTGTGGGTTTTAGAAATTTCCGCTGTCAAGATTTATTTAGTAATGTTGGATGATGTATAAAAGACAAGTCATTTATGTAATTCGAATGCCTTCTCTCTGTTTTTAAATGATCATAAAGTGGAACGTTACATGAAATATCAGTGTCCGGACACTTCGGCTGTTTCGAAAAACAACCATCAAAATGATCATTAAACCAATTTTCTTCCCTTAATTTGATTAGACAAGCCTAAGGGTTCATCCACAAATCCTAAACAGCCATTTAGTCCACTTTCTTACCATAAAATCGATTAACAAAGACCAAAACTCTCAAAACCCACTTTTAAGGAAAAAGTGATTATAACTCATTGAATCATTGATTTCAGACTTAAAACTCCAGCCTAATTAAGAAAGGAACACACAAATGACAGAGAATAGGAGTTACCTTACTGATTTCTTCTCTGATTCTTCCCTTCTTTGATTTCTTCCCAAGAACCCTTTTCTTCTCTCCTTTCTTTCTCTTAGCCGCCACTTCTCAATACCCCAACAAAATACTGATTTCCCAAATAATGAGCTGACCTAGGGAATGGAGTCTCAAGTATCTTTTCATAATTAACACATTAGTCCCTTAACTTATCTTTCAAGAATAACAAATTGGTCCTTAACCTAACTTGCATTCTTTAGACTTCAGCCACCAAACTTTCAATAAATACTTGAAATTTCGGGTTGTTACATTTTCTTTCCAAAAAGGTTCGCTACAGTCTGGTCTTATCATTACTTTTGATAAAAACATATCTTTATACCATCTGTAATCTTGTAGTTTTCTACAAGTGAGGTTTAAGAGTATTTCTGAACTCTTTTCTTGGAATAGAGATGGATCTCCTATAAAGTGTTTTACAATGCTAAAGATAAGAGTAGCGACTACATCCTCTTCTTCAGTTTGAGTTTGTTGACTGTTTTCATTTTTGATGACAATTTTCTTGGCATTACGGATAATACATTTGGAATCTTCAGATAGATACATGTCCCACCAGTTTCTTAAGGTACCAGTGAAACCGGAAACGAGCATGCCTGCAATCTGTTTTTGAGTATTATCTCTGGTAATATAGGCATTTGAAGCCATATTCATTTCTTGAACCATATTAAGAATTTGATGTTCTGATAATCCGTCAATGTTCCATTCGTAAATTGATGAACCATCATATGAACTTCTTAATAGAATCGAAGTATTCTCAAATTGAACATCTGGGAGAGTTGGTCTATTATAATAGTTTCTTGTTTGAGGGCGATTAGTATTAGTAGAATTGCCTTTAAAAGTTAATTTATTGGCAAATTGTTCTTGAATTTGAGATATTTCTTCAGATTCTGAATCTGAATCTGATTCTTTATTTAGAACATTTACATTTAAATTGCTTAATTTTTGTTCTAATTCATTAACTAGTTTTTTATTATATCCTAAATTGGTATTGGAATCAATTTGGTGAGGTATGAAAATTGGATTGTTTTCTTTAATCTTTTTCTTAGAGGGAGTAATCTCTATTTTTTTTAATATTATTACTTTGATTGTTTTCTAATCTATTTAGTTGTTGGCTCATAGTATTAAGAATTTCATTTGAATAATTATTTTGGTATATAATATCTTTCATGATTTCGTCTTTAGTTGTTTTTTCAGTGATAGAGATTAGGGGTGATCCTATAAATCTTTGATTTATTAAAATTATATTTTTTGGAGGATGTATTGTAGTTATAGTTTCTTCAGTGACAATATCTTTATAATCTTGAGTTATTTTTGGGGTGTCATAGATATTAATAAAGGGGTTTGGAATATTTTGTTCTTTACAATACATTTCATACCAATTGAAGAAAGTTATATGAACATTATTTCTATTAATATAATCTCTCCATAAGAGTTGATGTTTGAATTCTTTTTGAGAATTATTAACCGATGAATAATAGAAATTTCTTCTTTCTTCATTATAATCATAATCAAACTCTTCTATAAGGTATTTCATATTAATACTTGAATTACTCATTTTGTTTTACTTAAATTTGGGCTTTGTATTGATTGATTTCAGATAGAATTTCTGAAGGAGTCGGTTCGTAAACATAACTTTGAGTTTCTTCAGATCCTTCTTGATAAAGGGCTCGAGGAATTGTTTTATTAAAATCTACATTTTTGAATTTTAATGATTGAGATTTTTTAAAGGAAGGAGTTTTTGCTCCACTTATTGATCCTGTTGATAACCTTGAGGAGACAGATCTGAGATTATCGAAATTATTAAAATTAATATCTACTGATCCATCTTCATGTTTAATAATATTAGATACGTGGTTTGAATTATCTATTGGTTTTGGACTACCAATATCTTGGAGATTCCAGTTACATGATTGAGTAATTTCATTCCATTTAAGTCGTTTAGGAATTTGAATTTTAGTATGTTGAGGGTTGGCTTCAAATATTAATGTTTCATCTCTAGGGCTTGATATCTTAGTTTTTGGTTCAATTGTTGAAGTCATAGTTTTGTAACATACTCTGTAGATTACAGCTACAGGTTTAGTGTCTTCTTTGAATTCTAAATTCTTTGTTTTGATAGTGAGAACTAAAGTATCTAATATATTTGGATCAAATAATCCTACAGAAAAATTGGGATAACAATTAAAGTAAATTGGGCCATTTGAGACATTAGTTTCTGCCATGGCAAGGATTGAAATTTGGAAGTTAGTGTGCCTAACATCTCTAAGTATTAATAATACTGGGGCATCTATTCCTAATCTAAACAAAGGTTTGATAGCAACTTGAACTAATCCAACATGTAAAAATTTGTATTTTTGTCTATGTTGTATTATGGATGATTTGGATAAGAGGGTAAGATTACTATAATCTTTATTTATTGATACAGTTTGTTCTGTAGCTTTGATTGAATATCCTTGAAAGTAATCAAAAGTTCCTATCTTATAAACTGTTTTAACATCTTGTTTGGGAATTGTCCAATTTGTTAAGCTTTGCTCAATATTTGAAATATGAATTTCTGAAGAGTTCATATTGAGATCATTCTCTTCTATGTTATCATTTTCAGAAGAATGTTTTTTAGTGAATAAATTCATAGATAAATTCATAACTTTATACATTTAGCAAAGTCTATTTAAAGGGTTGTTTTAAGATTAAAGAATAATACCTTCTTTAAATACTTCTTGAATAATCAGAGGGACCACCTTCGGAGGGACCACCCATGGATAGTCGTGGTACGGCTGGGCGGCTTACCTCCTGCGCCACTTACGCTACTCCAACCGACTAGGCTGACCAACACCGACATAAAAAGGCTGACCAACACTGACATCCAGTTTGTATTAAAAGAATATATTTTCTTTAATTTAAAACAATCTTTAAATATACTTTGTAAAGTTTTACAAAGTCTAGTATTCATCTTGCATTTATCTACCAATTCCCACCGCTTCTGGCTCTGATACCATTCTGGGAACGATTCTAAGAACGATGAACGATTCTAAGAACGATTCAGGATCGATTGAAATATATGATTAAATATTTCTTGAATAAGGCAACCGTTATTAAATATAATAACACTAAGCATAATTTAGATTATAATGAATATTGTTGATAAAAATAAGGTGTTGTAAATGTTGGGAAGTATTCAAAATGTTCATATTGATAATTAATTATGAAATTGTAAATATTGTTTCCTATGAAAAAATTTACAAGTTCATTAAGAAATCTCATTGGATTATAATTTTGAATAAATATATTTATATGATGAATACGACTAAAACTTTGCATAATAATGCAACCATTATTAAACATAATAACTTGAAGCATGATCAGAAAATACCTTCTTTGATTAAATGATCAATGTTACAATTGTCTTTCCGACAATCTTTGCATACATCAGGAGATATGAATATTTGAAAGTCTAAAGACTTAGAACATCTAGAGGTTGAGAATTTGAGGGAGGGGGATTTCTTAGACATATCATTCTATGAATTTATGATAGAGAGAATTTTATAAAAGGAGAAGGAAAAACTGATGCCTTGCTTCTTCGTTTTGAGTCTGCTTTTATAGACGCTTGAATTCTTGAATTATTGAAGGTAACCGGCAGTTGTCTTGATAATTTGATGTCGATACTGAAGGCAACCGGTAGTTGTCTTGCTATCTTCCTTTGATTGCGGTAACTTGATTTCAATTTCTTTTTGAGAAAAGTCGTTTGTCCTTTTGTGCTATATTATTGTTTTTGAAAAATTATGGCCGACCAACTTTTGAATTTGTTGAAAAGGGAGCTCCGCCTTTTTGACTTTCTTGTCTTGGCTTTTGGCATTTTTCTTCATACCTGTAAATATTAGTAATGATTTGTATTTGATAAACTTTTGATAAGTATAAGTCGAAAATACGAAGAAGTGTTTTATCTACATATGAATAATAACACTTTTGATTAAACAAAGGAATTGTCTACAAAGACAATACACCAAACTCACACTTATATTATTCAAACATCATTCATATAGATTTATGTCTGAATATGGATTTTGAGCGTCTTGAATCAACTCTGTATCTTGATTTGTGTCGGAACTGCTGCTTGAAGATAATTGTTTAACTTGTTTGATTAATTTCTTGAGTTCTTCTTTTGAATCTGCTGCAAGAAATTGTCTTAGTTCTTCATCTTCTTCACTTTTTGCTTCCTGAATAACTTTGGAGGTTGAGACTTCATAATTTTCAGAATAGAATTCTGAAACACCTTGAATTGTCATCTTTTGAATTTGATTTGAAGGAAGATTATCCCACCATTTGACTCTAACTACTCTTTGCAGAAGACTTGGATTTATTCCAATTGCAGATGTCACACTAAAAGTCCATGAAATAATCCATGGAATATTGAATAAGATGGTGAATTGAAGGAGGTATTCAAACTCAGGAATGTCTTGATAAAAGATTTCTTTGAATTTTTGGAAACCTTTTAAAACATGACTAGGAAGAGTATCTGGAATATTTCCTAAGAATTTGAACCATCGAACGAACCATTTGGGATATGAGCACTCGAAATTTTTATCGAAAAATATGAACCATGAATGTGAATAGCTTTTGAGATAAAAAAGGTTGTACCAAGCATCTTGGTAATCACAATAATTGTAAAGAGGGTGTTTTGGATAGTTTGGAAGGGGTTTTTCAGCGTAAGGACGAGCTTTCCAATCGTGAATAGAGAGAATACGAAGAATTTGAACTTTGCTGAAAGCTATAGTGGTTTTATCAGTAGGATTAGAATTATGAGTAATTTTGATAGAACCTGTGGTTTCTAAAATTGCTTGATAATACTCTCTTGGCTTTTGACTGCCTCCAATGAACATGGAGTTTTTGAGGAAGAGGAAATCCGTAAGAGAATGAAATCCTTGGTTATGGATTTGAACTTCATGTTCTTTAAGGATTTTGACAATTTGTTGGTTAGGGTTTTGGATATAAGAATTGCCCTTCTCTTTTGAGGAAGAAGGTTTGTGTAACACCTTAGGCAAATCCCACATCCTTTAGAGGGCAGGAGAGATGCTGGGTATATTAGTAAACCTTGGCCTTACCAGACACAACGCGTTTTGGGGCCACAAGCATGCGGGTTCCTTGGGAACTCTGTGGTTAAGCGTGCTTGGGTGGGAGTAGTACCAGGATGGGTGACCTCCTGGGAAGTCCTTGCGAAGTCCTTGCCAGGTCGCCAAGAACAAAGCCGTGAGCCAGTGGGGCAAAGCGGACAATATTGTGTCGTGGTAAGCGGGGTGTTACAAATGGTATCAGAGCCTTAGTTTAAGGGATTTAGGTGACCAGTCGGGCCTAAACTTAAACTGTAAGATGAGGAACACAGCCGAGACATAGGATAGCCTCTAGGAAAGATCACTATAAATGCACTTAGGAATAAGGTGCCCAGGACAAACGTGTAAGGTAAGTTTGGGATTGCACCTGGCCAGTGTAATTACAAACTTACAGGTACATGTGCGTGCTTACAATACCTTACTTATAGCAAATCTATGGTGTCATGTCTAGCAAGAACTAATTTTCGGTTTCTTTCAGTTTAGTACTATGACTGGGAGAACCCCGAGGGACAGGACAATATCGGATGTTTCAAGAAATTTAGATGAGGAGGTCCTGAATGATGGGCCGATACAACCTTGCCAGACTGATCTGTGACTCTATTGCATGCTTAACCTACCGTATTGTTCCGAAGTGGTAGTCGGAAAATAGTGTTTATGTCGAGTCCCAGTACTTTAGAATGTCAGTATGATCCCTGCAGGGTAGACTGAGGCCCCAGTTGGGGAGGTGTCATGAGAAGTCGCTTATGTTGTGAGGTGTGTACACTTCGTAGGAAGGAAACGTTGGATAGAGTGTTATGAGTCGTCTAGAGGTAGCTCTTCGTAGATTCGGAGAGGATGAACGTTGAGTTTAAGTAAGACTCCAGTCGGGAGAGTCTCAGTTCTTGAAACCATGGAATAGATCAGTCAGAATGGTAAGGAAGGACAGTGTCAGAACCTTGAAAGTATCAATAGAGCCCTGACTTTTGTAGTCAAGCTTTTCTATGGTAGGATAAATGAAGTAAGAGACCTATAGTGATTTGGAACTCTGTAGAAGTGGGAAGTGAAGTAGATGATCAAAACGATTAGTATGGAAGGGTTGAGCAAGTGAAATGTGAAAGGCGTGTTCAGTAAGCAGTTGCTTGACCGAGAGGGCGACCGTTAGTCGTAGGAGGAGTGTTAAGGATAAGTTGCGTAAGTAAAGCGTTTGACCTTGTTAGGGTGAGTAGCCTTCAATGGCAAGTAGAGTCTCATGCATGGCGATCTTTTGTGTAACATGAAATTCTCACGATGTAAGATTAATGTGCAAATATCAAATTTTGATCGAAAAGGGGTGAGAGCGTACAAACGTATGTTTAAGGAAAAGATGATTTCCTTCGCATTGCGCATTGAAATTTTGAGGTTAACGATTTGCGAAGTATTTCACACTTTTAATGATAAGTTAAATTCTTTTATTAACAAAAAGGTCAAGAGAATATTCGCCAGCAAAACTTTTACAATCAAATGAGTAGTAGTTTGTTGATATCATACAAATGAGTGTGAGAACCGACCGGTTTACTTGGTGTCAGTAATTTCTTTCGAAATTGTGTCGTATGAAAGAGGTTTTCACCCAACGTGTTACTGTCGTAATGACATCGTTCGGAACTGAGTAAGATTAAAGTTCACGGAAAGATGCATGCAAACGATTCTCGAGTCGTTGTGCAGGGCGTTGAAATATAAGAGTAATGGGGCCATGTGTACCCAAGTGTTTCATTTTTCAAACGTTGTTTATTTAAAATGATGAAATGTACGAAAAGATTTATTTACTGTATTGTCATGCAAGAAGGCTATGAACTCACTAGGTCATATTCTAGTATATGTTAAGCTAAGGAAGGACTGCAAGAGTGGAGAAGTGTCGGACAAATCAGAAAAGAATGTCGTAAATTTAGTATTTGGGTGCAAGAGGAAAGGTGAACGGTGGAAGAGTCAGAAGTGAATTATAGAAGTGATTGTGTGAGGGTCTGTACCCTTGTTCGGTATCTGGAAGTAAGATTGTCGAGGGACGGTTGGGTCCAGGGGAAAAAGTAGAAGTCATCGAAGTGTTAGTATTAGAAACTCGTTACGAGTAGTGTAGAGGTGTAAGCGAAATGCCCACGGTGTTGGGTATGCGTTTTGAGGTAAGCAGGTAATACTGATGTTACAGGAGTAAGTCCCGAAAAGAGGGAGACGTATTATGAAGTGATTATGTTATGATGGTAGGATTAGGTTCCGTAAGGGAACACATGTTAAGAATAAGTTAAGAAAGTAGTTACAGGTTGCCAATTGATGTAGAAGCCGACAAATGTGTACGGTGGCTGAGGCAGAAGACTTGAACCAGAAAGTGAGAGTGATAGAACACCTTGTAGTAGTGCTAAGGGGATTAGAAGTTATTTTTTGATTTAAGCGTTCTATTTTACGAGGTGAGGAGGGTCCGTAGAAGGACAAGATGTGTAACACAAGCGGAGTGAGTGTAGACTATACAGTCAGTAAGAAAATGTGTCGTGTCTGAGAAAGGACTCGGGTCATGAAGAGCTAGCTAGGATGTTTGTGGTTGAGCTAAGTGTGACTCGTGAGTCATAGTTCAACAAGTTGGGAGAGAACTAAGTAGCGAGACAGACTCGATTGTAGTATTCAGGAGAATATGAAGGAAAGTGTGAGTTGTGTATGAATGACCATGAGAAATGTGGTCTGCAGAGTGATGTTATAAGTTAAATGTACCGGCTAGTATCGTAGTGAGGTGATGTTAGAGAGAAAGAAAGTATCAGATAGAAGCTTTTGGGGTCTACAGATGAGATGTACGATCTATTAACCAGATTGTTGGGGCACATCGGGTGTAAGCTGACTTTATGGTGTGAGACTACCCAAAGGAGAAACCAATTATTTTGGTGGTAGGAGTCGCTAAGTAGGTGCATGTTGGAATCATTGGAAGTTCAAAGAGGATGAAGAGTGGACTAGCCAAATGTATTATAATAAATGCTAGATCTTTGTAGATCGTGAATTGTTTCTTATGTGAAAGGGAGTAACCCTAGAAGGGAGATAGAAGGAGCAAGTGGGAAGTTCGGTTACGATTAAAGAATGACAGGATGATGAATATGAGTCGAAGTGGTAGTATGATCATTAGTGATTTGAAATGTCACGATAGATGTATAAGCCTTTGATTGGTTGATTTACTCAGTGGAGTTGTTGGTTAAGAAACCAGTTTTGACTGATGGATTTTATGAATACCAGCATAGCGAGATGTGATGCTAAGTTATGATATTAAATGATTAAATATGATAATGTATATGGTTGATAGAAGGAAACGAATTGCATCTAAATCGAAGTTTATCATTTGAAATAAGTTGCTAATTACAATTGAAATGAATTGGTCGAGTTAAAGTTGCTTATGTGTGAGAGGAGGATCCATGTAAGTAAAAGTTGGAGATCAAAGAATGAGTAGTGACGACGAACACTAGTGTCGCTCCAAGACGACTTGGTGGAATGTTTGGGTTAGGATATTGATGTAACTGTTTGGTTATGTGAATAATAAGAAAGTGTTATCAGCATTTGGAAAGGTCGGAGGAGAGGAGCTAGTAATGGTTGGTGGGCAGTGCCCCACGCTAGCGTGGAGAGGTGAAGTTAGTAGGTCGGAAGTAATAAACTTGACAGTAATGCCGAAAGGTGAAGGATGGTGCAGAGGGATATTGAGAAGTGTGCGAACCGTTAGAAAGAATATTGAGGAAGGGAAGTGTGTGATTTTGGTGCAGGAAGGGAGTGGATAAGATAGTTGAATGGGATAAGTTAGTGACCTTGTGAGAAATGTTTAAACGATTTGGTCGTGTAGTGTTTAAGCTAGTGAGATTAGTATGGCGTGACCATGGTTACTCCTCCCAGTGGAGTGAGGATAACCGGAGTTATGTTTCGTATGACGAAACGATCGTGGCAATCAGCGAGGAACTGAGGTGTTTCAGGATAAGCTCAATTGAGTAAGTGAACACTTCAACGATGGGTTTGAAGGTTCCTACTCTTAGTTACGTATAAGGATGGGGTGGTGAAGTAGTGAGAATGTGAGAGAAGTTTGACGAACTGTGGGCTAGGTAGTCCGAGAGAAGGGAAATGTTAATTACATAGATGTTTGGTGAAGGAACTCCGGGTTGCGAGTTGTCGGGACGTACAGGGTGGCCTTGTGCCAAGCTGTCAAGTGTGTGAGTGGTTCTTAGTAAACAAGTTTTGTGTTGTAGTGGGGGATTCCGACAAGTTCCTCCTTAAAGGAAGTATTAATGCATGAGAAGCCTTATTTCATTCTCGGTTTTTGAGACCGATCGAGTAGGAACGGTAGTCTACGGGTTAGAGTACCGTAAGAACTGAAGGGAATGCAACCGACGTTCCATGTTTCAAAATTAATGAGATAGTTGACTGGGTCAGTAGTGGCAGTACCTTGGGGAAACGTCAGTTTCGAGTGTGGGCAAGATACCTGCATCTCTTCCAATGAGGAATTCCGGGGACGGAATTCTTTTAAGGGGGGAGTGTTGTAACAACCCGTTTCTGTCAAGTGCATAGTTTGGTGGCCAAAGTGGATGAATTGAAATTTTTAGTAGAAGGACTGTTTCTGTAAATGTTGGGAACTATATATAGGACCAGATCCCTAGGGCTGTTAGTCATTTTCTTATTGTTGGCGGCTGAATACTGGAAGAGGAGAAGCAGTGATAGGAAGGCTCGGACTACGATTTCTTGGGGAAGAGACTCTATCAGGTGAGAAATCTTTCATTCCCTGTTAATTTCCACGTAATCTAATAGTTAGATAAGTCGAATTCCAGACTGTATTCCATGTTTTAGCTGGGTTTGTTGGATAAGAACACTGTGGAGAGTTTTAGTTCTCGATTGGGATTGTAATCTAATGAAATCAATGGACTAGGAACTTGTGTTGTCTAAGGAGTTACAATAGAACAATTTGGGTAAGAATGTTGTGTTAAAATCCAGCTTACTGGACTCCCTAGGAAGAATTCGAGTATTGAATCGTATAAGGTTCATCCATGTTCGCCAGACCGGGAGTTCGGGGTACCGGGAGTCGGGGTACCGGGAGTTCGGGGTACCGGGACTTCGGAGTACCGGGAGTTCGGGGTACCAGGAGTTCGGGGTACCGGGAGTTCGGGGTACCGGGAGTTCGGGGTACCGGGAGTTCGGGGTACCGGGACTGTTGGTTTAGGCTTCGCTTGGGCTTCGATTGTCAGGATCGTAGTGTCTAGCAATTGGACCGACGTGTTTAGAATTTAGCTTAAGTCTCTTGAATAAAAGGGATCTAATATGTTATAGATGGGCCTAAATGAGTTATTTGCGACCAAATTAAGAGAGGGACTTAGGATCAGAATTGGAGACGTGCCTAATTGGATTATGAATTAATTCTTAGGTGTGCCAGCGTAACGAGACAAGAGGCTAAGAAGAAGTTTGCTTTTCAGGTGAGTTCCCTAAACCTCTTTCACGACGTAAATGTTAAATGATTCTTTTGCTGAATATGGTTTTATCAAGCATGAAATATTTATGATCTGATACGCATGGAAAGAAAGGAATGTTTGACATGTCGAAATGATGCGCATGATTTATGAAGAGTTAAATGTTTTTATAAAACGTATGTGCATGTTATGTGATGTCGGTCTGTACTGTGGGATCAATGAGCCTCGGGATCTGATGATCCCTTGGTTATGTATGACGAGACGGTAGGTTGGAATTCATTTCCTCCTAGGCGGATATCGGGGAGTCTGCTTGGGCCCCGATACGAGAGGGCGAAAGGGGAGTCTGCTTGGGCTCCGATCGCGAATGGTTAAGTGATCCATTACACAGTGCAGTACCATATGTGATGATTTAAGATTTATGATGCCTTTTAATAAAATGATATCGTATTGTTTTTACATGTTGTTTTCGGAGGGAATTCACTAGACCTTTTGGTCTAACCCTCGCTTTCAAAACTAAACCATTTTCAGGTAAGCGTACATCAAGTTCTTCTAAAAAGAACTAGGGAAGGAGTTAAAGAGAACTTGGAGCTTAGAGATCTCCAGATTCTGTTATGAGATAATGATTAGATAGTACTCGGCTGTGAGTTTAGAGACTTCCGATGTAATGTTTTGATTAGTACGTTTAATGATGATGTAAAGACAAGGTTTTATGTAATTCGAATGCTTATTTTTGGTTGTTTGCCTCTTATGAAATTTGGGACGTTAGAAATGGTATCAGAGCCACTCCTGTGCCGTTCGGGATGGTGGGGCAAACCTCATCGAGGACGATGAGTCCCTAAGGGGGGGTGTGTGTAACACCTTAGGCAAATCCCACATCCTTTTGAGGGCAGGAGAGATGCTGGGTATATTAGTAAACCTTGGCCTTACCAGACACAACGCGTTTTGGGGCCACAAGCATGCGGGTTCCTTGAGAACTCTGTGGTTAAGCGTGCTTGGGTGGGAGTAGTACCAGGATGGGTGACCTCCTGGGAAGTCCTTGCGAAGTCCTTGCCAGGTTGCCAAGAACAAAGCCGTGAGCCAGTGGGGCAAAGCGGACAATATTGTGTCGTGGTAAGCGGGGTGTTACAGTTTGGGATTTTGAGTAATTGCCTGGGTATTGGACAATATAATAGATTTTTTGGGAGTTAGGTTTGGAGAGATGATAACTGACTTTTGTATTAAAGAAGAATAGGAAGGTTGAGCTTTGATAGGGGTAATTGGAGCAAATCTATTTTGTATAGGAAGAATGGATGATGAGGGAGTAGGAGAAGTATTTGATTTGCATGGAGAGAGTTTCACTCTCTTATCAGTATTTTGAACAACAAAGATCCTTTTGTCTTCTCTTTGATTCATTTCCCCTGTAAAAATTCTTGTGATAAAAAATCTGGGAGAGAATTATTCTCGCCTTTGATAAATTCAATTTTTGAAATCGAAATTGCTTAATAATGTTTGCTTAATCGAAATTTGTTTTGAAATAATGTTTTTTATATCATTTTCTAATATAGGTTTTGCAGATTGACAGTCTATGCGTAATAAAAAGGGTTTCATATATAGATCATCTTCAAACTTTTTGATGCATAAAACAATACTTAAAATTTCTTTTTTAACAGTTGAATAATTTTTTGAAGTATCATTCCAAGCTCCTGAAAAGAATCTTACTAATTCTTCATTTGAATCTTGGTTAATTTTTTGTTTTAATATCCCACCAAATCCTAAATCACTAGCATCAGTTTCAACAATGATACTAGCATTTGGTTGTGGTATACTAAGACAAGGCAAGTATTTAACTTTTTCTTTAATATGTTTGATAACATTGGTATGTTCTTGAGTCCATGGTGGTGGATTCTTTTTTAATCTTTGATATAAAGGTTTGCAAATGACACCTAAATCTTTGAAAAAGTCATGGACATAATTTAGACAGCCTAAAAATCTTTAAAGTTGAGTCTTGTCTTTTTTTTTCATCTGGAAATTTATTAGCAAATTCTAAGCTTCTTTGTATTGGTTTGATAGTTCCTTGAACAATATCATGTCCTAAGAACCTAATATTGGTTTGAAATAACCTCATTTTTGTGGAAGAAATGACTAGTCCATTGTTGAGAACTAAATTATAAAATATGTTTAAATGTTTAAAATGTTGTTCCAAAGATTTTGAAAAAATTAACACATCATCAATATAAACAATAGCAAAACTGCTTATAGGGATAATAATGTCATTCATGATATTTTGGAATTCTGAAGGAGCGTTTTTTATACCAAAAAGCATGACGTTCCATTCATAATGACCAAAAGGAACATTAAAACCTGTTTTATATTTGTCTTGTTCATGAATTTGTATTTGCCAAAATCCTGATTTCATATCGAATTTTGAAAATATTTTTGCATCATAAAGTCCTTTTAATAAATCTCTTTTATTTGGTATTGGATATCGAATCCATTCTAGAACTTTGTTTAAAGGTTTGTAATTAATAACAAGTTTTGGAGTACCCCTTTCTAATTCAGCTGCGTTCATGACATAAAAAGCTGAACAAGACCAAGGTGATTTTGAAGGTCTTATGAATTTTTTATTTAATAAATCTTGAATTTCTTTGTTACAGTGATCTTGTAATTCATTTGACATGTGAATAGCTTTAGATTTTGAAGGAATGTCTTTTTCATTGAAATCTTTTATATAGGGTAATTTAATAGTATGTTGTTTTCTTTTCCAAAAAGCATTAGGAAAAGTAGAACAAACATTATTTTCAAATCTTTCTTTTGTCCTTTTAATTCTATTTTGAATATTTGGATCTTGTAGATTATCGAGAATTCTTTTATAGCTAATTTCGTTAATTAAATATTTTGCTTGATTAACTTTGTTGTTTAAGGTATTTAGTTCTGAATGAGTAATTGGGTCTGTAAACTTGAATTTTATTTCTTTATTTAAGACTTTTGTACTAATTCCTTCTTCGTCTACAGTAATTGGGTAAAGTTGATAAATAAAAGGTGATCCTAAAATTAAAGTTGAGGTTAAGTTGTTGACAAGGATTAAAGATGTTTTAAAACAATAATCATCTTTACAAATATGAACATTAGAAACTTTATAAGAAATATCAAGTTTTGATCCACTAGCTGATGATAAGCGATTTGAAGTTTTTCATAATAAATTGTAGGAATGATTCCTTCTTGGATAACATTCATGTCAGCGCCACTATCAATAAGGGCAATGACAGTTATTTTAAATTTATTTTGTATACAAAGATTAATACTTGTATGCCATCTTTGATAGGAAATATTTTTAGGGATTTTAATTTTATTGACGTTTGATTCTTCATTTGTGATGATTGTGACTTTAGGGATTTCATCTTGAATATTACTTTTATCAATTTCTATTTTTGAGAGGCGTTCTTTGATAATTCTTATTTCTGTTTTAACTAAAGTTAATTCTTCTAAAAGTTCTTGAGTAGATATTGGTTTAGTCGTTTGGGAGAACCTGTTAAAAACTTCTTGAAGATTTAATAACTCAGTAGTATTTGAAGTATTTGTTTCCCTTTTAGGATTATAATTGAGAAACTTTTTTGTAGCTTAGTCTTTAATAGTTTGATCTGGAATTTTATCCAATAATTCGAGAATCTCTCGGTCTTCTTTTGTTATAACATTAATTTTGTTACAAGTACAGTTTCCTAAACATTCACATGTTTTAGAATCTGAACTAGTAGTTGAACATTGTTCTAAAACATTTAAGTCATTATTATCATAATCTGATATGCTAGATTCATATTCTGAGCTTGAGTAATCACTATTGAGAATTAATTTGCTTATTTGAGTTTTTAGTTGATCAGAGATTTGTAATTCATTGATCTTTTTCTTAACATAACAATTCTTTGCCATGTGTCCAGTTTTACCACATTTATAGCAAATAATTATATCTCTTGATTCAGTTTGCTTATGAGATCTTTTGTTAAATTTTTTATACGGTTTTTTCTTATGATAATTATCAGTTCTATCAAATTTGCTTTTATCGTATTTGTTAGTTTTATCATATTTTGTCTTAAACCTTTTGCTAGAGTATTTCTTTGAATATCTTTTAGATTTGGATGATGTAGGAGCAGTTATGTTTTCATAACCATATTGTTGACAGAAATTACCAAGTTCTTCTTTGTTATTTATTCTGCCTTTCTTTATTTTGGCTTTAAGTTTTAAATCTGAACAGATAGCTAATCCTTCTTTATTAATGTAACAAGATATTTGTCCATAATTTAATTCTGCATAAGGAATTTGATTATTATATTCTTCTCTTAATTTTTCTCTTACTCTTTCAGCAAAGAGTTTTGGTAATCCTGCAATGAACTTTTCTTTCCAAAAAGGTTCGCTACAGTCTGGTCTTATCATTACTTTTGATAAAAACATATCTTTATACCATCTGTAATCTTGTAGTTTTCTACAAGTGAGGTTTAAGAGTATTTCTGAACTCTTTTCTTGGAATAGAGATGGATCTCCTATAAAGTGCTTTACAATGCTGAAGATAAGAGTAGCGACTACATCCTCTTCTTCAGTTTGAGTTTGTTGATTGTTTTCATTTTTGATGACAATTTTCTTGGCATTACGGATAATAAGTTTGGAATCTTCAGATAGATACATGTCCCACCAGTTTCTTAAAGTACCAGTGAAACCGGAGACGAGCATGCCTGCAATCTGTTTTTGAGTATTATCTCTGGTAATATAGGCATTTGAAGCCATATTCATTTCTTGAACCATATTAAGAATTTGATGTTCTGATAATCCGTCAATGTTCCATTCGTAAATTGATGAACCATCATATGAACTTCTTAATAGAATCGAAGTATCCTCAAATTGAACATCTGGGAGAGTTGGTCTATTATAATAGTTTCTTGTTTGAGGGCGATTAATATTAGTAGAATTGCCTTTAAAAGTTAATTTATTGGTAAATTGTTCTTGAATTTGAGATATTTCTTCAGATTCTGAATCTGAATCTGATTCTTTATTTAGAACATTTACATTTAAATTGCTTAATTTTTGTTCTAATTCATTAACTAGTTTTTTATTATATCCTAAATTGGTATTGGAATCAATTTGGTGAGGTATGAAAATTGGATTGTTTTCTTTAATCTTTTCCTTAGAGGTAGGAATCTCTATTTTTAATATTATTACTTTGATTGTTTTCTAATCTATTTAGTTGTTGGCTCATAGTATTAAGAATTTCATTTGAATAATTATTTTGGTATATAATATCTTTCATGATTTCGTCTTTAGTTGTTTTTTCAGTGATAGAGATTAGGGGTGATCCTATAAATCTTTGATTTATTAAAATTATATTTTTTGGAGGATGTATTGTAGTTATAGTTTCTTCAGTGACAATATCTTTATAATCTTGAGTTATTTTTGGGGTGTCATAGATATTAATAAAGGGGTTTGGAATATTTTGTTCTTTACAATACATTTCATACCAATTGAAGAAAGTTATATGAACATTATTTCTATTAATATAATCTCTCCATAAGAGTTGATGTTTGAATTCTTTTTGAGAATTATTAACCGATGAATAATAGAAATTTCTTCTTTCTTCATTATAATCATAATCAAACTCTTCTATAAGGTATTTCATATTAATACTTGAATTACTCATTTTGTTTTACTTAAATTTGGGCTTTGTATTGATTGATTTCAGATAGAATTTTCGAAGGAGTAGGTTTGTAAACATAACTTTGAGTTTCTTCAGATCCTTCTTGATAAAGGGCTCGAGGAATTGTTTTATTAAAATCTACATTTTTGAATTTTAATGATTGAGATTTTTGAAAGGAAGGAGTTTTTGCTCCACTTATAGATCCTGTTGATAACCTTGAGGAGACAGATCTGAGATTATCGAAATTATTAAAATTAATATCTACTGATCCATCTTCATGTTTGTAACAACCGGGTTTTCTTTTTGTAAATATGCAAGTTTAGTGGTCTTTGTGCAAGAATTTAAAAGTTAAGCTGAGGGACTAGTTTGCAATTATTGAAAGGTATATAATGACACAAACTTCTAGGACAGCCTCCATCTTGTTGAATCAGTGAAATTATCTTGTGTGTGTGTGGTGGTGGCGTGAAACAAGGAAAGAAGGAGAGGAGTTTGAGAAGGAATCAAGAAATAGGAGAATCGAAGAAGAATCAGCAAGGTAAATCCCTCAAATCTTATTGCTACTGATTGGTTAATGCTTCTCTTCCTTGTGACCTGATTATTGTTGTGAGAATCCTTTGATTTCCTTGTATTCTCTACCAAAATACCCTTAAGTGTGTTCTTGGGGCAATTGCTTAGTAAGTACCGATTTAGGGATAAGGAAATGGATTAAATGGGTATTTAGGGTTGGTGGTTGAACCGTCACGTTTATCTAATCGAAGTAATGGCTAAAAACGGGTTAAGGATCACTTTTAGACTTTATGGGTTCAAACAGCCGCAGTGTCCGGACACTGTTGTGCAGTGGTGTCCGGATGTTTGCATGTGTCCGGGTAAGGGTTGTGAGATTTACCGGGTGGGCACCTTTCCGGATAGTGGGTCCGGAAAGGGGTAGCGTCCGGATAAGTGCGTCCGGAAAGAGTGAGAGTCCGGATAGGACGCCCGGAAAGTTCTGAGCGTCCGGGAAGCTCTGTATCCGGAATGTTGAGATATCCGGACAGTGGAGTATCCGGTTTGTGGGGATGTCCGGACAGTGTCAAATTGTACAGTAGGGTCAGACCGTCCGAATTGATATGAATCTGATGCCTTAGGTGTTCGTCTGGGTTAACTTGGAGATATTTAAGAAGTGCTTCTTGCGATAACCAGAGGTGAGTTCCCTAAACCCTTTTACGACGCAAAGTGATAAATGTTTTAACTGGTTATGGTTTTACCGAGCATGAAATGTTATGAACTGATTGCATGATTTTCACGAACGTATCTGTTTTATTAAATGAAATGTTGGACATGAAGAAATGAAAGACATGACGTATGAATATTTTAACTTACATGTTTTCATGAACGTACTTGTATGCTATGTGGTGTCGGTCTGCACTGTGGGGTCAGAGAGAGGTTCTCGGGATCTGAGGATCCCTTGGACATGTATGACAGGTCGGTAGGTTGGAATTCGTTTCCCTCCTATCCGGTAGAGGGGAGTCCGAGTGGGCTCCAAGGAGGGCGAGAAGGGAACCTAATGGAACCCTGATCGCGGAATGTTTATGTGATCCACACACAATGCAGTACCATGAATGATGATGCATTATAGTTTATTGATAAAGGTTTTCCAACTGTTTTACATGTTGTTTTCAGAGGGAATTCACTAGACCTTTTGGTCTAACCCTCGCTTTCAAAACTAAACCATTTTCATGTAAGCGCACAATCGGTTCTTCTAGTAAGAACTAGGAAAGACGACAAGAGGGACTTGGAGATTAGAGCAACTCCAGACTTTGTTCTTGATGCCTATAGTTAGTACTCGGCTGTGGATTTAGAGACTTCCGCTTAGACCTGACAAACGGGTCGTGTCGTGTCGGGTTCGTGTCGGGTTCACGGGTTAAACGGGTTGGGAGTGTCAAACCCGAACATGACACGTTTAATAAACGGGTCAGAATATCGCAACCTGAACACGACCTGATTTAACCCGCCTAACCCGACACGACACGATTAACCCGTTTAACCTCTTAACCCATTAAACCCACAAACCCGTTAACCCGATTAACCCGTTTACTTAACCCGACACGACACGATTAACCCGTTTAACCTCTTAACCCATTAAACCTGCAAACCCGTTAACCCGATTAACCCGTTTCGTAAGAAGGAATTTTTGTTCAATATATATAGGACTGTAAACGAACCGAACGAACAAGAACAAAGACTTGTTCATGTTCGTTAGAAAAAAGATATGTTCATGTTCATTTACGTTCGCACAAACACAAAAAAATCGTAAAATAAACTTAAAGGTACACCGACTTTAAAAGGGTGCTCCAATCAAACTTTTAACTCAGTTCAAGCCAACCGGCAAGCAAACCAGCTCAAGCCAATTGTTTCACTCAAACAAAGGAGGATGGCAATTCAAAATGTGGAAGGGATGAGGGGTATTTTTAGTTGAGAGTAAGGGTTGTGGTTTGAAATTTGGGCGATGTGGGATGAAATCTGATCAGAAAAATGGGTTGGTTCACTTGAGGTATCCCACATCGAAAGTTTTATAGCAAAATTAATCTTGAAACCATGTATATAAATGAAGCCAAACTAGTTCCTCCGATTTGTTTTATTTTTCCATAAACCAATTACTTTTAATTATAATTATAATTATAATTATAATAATAATTATAATAATAATAATTAAATTATAATTATTTTTTCTTAAACATATATTTAATTTTTAACTTATATATATAAACGGGTTACTCGGGTCATTTCCGAGTTGAAATGGTTGACCCTAACCTTACCCGTTTAATTTTCGTGTCGTGTCGTGTCAACCCGTTTACTTAAACGGGTTGAAATGTATTACCCAAACCCGTTTAATTCGTATCGGGTTCGTGTCGAGTTAGCGTGTCGTGTCATTTTTTGCCAGGTCTACTTCCGCTGTCATTGTTTGCTTAGTATGTTTTAGTAATGATGTCAAGACAAGATTAATCATGTAATTCAAATGCTCATTTTATGTTACCGCATGTTTAAGAATTTAGGACGATACAAATGGTATCAGAGCCTTAGTTTAAGAGATTTAGGTGACCAGTCGGGCCTAAACTTAAACTGTAAGATGAGGAACACAGCCGAGACATAGGAATGCCTCTAGGAACGATCACTGTAAATGGGCTAAGAAATAAGGTGCCAAGGACAAACGTGTAAGGTAAGTTTGTGATTACACCTGGCCAGTGTAATTATGAATTTACAGGTACATGTGCGTACTTACATTACCTTTTATGGCAAATTTGTTGTGTCATGTTTAGCAAGGGTTAATTGTTGTTTTCTTTCAGCATTAGCGAAATGGCTGGGAGAACTTTAAGGAGTAGGTCGGCACCTGCTGTGCCAAGGAATCAAGATGAAGAGACACTAGAGAATGGACCGGTGGAACCTACGAGGGCGACCGTTACCCGTGGAAGGGGAAGGGGTAGGGGTCGTGGAAGGGGTCGAGGAAGAACACCTCGCCGGGCCGCCACCCAAGTGGCTGGGGATGGGGGAAACCCGCCCCTGTTCATCAAGAAGACTCTCTTCAGTAGAGTTCAGCTTCTGCAAGAAGGGTAACTCAGCCAAGGGGACGGGGTCGAGGCCGCGGATCTACTTTTGTCACTCGAGAGAACCTAGCTGCTGAATTGGGTAAGATTCAAGAGACCTTGCAGGCTCTCCTCACTAAGCAGAATGAGTCAGCTTCGGGAAGCAAAGAAGCAAGTTGTTGATCCAAACCCTCAGTGATTTGATAATGACCCTCTCTTATATACTTAGTGAAAATTGTAAGTAAACAATATGTATCAGAGTTTCACTATCGCTGATAAGTACTAAGATCTTCCAGTACCGCTGATAGGAACTCTCGCTCTTTAGATTAAACATTCAGCGAAACTGTTCACCATAATACTCTGAGTCTGTTCAGTACTTATGGTGATCACTGATAAGTTAGTTGTTTACTTATGATCCCTGAAGACAAGTTTCACGTCAACATAGGTTCTACGCTGAAGTCGAAGATCAAGCTCAAGAACCAGCAACAAGTCTCCTAATGAACTGATGCGGATCAGCGAAGACTCAGATTTGTCCACTCAACGTGAAGTATCAAGTACAAGACTTCAGCTATCGCTGAACTCTATCATTCGCTGATGAAGAATGATAGATCGCTGAATCATCGAAAAGTTGATCATGAAGTCTTCCGTACAAAGTACTTTTTGTCTCATCCACCCTTGCACGACTCCGTTCGATATGTCAGAACAGAACCTCCTTATTGTCTGAAATCGTACAACCACTCTGATACTACACTGTTCAACATGCGGCTACTAAGGTTGTCAACAAAGGTCAATGACATGCAACCAATCAGCTGCTGCCACGTGTAAAGTGTAAACTGCAATGCATTAAATGCATGCAGTATATAAGAAGAAGAACTCACTTCACTTTTGAAGCAACTTGCTAACTCTGGACAAGTTCATCCTTCTTATCTTAAGATATGTTATTATTAGTAATTTCCTTCTCCTTCTTAGTGCAAGAAACTTAGTGTTCCAACTTGTTTAGATTTAGGATTTATCCTTAATCTTGTTTCCGCAACAAGCTGTAAATTGTTAATGATTTATCAATAAACAATTTAGAAAAGTAAAATCTGTGTGTTTGTATTCAACCCCCCCCTTCTACAAACTTGTATAACCCTTCGGGGCCAACAAGTGGTATCAGAGCGGATTTGTTTAAACTCATAAACAAGATCTAATCTATACTAAGATTTCTCTTCCTTGCTATTTCTGAAAATGGCCACCAACACAAACACAAACTATATAGACAATGGTTCTCTTGCAAAACCCCCTAGATTCTCCAGAGATAATTTTAATCTATGGAAAAATAGGATGACTCTCTTCCTAGAAGGTGTAAACCCTACTATGCCTTATTATCTTGAAAACGGCCCATTTATTCCTGTAAGAATTGATGCCGCAATACCTGCCGCTGAGAATAGACCTGCTATTCTAGAAAGGCTGGTACCCAAAGATGTTCATACGTGGACTGACGAAGATAAGAAGAAAGTGGCTATCGACACAAAAGCCAGATCCATACTATCCATGGCTCTTCCTGACGAAGTCTACCATTCCGTCATGAACCTGAAATCCTCAAAAGCCATGTGGGACACAATATGTGTTCAGTATGAAGGTACTGCTGAAGTCCAGGACTCTCGAAAGATCAACCTGGTAAGACCGTATGAAAGTTTCATTTGTGGTAAGAATGAGACTCTCTCTGAAGTTCACCAACGTTTTAATTGCTTAATAATAGATCTGAAAACTGTTGGTAAGGAATATTCTAACTTTGAAGTGCTGACAAAGTTTCTAGAATGTTTACCTGAAAGCTGGGACAGTTATTCTATGTGTCTCAAGCTGTCAAAAGATCTAAGATCAATGACTCTTGCTACCTTATATGGCACAATGCTGAATCATGAGCAATCAAGCTATCTTAAGAAGAATCTTGTAAAAGATTCCAAAAGCACCCCTGTTGCTTTAATCTCAGAGGAACCTTCTACTCAGCGACCCTAGGTCACTATCACTGAGTTAGATAGTAACTCTGAAAGGTTATCAGATTCTGACTCTTCAGATGATGATGAATCTTTTGCTCTCCTAACTAAAAAGTTCAGGAGATTCGCCAAAAAGAAAATGTTCAGAAAGAACAAACCTCTTTCTATAACTGATAAGCCAAGATCACCAGCTACTGTTGATAAGGCTACTGCTACTTGTTTTAACTGCGAAAAGATTGGACATTTCGCTAACGAGTGCAGGTCTAAGAAAGTATCGAGAAACTCAGCGTTTCCCAAGAAATCTTTTATTCCCAGGAATAAAGATGACAAATATTCTAAGCTGAAAGAAAAATATGCAAAGCTGAAAAGCTTCAAGAAGAAAGGCAAAGGCCTGATGGTTTATGATTGGACTGCTTCAGAAGAAGAAGAATCATCATCTGACTCTGAAGATGAAGAAGCCAATCTCTGTCTTATGGCAAAGATTGAGGATGAGGAAGAAAGTTCAGACATTCCCTCTACTTCAACCTCTGCTATTCAGGTATCACCTTCCTTCTTTACAAATATTGCAAATATTGATGAAGCTGATAGTCTCTGCAAAATCGATCTCTTGACTAGAAGCTTATATGAAGCCATGAATGGCAAAACTATAGTTGAAAACCAAAACCTTGATCTCGCTGAACAACTTAAAAACTGTCACCTTCAAATAGAAAAGCTTTCTAAAATTGAAGAAGATTTTAAAGATCAAGTTTATTTAAATCAGCTAGTCAAAATCGAACGAGCAGAAGCTATCGCTGCTTTGAAAGCTGAAAAGGCTACTGTTGAAGGATGGTGTAACTCTTCAACAAAGATCACTGAGATAATTAAGTCTCAGATACCCCTGAGTGATAAACGTGGTCTTGGTTACAAATATGAAACTCAAGAACCAACCACTGATCGTTCCATGCTCTTATTTGGAACTTTCGTATCCTCAGTCGCTGACACTTCATCCTCTCAGTGTTCGTCCTTCAGACCGCCTATCCCTGAGGAAATCTCTGCCTCTTCAAAAGGTAAAGAGAAAATGGTTTATCCAAAACCTACCTCTGTCTTTAAAGATAAAGGTAAAGGAATTGCGTTGAACCAAAATCCTCAGAAGGGTACTTTAGCACCAAAGCTGAATGCTTCTAAAGCTTTAGTGATTTATTCCTCTGGATTTAGAAATCAGATCTCTGGATCTACTCAGCGTGGGTCTATTCAGCGATCTACTCCTAGACTCAGAGTGGATGTCCTTGGTAAGAAATCTGAAGAACCAAGTGTTCCTCCCATTTCTAAAGCCAAAAGCTTATTTGGTGCTGGTCCTTCTAATTCAAAATCTAAAACTCAGCATTCAAATAGTCCTAGAACTATTTTTAGTTATAGGAAATGTTATCACTGTGGACTCCCTGATCATATTGCTAGTAAGTTCCCCACAGCCACCAAAGCTGATAAGATAGCTAAGGTGAAGATTGCCCCCAAGGCAAAGAAGACCACTGAGGTTAAGAAATTAACCAAAGTGAAGACTGACAAAGCTAAATCTTCAAATGCTGCGAAGATTGTTGAACCTTCCATTCCAACTGCTTCCACTGACAAACGTGTACACATGGTTAAGTGGGTACCCAAGAAAAACTAATCTTCCTTTGTGATGCAGGTTCAGAAGGGTATCTGGTATCTCGATAGCGGATGCTCTAGACACATGACTGGAAAGAAAAGTCTGCTCGCTGAATACAAGGAAGAGAAGGGTCCCTCTGTGACTTTCGGTGGAAATGGAAAAGGACATACCCGAGGGTTTGGTGTACTCTCTAATGGTACAACCACCTTCAGAAGAGTCGCATATGTTGAAGGGCTGAAGCATAATCTGTTAAGCATCAGTCAGCTTTGCGACAAGGATAACAAAGTAATCTTTACCAAGGAATCCTGCTTTGTCACTGACAAAAAGGAGAAGATAGCTCTCAGCGGTTATCGTTTGGAAAATGTTTATGTAATAAACATGGACTCAACAACCACTGAGAACTCCTGTTTCTTCTCAAAAGCCTCATCTGATGTCAACTGGCTATGGCATAAGAGGCTCTCTCATCTGAATTTCAAGACACTGAACTCTCTTTCTTCAAAAGAGTTAGTTACTGGTCTACCTCAACACTCATATGCCAAAGAGTCTTTATGTTCAGCATGTGATAAAGGGAAGCAGACCAAAGCAAGCTTTAAATCAAAGCAAGTCTCCTCAGTGTCATCTCCTCTATAACTACTCCATATGGATTTGTTTGGCCCTGTTAACAAACAATAAATCGCTGGAAACAAATATACACTGGTCATAGTTGATGAATTCTCTCGTTATACATGGGTTATGTTTCTCCGTTCCAAGAGTGACACCCCTGAAGAACTCATCACCTTTGTTCGGAAGATGGAAACCCTGAACAATTTAACCGTTCGCTCAATAAGGAGTGATCATGGGACTGAATTCAAAAACAGTTCTCTTGATTCCTTCTTTGAGAGCAAGGGTATTTCTCACAACTTTTCTTCAGTGAGAACACCACAACAAAATGGAGTCGCTGAAAGAAGAAATAGAACAATTATTGAAGCTGCACGTTCAATGCTCAGCGATTCTCACCTGCCTACTCAGTTTTGGGCAGAAGCTGTCAACACTGCTTGTTTTACGCAAAACAGGTCACTGATAGTCAAAAGATTCAATAAAACAGCCTATGAACTATTTCATGGGAGAAAGCCTTCAATCAGCTTTCTTCACATCTTTGGATGTCAGTGTATCATACTGAACAACAGAGATGCCCTTGGAAAGTTTGATCCTAAGGCTGATGATGGAATCTTTCTTGGATACTCCTCAGTTTCCAAAGCCTTCAGAGTCTTTAATCGAAGAAGACAAACTGTTGAAGAAACAATTCACGTCACGTTTGACGAGTCCCGTTAAGCGAACTCTAAACCGTCCACTGATACTGAAGAACTGAATCAATGGATGTTTTCTCATCTTGGTGATTCGGAAGATGTTCCCACTCCTCATGCTCACACAGTTGAAGATGATGGTCCAACTATCATTCCAAATATGCAGAATAGTGAAGCTGAAACATCATGGGTCTCAGTTGTTCCTATAAACACTATACCTGCTTCTGAAACCAATATCTCAGATATTCCATCTACTTCTCAGCAATCAGTGAATATAATGACAACTGCATCCATTCCTCTCTTGGCTGATACTCCAGACATCGCTGAAGCTTCATCTTCAGCTCCTCCAGTTCAGGTTGAGTCAGCGTCTCACGCTCCGGCTCAACGATGGACTATAAATCACCCAATTGATCAAATTCTTGGTGATCCAAACGCTGGTATTCAGACTCGACGAAGTGCAGGTAATATTTGTTTATTTGTAAACTTTATTTCACTAACTGAACCAAAGAAAGTAGATGATGCCCTCAAAGATCCAAACTGGGTCAACGCCATGCAAGAAGAGCTGACAGAATTCGAAAGAAACAAAGTTTGGAAACTTGTTCGAAGACCAACTGACAAAACAGTGATAGGCACTAAATGGGTCTATCGAAACAAGTTGGACGAACATGGAACTGTAACCCGCAACAAGGCTCGTCTTGTTGCTCAGGGATACAGACAAGAGGAAGGCATAGATTATGACGAAACAGTTGCTCCAGTAGCAAGATTAGAATCTATTCGTCTATTCTTAGCATACGCTGTACACAAAGACTTCAAAGTATATCAGATGGATGTTAAGTCAGCGTTTCTAAATGGAAAGCTGAATGAAGAAGTCTATGTGGAACAACCTCGAGATCCTAAGCATCCAGGTTATGTTTATAAACTGGATAAGGCACTTTATGGCTTAAAGCAAGCTCCACGTGCATGGTATGACACTCTTTCCACTTATCTCCATATTGAAAATTTTGAGCGAGGCAAAATAGACAAAACTCTATTTTTCAGGAAAGTAAAAGGTCATATCATTCTTGTTCAAATATATGTTGATGATATTATATTTGGCTCGACTAACCCTGATCTCTGTACTCGTTTCGCTGATAGAATGAAAGAAGAGTATAAAATGAGCATGATGGGTGATCTAACATATTTCCTTGGTCTACAGATAAAACAAAATGAAAAAGAAACTTTCATTAATCAGGGAAAGTATGTTAAAGATATGCTGAAGAAATTTGACTTAACTGAAAGTTCAGCTATGAAAACCCCTATGGCACCACCGCTGACACTTGATAAGGACACTAAGGGTGTTCCTGTCAATGTCACGCTGTACCGTGGGATGATCGCCTCACTATTGTATCTTACAGCTAGCCGACCCGATATTATGTTTGCAACATGCTTGTGTGCACGATATCAAGCTGAACCTAAGATATCTCATATGAAAGATGTAAAGCGAATTTTTCGATATCTTAAGGGTACAACGAATCTAGGTCTTTGGTATCCCAAAGACTCAGGATTCGATTTAATCGCCTATTCAGATAGTGATTTTGCAGGTTGCAGAATGGATAGGAAAAGCACCACAGGAGGATGTCAGCTCCTGGGTGGAAAGCTGGTAAGTTGGACAAGTAAAAAGCAAAACTCAGTGTCCACTTCCACAGCTGAAGCTGAGTATGTAGCCGTTGGAAGCTGTTGTTCTCAGGTCTTGTGGATGAGAAATCAACTACTGGACTATGACCTTCAACTCTCAAATATTCCAATCTATTGCGACAGCACAAGTGCCATCGCTATAGCTAATAATCCAGTGCTACACTCAAAGACAAAACACATCGAAATCAGGTATCACTTTATCAGAGATCATGTGATGAATGGTGATATAGAACTTCACTTTATCCCAACTGATTATCAGTTAGCTGATCTGTTCACCAAACCTCTTGATGAGACAAGATTCAACTTTCTCATCAGCGAGCTTGGAATGCTGAACTTTGAAGGATAAAATCTTCAGCAGTTCACATTTGATCAGCGATAGGATAAAATCAACTTGTATAACCCATTCTATCCTCCTCTCTATCCTGATTCGCTGATATCAAGGTATGTTTTTCTCTCTGACAAGTCGCATGTAAATGCAAGATTTCAAAACAAATCTCATCGCTGAATATCTCTTCCTTATCAGCGATGTAAATGCAAGATTTCAAAACAAATTTCTTAAAACCAACTGATATTTCTATTCAGTGCTTCATGTTTTTAAAAGTGTCCCTGAGTTTTTCAAAACCTCAGAGACAACCAAGAATATGAAAGGACAGTTGTGACGTCATTACACTGGATAAACCCAGACACGTTCTTCTTTCTGACACACGTTTGCACGTTTCATTTACTTGCCAATCAAATGCAAACACGTGTCCGTGTCATGATGAAAGTCTTTTCCCGCTCAAGATTTTCTCTTTCTAAAATCTCTCTATATAAACAAATTCTTCGTTTATATTTTTCTCTTACGCGAACTTCTCCTCCTAGCAAAGAAAGAATTCACTGTTGCATTTGGCTCTCGATTTTTCAAGAACAACTGTTCATCTTCTTCAAACATCAAAGGTTAATGTGTTCTTATTATTTACCAAATGAAAATAACTTGTTTCTGATCTTCTCTTTGTTTTAACAAGATCAAACAAAAGAACTTCTTAAAAATAAAATCATTTTCTTTCATGGTTTTATAAACACAACCATTTCATGGTTGTTCTTCAAGTTTAATTGCAAAAATCTTAAACTTGTTCTTCACACATTCGTTTTTCCAGAATCCCTATCTTCAAAGGAAACTGGAAAACAAGATTTTTATTGGGTTTGAAATTTCGTTTTTTTTATAAAAAAAAACCCTAATCTTCATTAAGACATTTTGTCTGAATGAAATGGACAAAATTCGAACCATCTTATTGGAAAATCTTTCCACATCAAGATTATTCTTATTTGTTAATCCTTTGGTTGAACTGATAATACAGAAAATGGCATCTTCTGACATTCCCAAGAACACCAACGCTGAAAACACTTCTGTTGATGACACTGCTGAGGAAGTGGACATCTTCAAGGCTCCCCAAGTCAAATTTTCCCTTGACAAACTAGATTGGACTAAGGTGAACAACCTCTATGTGCTTCTCGAGTTTCCTCCTCGAAAGCAAGTCACACATCTAGCTGATGCTGTGAACTTCCTAAAGAATTGCTGCATCTCCACAGCCCTGACCATAACACCTCCTGCACATCAGCTTTTGCTCTCACAATTCTGGTACTCAGCCAGACACTCTCAGCTACCCTCAGCCAAAGACCACTCCAAAACAATCAATTGCATCCTCTGCGATATCGAATATGGCACCATGAAGATTACCCCTGCCATAATTCGCAAAGCTCTCAGCCTTCCCATCGCCACCAAGGAAAAACCCTTTGTTCCCCTCCCTGACCCCAAGAAAAACTCAGACAGGGAAGCCATCATTGCATTTTTCGATGCAATGGGCTATGTATGGGAAATCGGCAGAGACATGAAGCCCGAGAAGAAGCTGACAATTATCAAGAAATCGAAAATGCCCAGCGAGATGAATTTCATCTTCGCCCATTTGATCAGATGCATGACTGCCAAGAGCGGCTCCTCTGACCAAGCCGCTAAGCCTCAGCAAGCAATGGGATATGCTTTGCTGAAAGATCTCAACATAGACTGGGCATCGATTATCTATGATGACCTGGTTCTCAGAGTGGACACCGTCGCTGACAGACCTCCATGGGTTCCATATCCTCGGTTCATCAGCGCTATTTTCCAAAGAGGCCTAAAAGACAGCTACCCAGAAGAGGGTGACCTGAAACTCTCTCAGGTCGGCCCTAAAATACTCGACTTCAAACCAGTGGCGAATGAGGTACGTCTTTCTACACTCTTGACTCTTCTTAACCCTACTACTTCTTCTACTTCTGCAGCTCCTTCAGCGGACAAATCCACCGCTGATACCCCAGCTGCTACCTCCATTCCTCTTAAAAAGAAACATTCTGACACCCACCTTGGTTCCAAAAGAACTAAGAAGACCAAGGAGCAACCCAAACAATCTCCTGCTAAAAACTCCTCAACTCCTCCCGTTGAGCTGAAGGAAAGTTCAGTGGTACGCTCTGCCATACCTGAACAAGCCATCCCTTTAATCCCGACCTCAGCATCTCCAAACGTTGAGGTTACAAACTTGGAAACTACCCAACCTCCCTCAGTCTCTCAAAAGACTGATGAAGTGATTCTCAGCGATTCCAACGCTGAACTCGGTAACCAACCTCCTTTCTTACCCTTCGCTTCTCCCTCCACTCATTTAGACCCCACTCCAGTTATCACAGTTGCACCTGTCATTCCTCCAGGAGCTAAAGGAACGACGGAAGTAGGACCTGCAGAGCTGTCCATACGTCCACGTACTCTCGCTGACGATATGGAACTTTACTCAGGAACCCGTGATTTTGATGAATTCACCAATCCTCCTGCAGGTACTCACCAATCCCTATACACTGTTACTACACCCCAAACTTCTGAGCTTTCCTCTGTTCACAAGTTTTTATATGTTACAGGTCCTAATTTGAGAGACATCAACATGTCTCTGAAGACAGTAGAGACAACGCTGACTGGTCTCACGTCTACTCTTTCCGGCAACTCTTCAGCTGTAACAACCGCTGGAGAAAATCTCTTAAAACTTACGACCGAAGTCGGAAAGAATGCCTCCAAAGCTGACATGGAGAAGGTTGATCAATCACTGAGCAACTTTGCCAAAGTTCTCGCTGACATCTACACAGACTACCTCGACATCAAGAAATCTGTAGACACCATGTCCAGCGAAGTCACAACGCTGAAGACATCGGTTGGCACACTCGAAGGTGATATGTCTGCTATAAAGACTGATGTCAGTTCAGTAAAAACTGATATGAGTTCTGTGAAGACTGATGTCAACACGATGAAGAATGACATCTCTTCAATTCAGAACTTGTTGAAGCAGATTCTGACCAACACGACCGCCCCTGCACCTCCATCTTTTACTACGGCGGATCGTGCTGAACTTATGAAGATCAATCCTGGTATTTCTGACATGGAAAACAGATTATCAGCGATTGAAATGTTTATAGGGATCCCTGGCCAAAAAGACAGGGAAACCACACGAGCTGCTGAATCTTCTCATTCCTCCCCCAGTCATCATGATAAAGAGGGGGAGAAGAGCGCTGAAGACCTCTCCAAAAGCGCTGAAGACCTTTCCCATGATGAATCTATCAGGGGAGAGAAGACTGAAGAGGGTGAGAAGACAATTGAAGCTGAAGCAACCGCTGGACCTCAGGGAGATGAAAACCCTGAGGGAACCGAGAAGCTCGCCTTTGTATCTGAGGGGGAGAAACTCGAAGAAGAAGCTGAAGAAACTGAGTCTGAAGCTGAAGATGAAGAAGCCATCGATTTGTCTGATGCTGAACCATCCTCTTCTCCAAAGAATGATGATGACGAAGATAACGATGATGATGATTCTTTTATCGTCAAGCCTGCTCAGAGAACTAAAGCTCTTAAAGGGATTCTGATAAATGAACCTTCAGGGGAGCGGACAAAGACAAAGCCATCAGCATCTGAAGCTGACAAAGACAAAGGAAAAGGTGTCGTTGAAGATGATAATCTGATGATCTTGCTTAACAAGCCGGTTTGTCAGGTACATTAATCTGACACAACATCCCTCCTCTATACACTTTATCAGTTCTCTACCTCCGCAAACCTCTATACACAATCCCATTCTTTCCATCTCTGTTCTTACTTGTAAGATCGCTGCGTTTCAGCTAGTCATCTCCCCTGTTTGAGGATATCGCTGAAGTTCCTACAGCTGCGACTTCAACAACAATCCCAGCTCTCAACGCTGAAGAAATAATCCCAGTCTTGGAATTGATCTCTGAGACTGATGAACCTGAAGAACAAACTCTCTCTCACATAAACAGACCTTCCTTGGCTCCTCAAAAGCTAAGTGAAAAGGATCAAGAAAAGAGAGATGCAATGATCAAGAGACTCGAAGATCAGCGAATCATTCTGAAGCGTGATCAACTTCCTTTCGTTCCTCCAAAGTTCAGAGTTTCCCAAAAGGAATACAAGGAACACCTCAGAGCTGAACGCTTAATCGCTGAAAGAAAGGAAGCTGAAAAAAAAGATAGAGAATATGCCATCAAGCTTACTCAACGATCAATAAAAGACCCCAGGCTGAAAAGAGTTCCCATTGATGTTCAACGTCAGCTATGGGATGATGCTCAAAAGATCGTTAGAGAAAAGACTAAGGTCTCTGACACGACCTTGGAACGGGCTAAACAAATGCTGACCTATCGATCTAGACCATCCAAAATCCTCAAAGCAAACATCAGAGGAAAACTGTATGCCGACATTCCTGTTGTTGAAGTGGATGTCTACAGAGATGACAAAACCAAGCAAACTTTCTATGCTTCTACCTTAGAAAAGTTTGGTCTCTCTGAATGGTTAGAAACAAAATTAGCCATTCAGGGATCGCGCTCAAAGTACAAAAGCCATGTCGAGAAGATCTTAAACAAACAGATCGACCTGCTTTCTTCTGCTGTGGATATTCCTCCTCTTCCTCAACAAAGAAAAGTCTCTGCTAAGAAAAAGAAAGTCTCTGATTCAGGTCCTCCTATACGGAATGAAACAGGTATTGGTTTCTCTCGTGCTGAAGTTCTTGGCCCTAATGCTGATCTCTCAGCGCTTGACACCTCCCTACCACCTGGAGAAACTTTCATTCCTGGCACAGTTGTAAGTGATCCATATGGTATATTCTTTCTAGACTACGATGGAAACCATCACTTTCAACGTATCTCTGAGCTCCACCTCGCTCCCATCGAACAACTCAGAGATCTCTTATACTGGTGTGAAGTCAGACGCGACATCAAAGCTAGACACCTGAAGCCTTTGATTTTTTAAGAAGCTCTGAAGAAAAAGAATCAAGGAGTAGATGTCCTTGATTGGATGATTGCCACATCAATGACCCTTGATGAACAACTCATTAAGAAGAACCTTTTGACGGATAGGATCGCCTTGAAATTATTTCTATCCTTATCTGTCTACATCTTTTGTACTTGTAATTTTATTCGTTGTACTTGTAATTTTTCCACTTCCCTCTGTAATCTTTACAAAGTTTAAAGAAAAATTTCAGCGAACGTACTTTACTCCATCAGTACAGAAAAGATCCCAGAAAACAGTAAAAGGGACAAATATTTTATGAGTTCTTTTTATCCTTATGTTTTCATTATATAGCAATTTTCTCTGTTGCTATGTCATAATCAAATAGGGGGAGATTGTTGATCCAAACCCTCAGTGATTTGATAATGACCCTCTCTTATATACTTAGTGAAAATTGTAAGTAAACAATATGTATCAGAGTTTCACTATCGCTGATAAGTACTAAGATCTTCCAGTACCGCTGATAGGAACTCTCGCTCTATAGATTAAACATTCAGGGAAACTGTTCACCATAATACTCTGAGTCTGTTCAGTACTTATGGTGATCGCTGATAAGTTAGTTGTTTACTTATGATCCCTGAAGACAAATTTCACGTCAACATAGGTTCTACGCTGAAGTCGAAGATCAAGCTCAAGAACCAGCGGCAAGTCTCCTAATGAACTGATGCGGATCAGCGAAGACTCAGATTTGTCCACTCAACGTGAAGTATCAAGTACAAGACTTCAGCTATCGCTGAACTCTATCAATCGCTGACGAAGAATGATAGATCGCTGAATCATCGAAAAGTTGATCATGAAGTCTTCCGTACAAAGTACTTTTTGTCTCATCCACCCTTGCACGACTCCGTACGATATGTCAGAACAGAACCTCCTTATTGTCTGAAATCGTACAACCACTCTGATACTACACTGTTCAACATGCGGCTACTAAGGTTGTCAACAAAGGTCAATGACATGCAACCAATCAGCTGCTGCCACGTGTAAAGTGTAAACTGCAATGCATTAAATGCATGCAGTATATAAGAAGAAGAACTCACTTCACTTTTGAAGCAACTTGCTAACTCTGGACAAGTTCATCCTTCTTATCTTGAGATAGGTTATTATTAGTAATTTCCTTCTCCTTCTTAGTGCAAGAAACTTAGTGTTCCAACTTGTTTAGATTTAGGATTTATCCTTAATCTTGTTTCCGCAACAAGCTGTAAATTGTTAATGATTTATCAATAAACAATTTAGAAAAGTAAAATTTGTGTGTTTGTATTCAACCCCCCCTTCTACAAACTTGTATAACCCTTCGGGACCAACACAAGTGAAAACCGGGAAAGCGTGGAACTGTCTAGTCCACTAGTGACCGGTACTGGGAGTCACTTGAATTCAAACCCTCAAGTGATGAATGAGTTAGCAGCTAAGGGATGCAGTTACAAGGCCTTTGCCTCATGCAAGCCCCCTACTTTTAAGGGCGAGTATGACCCTATCTTGGCAATGAAATGGGTGAAGGAAATGGAACTGGTCTTCGATACATGCAAGTGTGCTGATGGGGATAGAGTAATGTTTGCTCTGTCCATGTTGAAATCTGATGCAGTTTACTGGTGGGAGGCTGAGACTGGGGGAAAGGGTTCGGCAATGGCTAAGGGGATGATGTGGGAAATGTTTGTGGACAGGTTTAAAGCTCAATTCTGTCCACTCGCGGCAGTGAAAAAGTTGGAAGAAGAGTTTCTGGGTCTGGATCAGGGAGGAATGACGGTGCGGGAGTATACTTCTAAGTTCATTGAGAAGTCCCGCTTTGCTGAATTGTATGTGCCAACAGAAGAGCGTCGGGTAGAATGATTCATCCATGGGTTGAAGAGCAGTATTCGGGAATTGGTTCTGACTAGAAACCCCACTACTTTTCAGGCGGCCATCAATACGGCCGAACTGATTGAGAAAGAAAAGAACCGTCAGACGACTGAGAGGGGTGGGGAGAAGCGCAAATGGGATGGTCCGGGTAACGACTCAAGAAGAGGGAAAATGTTCCGACCAGGCAACCGTGTTAGCAAGGATGCCGCTGGGCAAACGTGTTCGAAGTGTAACAAGGTGCACCGGGGAGAATGCATGGCAGGTTCAAACTTATGCTACCGGTGTGGCTTGCCCGGTCATATGGCAAAGGACTGTCCCAAGGGAGGATCATGTCACCAGTGTGGAGCTAAGGGTCACGTGCGGTATGATTGTTCGCAGTTGAAAAAGGGTGGAACGACTCAGTACGGGGAACGTCAGGGAGGAAAGGGCGACGATAAGGGTGTAGAACCGGCGCGTCCGAAGGGACGTGCATTCCGCATGACTGCGGAAGAGGCGGAGGAATTTCCGGATGTTGTGGCAGGTACGTTTCCAGTGAACTCCCTATGTGCCAAGGTGTTATTTGATTCGGGAGCAAATCGCTCCTTTGTATCGTGTACGTTTATGAAATGTTTGGGGGTGAGGCCTAGACGTTTGGAGAGGGCACTAGAGGTGGAAACCGCTAATGATAGTCTGGTGTACGTTAAGGAGGTGGTAGAAGGTTGTGTCATAGAGATAGAAGGGAGGTTAGTTCCTATGAAGTTATATCCCATGGCAATGGGAGAGTTTGATGTGGTGTTGGGTATGGATTGGTTAGCCGCGAATGATGCGAATATCGTTTGCAACAAAAAGTTAATCAGGATTCAGTCACCTGAGTGGGATCCTATAGTGATTTATGGGGACCGCCGTAATAGAAAGAATAGCCTTATCTCTATGATTAGGGCTACTAAGTGCTTGAGGAAAGGGTGCCAAGGATTCTTGGCGTACGTGTTGGACGCCAAGAAAGAGAAGCGTGGGGTGGGTGATGTGCGAGTAGTAAACGAGTACCCGGAAGTATTTCCGGGTGACTTAACAAGTCTACCTCCGGATCGTCAGATTGAGTTCAGAATTGATCTGACGCCTGGTGCTGCACCAATTGCCCGCGCGCCGTATAGACTAGCACCGTCCGAAATGAAGAAAATGATGACTAAGTTGCAGGAGTTGTTAGATAAAGGATTCATCAGACCGAGTACGTCTCCATGGGGAGCGTCTGTGCTCTTCGTGAAGAAGAAGGACGGTACTATGCGAATGTGCATAGATTACCGAGAACTCAACAAGGTCACGATCAAGAATAAGTATCCGATCCCGAGGATTGACGACCTGTTCGATCAGTTACAAGGAGCCAGTTATTTCTCCAAGATAGACCTGAGGTCAGGGTATCATCAACTCAAGGTGAGGGAGGAGGATGTGCCGAATACGGCATTCAGGACCAGGTATGGACACTACGAATTCTTGGTGATGCCGTTCGGGCTAACCAACGCCCCGACAGCATTCATGGACTTAATGAATAGGGTATGCCAACCCTATTTAGACCAGTTCGTGATAGTGTTCATAGACGATATCCTGATATTTTCAAGATCAGAAGAGGAGCACGAAAGTCACCTTCGGACGATTCTCGAGCTGTTAAAGCAAGAGAAGTTATACGCGAAGTTTTCCAAATGCGAATTTTGGTTGAGAAAGGTGCAGTTTCTCGGGCACGTGGTGTCTGAGAAGGGAATCATGGTTGATCCGTCTAAGATCGAAGCCATCCGAGATTGGGAACAACCAAAGAATCCGTCAGAAGTCATAAGTTTCCTCGGACTGGCGGGTTACTACCGAAAGTTCATCAAGGACTTTTCGCGTATCGCCATGCCACTAACGTCCCTAACCAAGAAGAATGTAAAATTCGCCTGGTTGGAGAAGCAAGAGGAGGCCTTTCAAGAGCTAAAAGATATGTTGAGCAGCGCTCCGGTGTTGTCGTTACCGGACGGTACTGAGGATTTCGTGGTATTCAGTGACGCATCGAAGCTTGGTTTGGGTTGTGTACTTATGCAACGAGGTAAGGTGATCGCTTATGACTCCCGACAGTTAAAGGATCACGAGGCTCGTTATCCCATGCATGATCTAGAATTGGCTGCAGTGGTTTTTGCCTTGAAGATTTGGCGACATTACCTGTATGGAACGAAGTGCCAGATCTTCACGGACCACAAAAGCTTATGTCATCTCTTTGACCAAAAAGAGTTGAATATGCGCCAAAGGAGATGGATTGAATTGTTGACCGACTACGATTGTAAGATCGAATATCATCTAGGGAAGGCAAACGTGGTGGCGGACGCTTTGAGCCGTAAGGAACGAAGTGCAACCCCCAGTATTGTGGCCATGAGGGCTGAGGTGACATTCAATCTGTTAGCGGAGATAAAGAAATGTCAAGCTGAAGCGCTCGAAGCCATTAATCTCAAGAAGGAAAGAATGGTAGGGCAAGTGTCTTCGCTAGTGGATGATGGTCGAGGGGTGAAATGTCTAAATGGGAGAATCTGGGTTCCGAAACTCGGAGAGCTCCGGAAGCTAATTCTGGAAGAAGCTCACAAATCAAAGTACACGATTCACCCCGGGACCAACAAGATGTACGGAGATCTGCGTCGAGACTATTGGTGGCCGGGAATGAAAAAGGATGTAGCTCATTTAGTGGAGACCTGTATGACGTGTTCGCGTGTAAAGATCGAACACCAACGACCGTACGGGAAGCTTCAGTCGTTAGAGATACCGATGTGGAAATGGGACCTGATCACGATGGATTTTGTGACCCATTTGCCTAGAACTCCAAAGGGTTATGACGCCATATGGGTGATCGTGGACCGTCTCACAAAGTCGCCACACTTCTTGCCTATTCGAGAGTTTTACTCGATGGAGCGGTTAGCAAAATTGTATATCGATGAGATTGTAACCCGTAATGGGGTGCCATCGTCGATAGTATCTGACCGGGATAGCAGATTTACTTCCACGTTTTGGAAAAGCTTCCAAAGAGAAATGGGTTCGCAGATTAAGATGAGTACCGATTATCATCCTCAGACTGACGGTCAGAGTGAGCGAACGATTCAAACATTGGAGGATATGTTGAGGGCATGCACTTTAGACTTTCAAGGCTCTTGGGAGAAGCACCTACCGTTAATCGAGTTCGCTTACAATAACAGCTATCACTCGAGCATCAAGGCAGCGCCATTCGAGGCACTCTATGGTAGGAAATGTCGGACTCCATTGTGTTGGAACGAGGTCGGAGAGAGACACTTAGCCGAACCAGAAATTGTTCAGCGGACTTCGGACAAGATTTTCCAAGTACGCGAGAGATTGAAGGTCGCTCGCGACCGACAAAAGAGTTATGCGGATAAGAGGCGGAAAGACATAGAATTTCAGGTCTGGGATTTTGTTTTGTTAAAGGTATCCCCGTGGAAAGGAGTGGTGCGGTTCGGGAAACGTGGGAAGTTAAGCCCGCGTTACATCGGACCATTCGAGATTACGGAACGAATTGGGGAAGTGGCGTATAGGTTGGATCTACAGGAAGAACTGCGTGGTATCCATAATGCGTTCCATGTGTCTAATTTAAGGAAATGTTTGGCCGATGTGACCAAAGCAGTGCCGTTAAATGACATCAAAGTGGATGAGAAACTAAATTTCATAGAGGAACCTGAAGCCATCACAGATGTTAAGGTAAGAAAGTCACGGAACAAGGAGACTAAGCTAGTTAAGGTGCAGTGGCGACACCACAAGGGTCTAGAGGCGACCTGGGAGTTGGAGTCGGAAATGAAAGAAAGACACCCGCATCTCTTCTAATAAGGAATTCCGGGGACGGAATTCTTTTAAGGGGGGAGTGTTGTAACAACCGGGTTTTCTTTTTGTAAATATGCAAGTTTAGTGGTCTTTGTGCAAGAATTTAAAAGTTAAGCTGAGGGACTAGTTTGCAATTATTGTTGGTGGGAAGTATTTTTTATATTTGAAAGGTATATAATGGCACAAACTTCTAGGGTTGGTGGTTGAACCGTCACGTTTATCTAATCGAAGTAATGGCTAAAAACGGGTTAAGGATCACTTTTAGACTTTATGGGTTCAAACAGCCGCAGTGTCCGGACACTGTTGTGCAGTGGTGTCCGGATGTTTGTATATGTCCGGGTAAGGGTTGTGAGATTTACCGGGTGGGCACGTTTTCGGATAGTGGGTCCGGAAAGGGGTAGCGTCCGGATAAGTGCGTTCGGAAAGAGTGAGAGTCCGGATAGGACGCCCAGAAAGTTCTGAGCGTCCGGGAAGCTCTGTATCCGGAATGTTGAGATACCCGGACAGTGGAGTATCCGAGTTGTGGTGACGTCCGGACAGTGTCAAATTGTACAGTAGGGTCAGACCGTCCGAACTGATATGAATCTGATGCCTTAGGTGTTCGTCTGGGTTAGCTTGGACATATTTAAGAAGTGCTTCTTGCGATAACCAGAGGTGAGTTCCCTAAACCCTTTTACGACGCAAAGTGATAAATGTTTTAACTAATTATGGTTTTACCGAGCATGAAATGTTATGAACTGATTGCATGATTTTCACGAACGTATCTGTTTTATTAAATGAAATGTTGCACATGAAGAAATGAAGGACATGACGTATGAATATTTTAACTTACATGTTTTCATGAACGTACTTGTATGCTATGTGGTGTCGGTCTGCACTGTGGGGTCAGAGAGAGGTTCTCGGGATCTGAGGATCCCTTGGACATGTATGACAGGCCGGTAGGTTGGAATTCGTTTCCCTCCTATCCGGTAGAGGGGAGTCCGAGTGGGCTCCAAGGAGGGCGAGAAGGGAACCTAATGGAACCCTGATCGCACAATGTTTATGTGATCCACACACAGTGCAGTACCATGAATGATGATGCATTATAGTTTATTGATAAAGGTTTTCCAACTGTTTTACATGTTGTTTTCGGAGGGAATTCAGTAGACCTTTTGGTCTAACCCTCGCTTTCAAAACTAAACCATTTTCAGGTAAGCGCACAATCGGTTCTTCTAGTAAGAACTAGGAAAGACGACAAGAGGGACTTGGAGATTAGAGCAACTCCAGACTTTGTTCTTGATGCCTATAGTTAGTACTCGGCTGTGGATTTAGAGACTTCCGCTGTCATTGTTTGCTTAGTATGTTTTAGTAATGATGTCAAGACAAGATTAATCATGTAATTCAAATGCTCATTTTATGTTACCGCATGTTTAAGAATTTGGGACGTTACAATGTTCAATAATATTAGATACGTGGTTTGAATTATCTATTGGTTTTGGACTACCAATATCTTGGAGATTCCAGTTACATGATTGAGTAATTTCATTCCATTTAAGTCGTTTAGGAATTTGAATTTTAGTATGTTGAGGGTTGGCTTCAAATATTAATGTTTCATCTTTAGGGCTTGATATCTTAGTTTTTGGTTCAATTGTTGAAATCATAGTTTTGTAACATACTCTGTAGATTACAGCTACAGGTTTAGTGTCTTCTTTGAATTCTAAATTCTTTGTTTTGATAGTGAGAACTAAAGTATCTAATATATTTGGATCAAATAATCCTACAGAAAAATTGGGATAACAATTAAAGTAAATTGGGTCATTTGAGACATTAGTTTCTGCCATGGAAAGGATTGAATTTTGGAAGTTAGTGTGCCTAGCATCCCTAAGTATTAATAATACTGGGCATCTATTCCTAATCTAAACAAATGTTTGATAGCAACTTGAACTAATCCAACATGTAAAAATTTGTATTTTTGTCTATGTTGTATTATGGATGATTTGGATAAGAGGGTAAGATTACTATAATATTTATTTATTGATACAGTTTGTTCTGTAGCTTTGATTGAATATTCTTGAAAGTAATCAAAAGTTCCTATCTTTTAAACTGTTTTAACATCTTGTTTGGGAATTGTCCAATTTGTTAAGCTTTGCTCAATATTTGAAATATGAATTTCTGAAGAATTCATATTGAGATCATTCTCTTCTATGTTATCATTTTCAGAAGAATGTTTTTTAGTGAATAAATTCATAGATAAATTCATAACTTTATATATTTAGCAAAATCTATTTAAAGGGTTGTTTTATGATTAAAGAGTAATACCTTCTTTAATTACTTCTTGAATAATCAGAGGGACCACCTTCGGAGGGACCACCTTCGGAGGGACCACCCATGGATAGTCGTGGTACGGCTGGACGGCTTACCTCTTGCGCCACTTACGCTACTCCAGCCGACTGGGCTGACCAACACCGACATAAAAAGGCTAACCAACACTGACATCCAGTTTGTATTAAAAGAATATATTTTCTTTAATTTAAAACAATCTTTAAATATACTTTGTAAAGTTTTACAAAGTCTAGTATTCATCTAGCATTCATCTACAAATTCCCACCGCTTCTGGCTCTGATACCATTCTGGGAACGATTCTAAGAACGATGAACGATTCTAAGAACGATATATATATATATATATATATATATCCTTTAACTGCCATTAAATACCAAATGCACAATCTTTTTTCATCCATTCACATATAGAACTCCAAATCCTATTAAAAGTCAATGAACATTAAAACTACCACATCCATAAAATTTCTTCATCAATATAATAAAAACCAATAGTCATTACAAAAATATCCACAAACTTGTTTCTTCAAAGACATCATCAACATTCTACCTCTCAATTGTTTGTTAACATCCAACATGACTTTCTTCCTAGAACTAGCTCAATATTTACGAAATAGATTGTCGGGAAATGTGAATTCTATCATGTTTAATTTCCAAGTGACAGGAGCGAAAATTACGACATGACAAGACTTTTCACATTGGTTATACTTTGTAATCGCCCTAAAAAGAAACGATAAATAACTTTGTGTCAATAATTAATTAACAATAAAAATAAACATCAATTTTATATCAATGTAATACATTACTTACATTTCCATCATCTATTTGATCTGGTAAGTTTCGACCGTCTTTCCTTCCGACATCTTCGAATCCAGTATATATACTAAGCGATGTCTAGGCCGTATGATTAGCAACGACCAATGATGCCTCAAAAAGGTTAAAACAATAATGTTAGTAAACTTAAAGCGTAAACTATATATATATATATATATACATACATACATATATATAGGGGTTAAATCAAATGAGAACCACAAATATGTTATAAACCGTGAGAACCGATATAAAAAAATATTTTTTTACATGATATTTTTTCATCAAATGCTAGGATTTATTATATTTTGCTTCACATATATGTGTTTCATAATATGATAGCTTCACATGGATTTGTTTCACCATGTGAATATTTTTTACGAGTATTTTTCATTTCACTAGGTGAAACAAAATTCGTTTTTCACATGTAATCTTTTCATAAGGTGAACACGAACATATGTGTAACAATATATTAAATCATAAGTTTTGATGAAAAAAAAATCATGTAAACAAATATTTTTTATTGGTTCTCACGGGTTTGTAACATATTTGTGGTTCTCATTTGATTATCGTCCTATATATATATATATATAGGGTTGAGTTCATTTGTTAACCTCCTATTTTGTGTTAACTTTATTAACTTCATTCAACCAATAAGAATCCATTTTAGTTGGTGGTTTCAAATTTATATATAACCATTAAATAGGGGCATGGATGAAATTCCATGTTTTTGTTTTATTACATTGATTTATTAAGGGAGTTACAAAAGTCAAAATTTCCTTGATTCTAGCTATATTATTATTTCTCAAAAAAAAAATTAGTCTTTTCTATCAAATTAGTGTTTGAATTCCAATTGTTGCATCATGAACATGAGTGATCAAGGTGTTTTCAACGACGTTGAAGATAGAGTAGACGTAGATGTTCATTTAAACATGAACAAATATATATTGTTCATATAGGTTCACTTAGGCTTATATTTCATCCTTGTTCATGCATAACCTTAATATTTGCACATCATACATGATGTGACATCAATATTACATGCTCAAAATGGAATAGTAATTAAGTAGTAAGTAACACCATGTAATTTCAGAGTAATCGAACATGAATGAACATATAGTTGCTCATATATGAACAATCTGTTGTTTGCATATAATTGAACAATTATGAACATATAATTGAACCAATATGAACATATAATTGAACAAATATGAACATATAATTGAACAATTAGGAACATTGGATTGAACATAGGAACAATATGTTCAACTATAGGAACATTAATTACACGACCTAATTAATGAAAAAACGTAGGTTGTGTCAAATTCCAAAATTACCCTCTTCATTTGTGTTCAATGGGAGAATTAATTACACGACTTAATTTCTTAATTAATTAATAAATGGTTTTAATCTCAACCGTAAACAAGAAAATGAATGGCTAAGATGAAGTTAATAAAGTTAATACAAAATGGGAGGTTAACAAATGAACCTCCCTCTGTCTCTCTATATAGAGAGAGAGGAAAGTTCAAATAAAAACTCATTTTCAATTGTGAACATGAGGACGGATCTTGGCCCTTCCATCTATATTGATCCAATGACTCATATTAAATAGAGTTTTTAATTGAAATTATTAATTAAGGTGATTAGGGGTAAAAATGGAAGATAATTAAAAGGGAAATTAATTAAAATACCCTAAGTTTGACCAAGTCTTACCAAAATGCCCTAAATCTCTCCCAGTTTGCCAAAATGCCCTTTTTTCCGCGATGGAGCCCGCGATCGCGGGCTCAGGGACCATTTCTGACACTTTTTTAAACTTGCAGGGACCATTTTTGAAAAATTCAATCCCGCGATCGCGAAGGAATCCCGCGATGGTTTATTTTTGTGACTTTTTAATTGCAAGGAACCATTTTTGAAAAATTCCAGGGACCATTTTTGAAAATTTTGGCCCGCGTACACCCGCGTGACCACTGTACACCCCGCGTTTTGAACGATTTGATGAATTTAAAATTAAATGTTACACTTTCAACCCCTATACTTATTTACTAAATTTACTTTATACCTTTTACTTTCATAATTTAATTTTACATTTAACACATATAATCGTTTATTAACTAAAATACGTTAAAAATACGTTTTAATTTTAACAAGTTACACCATTGTAATCGTCTCTTCGATACGTTCGAAATGAGCCCAATCTTGAATTTTTTTGGATTTATATATTTTAATATATATCATATACAATACATAAAAAAATATTTTTTATATTTAAAATTCATACTCTTATTGTTAATTATTTAATTTATGGTACATCTTTTTTTTTCAATTTTGTTTTACACTCCTATCGCATTAACATAATAATCATATATTAACTAATTCATTAAATCGTTTTAAATTATTATTACTTGAATGTGTTTATAGATATTGTGAAAATGGGTATTTGGCGAATGATGATTCATGTGTGTTTGGAGCTGAAGTATTTGCAGTTACAGAGTATGCACAAAATGATCGATATATTTCCAACGTAACTTAGATTAAAATTATCTCCTCCAGTTCAGTCTCGTCCCGTCCCATCCAGTTCAGTCCCGTCCAGTTCCGTCTCGTACCATCTAGTATGCGTACCAAACGCTACCTAAGAGTACCATAAATTAAATAATTAACTATAAGCGTATGAATTTTAAATATAAAAAATATTTTTTATATAGTGTATATGATATATATTAAAATATATAAATCAAAAAAATTCAAGATTGGGCTCATTTCGAACGTATCGAAAAGACGATTACAATGGTGTAACTTGTTAAAATTAAAACGTATTTTTTAACGTATTTTAGTTAATAAACAATTATATGTGTTAAATGTAAAATTTAAATTATGAAAGTAAAAGGTATAAAGTAAAATAAGTAAATAAGTATAGGGGTTGAAAGTGTAAATTTCAATTCGAAATTGTGATTTTGATTTGATATTTACACTTTCAACCCCTCTACTTATTTATTAACTTTACTTTGTACCTTTTACTTTCATAATTTAATTTTACATTTAACACATATAATCGTTTATTAACTAAAATACGTTAAAAAAATACGTTTTAATTTTAACAAGTTACACCATTATAATCGTTTTTTCGATACGTTCGAAATAAGCCAAATCTTAAATTTTTTTGATTTATATATTTTAATATATATCATATACACTATATAAAAATATTTTTTATATTTAAAATTCATACGCTTATAGTTAATTATTTAATTTATGGTACTCTTAGGTAGTGTTTGGTACGCATACTAGATGGGACGGGACGGAACTGGACAGGACTGAACTGGATGGGACGGGACGGGACTGAACTGGAGGAGATAATTTTAATCTAAGTTACGTTGAAAATACATCGATCCTTTTGTGCATACTCTGTAACTGCAAATACTTCAGCTCCAAACACACATGAATCATCATTCGCCAAATACCCATTTTCACAATATCTATAAACACATTCAAATAATAATAATTTAAAACGATTTAACGAATTAGTTAATATATGATTATTATGTTAATACGATAGGAGTGTAAAACAAAATTGAAAAAAAAAGATGTACCATAAATTAAATAATTAACAATAAGAGTATGAATTTTAAATATAAAAAATACTTTTTTATGTAGTGTATATGATATATATTAAAATATATAAATCCAAAAAAATTCAAGATTGGGCTCATTTTGAACGTATCGAAGAGACGATTACAATGGTGTAACTTGTTAAAATTAAAACGTATTTTAGTTAATAAACGATTATATGTGTTAAATGTAAAATTAAATTATGAAAGTAAAAGGTATAAAGTAAATTTAGTAAATAAGTATAAGGGTTGAAAGTGTAACATTTAATTTTAAATTCATCAAATCGTTCAAAACGCGGGGTGTACAGTGGTCACGTGGGTGTACGCGGGCCAAAAGTTTCAAAAATGGTCCTTGGAATTTTTCAAAAATGGTCCCTTACAATTGAAAAGTCACAAAAATAAACCATCGCGGGATTCCTTCCCGATCGCGGGATTGAATTTTTCAAAAATGGTCCCTGCAAGTTTAAAAAAGTGTCAGAAATGGTCCCGGAGCCCGCGATCGCGGGCTCCATCGCGGAAAAAAGGGCATTTTAGCAAACTGGGAGAGATTTAGGGCATTTTGGTAACACTTGGTTTGACTTAGGGTATTTTAATTAATTTCCCTAATTAAAACTCACGCCTACCATGTTTGACTTTTTATTTTCTTTTTTAGTTAAATTTTTTACCCCCCTTAAAGTTTAAAATAAATTAACTTAAAAATTACTAACATTTTAATCAAACAAATTACATCAAAAAATGAGAATTTCGTGCTCTTCGATATGACATCCATCTCGATATAGTTTTTTTTTGTTGTTTTAACCGTTTTTACGTGAAATGTCATATATGTGTTATATTCGGTATGAATATTTATGTATGTTCAAGTGCGTACAACATCTCGACACCGTAAGTCCGTATCTCGACATCACCTTCTACAACACTTTCTTCAGCGTTCTAAGGTATCGTGTTCTTCATTACCATAACCCAACACCTATCAAGATTAATCGGGAACCTATCGAGTTTCGATTGTGAACCGATGAACAAAAGAGAGTGCGTCACGTCTCCACACCTTCACGAGTCACTCATGTATTATTCTTCATGAATATTCAGTATGAATAATACATCATTCAGGGTGAATAATACACGATTCATGAATTCATGTATTATTCATCCTGAATACTGTATTATTCATCCTGAATATTGTATTATTCATCATGAATAGTGAATGTGTAACGTCCCAAAAATTACAAGCAAATTTAAATTTTTTAAATAAACATTTCATTTATAACAACTCATTAAATGATCCCAACGTTTCGTTTGTAAACTCATAATTAATATCTTCATAATAACAACCAGCGGAATAAACGTTTAATTATTAAAAACCATAAAGTAACCAGCTTTCCTCGCGCGCCAGTGTGTACTCGTCACGCCTTGGAGCCACTCGTACCTGAAACCACAGTTTATTGGGGAAAGGGTAAGCACGAAGCTTAGTGAATTCTACACCATAAGTAACACAGTTATTTCCACACCACCATAAACAGATAATTGCACATAAACAGCATTCAAGTCTACGAACAAATCATAAACCTGCATACTCACACCAACCCACCTAATAGGCATCCGTCGGTCCCACCGACCACACGACCATCGTGCAAACGCAACCCGGCACCCCCGGGTTCATACGCCACCCGCGTATACAACCTTCGGTCCCACCGAATTACTACGCCACCCGCGTATGTGACCCTCGGCCCCGCCGAACTCCTACGCCACCCGCGTAGTCACAACAATAAAGGTCCGACTAGACACCCCACTATTTAACCCCGCATCAAAAGCAAATAGAACTACCACATACATACACAACGTAATGTAAAAATAACCGACATTAATTATAGTGAGAGAACTCACCTCGAATGCGCGCCTAGCTCAGCAATACAATTTCAAGCTTCCCAATTATGGTCACTTCCCAGCACCTAAACGCACGTTAAAACGTATCAATACGAGACCCGGACCCTAATACACGACGCACGCTTAAACCGTCACTAAAACTACCTTCCGGTCTAACCAAACAGGTCTGTTCGGGACCTGTTTCGACCCCTTTAATCCCAGCAAATTCTCAATATTATTACATGGCCAGAAAGTGCTCTGAGTTAGGGTTCCAAGAACATATTATACGCCTCCTAACGATTTTTCTACAATTTACTATGGATTTTACAAAAACAGTTCGCGGAACAGCGAAAAACAGCACCTTACAGTACAAAACGACGATTTTACCTATGCTACGTTCCGAACTGGATTTTTCACAAAACACAGAAAAGTTGCTAGACTCAGAAAGGGAACGTTTGGCACCGATTTCACCCCAATCCGAGCTACGAGCAAAAAGTTATGGCTATCGCAAGACAGTGACAGATTACTGAGTTTTCACATGAAATCATAAACGGTTTTTGCAAGAAACTAACAACGGTTTCGGGCTTCCCTTCGCGGTTAATAGGGCTGGGCTACAGTGGCGCTAGGGTTCCGCTGCATCGCTGCCCATTGCCACCTCCGGCAGCGGGACACGGCGGCGGCGGCGGTTCTCCGGCTAACCCGAAACGCGCACCCGAACACTAAACACACCGACGACTCTCTCTCTCTCTCGAGACCATCCTAACGCACGCGCACCACCCCTTCTACACCACCATCACCGGTGGTGGTCTACGGCAGCCACCGCCTGCAGCGGCCAAGGCCGCGTGCGGCGGCAGCGGCGGTGGCGTTGGGTTGTCGGCGATGAAGACAAGAAGAAAAGAAAAACGAGAGTTACGGATTACCTTACGACGATGCCACGCAACAGCCCCCGATCCTCTCTCTCTCGAAATCTCCAGCGAACAGCAGCAGCTACCTCCGGCGGCTATCTCTCTCTCTTCGCCCTTCTCTCTCTCGCGATCTCTCTCACTCTCTCCTTTCTCTCACTCCGGCGCCGAACACCAAGAAAAGAAGGAGGAAGGGATTTAGGGTTTTCGATGGTTGTTGCTTGGCTCAAAAGAAACGAGAAGGGGAAAAAATATGGGGGAGGGGAACTCTCGGCCATGGGCCGAGCCCCATGCAGAATTTTAACAAAATTGCATTGTGGTCCTTTGACATCCAAGAAATTCTCATAACTACAATAATATAACTAAGTTTAACAATAAGGTTCTCATGACAAAATCCCATAACCAACCATCAATTTACAGGTGAACCTTTTAAAAATAATTAAAATTAAATAATTAATAAACGTACCAAGACACGGGCTTTACAACTCTCCCCCACTTGAATTAGACTTCGTCCTTGAAGTCTATGCCCGCGAATAGCTCTAGATAATTCTCCCGCATCTCAGCCTCGGGTTCCCAAGTCCACTTGGAACCCCTTCGGTGTTGCCACTGGACTTCCACTAACTGGAACCTACATTTCTCACACCGTCAAAAATTTCTCTAATACTCTGCTTACCAACAAAACTCCTTCCAGAACACTCCAACAACGGGAATCGTTCTTAGTTAAACGACTTTGATTGTCTCCCAACCCTAGATGTTCCATACATCCTGATTCAAATTTCAAGCTCTAACCATTCTAAAGCTGCTCACAGTATACCCTACAGGATACTCGACTACGATCATTCCTACCCTTAACTGTCGATTAACTTCCACGAATTCTAATAGACTCCAAAGATTATCAATAAATTATATTAACAAAACATCGACCCCCTGCCGAACATCGGTCCAACCGATTACAATAACAAACATCGGCCACCCGCCGAACATCGGTCCAACCGATTATAATAACAAACATCGGCCACCCGCCGAACATCGGTCCAACCGATTACAATAACAAACATCGGCCACCCGCCGAACATCGGTGCAACCGATTACAATAACAAACATCGGCCACCCGCCGAACATCGGTGCAACCGATTACAATAACAAACATCGGCCACCCGCCGAACATCGGTCCAACCGATTACAATAACAAACATCGGCCACCCGCCGAACATCGGTCCAACCGATTACCATAACGAACATCGGCCACCCGCCGAACATCGGTCCAACCGATTACCATAACAAACATCGGCCACCCGCCGAACATCGGTCCAACCGATTACCATAACAAACATCGGCCACCCGCCGAACATCGATCCAACCGATTACAATGAATCACATAAGCGTGGTATTATCCTAGACACTATCACAAATAGATATCCCCCACAATCAAGTCAGCTAACACACACGTAGGTCATTCCCTTAACCGATACTACCCGGTCTACATTACCAACACACGTGGAATACCCAACCTCCCACCGTCGACGTATCCCCCACACGCTCTACAAAGCTAATTTATCTGAACTGAGGATACACCCTGACGCCTACCTCTCAGGTAACGCCTCAGGGCCCCGCACATCGGAATTACCTCTCAAGTAAGTGCCCACAACTATATCCTCCTAGCACCTACTAGAAAGCCTAGGCTATAACACCTGAACACCGGGGCCTCACCCCGAGATACCCAACCGACCACTACCAGCGACTGACTAACGTGCCTAAGGATCCAGAGCAAAACAGCCTACCCACAAGTGCCTATTCCGGATTGTCTCCCTCACCCAAACGTGTAAATACTCGACGTGCAATGAATGCCAAACAGTGCGACAAAACAATTCATCAACAAGACTCCACCTTGAGTCATTAAAACCGGGCAATTAGCCCATGACTAATTCCAAGTCAAAATCGAGCAAAATGCTCCACGCTTGCTAGACCCATAAGTCGGTCAAAAACGCGCTTAAATAAAGTCTAAGCAAGCAATACTCTAAAATCAACATTAGTCCCAAACTCAACACGGTTTAAACAAAAGAGTTTTCCCAAAGGACTCACACCCTTAAAATTCTCAAAATGACACATAACACTTAAAAGCGCATTTCCCAAATGGTTTACAAAATCATTTACAAAAATGTTTTCAACGTCTAGACTTTTCATTTCAAAAAGACCGCAGGCAATAAAACTACTATTACCAGGTCGGTAGTTACGCAAAAATGGACACGCTCGTCCACATATGAAAATCATGTTGTAAATCATTTCATTGCAGCTTAGTTGACTCACAAAACGTAAAGCGAAATAAATAATTTCTTTGAAAATGAACCGTCGCGGTTCTAGTATGAATTGACTCATGACATGTATTTAAAGTAACCGCTCGACCTTCCATCGGGTGCGACAAAAATGTGCACATAATTTCAAAATCAGTTCCATGACATTTGACCCCAAAATTCCTCTTTTTCAACAAAAATGTCGTGGCACATGGTTAACTAACAAATCTTACGCGCGTCGGATAGTCATACAAAACGATGAAACGGTTTACAAATATATTTTTGTTAAAACACAACTGTCTCGTGTAAGTTTCAAACTTAAAGATAAAAACCAATCCGTTTCCATCATTTGAAAATATCGACTAAAATCTCATAAAATCTCAAAAGGTGGGGTTCTTTAAATTGATTTCCAAGATTTCCCCAAATGGTCACATAAACAAATAAGATATGCACCTCGTGACATTAAACCCACACGACTCGACATGCCGTAAAACAAAACTTATTTTAACCAAATCACTCAATTAGCTTTATACAGACATCATGGAATGTAACTTTCCGTCTCAACTCTAACATATGTGGAGGAGTTCCAATGTTAAAGTCACAAGCCGTAGTCACTTGCCCAACATTTTAAACACCACAAAACACGGATATCATCTTACCCGAAAGAACCGTTGGAAAAATAACGAAAATGAGACAAATTCTAACAAAGTTTGCACTCCCGTGATAAAACGATTTCATACATTTTCAAAACCATATTTTCAAAATCTTGTGCGTGTGCTAAACACTTCCCAAAATTTCAAAACACCATCCATAAAAATGATTTGAAACACAAGAATTTGTTAATGCAATCTATTTCAAAATCAAACTTTGTGCATGACTCAGTCGGCATTCTACGCCTCGACTCCTACTCCTCCAAATCTCTCCGATCCACTAACGTCATCCGGACATTTAAACCTCTTAGGCAAGTTGGGAAATTACGCCAAATAATCCCTGCGATTTTTCCTCAAATCAAAGTCGGCTCTATAAGCCTATGATTCTAGCACAATCATCCTCATCGCCACTCCAAGTGATTAATACTAGAATCGTCCTTTTATTCCAACGACTACTAATTTACAACCTTCGTCACTACCCCAACGATCATCCCATCAAAGCACATCAAGTACACACCTGTACCAGTGGATCTACTATAGTTGTCTCTCCTCGTGACGGCTATTCTGGGTAGATAATACAACGCGTTATCAGCACATAACAACGCACACTAACAACACTCACGCCTAACTCCTTGGATTCCTCGTGACTTCCCCGACTCGAGCATTGATCCTGTGCCTCCGGTAGTAGGAGCTCTACTACTACCATCCACACCTATCATCGCCCGTTCCGAGTTCCATCCCAAAGGGTCCAAGTAGCTCCTTGCCGATAACTATACCCATATGCCCGCATCAGCATATGTACACACTCTTCCTAGCTCCCTAGGAATTCCACCCCCAAACACTACCCTTGCTACAACGAAATTTCTACTAGTCATGACGAGTCGCCTCGCGAATGCACAGTCGCACACAGTGCAAACCAGATAGACATTCGAATGTAAGATTCTATCCTACAACGGTTGGACTCAAACAAGAGCTGCGCAATAGAACTAAATCCGACATTCTAAGGCTATTCGGTTCCTACCGCATACGACCTATAGTGCATCCACCTAACAACCTATCAAGGCTAGCATAACCTCCTATTAGCAAGCAACAAACATGAAATACAGTGTAATAAGCACCAAGCAATTTAGCATACATACTCCTATGTTCTAGAAAGCAATCTAGCACACATACTCATACATAAACACCCTTCCCAGCTCTCTAGGAACTTCCTCTTATCCCACTACCCTTGCTACTACCGAATCCCTACTAATTATAACGAGCGACCTCGCGAATACCCGATTATATGCAGTGCGAAATAAATAGACATTCGAATACAAGATTCTATCCTAGAACGGTTGGACTCAAACAAGAGTTGCGCAATAGAACTAAATCAAATATTCTAAGGCTATAAATCTCTTACTGCATACAACCTAGAGGGCATCCACTTAGTAACCTATCATAATTAGCATAAATTCCTAATAGCAAGCAGTACAAAATACATCATAGTGTCCACAACAGGCAATCTAGCATGCATACTCTATGATCTGGAAAGCAATAAAACACTAAGTACTGTACCTTTCCCCTTTGGCTCCGGCTGACTGTACACACTGCGCCTCCGATCACCGTTTCTCAAACGGATTTTTCCTTCTTTTTATTTCCCAAAAACTTTAAAGAAAATTTCTATAGCCGCAAACTTGAGATCAAACACACCGAAATGCGTTTGATTCACTCAAGCCGTGCCCTGATACCAAGTTGTAACGTCCCAAAAATTAGAAGCAAATTTAAATTTTTTAAATAAACATTTCATTTATAACAACTCATTAAATGATCCCAACGTTTCGTTTGTAAACTCATAATTAATATCTTCATAATAACAACCAGCGGAATAAACGTTTAATTATTAAAAACCATAAAGTAACCAGCTCTCCTCGCGCGCCAGTGTGTACTCGTCACGCCATGGAGCCAATCGTACCTGAAACCACAGTTTATTGGGGAAAGGGTAAGCACGAAGCTTAGTGAATTCTACACCATAAGTAACACAGTTATTTCCACACCACCATAAACAGATAATTGCACATAAACAGCATTCAAGTCTACGAACAAATCATAAACCTGCATACTCACACCAACCCACCTAATAGGCATCCGTCGGTCCCACCGACCACACGACCATCGTGCAAACGCAACCCGGCACCCCCGGGTTCATACGCCACCCGCGTATACAACCTTCGGTCCCACCGAATTACTACGCCACCCGCGTATGTGACCCTCGGCCCCGCCGAACTCCTACGCCACCCGCGTAGTCACAACAATAAAGGTCCGACTAGACACCCCACTATTTAACCCCGCATCAAAAGCAAATAGAACTACCACATACATACACAACGTAATGTAAAAATAACCGACATTAATTATAGTGAGAGAACTCACCTCGAATGCGCGCCTAGCTCAACAATACAATTTCAAGCTTCCCAATTATGGTCACTTCCCAGCACCTAAACGCACGTTAAAACGTATCAATACGAGACCCGGACCCTAATACACGACGCACGCTTAAACCGTCACTAAAACTACCTTCCGGTCTAACCAAACAGGTCTGTTCGGGACCTGTTTCGACCCCTTTAATCCCAGCAAATTCTCAATATTATTACATGACCAGAAAGTGCTCTGAGTTAGGGTTCCAAGAACATATTATACGCCTCCTAACGATTTTTCTACAATTTACTATGGATTATACAAAAACAGTTCGCGGAACAGCGAAAAACAGCACCTTACAGTACAAAACGACGATTATACCTATGCTACGTTCCGAACTGGATTTTTCACAAAACACAGAAAAGTTGCTAGACTCAGAAAGGGAACGTTTGGCACCGATTTCACCCCAATCCGAGCTACGAGCAAAATGTTATGGCTATCGCAAGACAGTGACAGATTACTGAGTTTTCACATGAAATCATAAACGGTTTTTGCAAGAAACTAACAACGGTTTCGGGCTTCCCTTCGCGGTTAATAGGGCTGGGCTACAGTGGCGCTAGGGTTCCGCCGCATCGCTGCCCATTGCCACCTCCGGCAGCGGGACACGGCGGCGGCGGCGGTTCTCCGGCTAACCCGAAACGCGCACCCGAACACTAAACACACCGACGACTCTCTCTCTCTCTCTCTCGAGACCATCCTAACGCACGCGCACCACCCCTTCTACACCACCATCACCGGTGGTGGTCTACGGCAGCCACCGCCTGCAGCGGCCAAGGCCGCGTGCGGCGGCAGCGGCGGTGGCGTTGGGTTGTCGGCGATGAAGACAAGAAGAAAAGAAAAACGAGAGTTACGGATTACCTTACGACGATGCCACGCAACAGCCCCCGATCCTCTCTCTCTCGAAATCTCCGGCGAACAGCAGCAGCTACCTCCGGCGGCTATCTCTCTCTCTTCGCCCTTCTCTCTCTCGCGATCTCTCTCACTCTCTCCTTTCTCTCACTCCGGCGCCGAACACCAAGAAAAGAAGGAGGAAGGGATTTAGGGTTTTCGATGGTTGTTGCTTGGCTCAAAAGAAACGAGAAGGGGAAAAAATATGGGGGAGGGGAACTCTCGGCCATGGGCCGAGCCCCATGCAGAATTTTAACAAAATTGCATTGTGGTCCTTTGACATCCAAGAAATTCTCATAACTACAATAATATAACTAAGTTTAACAATAAGGTTCTCATGACAAAATCCCATAACCAACCATCAATTTACAGGTGAACCTTTTAAAAATAATTAAAATTAAATAATTAATAAACGTACCGAGACACGGGCTTTACAGAATGAACGTTCACCTTTGTTATTCATACTGAATGTGGACACCTGAAGAAGTGCATACATACTCATAAAGAATAAAACCAAGTTTCGGTTGTGAATCGGAAAACAAAGAGAGTGCGTCATGTGTTCAACCTTCACGGGTCATTCATATATTATACAACATGAATAATGTGTTATTCAGGGTGAATAATGTGTTATTCAGGGTGAATAATGTGTTATTCAGGATGAATAATACACGATTCATGTTTTATAATACATGAATCAGGAATTCGTGTATTATTCATCCTGAATGTTGTATTATTCATTTTGAATACTGTGTTATTCGTCATGAATAGTGAATGAACGTTCCTCTTTGTTATTCATATTGAATATGCACACCAGGAAACGTGCATACATATTCATACCGAATATAACACATACATAGCATTTCACGTAAAAACGGTTAAAATGAAGAAAAAACTATATCGAGATGGATGTCATATCGAAGAGCACGAAATTCTCGTTTTTTTGATGTAATTTGTTTGATTAAAATATTAGTAATTTTTAAGATAAATTATTTTAAACTTTAAGGGGGTAAAAGTTTTTTAATTAAAAATAAAAATAAAAAGTCAAACATGGTAGGCGTTTATTCAAATTTCCAGATTTGCCCCTAATCACTTCTCAATTGGTTTAATTAAGTTTTAACTATTGATTAGTTTTTCAAATCTTGATCAATGGTTGTGACTTGTCCTCATGTTCACAATTGAAAATGAGTTTTCATTTGAACCCACCCCAATATATATATATATATATATATATATATATACAACTCACCCTTGTATGTACGGTGCCAAAAAGAAATCCCTTTCTATGTTGTGCATCATCGAATTGAATATTGTCTCCATGACATATGAACCATCTCGCTTAATCGCAAGTTCATCAATTGTTCCTGGGGCAATAAATGCACAACGGTTCTTCGAATTTTTTGATGTTATCATATATAGATCCCTAAAATGATAGGCGGTTATACGGTTTTTTTCTTTTAACCGTGTGAAATTCATACGTCTTTTTACACGTTTTTTTAGAACAACCGTATAAAAAGGTCATATGACTTTTTTAAACAGTGCCACGACCATAGAACCGTTTAAAAAGGTACTTCAAAAAATACGCCTACCTTTTTAAAAGATTTTTTCGATTTTTTTTAAAATCGTTTAAAATGGTGCTTTTAAAAAAGGCATTCATGTAGTAGTGGATAAATAAAAAATATATTCAAAATCTGCATTCATCAATAAATATATACTTGTATTTATATTATATTAATGGATATATTTATCGATAAATATATATTAAAAAATAATTTCTTGGTTCATATAATATTTATAGTTATAAGGCCTTCGGTACCGCGTACGGGATGGGGCTCGGGATGGGCTCAGGATGGGCGGGAATGGGGTACGGGTCATGCGGTATCAGCGGGAAGGGATGGAATGCGGGATCCCCATCCCGTTTCATCCCGAAGCATTTTAAAAAAAAAGGGTTTAGTCCAATAAGAAGTCAACACGTGGATTAGATAAATGAAATAAGAATTAAAATAAATGAGGTGGCAAAATGGTTTGAGGGAATGGGGTACGGGTGTTTAGGGATCGAGTGAGGGATGGAAAAAAAGCTGATGTGGCGCTGATGTGGAGTTGAATATTTGAAAGATTCACTCCATGGGGTACTGATGGCCTAATGCTAGATTTTATATACTATGCCAACTTACAAAAGAAACAAATAAAATATATTGAAAACATTTGATGGCTCTCAACTTTACGTGTTAGGCATTTTTTGGCAAAAAAAAGCTAGCTTAAAAGCTGGGTTTTTTTTTTGTACATGCTTGGATGACCATAAGCTAGCTTATAAGCTATCTTTTTGAAAAACTATTTGGAGTAGCGTTTCAGTAGCTTTTTGTGAATATTTCAATATTGATCTTTATTATTATTTGCTAACTATTATTATTAATAAATATTAATTTTTTAAATTTAATTATAATTAATTAATAAATATTAACTGAAAATTATTAAATTAAATTTTAATTATACATTGATATTAAATTTTAATTATTTAGAGTTATTGTTAATAATATAAATTATTTTTATTTATTTTTTAATATGAATGAATATATTTTAATTATCAATTAGTATTATTTTTAATTATTATTTAATTATTTTTTTATATTATACGTAACGGTTATTTAAAATCATAAGTTAATATATATATATTTTTTTTCTAAAACTTGTTTTAATAAATTCAAAATTTATAGCATATATGTAATAATAAGTTTTAAATTTCTTTTAATTAACATATTATATTTTTTAGTTTTTATTTATTACATTGGTTGTATTAATTAACATATTATTTTGTTATAAATTTGTTTTAATTACATAATTAAATTTGTAATTGATAATTATTTGAAAATGTTCTTTTTTGTCATTTTACATGCTTATAAGCTACTTTTGCCAAACGTGACTTTTTCATCAGCTAACTTATCGGTTACCAACTAGCTTATCAGTCAACAGTTAGCTTATCAGCTAGTTTGCCAAACATAGCCTTAGATTCAAAATCTAGTATCAACATATCATTTTAATTACTTTTAATTTTTAAACGCATATCATTTTATGTTCAAACTCAAATTAACACCTTTAATTTGTTTATTTTATTTTCAATTTGTTTTTTTCCTTTGGATTTATAAATTTGATTTTAAATTTCCAATTGCCAACATAAGATAGATTTTATATCTTATTTATGTTTAATATATGCATGACGATTGACAATGTACGTCAAAACTCTAAAAAGTCATTAATCTATAGAAGCGTATAATAGACTAATAGTCATTTTATATATGGTTTGCTCATATTATGGATGAGGTCCCTAAAATGTGTTTATTACACTGGACATCCCTGTGGTATGTAAAAACGCACGCAGAAGGTCCCTCCGTCTAACGGAATAAAAAAGATTCTGTTAACTTCGTTAATTCAAGGGATATTTTAGTCTTTTTAGTATTTTCTTTTCTTTTTTGCTTTTTTCTCCTAAATAATTTTGCCACCTCACCCCACACCCCACGAGAACCCTTACCCACTTAGACCATCCACACACCTGCAAAACCTTACTTCTTTCACAAGTGCTACATCAGCTTTGCAATAACATATTTCACACACATGCAAGACCAAACTCCTTTCTAAACTAATAAATTATAATATAAATAATATAGATAATTATAATATAACTAATAAATTAATTATAAAATATAGATAACTAAAATTTTACTTTTGTTTTCTTTTATTATATTTTGTGTAAATATAATTTAGCAGTTTAATTAAAAAACATTGCATAAAAATATTTTTTTAAAAATAAAGTGTGGGTAAGAAATTTTAATAAAAATATTAAAAAAATAATGTTTAAATAAACTAATAAATGAATTAAATTTAATAAACATATTAATAATAATTAATGTTTAAACAAACAAACACACTAATTAAATTAAAAAATGTTTTTGTTTAATATATTTAATTTGTTGAAAGACCTTGCAAGTTTAGCAAATGGGGGTGGTCTTGCAAAGCCTTGCAAGCCACATGGCATGTCATGTCATCTTGCAATGGCTCTTGCAAGGCGTGTGTGGATGCTCTTACACTTTTTATTTTGGAAATTTAATTAAAATATCTAAAGTTTGACTTTGACTTGTAGAAATACCCAAAATAGCTCTGTACTTTGCAAAAATACCCAAAAAAATCCGCGATTGGGTCCGCGATCGCGGACTTGGATCGCAATTTGGCCCGCGGTGGTCCCGCGGTGTTCAATTATTTACACTTTTGGCCTCTCCCCTCGACGGGGGCCGCGATTTAGGGCAAAAAAATTGCAGTTTTGGTCTCTCTAGTTTTTAGGCTATCATTTTATGTATTTAAGGTTTTTAAGGTGTTTTTGCATGTTTTTACTGTTTTTTTCACACGTATTGTCTGTGTTGTTTCAGGTATTTCTTTAAAGTAATATAGAAATTAATTAATGTATTTAATATAGAAAAATGAGTTCGGAGCAGGATCAGAGAACAACAACGCCATTTTCGCCGGTGAAGGAGCTCTTCTCAACTCCGGTCGTCCTTCTTCGCGACAGAGTTCCAACGTGTAGAAAAACTGATGGTCGAGCACGAAGAACATTCCAAGCAGAAGTACGCTGAGTTGTAAACGAAGACCAAATCACTCGAGAAGGAGAAATATTTTTTGTTATCGCAAAATCTCAAGTTGAAGGAGGAGTTGCAGAAGAAACAAAAGTGTAACACCTCGAATTTCCATTATATTATATTTAGTATGAATGGGGTCGAATTGTAATTTAGTCTAAATTTGTGGACTATTTGTAAATGTAAACTCCAGGGTTGAAATTGTATTTTGACCAAAGTTTAAGTTATGTATGAAACTTGAAATTGGAGGGTGATTTTGTCAATAGTTGAAAGTTGGTTTGTATAAGAAGTCTGAGTCGGCTAAGTTATGGAAATATCTCAATTTCATAGCAGAAGTCGATTCCAGAAGTAAGGGTTGAGATATCAAGTTTTGGTTCGGTAAGGAATCGAAGTTCTTTCCTTCAATTCGATTATTAAGATTGTTAGTTTTAAGCAATTGGATTTCTTTTAGGTTATTGAATCAGTTGGGAAAAGGATTGGAAGCAGTTTGGTTCAGAACTTGATTACCAAGGTGAGTTCATCTTTTTCTAAATGATTTTATTTGAAATTGAATGAGATATTTGATAGCAATCTATCTAAATGACTTGATAAACATGTATTGAAATGAAATCGACCAAGAAACTGAATTTAGATGAGTTTTTAGAGTAGAATCGACGTGCCGATCGAAGTCCCGTTATCGAAGATCCGGTATGGGATCCGGATTTGGTGAGATCCGGTATTGGATCCGGAATTTGGTGAAACCCAGTATGGGATCCGGAATTGGTGACACCCGGTATGGATCCGGATTCGGTGAGTCCCGGTATTGGGATTCAGTTTCGGTGAGATCCGGTTTAGGATCCTGTTTCAATAGGATCCGGTTTCAATTTGAGTTCCCGTTCCTGAAAGTTCCGGACTTGGGAAAGGATTTCGAATGGTTCCGGACTTTGATTCCGGAATACCTTAACCCCCGTGCTAAGTCGCCGAAGGGGGGACAGTTGAGAATACGGGTATGTTAGATGATTTGGAATCTTTAGCTTTGAGAATACGATATGAAATGTTTTGTGTATTCGAGTAAATATACACGTATGCTAGTAAGTGTAATGGATCCATAGGCACTAGTATTATGTGAACACGTGGAATAGGCGTGGACTAATCGTAATTCCCATGTGTTAGATAAATGTGGAATAGGCGTTGACTAATCGTAATTCCCGTTGAATTGAAACGTGGAATAGGCGTAGACTAATCGTAATTCCCGTGTGTTAGATAAACGTGGAATAGGCGTGGACTAATCGTAATTTCCGTTGAATTGAAATGAGGAATAGGCGTGGACTAATCGTAAATCCCATTTCGTAGGAAGTTAAGAGATAGGCATGGCTTGATTGTAATCTCTACTTCCACTCCAAGAAATAGGCATGGACTAATTGTAATTTCTTGGATATGAGCAATGATCTAGAATCCGTGGTGATTCGTAGTGGGCTCTCGAACATGATACTATGACCGACTTAGTGTTTGTCATATTCATGGAACCGGGTATGATCCCGTCATCGCAAGATGTTTATATGTACGGTAAGAATGATGGCAAACCAGGTTTGTTTATACGCTTGGTTTACATTGATTTCCAAAGCTTATAAAGTTTTAATTTAAAATTAGATGTTCTCACTAGGCGTAAGCCTAATCGTTCAAAATTAAATTTTCTTACCAGATACTACCTCGGGACGGGATAAGCAGGGATGAGTGTCGAGAAGTCCCAGAGTTACACTTTTGGAGAGAGATTGGAGAATTTAGTAGAACAAAGAGTATTTTGGAGATATCATAGACAAACAGTCTAATCTGATATTATTAGTTATGATTTAGATTAGTTGGTTGTTTATATTAGATCAGTTGTATATACAAACCTTGTCTCTAATCCTCCATTTTTGTATGAAAGTCTTTGAAGAGATTGTTATGGACCTTGTATATCGAAAGTTTAAATTTATTATGGTTTTAGGGTGTTTCAAAAAGAAGTTAAGGAAAAATAGTAGAAATTAGAGAGTGAAAATGTGTATGTAAATGTGAGGTTTTTGTGCAGTTTGTTGTTAAGATAGGTAGTTTTGGGTATTTGAAATACATAAACCAATTTAAGGTGTATAAAGCCTAGAAATTAAATAGGAGGAAACACTCTTTAACTCTCTTGGAGAAGGCAAGTCTATTGCTACTATTGGTCTTTTGTTAACCTTTGGGAGCTTTTGTTGCTAAAAAAGTAACATTGTTTCGTTAACTTTTAGTGTTCTTTTTGTGTGTGTTAAGGATATGGTAGGATCTCATGGGTCTCTTTTGTTTGTTAAATTACAACGTAGATCACTTATGTTTGATAAATTACACGGGACGATAAAGTAGATAAAATCATGTTATATATAAAACAAGAGCACTAAGCATACACGATTTATCGTCTTAATCAAGGGAAATCAATGTTCAGATCAACGCTATCATATCTTATACTTCCATGTGGTTCAAGCTCCGACGGGCCCTGCGTGCTACTTCGTTGGCTGACTGAACGTCTACTGTTTGGCACGGTTGAAGGGGCGGGAGTTGGACACTCTCCACGAGTATGTCCTACGCATTGGCACCGGGTACATTTTCGTTGTATCAGACCTTCACCACGTGATGGACGTCGATCGTTCTTTCTCGGTCTCTCGGCTCCGTTCTTAGTGTTTAACGGTGGATAGCATGGCGGAGGGGGTCGGGTGGAGACACCCATGCTTCAGGGGGTCTAGTTGGATTTTCTACCTCCTGGTATGTTGCCCGGTAAGTTTCGGACGTAAAGAAATTTACAGCCAAGTCGCTGCAATCTCTACGACCCATATATCTTGCAGCAACGATGGCATGTCCGCACGGTAACCCAGATTTTTGCCATTGAAAACATGAACAAATATGGTCGGTCATATCTACAATCGCGTCAAGTAGGTTATCACGAACCTGGTACCTCCCATACCTAATTTCACTTACCCTCCATGCCGACGCATGTCCCGCACTGAGGAGAATTATCTCCTCCGCCTTTGGTGTGAGTCTATTACGCATCTCACCTCCTTTTCGGCGTCGAAGTTGGTACCACTCTTGTTGAAAGGTCCGGAAGTACTCCATAAGTTGTACAATCGGTAATCTACGCGCAAAATGGAAGAGTGCATTCACCGACTCTGCACTATTGAAGGTCAGAATGTAATACCGTTGTGCAGGAAAATGGGCCGCGGAACACCTCTCCGGTCCAACATCGTCCATAACTTTGGCTGCTTCCTTGGCTGCTTCCTTGGCACTAACTCGTAGAACATTCATGTACCGGTCAAACTCCCGAGCCGTATACGCTCTGCATGCCTTCCAGTAGACGGCGTGGTGGGTGGTAATACGTTTGTCCTTGGATTTGGAGTTCATCTCCAAATGTCGACAACATAAGGCGTGAGGGGCGTTTAGGTACGTGGCAGAGATTGCGGCGCTTATGGAAGCAGCCATGTCGGACATAAACACCAACCCTTCCAGGTCTCCGATAGATTGTCTCAACATGGACAGAAACCAAGTCCACTCCTCCCCGGTTTCGGACTTGCCTACTCCGAAAGCTACGGGAACGATAGCGTTATTCCCGTCCATGGAAACCGCCAGGAACATCATACCCAAGTAAGACCCCTTTAAATGGGCAACGTCTATTACCAGGACACGACGCAGATTTGCCAGAAATGTGCGGATATGCAAAAGCGTAGATGGTTTCCCTTTGTAAATGTTATAGTTTATAATGTGTAAACATATGACGTGTTAATATACGTACCGCGGGTCCAAGGGCAACGAAGCACAACTCAAAACGTCTATTTGAATCAGTCATTATCTGGGTAACCGTACCTGGATTCTGCAGCTGCAAATTATATAAATACGCTGGGAGTCGTTCATACGACTCCTCGAACGTGCCTCTGACCATTAGCAGTGCCCTGCATCGTGCACGCCAGCCTTGGTAGTAACCAATTATGATCCCGTACTGCTGGTTTATATCGTTCACGATGTCCTTTGGACGCAATGCCCTGCTAGCATCAAGAAATTTGCCTTTCAGTAATGCACTGAAAGTCCTGTTGTTGGCTTATTTGTGATTGGGATTCAGTTGCGTCCTCGAACAAGTGTGTTCGTCGTGCAACTTTCTAATAAAAAACATCCCTCCTTTAGAGCCCACGGACCTCGCGTACATCCTCTAATTACAATTTTCTCTCGCACATACAACTTCGTATCTGGTTTTGTCGGATCTCGGCGTGTAACTTTCGAAACCCTCTTGTATGAACTTAATTCCGACTTGTGTGGCCAAGTCATCCTTCGAATCAAATATTTGACCTACTTGTATCCTTGAACTGGGTTCGTAGGTTTGTGTATGGGTATCCGGGGTTGGAAGAATAGGGGGCATATCAAAAAAGTCATTTAACTGACTAAATGATTTACTACTAGGGGTATATTTTCCTCCTTCTTCGTCCTCATCACTATCACTATCGGTACCTGGTCTGTCTATATTAGATATACCCATTGTGAAAACATGGGTTTCGTTATTAGCAACTCCAGCAAAACGTCCTTCTTGGTCTTCTTCTTCTTCTTCTTGTTGCGTCTCCGGAACAAAATCAGGATAACAGTCGTTAAGACCATATGCATGATCCGAATAAACTGTTGGGTCGTAGGACGCCTGAAATTGAGAATCAGGCTCCTCCATTTGGAGGTCTTCGTCATCACCGTCGTCATCACCTTCGTCATCGTCTTCGTCGCACACCGATGAATCGACATACACAAAAAGTGATGGAGGTTTTTCTGACTGGGCTGCAAAGTGAAGAAAACCAAAGATATCCCCATCGTTGCATAACTCCACAATTGACCCATCACCATTTTTAAACACTAACTTGCAAACAGCAGAAGGGTCGATTCCACATTTTGCATGGCGTATGCAACAAACTTCTGATGAGAAAAGTTTAGTGGAAATTTTACACCATGCTTAGATTTATAAGCAAAACTCCACTCATTGTTGTTTTGCACCCATTCACCATTGTAACAGAAAAATAGCTTAGCTTTTGCAACAGATGAACTCATTTTTTTAGTAGTATCTCAAAAAGAAAATACTGAAGAAAGAAAGCAAGAAAGAAGGATGGAATGGATGTGATTTATGGATTGCATTTTACTGATATTTATGGATGAAATTTCATTGAGGTACAATAATTCAACATTGATGAAACAACCAAGATTAATTGCAACCATGAATTGGTCTTCCAAGTACAATAATTCAATATTGATGAAACAAACCAGTGAATTTCAACCACAATTTGGTCTTTCAAGTACAATAATTGTGGAAAAAAGCAGTAAAAACATTCAAAAATCGTGCAAAAGGGGACCAAAACTGAAAATTTTACCTCCAAATCGCAGCCCCCATCGAGGGGAGGGGCCAAAAGTGTAAAATATGGCTCCAAATCGCGACCCTCTTCGCGGCAGGGACCAAAATTGTAATTTTCGGCCCCACCGCGGGACCAAATCGCGGGCCACGTGGGCCTGGTCTGTGATCGCGAACCCCATCGTGGAAAAATGGGGTATTTCTGCAAAAGGGGGTGCCATTTTGGGTATTTTTGCAAGTAAACGTCAAACTTTGGGTATTTTAATTAATTTCCCTTTTATTTTTCTTCTTTGATTTCTCTTTCTTTCTCTCTCTCTTCCTTTCCCATGAAACCCACCTGCAACTTTCTTCTTCCCTTTTAATCTCTCTTTGTTCACTTATTTTGCTTTTCCTTCTTCTCTTTTAATTTATCTTTCTCCTTGAACAAACCTGTCAATATATATAAAGCAATTACATATAAAGTAAAGATCCTCACAAACACCCATTCAAGCCTTGCATATATATATATATATATATATATATATATATATATATATATATATATATATATATGGAGGTTCAAGGAAAAACCTTAAAAAATGGAAAACTAAGGAACACCCTGGTAGCCCTTCATATGGACGGTATGCACTTGTGCATACAGATAAAGTAGGTTATTTTTTTGGTTTTTATGCACTTGTGCATTATGCATTTGTGCATATGCACGAGTGCATGTTATAAATTACCTATATACACAAGTGCATACCGTCCAAATGAAGGGCTACCCGGATGTTCCTTAGTTTTCCGTTTATTTGAGGTTTTCCCTTGAACCTGACCCTATATATATATATATATATATATATATATATATATATATATATATATATATATATATATATATATATATATATATATAGAGAGAGAGAGAGAGAGAGAATGCAGTACCTGGGGAGGTTGCAAGAATCAGGTTTCCAAGAATACTTGAGATACTGAGTATCTAAAGTATTAAGTTGTACATACACACCACATATAGAGCTATATATTTTTTGTGGTTTTTAATCTATAAAGAAAATGGTAAAAACAATCAAATATAATTGCACCCATAAAAAAGTTTAAAAGACAAGTTAATTAAAACAAGCAAGCAAGTGATCCTCCATATAGATATATACATGATGATGATGATGGATCAAGCCTTGAAACACCAGATATGAGATATGTATATGTGTATATATATATATATATATGTATGTATATGCACGTTGTGGGAGTGTAAAACTAGGGGTGTAAATGATGCGAGTCGAGCTCGAGTATCAGTATACTCGACTCGAACTCGAAAACCAATACTCGAGCTCGAACTCGACTCGAAAACTCGCGAGTAGTAAAAACCCAAACTCGAACTCGACTCGAAACCTAATTCCCGAGCTCGAACTCGTTTCAAGCTCGAATCAAGCTCGAACTCGAACTCGTTTCAAGCTCGAATCAAACTCGAACTCGAGCTCGAACCAAGCTCGAACTTTTTTAATATATAACATTATTAGAAGCTCAAAATAAGTCTAAATTACCAACTAAAAATTCCAGAAAATTTAAAGTTTACAACCAAATACAAAATAAAGCCTAAACTAGTTGTAACTTGCAACCAAAAGCAAAACGAAGTCGAAAATTACAACATTAAAACCAAAGTACATTATAAATCCATCAAAAAGCAAAATACGATTTAATTTCAATTCAATGGTTGGGTTCCTTGAACGGTACTTTCGGGTTCCTTGAACGGTACTTGAATGAAGATTTCTTTTGGATGTTCTTCACTCTCCTACAATAAAAAGAAAAACAAATTAGTATACTTAATAAAAGTGAAGATAATTAACTAAACATATTTAAATATATACCTTGTTCTTCCTTTTCACTCCATGGAGGGATCTACACCAATCACCCGTGCACATCAACATTTGCACCGTTTCCGGAGCAAGAGAAGCTCTATAAGTATCTATTACATGACCACCGGCACTAAAAGTTGCCTCCGAAGCCACGGTAGTGATAGGAACCGCCAAGATATTTACAGCCATTCTAGACAAAATTCGAAACTTGTTTGATTTTTCCTTCCACCAAGCTAAGACATCAAATTTGTAGTCTTGACTAAAGAAACACCCCTCTTCTAGATACATATCAAGCTCAGATTTCACACGAGTTACCGATGTCTCCCCACTAAACACATCTAACAAAAGTTCGGATAAACCACTAGACCCAACATTTCCTTCATGGGTATTTGATCCAAATTCACACTCTCCACTTTCATCCACAATAGAAGAAGAATACATCCTCACATATTCATCAAAAAGCTCATACATAACCTCTTTAACCTTATTAATATTTTCCCGAGCTACATTTGGAAGAAACATTTTTGGCCATGCAATCTCTATTGCCCTCATTTTCAGTCTAGGGTCTAACACGGTAGTAACTAAATTTCCTTATCAAAACAGATTATTTCAACTCAAATATCAATATTACAACTCAAAAACAGATTATATAAGCAAAAGGAACCATGAGAATCTCCAATCAGATTAATAAGCAACAAAGTAATAAGCAAAAAGAACCATGAGCATCTCCAATCGATTTATAAGCAGATTAACCAAAAAAAACTAAAAATCAATCAATAAAGAGAGAGTAACATACTGAGATTAACCATTTTGTTAAGTTTTATTATTCGGGTACCATCAAGAATCGACAAAAAGAATGGATTTGTACCCTTTTCCGTCGTGTAGCTTGTCAAACGCGTCGCTACTCGGCTCGTCGCTGCTCGTCGGTTGGCGTCGTCGGCGTCGCCGGCTCTGGTGGTCGACTAGTTGTCGACCGTCGTGAGAGAGAGAGAGGAAGGAGGCGGCGACTAGGGTTGCTAGGGTTTTTTTTGGTTAAGCAGCCTTCAAAATAAAGATGGAAATGGAAAAAGTTTGCTTGGTTTCTTTATTTCTTTCACTTATGACTTAACTTAACTGAATTTTAATTAAAAATAAAAATATTTTGTTTTTAAATCATTTAGATTTTAGGCGGGTTACATACTTACACAATTCAGATTTTCAATTTCAATTTAATTTTAATTTTTCTTTTTTTTTAGAAGACTTAAATTTAATTTTTCTATTAATTCTAATTGATAAATATAATAAGTAATAATATAAACTTTATTATATATAAAATTAATTCGAGTATCTCGCGAGCTTATCGAGTCGAGTATCAGGTAGCTCGACTCGACTCGTTAGTATGTCGAGTCGAGTTCGAGTCGAGCACATTCGAGTCGAGTGTTGACCGAGTTTTGACCGAGTCGATCTCGAGTAGCTCGCGAGTTGTCTCGTCTCATTTACACCCCTATGTAAAACACATGGACCATCGGTCTTGTTTCATCATTACCAATAGCCAACACCACCTTCATTCACCTTCTCCAGTGGTCCATCACCGTCGCAACAAACAGAAAGCCAGGAGAGGTGGGGAATAAAAGTTGCAGGTGTGTATGTGTATTAATATGTGTTGCAGGTATGTGTGTGTATGTTAAATGTGTGAGATGTGGGTTCGAAAAACTCCCTTGAGTTAACTGGGTTAACAAGATCTGTTAGACGGAGGGACCTTCTGCGTGCGTTTTTGCATACCACATGGACGTCCAGTGTAATAAACGCGTTTTAGGGACCTTATCCATGATATGAGCAAACCACAGGGAGTGGGAATGTAATTTACTCTAGAATTTAATATAAATGATATCATTTAAAAGTTGCATGACATTTTTTGACGTTTATATAGTCGAGTGTCTTTTCAAGACCTTCACCATATATTATCGACCTCTCAATTTATTAGACATTTTATTTGTGTTTATGATCAGCAACACACTCAAGAAGTCTGGTCACAAGTTTTTTCTCTTGAAATCTTACATTATTATTTAGTTGTGTAAGAAACTCCTTTGTTATTATTGGGTACACATTGATCAATAGTAACTATCAACATATGTCAAATTAACTTAAAGTTTAAGGGTTCAGATGCAGTGTTTAACTTGTACACAAATACAGTGAAATTAATATAAATACATTCATCAACTGGTGATATAATTAATGAAAAAAATGTATACAATAGTGAATAAAATTTTATTTCGATTATTTAATTTTCATGTTTTTTAGAGCATCTCCAATGGTTTCTTGAAGAAAGACTTGAACAAGGCTTGACCATTCATTGGAGACAAAGACTTGAAAATGACTTTATTCATGCATCAAACACTTGATGTTCCTCAAGTCCTTGAAAAAATGAATGTAAGAGCCAAAAGAGAGATAAAGTATATTGTAGTGGGACCAACACATTTTTATATATTTTTATCTTTTTCATGTTTTTCACAATAGCTTCACCACTGTGGATGCCCTTATGTCGGCCATCAAACTTTATGTTCTTTTTTTCTATTATTGGATTTTTGTGTTTTTTATATTGATTAATGTGTTTTTGTGTTTTTTTTAATATTTTATAAGAGTTTTATGTTTCATGTTCCAATGATTACATTTATTTAAACAGATGTGTATATATAACAAAAATGAAATTAAATTGGTTTGTTGTTGAAAATTAAATCGGGACAAGTTGATTCTTGTTGTTATTAGGCAAACATTTGGGACTACATCAATCTCAAATGGACCACACGTGATTCAAAGAACATCACATTCTCTTTGTTTATATTTATTTTAAAAAATGGGCAATCGATTATTTTGTATTACATTTTTTTTGAAGTTGAATATTTAAAATTTACCTGTGAAAAGAGAAAAATCTATGCATTAAATTAGAAACTACCCACTTAAGCAAAGTATGCATCTATTTTATTAAGTGAAAAAAATGCATCTATTTTATTAAGAAATGTTGTACCAAATATAGATCATCATATCAATAAAAACAATGTACATGTGTATCTATTATTTACATTTTTTAGTTATCGTTGTATGAGACAAAAAGACTAATTTGTCATTAAACGCATGTTGAGGAACACATGCTTTAAAACCGTAGGGGTCGGACCTTGTAAGACTAATTTGTCATTAAACGCACCTTGTAAGACCACTTTGTTGATTTCGAGCGGATGCACAAACGAAAAGTTTAAGAAATTCTTGTCGATGTGTTTTTAGCCGAATTCCCCCTTTGGGGGACTTTTTAAGTTTTTGGTTGATTTTGAGAGATTTTATTTCAGTTTTTTGATTGATTTTGAGGGGTTTTTTTTAAGTTTTTGTGTTGATTCGAGAGAATTTTGTGAGTTTTTTCTATTGATTTCAAGAGATTTTTTTTTGATTTTTTAGTTGTTTCTAGAGTAAATTTTGGTTTTTTGGGTAAAGACTAATATAAAAACTCAATACAAATAAATAGATTATGTAAACAACTCAATGAAATCAGATTTAGGGCTATGACTAATATCAAATTTAGGGCAAAAACTAAAATCAAATTCACAATTTCACAATCAAACTTATCATGAATAGCTAATGCCTAAATTCACAATTTCACAATCAAACTTATCATGAATAGCTAATGCCTAATCAAACAATTTCAAACAAGCAATAAAGCAAATAATTAGCTTTTGTTCAAAACAGAAAATTAGGGTAAATAATTAGTTTTTGTTCAACTTTTTGTATCTTGTATTCTTGTGAAGCAAGTGGTCTGAAATATTACATCCATTTAGTTTTTTCTCTAATTTGGCATTTGGGAAAGAATTGAAGAGGTCAATAGAATTTGTATCCATATATATTTAATTATATATATTCACAAGTTGTGTTTGCTTTAAGGCCATGAGTACCAGTACCCAATGAATCCAATGAACCCACTTGCCACCTCAGCGTCACATCAGCTTTTCTCTTTCCTATCCTCCTTACCCAATCCTTAGGCCATGTGTAGCGGTAGCGGGTAAGGCATCGGGTAAGGCTGAGGTGGCTAGCGGGTAGGCGGGTAAGGGGTACGGGGGAGCGGGTTCGGGAACCCGATGGAAACCGATGAAAGTTTGGCCAATTTTAATGATTTTTAATTCAAATTTACACTTTCAACCCCTATACTAATTTACTAAATTTATTTTATACCTTTTACTTTCATTATTTTAATTTTACATTTAATACATATAATCGTTTATTAACTAAAACACGTTAAAAATACGTTTTAATTTTAACAAGTTACACCATTATAATCGTCTCTTCGATACGTTCGAAATGAACCCAACATTGAATTTTTTTGGATTTATATATTTTAATATATATCATATAAACTACATAAAATTATTTTTTATATTTAAAATTCATATTCTTACGGGAGATGTTTTGAAGGCTACTTTAGCGAAGAAAGATAAAATTAGAAAATTACATAATTTTTAATATTTGTTTTTAGTGTTTTGTATTTTGTAATTTTTAATGAATGATATGAATTTTTATTTTTATTATTTATCTTATTTTTATTTATTAAAAATATATATAAATATTTTTATTTTGTTAAATAATTAAATGTATAAATAAAAGAATTAAAAAGGATGAGGTGGCAAGTGGGTTCATTGGGTACTGGTACTCCACTCATGGCCTTACCCAAAAGTGGAGTACCAGAACCCAATGAACCCACTTGCCACCTCATCTTTTTTAATTCTTTTATTTATACATTTAATTATTTAACAAAATAAAAATATTTATATATTTTTTAATAAATAAGAATAAGATAAATAATAAAAATAAAAATTTATATCATTCATTAAAAAATTAAAAATTATAAAATACAAAACACTAAAAAAATAAAAATTACAAAATACAAAACACTAAAAATTATGATATTTTCTAATTTTATCTTTTCTCGATAAAGTAGCCCTCAAAACGTCTCCCGAAAGGTGATCATGCGGGGCTATGAAAAACTCGAAGTCTTGTGGATATCGTTTTTCTCGTTCGAGTTCCAACTTTTCTCGTTCGAGTTCAAGTTTTTTCATTTTGTACTCCATTGTACCCTCAATCTGCTCGTTGAACGAGCTTATGCTCGTCAACAACTGAGTAACACTTTCGTCCGGATTCGACCCGGTCGTATTACTCGTTGATGTTTTTTTGCCTTATTTCTCCCGATGGGTCGTTGAAGTTGCTCGACCTCGTCGACCCGAACATCTTCATCGTCATCATCGGAAGGTTTGGTACGTTTTGAACCCCGGGATGAATTTGTCGACATCGTTGGAACCGGTGACCATTTTGGACATTTTTTGAGGACATCCCAAGCTTGTTCATGGGTGAAAGCAACCGCAAAATCCCCTTGGTACTGGTGGTGTGCCATTCGTAAAATGTCGGCTTCACTCATTCCGCTTGATCTATTATTGACCAAGTTGTTGTAGATGCTGGCAAAAAACGTAATTTTCTTGTTGAGGTATTTGAACTTGGTGTTCAGTTGATGAAATGATCTATAATCTTGGCGACCCATAGAATTATAGAACACCTTCGAGATTCGGTTCCAAAAACTGTCTACATTTATATAAATTCAAGTATAAGAATAATAACAAGAATATTAATAATAATAACAAGAATAATAATTGTTGGGTCACCAAGGATTTGAAATTGACTCACCGATGTTTTTCCTAAAACTCCTACTTAGAATATTTTAGTTTGGTTCTTTAGATGACTTGTACAAAATATCAAATGTTCGGTGAAGTCGAAGATCAACCGAAACCAAGCTTGAAGACTCTCTACTTGTGGAAAATAGAAGACTCTTGGCAACATTCAAACAAGTCATCACCACCGAACTTCCTGGATAAATTCGGTGGCCTCTTCACCACCGAATTACCAGGACAGTTTCGGTGGACTCGTCATCCACCGAAGAGCCTTGCCAATTTCGGTGTTCAAGCTCCACCGAATTACCTGGACACTTTCGGTGGTCCTCCTCACCACCGAAATGTTCTTGCAATTTCGGTGGTCAGTCTTAATCTCGGTGGTAACTCCTTCGGTGCTAAAGTCTAAGACAGAAGATCATTTATTATGGGACAATATCCTCTAGCAGATAAAAGTGACAGTTTGTCTCTTTATCCACTTTCAGTTAAAGTTCTTTTTATCTGCATGAGCTACTCTGTCTGAACCTAGTGAAAAGTGACAAGGACTTCTCAACCCTCTAGAAGTCAACATCCTCTGCAAGTGTGAAGTTGACAAGTGTCCTTAGCATTTAATGCTTGGGCACTCCTTGGCACTATAAAAGGAGAAGACATCCCCTTGCAAAAGACACGCTTTAAGAATTCTCTCAGTGCAAGAAATCTTCCTTTAAGCCTTAAAAACTCAATAGCTTTGTTCTAAGTGTTCTTAGTTATTTTGTTAGTATACTTTGTGTAAGATTGTTAGAATAGTTTATCTGTTCTTTTCCGCAACAGTCTTAAGTTTTCTATGTGTAATTCTTGTTGAAAGATTTTCAATAATAGAATTAAAATTGTGAAAATTTTGAGTATTGTATTCAACCCCCCCCCCCCCCTTCTACAATACTTGTTATAGCCATCTGGGACTAACAAGTGGTATCAGAGCAGGAAGTTTAATTCATAAACTTGATCTGCAATGGCTGCTTCTTCTTCCAAAAATGAAGCTTTTTCTCAAAACACTTTTTCTGAAAACGGCTCTATAGCCAAACCTCCCAAGAATCACCTACCCATCTGACTCTGATCATGATAGTCAAGAAGATCCCAATGATCATTCGGAGGCATATCTTAGTGATGCTGAGGATGAATGTGAGGAAACTTCAATTGGTAAATTATCTGATGAAATGGCCATGTTGGATGGGTATTCTAAATCCAAATCCTACCACCCTTCTAGAAAATCTAAGCCTCTCTCCAAACACTCTTCTTTGGACAAATCTAATGAGGAATGTTTTAACTGTGGTAAAAAGGGTCATTTTGCTTCTGAGTGTAAAAGTAAACATTTTGAAAGACCCAGAACTGCTTCCTCAGGCCGATTCTCCTCAAAATCGGGAAGATCCAAATATGATTCCCAAAAGTTCAACCAATCTTTCTCTTCTGCAGATTCTGACAGGGCTGAAAGATACAAGGAGAAATACAAGAGAGAAAAGGAAAGAAATGAAAGACTTGTTAGGAGAGGAAAGGGTCTGCCTGCTAAATCTTATGATTTGGCAGATGAACCCACATCTGAAAGCGAATGACTCCTCAACTGCTCTTGTATCAGCTAAGTGATTCTCCTCCTCTCCACAGGTTCATCCATTTCTATCTCTTTCTGGTGCTGAAAAGATTGAAGCATTTAATTCTTTATCTATTGTCTTTAGATGATGCATCCTTCTCTTCTAACTCATGCAAAATGTTTTCTAACTCTGAAAAATGAAAGTTTTTGGGTGTTGATTCCTTCTGAAAAATAAATTCCTTAATTTTTTTAAAAATACCTGTGTGACATCTCCTACCGATTTTCCTTCCGTGTGTCTCAAATTGTCTATTTCAAAAGAAAAGATTTTTGTCCTCCCAAATCTTGATAAAGGAATTTTAGGAGCTGCACCCCAATTCTTTGTTACCTCATCAAATTCCTTGAGCAAAAGTAAGGAAAAATGTCAAGTTTCTAAAAGGATCTTTCCTCATAGAAAATTCTATATCTGTGGTGCTACTTTTCATTTTGCCAAAGACTGCCAGAAAGAAAGAACTGATCTAAAGTGACACCAACCCTTTTCTTCTAACCCAAAAGGACCCACCTTCAAAATGGGTACCTGGAAATTAAATTCTTTGTGATTGCAGATTTTGAGCTGGGCAGATGGATCTATGTGAACAAGTGAGAAAGTTGACAAAACCTTAGAATTCTTTACTCTCATGACATCATAAGCATGATGATGTCATTCTCATGACATCACCATCTCTAATCTCTTAAAATTCCATTTCTTTTCTAAACCTCACCACCGAACCAAAATTCATCATCTTCCACCAAATATTATTTTTCACCACCTTTTCTCTCTCCTCCATCAATCACTCCAAGACAATAACAATCCATCTTTTTGTGATGACACCCATCTCCACCGAAATCCCAAACCATGCAATCACCACCTCCTCTTTTCTATATTTTTCTTCCACAATTTCTCTATCTTGCTGCCGACACAAACCAAAACCATATCCCACCATACTTTACTTCCCATCATATGTTTTTCCTCCTCGATCGGTGGTACCCCTCAAATTCGGTGGAACCCTTCAAATTCGGTGGTGAAACCCTTCTAAATTCGGTACAATCCTTCAAACTCCTCGGTGGAATCCTCACACCGATCCACCACCGAGTCTACACCGACCCACACCGATTCCACACCGAATCTCCACCGATCCACCACCTCAAATCCCACCACCGAATCCCCACCGATCTCTCCTCCTCAATAAGAATCTTTTTGACTCATGCTACCTACAGAAATTTCAGAGTCTTTCAAATGAATGTCAAAAGTGCCTTCCTCAATGAGGAACTTGCAGAGGAAGTCTATGTGAAACAACCTCCTGGCTTTGAAGACCCAACTCATCCAGACTATGTGTACCGACTAGACAAAGCTCTCTATGGTCTCAAGCAAGCTCTACGTGCTTGGTATGACACTCTTGCCAATTTTCTCTTAAAGAATGGATATTCCAGAGGAAGCTGCCAACTTCTTGGTGGCAAATTGGTAAGTTGGTCCAGCAAGAAACAAAACTCTGTGTCAACCTCTACTGCTGAGGCTGAATATGTAGCTGTGATGAGATCCTGTGGATGAGAAATCAACTAAGGGACTCTGCTCAAATCTATTCCAAAGTCCCAATTCTGTGTGATAACTCAAGTGCAATAGCTATTGCAAATAATCCAGTTCTTCATTCCAGATCAAAGCACATAGATATCAGATATCATTATCAGATATCATTTCAACAGGGACCACATCTCCAAAGGTAACATTGAGCTTCACTTCATTCCTATAGATCTTCAGCTTGCCGACTTGTTCACCAAACCTCTAGATGAAACCAGGTTTAATTTCCTCATAAATGAACTTGGCATGTGTAATCTTCAATAACTATGTGTCCTAAGTTTCCACCGAATTCTCATCGGTGGACACTATTCTTCTCTCACAAATCTCCTCTCCTATCTAGGAACATAGGAAAGAACCCCTCCAAATGATGTCATCCCATGCATGGTAGACACCTTTTTCTTTTAATGATGTCATCACCATGATCTCATCTCACCAAAGTTGTAGACCTCTACCATTTCCTCTACCGATTCTCTCCCCACCAATTTTATCTAGCTTCTCATATACTCTTCCTCTCACCTAACCCAACTTCCTATGTGTCATCTCCTCATCCCATCCCTTTTTCCATCTTTTTCACTCTTGGTTTGCAACCCATCTCTCCTTTCACAAAATCCACCCACTACAAACTCTTCTGCAGATGTCACACCAAATCCTAAATCTCAATCTCTTTGGGTCATCAAAAATTGGAAGATGAAATTCCAATCTCTCCTCCATTTTGAAGATTTTCTACATAATGCCTTAGAAGACTTTCTCCACTCTCTGCTGAAGATATCTTAGAAGATTTCCCTCAACCTCTTCAAGAATTTCCACCGAATTTTTGTCTAATTCTTGCAAATTTTCGGTGGGCATGTTTTTTTTTCAAAAAAAAAAAAAAAATTACCACCGAAATTTCGGTGGTGTACCCCTAAATTCGGTGGTATTGTGCAAAAAAAAAATCGTTTTGGTTCTGGCCGATCTTTTCATTTTCTCTTGGTGTTTTTCCTACGTCGGCCGCTGAGGGGGAGAATTCATCTGAGGGGGAGCAACATAAACCCTCAGTACTCATATACAGCGACCAACTTAAAAAAAAAATTGAGGAAATCGGGCGGACCGGTCAAGGGGGAGCATATCAGTCCAGACGGATCAAACTGAGGGGGAGAAACACAAAGACCGACTGATCCAACTGAGGAGGAGAAAATCAAAGACACATGATAATGATGCCAAAGATGCCAAGAAAAAGATAGAAAATGCTACAGATTGGCAGAAGCATCCTGAGGCTTATTCACTTAATCTCAAACCTCCCTCAAAGATTCTCACCATAATGGGTTTGTCTCTTTCCAGAAACCACAGACTCATTTGGCTGAAATCTTTTGGAGCAAGTGAATGGCTTGAAGATTTGAAACATCTGAAGAAAAGCAAAAGTTCCTGAAAGATAAAGTTCTCCAACAAATCAACAGGCTGCTGATCAAAATGAAGAATCCTCAAGTCAGACATAAGTTTCAACTCTCCTCTCCAATGATACAAGTAACATCTGCTTTGTTCATATTGTTTATACTTCTTTCCATTTTTTCATTCATTTGTACAGCTATACCTTTTTATTTTATCTTATATGTAAATATCATATATACATACACACAAAAAAAAATGGACTGTGTGAAAAAAAAACCAAAAGAGTAAAAAGGGTCAAAATGCTTTTACTTCTCAAATACTATTAAATATTCTAAGAAAGGAGCTCAAATTCAAATAGGGGGAGATTGTTGGGTCACCAAGGATTTGAAATTGACTCACCAATGTTTTTCCTAAAACTCCTACTTAGAATATTTTAGTTTGGTTCTTTAGATGACTTGTACAAAATATCAAATGTTCGGTGAAGTCGAAGATCAACCGAAACCAAGCTTGAAGACTCTCTACTTGTGGAAAATAGAAGACTCTTGGCAACATTCAAACAAGTCATCACCACCGAACTTCCTGGATAAATTCGGTGGCCTCTTCACCACCGAATTACCAGGACAGTTTCGGTGGACTCGTCATCCACCGAAGAGCCTTGCCAATTTCGGTGTTCAAGCTCCACCGAATTACCTGGACACTTTCGGTGGTCCTCCTCACCACCGAAATGTTCTTGCAATTTCGGTGGTCAGTCTTAATCTCGATGGTAACTCCTTCCGTGCTAAAGTCTAAGACAGAAGATCATTTTGTTGGGTCATCAAGATTTGAAGATGACCTCATGATCTCCTTTTATACTTTGAAAAACATTTTATACTTAGAGAAATTTTGGATGCATGGTTCTTTGTAATGACTTGTACAAGATATCAAATGTTTGGTGAAGTCAAAGATCAACCAAAGTCAAGATTAAAGATTCTCTCATTGTGGAAGTGAAAGATCTTTTCTCAAACATACAAGTCATTGTTCACCGAAATTGTGTAAAGCCCGTGTCCCGGTGCGTTTATTAATTAATTTTAATAATTTAAAATGCTTACCTTTAATTGTTTTTGGTTAGTGGTTTGGTGTCAAATAGGACCAAGATGTTAGCATTTGTGTTATTTGATGTAGATTGTGAGATAAGGTGTAGTTGAGGGGCCAAAAGTGTTAAAGGGCCAAAAGTATTAGTTTCGGCCCATGCAACTCTTAACCTAAAAAACCCATAATTGTTTTGTTGTTGGTGCCGTGAAGTAGAAACAAAAGAAGGAAAAAAAAATTCAAACCCTAAGCTAAACCCCCCCCTTCCTTCCTTCTCTCCTTCTATCTTGCGGCAACCACACTCCAACCCTAACATATCCCTCTCCTTGTGTTGTTGCTGCTGGCGTGAAACCCCCCCCCACCACCACACCAGCGCCGCTGCTGGTGTTGGTCGGAGAGAGAGAGATCAGCGCGTGAGAGAGAAGTAGAGAGAGCGAGAGAGATCGAGAGTGGAGGGAGAAGTCGCCGGAATCGTCTGTCGCCGTCGCGAGACCGCCACTCGCCGGAGCTGTGCTGTTGTCGGAGAAACGAGGGATCAGCGAGAGAGATGAGGAGAAGTGGAACTCGTTAAGTGGTGGCTATTTGGTCGTCGCAAGGTAAGAACTCCTCGTTCTTCTTCCGTTATTTCGTTTTCCGGCGAAGGGGTCAGCAGCGCCGCCGCCGCCGCGCGCCGCCACCGTGGTGGCTGGGTGTCGGGTGGTGGTGTCTGTGTGCGCCGTGTGTGTGGGTGTGCAAGCGGTCGATCGATCGAGAGAGTGGGGAGTTCTTGGTGGGTTGCGGTTCGTTGTATTTGTTTCGTCGAAAACCGCCGCCGGCCGCCACCGGCGACCACCACCGCCGGAGGGCAGTGGGTGGTGCGTGGCCATGTCTTATTAATAATCATTGTTGAACCCATTAAGCCGTGACCTAATCGCTTAAGCCAAATCGATCGAACCGTTGTTTTTAGAGTCGTCATTTCTTGTGAGTAATTGTTCAGCCATTGTTTTTGCGACAGCTATAACTTTTCCGTCGTAACTCCGTTTGAGCCGAAACTGGCGCCCTCGGTTCAAGTTCGGGGTCGGGCACGTTTTCCGTGTTTTAGCGAAAAACTGGTTCGGTCTCTAACTGGGCGAAAAATTGGTCGCAAGTTCGGTGTTTCGTCATTTCATGTGAAAACTTCTGGAATCTGCCTTGATCTTGCGAAAATCATAACTTTCTGCTCGTAACTCGTTTTGAGGTGAAACTGGTGCCCAAAGTTCCCTTTTTGAGTCTAGAAACTTTTCTGTGTTTTGTGCAAAACCCAGTTCGGGACGTAGCATGGGTCGATTTGTCGTTTTATACTGAAAGGTGCTGAATCTCGCTGTTTCGGAAACTGTTTTTGTAAAATCCGTAGTAAATTGTAGAAAAATCGTTAGGAGGCGTATAATATGTCCTTGGAACCCTAACTCAGAGTACTTTCTGGTCACGAAATAATATTGGGAATTTTCTGGGTTTAAAGGGGTCGAAACAGGTCCCGAACAGACCTGTTTAGTGAAAACGGAAAAATAGTTTTAGTGACGGTTTAAGCGTGTGTCGTGTCATAGGGTCCGGGTCTCGTATTGACACGTTTTAACATGCATTTAGGTGTTGGGAAGTGACCGTAATTGTGAAGCTTGAATTGTGTTATTAAGCTGGGCGCGCATTCGAGGTGAGTTCTCTCACTGTGTAGTTAGGGGTTGTATGCATGTCATAATAGTTTGTATGTACTATTGTCTTTGTGGTGTGAACTAGTTGTTTGTGGTGTGTAATATTTGATTGGTGTGAATGCTTGGTATAAATGTGTTACATTACAATTCGGTGGGACTGAGGCCTCGATGGTACTGAGGTGTTGGTTACATTACAATTCTGTGGGACCGAGGCCTCGATGGTACTGAGGTGTTGGTTACATTACAATTCGGTGGGACCGAGGCCTCGATGGTACTGAGGTGTTGGTTACATTACAATTCGGTGGGACCGAGGCCTCGATGGTACTGAGGTGTTGGTTACATTACAATTCGGTGGGACCGAGGCCTCGATGGTACTGAGGTGTTGGTTACATTACAATTCGGTGGGACCGAGGCCTCGATGGTACTGAGGTGTTGGATACATTACAATTCGGTGGGACCGAGGCCTCGATGGTACTGAGGTGTTGGATACATTACAATTCGGTGGGACCGAGGCCTCGATGGTACTGAGGTGTTGGATACATTACAATTCGGTGGGACCGAGGCCTCGATGGTACTGAGGTGTTGGATACATAATTACTTGTAGATGTTTACTCGTTTTATGTAACTGTGATGTTGTTGCTTACGTGCAGATAGGGGTGATGTGTATATAATTCCTATCTGCGCATGTGTTGGAATTCACTAAGCTTTGTGCTTACCCTTTCCCAATAAACTGTGGTTTCAGGTACGGGCGGCTCCAAGGCGTGACGAGTACACACTGGCGCGCGAGGAGAGCTGGTTGTTTTATGGTTTTATTAATTAAACGTTTATTCCGCTGTATTTTTATTATAAAGTTAATAATTATGAGTTTGCAAACGAAACGTTGGGATTCATTTAATGAGTTGTTATAAATGAGTTGTTTATTTAAAAATTTAAATTTGCTTGTAATTTTTGGGACGTTACAACTTGGTATCAGAGCACAGCTTGAGTGAATCAAACGCACCTCGGTGTGTTTGGTCTCAAGTTGCGGCTGGGAAATTTTCAAATTCTTTATTAAATCATTTTGGAAATAAAAGAAAAGGTAAAAAAAAAAACCCCCGTTCGAGGAACGGTGATCGAGGGCGCAGTGTGTACAGTCAGCCGGAGCCGAAGGGAAAGGTACAGTACTTAGTGTTTTATTGCTTTCTAGATCATCGTGTATGCATGCTAGATTGCCTGTTGTGGACACTATGATGTATGTTGAACTACTTGCTATTAGGAATTTATGCGAATTATGATAGGTTACTAAGTGGTTGCCCTCTAGGTTGTATGCAGTAAGAGATTTATAGCCTTAGAATATTCGATTTAGTTCTATTGCGCAGCTCTTGTTTGAGTCCAACCGTTCTAGGATAGAGTCTTGTATTCGACTGTCTATTTATTTCGCACTGCATATAATCGGGTATTCGCAAGGTCACTCGTCATAATTAGTAGGAATTCGGTAGTAGCAGGGGTAGTGGGATAAGAGGAAATTCCTAGGGAGCTAGGAAGGGTGGATGTATATATATGCTGGTGCGGGCATATGGTTAATTATATATTTAATTGTTGTTGTATGATCGGGGTGACCGATGGTTTATTATGTATACAATTGTGGCTGTCTGATCGGGGAGACCGATGGTCTTATATATACAGTAGTTGTATGAGTTTTCCTGTTTAGGATATGTTCTTGAACTGGCATGTGTGGATTAATTATGTTATGTGTATAGTTTCGGCGAGAAACTACTTGGACCCTCGGGATGGGACTCGGAACGAGCGATGATAGGCGTGGAAGGTAGTAGTAGAGCTCCTACTACCGGAAGCACAGGATCAATGCTCGAGTCGGGGAAGTCACGAGGAATCCAAGGAGTTGAGCGTGAGTGTTGTTAGTATGAGTTATTATGTGCTAATAACGCGTTGTATTATCTACCCTGAATAGCCGTCACGAGGGGAGACAATTATAGTAGATCCACTGGTACATGTGTGTACTTGACTTGCTTTGATGGGATGATCGTTGGGGTAGTGTCGAAGGTTCTAAACTAGTAGTCGTTGGAATAGAAAGACGATTATAGTATTAGTCACTTGGAGTGACGATAAGGATGATATTTGTTGTAAGCATATCATTTCGGGCCAAGATGGGAGATTGTGCTAGAGCCATAGGCTTATAGAGCCGACTTGGATTTGAGGAAAAATCGTAGGGATTATTTGACGTAATTTCCCAACTTGCCCTAAGAGGTTAAATGTTCGGAGGACGATAGTGGATTGGAGAGGTTTGGAGGAGTATGAGTCGAGACGTGGAATGCCGACTGAGTCATGCACGAAGTTTATTTTGAAAATAAAATTGCATTAACTACTTCTGGTGTTTCAAATCCTTTTAGGGATGGTGTTTTGGAATTTTGGGAAATGTTTAGTACACACACAAGATTTCGAATTATGGTTTTGAAAGTGCATGAAACTTTTTTATCACGAGAGTTGCAAACTTTGTTAAAATTGTATCATTGATTATTTACAACGGTTCTTTCGGGTATGATGATATCCGTGTTTTGTGGTGTTTAAAATGTTGGGCAAGTGACTACGGTTTGCGACTTTAACATTGGAATTCCTCCACATATGTTAGAGTTGAGACGGAAAGTTACATCCCGCGGTGTCTGTATAAGACTATTTGGGTGATTTGGTTAAAACAAGTTGGTTAAACAATGTTGTTTTATGGTTTTACCGTGGGAAGAGATTTTTGGGAATTTGGCGTCTCATTCATGTTTTTGCTTTTGGCAATTTGACTTTGGGGGCACAATGTATGGTGCTATTTTATTGACTTAGAGTCATTGAGTTCATTAGGGTCCATGAAGTTTTGTTTTACGGCATGTTGAGTCGTGTGGGTTTAATTTTGCGAGGTGCATATCTTATTTGTTTATGTGACCATTTGGGGAAATTTTGGAAATCAATTTAAAGAACCCCACCTTTTGAGATTTGGTGTGAGTTAATTGGAGCTTTTGTGTCATTGCAAGAAAATTTTAAGGAAGTGTTACAAGCTTGCACGCCTACCCCAGTTAGAGATTTTATGAGGTTTTAGTCGATATTTGCAAATGATAAAAGCGAATTGATTTCTATCTTTAAGTTTGAAAATTTCGCAAGACAATTGTGTTTTAACAAAAATATATTTGTAAACCGTTTCATCGTTTTGGATGACTAACTGACGCACGTAAAAATTTGTTGGTGGACCCTGTGCCACGACATTTTATGATTTAAAAAGAGAAATTTGGGGGTCAAACGTCGTGGAACCGATTTTGAAATTTTGTGCACACCTTTGTCGCATCCTGTTTAAGGTTAAGCGGTTACTTTAAATACATGTCATGAGTCAATTCATACTAGAACCGTGACGGTTCATTTTCAAAGAAATTATTTATTTCGCTTACGTTTTGTGAGTAAATTAAGCTGCAATGAGATGATTTTCAACGTGATTTTCATATGTGGGACGAGCGTGTCCATTTTTGCGTAATTACCGACCTGATAATAGTAGTTTTATTGCTTACGGTCTTTTTGAAATGAAAAATCTTTACGTTGAGAATATTTTGTAAATGATTTTGTAAACCATTTGGGAAGTGCGTTTATAAGTGTTATGTGTCATTTTGAGAATTTTAAGGGTGTGAGTTATTTTGGAAAACGCTTTTGTTTAACTCGTGTCGAGTTTAGGACTAATGTTATTTAAGAGTATTGCTTGCTTAAACTTTATTTAAACGCGTTTTTGATCGACTTATGGGTCTAGCAAGCATGGAGCGTTTTGCTCGTTTTGACTTGGAGTTAGTCATGGGCTAATTGCCCGGTTTTAATAACTCGAGGTGGAGTCTTGTTGATGAATTGTTTTGTCACACCGTTTGGCATTCATTGCACGTCGAGTATTTACACGTTTGGGTGAGGGAGACAATCCGAGATAGGCACTTGTGGGTAGGCTGTTTTGCTTTGGATCCTTAGGCACGTTAGTCAGTCGCTGGTAGTGGTCAGTTGGGTATCTCGGGGTGAGGCCCCGGTGTTCAGGTGTTATAGCCTAGGCTTTCTAGTAGGTGCTAGGAGGATATAGTTGTGGGCACTTACCTGAGAGGTAATTCCGATGTGAAGGGCCCTGAGGCGTTACCTGAGAGGTAGGCGTCAGGGTGTATCTTCGGTTCAGATAAATTAGCTTTGTAGAGCGAGTGTGGGGGATACGTCGACGGTGGGAGGTTGGGTATTCCACGCGTGTTGGTAATGTAGGCCGGGTAGTATCGGTTAAGGGAATGACCTACGTGTGTGTTAGTGGACTTGATTGTAGGGGATATCTATTTGTGTTAGTGTCTAGGATAATACCACGCTTATGTGATTCATGGTAATCGGTTGGACCGATGTTCGGCGGGTGGCCGATGTTTGTTATGGTAATCGGTTGGACCGATGTTCGGCGGGTGGCCGATGTTTGTTATTGTATTCGGTTGGACCGATATTCGGCTGGGCCGATGGTTGTATTTATTCGGTTGGACCGATATTCGGCGGGGGGCCGATGTTTGTTAATGTGATTCAATGTGAATTTTGGGAGTCTAGTAGAACTCGTAGAAGTTAATCGGCAGTTAATGGTAGGAATGATCGAATTCGAGTATCCTGTAGGGTATATTGGTGAGCATCTTTAGAATGGTTAGAGCTTGAAAAATTTAATCGGGAGGTATGAATCATCTAAGGTTGGGAGACAACCGAAGTCGTTTAACTAGGAATGATTCCGATTGTTGGAGTGTTCTTCCAATCGCGTTTTCAGTGTTCTTGAAGGAGTGTTGTTAGTAAGGAAGTATTCGGGAGATTCTTAGACGGTGTGAAAAATTAGGTTCCAGTTAGTGAAAGTCCAGTGGCAACTCAGAAAGGGTTCTGAGTGGACTTGGGAACCTGAGGCTGAGATGAGGGAGAGCTATCCAGAGCTATTCACGGGCATAGACTTCGAGGACGAAGTCTAATTCAAGCGGGGGAGAGTTGTAAAGCCCGTGTCCCGGTGCGTTTATTAATTAATTTTAATAATTTAAAATGCTTACCTTTAATTGTTTTTGGTTAGTGGTTTGGTGTCAAATAGGACCAAGATGTTAGCATTTGTGTTATTTGATGTAGATTGTGAGATAAGGTGTAGTTGAGGGGCCAAAAGTGTTAAAGGGCCAAAAGTATTAGTTTCGGCCCATGCAACTCTTAACCTAAAAAACCCATAATTGTTTTGTTGTTGGTGCCGTGAAGTAGAAACAAAAGAAGGAAAAAAAAATTCAAACCCTAAGCTAAACCCCCCCCTTCCTTCCTTCTCTCCTTCTATCTTGCGGCAACCACACTCCAACCCTAACATATCCCTCTCCTTGTGTTGTTGCTGCTGCCGTGAAACCCCCCCCACCACCACACCAGCGCCGCTGCTGGTGTTGGTCGGAGAGAGAGAGATCAGCGCGTGAGAGAGAAGTAGAGAGAGCGAGAGAGATCGAGAGTGGAGGGAGAAGTCGCCGGAATCGTCTGTCGCCGTCGCGAGACCGCCACTCGCCGGAGCTGTGCTGTTGTCGGAGAAACGAGGGATCAGCGAGAGAGAGGAGGAGAAGTGGAACTCGTTAAGTGGTGGCTATTTGGTCGTCGCAAGGTAAGAACTCCTCGTTCTTCTTCCGTTATTTCGTTTTCCGGCGAAGGGGTCAGCAGCGCCGCCGCCGCCGCGCGCCGCCACCGTGGTGGCTGGGTGTCGGGTGGTGGTGTCTGTGTGCGCCGTGTGTGTGGGTGTGCAAGCGGTCGATCGATCGAGAGAGTGGGGAGTTCTTGGTGGGTTGCGGTTCGTTGTATTTGTTTCGTCGAAAACCGCCGCCGGCCGCCACCGGCGACCACCACCGCCGGAGGGCAGTGGGTGGTGCGTGGCCATGTCTTATTAATAATCATTGTTGAACCCATTAAGCCGTGACCTAATCGCTTAAGCCAAATCGATCGAACCGTTGTTTTTAGAGTCGTCATTTCTTGTGAGTAATTGTTCAGCCATTGTTTTTGCGACAGCTATAACTTTTCCGTCGTAACTCCGTTTGAGCCGAAACTGGCGCCCACGGTTCAAGTTCGGGGTCGGGCACGTTTTCCGTGTTTTAGCGAAAAACTGGTTCGGTCTCTAACTGGGCGAAAAAGTGGTCGCAAGTTCGGTGTTTCGTCATTTCATGTGAAAACTTCTGGAATCTGCCTTGATCTTGCGAAAATCATAACTTTCTGCTCGTAACTCGTTTTGAGGTGAAACTGGTGCCCAAAGTTCCCTTTTTGAGTCTAGAAACTTTTCTGTGTTTTGTGCAAAACCCAGTTCGGGACGTAGCATGGGTCGATTTGTCGTTTTATACTGAAAGGTGCTGAATCTCGCTGTTTCGGAAACTGTTTTTGTAAAATCCGTAGTAAATTGTAGAAAAATCGTTAGGAGGCGTATAATATGTCCTTGGAACCCTAACTCAGAGTACTTTCTGGTCACGAAATAATATTGGGAATTTTCTGGGTTTAAAGGGGTCGAAACAGGTCCCGAACAGACCTGTTTAGTGAAAACGGAAAAATAGTTTTAGTGACGGTTTAAGCGTGTGTCGTGTCATAGGGTCCGGGTCTCGTATTGACACGTTTTAACATGCATTTAGGTGTTGGGAAGTGACCGTAATTGTGAAGCTTGAATTGTGTTATTAAGCTGGGCGCGCATTCGAGGTGAGTTCTCTCACTGTGTAGTTAGGGGTTGTATGCATGTCATAATAGTTTGTATGTACTATTGTCTTTGTGGTGTGAACTAGTTGTTTGTGGTGTGTAATATTTGATTGGTGTGAATGCTTGGTATAAATGTGTTACATTACAATTCGGTGGGACTGAGGCCTCGATGGTACTGAGGTGTTGGTTACATTACAATTCGGTGGGACCGAGGCCTCGATGGTACTGAGGTGTTGGTTACATTACAATTCGGTGGGACCGAGGCCTCGATGGTACTGAGGTGTTGGTTACATTACAATTCGGTGGGACCGAGGCCTCGATGGTACTGAGGTGTTGGTTACATTACAATTCGGTGGGACCGAGGCCTCGATGGTACTGAGGTGTTGGTTACATTACAATTCGGTGGGACCGAGGCCTCGATGGTACTGAGGTGTTGGATACATTACAATTCGGTGGGACCGAGGCCTCGATGGTACTGAGGTGTTGGATACATTACAATTCGGTGGGACCGAGGCCTCGATGGTACTGAGGTGTTGGATACATTACAATTCGGTGGGACCGAGGCCTCGATGGTACTGAGGTGTTGGATACATAATTACTTGTAGATGTTTACTCGTTTTATGTAACTGTGATGTTGTTGCTTACGTGCAGATAGGGGTGATGTGTATATAATTCCTATCTGCGCATGTGTTGGAATTCACTAAGCTTTGTGCTTACCCTTTCCCAATAAACTGTGGTTTCAGGTACGGGCGGCTCCAAGGCGTGACGAGTACACACTGGCGCGCGAGGAGAGCTGGTTGTTTTATGGTTTTATTAATTAAACGTTTATTCCGCTGTATTTTTATTATAAAGTTAATAATTATGAGTTTGCAAACGAAACGTTGGGATTCATTTAATGAGTTGTTATAAATGAGTTGTTTATTTAAAAATTTAAATTTGCTTGTAATTTTTGGGACGTTACAAATTGTTCTCACAATTTCGGTGGTATCTCCACCGAAACTTCTCTCTATTTCGGCCAAGTCTCAAAGAAGCTTTTCCCAAAGATGATGTCATATATCTCAAAGATGATGTCACATATCTCAAAGATGTGTCACATATCCCAAATGACATTTCGGTGGGACCTCAAAGAAGCTTCAAAGATGTTTTCTCCAAAGATGTGTCACATATCCCAAGTTTCCATCGGTGGTGCTTTTCTTGAAAGAAAATCTGAGAAGCAAAAGAAGACAAAAATGAGAGACATAATAAGACAAAATGAGAAGCAAATTCATTTTGTCTTGGAAGAAATCTTACAACCTTTCTTCGGTGGTGCATTTGTTGAAAGAGATTTTGAGAAGCAAAAGAAGACAAAAATGAGAGACATAAGAAGACAAATTGAGAAGATATTTTCTACATGGATAAAGTGACATTCTGTCTTATTATCCATTTCCATGCAAAACTCTTTTCTCATGCATGGGCTCTTCTGACTGTACCTTGTAAAAGGTGACAAGGACTTCACAACTTTCCAGAAGTCAACATCCTCAGCAAGTGTGAAGATGACAAGTGTCCCAAGCATTCAATGCTTGCACACTCCTTGTCACTATAAAAGGAAGAGCTCTCCATACAGAAAATACACACATCTTGAGAGACTTTGAAGATTACTGTGAGCTCTTGATATTCTACGCAAACTGAAAGAATTCTCTAAGTGCAAGAATTTCCAGTTTGCTTGAAAACTTTATAGCTTTGTTCTAAGTGTTCTTAGTTATTTTGTTGTATACTTTGTGTAAGATTGTTAGAATAGTTTATCTGTTCTTTTCCGCAACAGTCTTAAGTTTTCTATGTGTAATTCTTGTTGAAAGATTTTCAATAAAAAGAATTAAAATTGTGAAAATTTTGAGTATTGTATTCAACCCCCCCTTCTACAATACTTGTTATAGCCATCTGGGACTAACAAGTGGTATCAGAGCAGAAAGTTTAATCCCATAAACGTGATCTGCGATGGCTGCCTCCTCTTCTTCAACTATTGAAAACTCTTTTCAAAATAACTTTTCTGAAAATTGCTCCATTTCAAAACCTCCTAAGTTCAATGCTAACAACTTCTCTTTGTGGAAAAGCCGCATGATGCTGTTCATGGAAGGAGTGGATACTAGATATCCAACCATTCTCCAAGAGGGACCCTTTATCCCCAGAGTTTGGGCTCACTATGAAACGCAGAGGCCTGGTAAAGATACCATGGAAAAAGATAATTCTGATGATTCGTCTGATGAAGAAAAATCTGCTGCTACTGGTCGTTACATTCTTAAAAATCCTAAGAAATACACTGATGAGGAAAAACGGCTTGTGTCTCTTGATTCTAAAGTTAGAACTATCATTGCTCTCTCTCTTCCTGATGAAGTGTACCACTCTCTGGTAAATCTCTCTACTGCCAAAGAGATGTGGTCCACTCTATGTGTTCTGTACGAAGGTACAGAGGAAGTTAAGAAGTGTAAAAAGATTGGTCTTATAAGAAAGTATGAACTCTTCACCTTTGAAAAAGGAGAATCTCTTCCTAGCTTCTATAACCATTTCAACTCTCTTTTAAATGATCTTAAGTTGTTGGGCAGAGTCTATGATAATGAGGAAGTCTTGTGCAAGTTCATGGATTGTCTTCCAGATTTTTGGGAAAATATATGTACTTGCATCAAAACTACCAAGGACCTTGAGTTCATGCCCTTGACTGTTCTTTATGGAACTCTTTTCAACTATGAGCAGACGAAACTGCATAAGTTTATAAAGAACTCTTCTCTAGCTCTCCTAAGTGACTCTTCCAAAAAGACTAAGTGTTTTCCAAAAATCACCTACCCATCTGATTCTGACCATGATAGTCAAGAAGATCCCAATGATCATTCAGAAGCATATCTTAGTGATGCTAAGGATGAATGTGAGGAAACTTCAGTTGATAAATTATCTGATGAAATGGCCATGTTGGATGGGTACTCTAAATCCAAATCTCATCTCTCTTCTGGAAAATCTAAGTTTGATAGAAATTCATCCTCTTCTCTCTCCAAACACTCTCCTTTGGATAAATCTAATGAGGAATGTTTTAACTGTGGTAAAAAGGGTCATTTTGCTTCTGAGTGTAAGAGTAAACAGTTTGAAAGACCCAGAACTGCTTCCTCAGGCCGATTTTCCTCAAAATCGGAAAGATCCAAATATGATTCCCAAAAGTTCAGCCAACACCTCTCTTCTGCAAATTTTGACCGGGCTGAAAGATACAAGGAAAAATACAAGAGAGAAAAGGAAAGAAATGAAAGACTTATCAGAAGAGGAAAGGGTCTGCCTGCTAAATCTTATGATTTGGCAGATGAACCCACATCTGAAAGCGAATGACTCCTCAACTGCTCTTGTATCAGCTAAGTGCTTCTTCTACTCTTCACAGGTACATACTATGTGTTTTATCTATCTTTTATGAATTCTCTTATTTCAAACTCTTTTGCTATGTGTCCATAATTTCTGCCATCACATCTGAAAACATAAATTTTGGAAATTTTATTTGGCCAGTCTCTGGGTGTTATTTCTTTCTTAAAAAGAAATCCTCCAAAAATTTTCCAAAAATAACTTTATGACTTCTCATACCGTTTTTCTTCTTAAATCTGTGAGTTTCAAAATGTCCAATTCAAAAGAAAGGATTTATGTACTCCCAATTTTTGAAATATGAATTCTATGTGATGCACCCCCATTCTTTGTTATCTCTTCAAAATCTTTGAGCAAAAGTTAGGAAAAATATCAAGTTTCTAAAAGGAACTCTCTTTATAGAAAATGCTATATCTGTGGTGATATTTCTCATTTTGCCAAAGACTGTGTGAAATAAATAATTATTCTGAGTGATATAAATTCTTTTCATTCTTTTTCTTCTAACCCAAAAGGACCCACCTTCAAAATGGGTACCTGGAAATTAAATTCTTTGTGATTGCAGATTTTGAGCTGGGCAGATGGATCTATGTGAACAAGTGAGAAAGTTGACAAAACCTTAGAATTCTTTACTCTCATGACATCATAAGCATGTTGATGTCATTCTCATGACATCACCATCTCCAATCTCTTAAAATTCCATTTCTTTTCTAAACCTCACCACCGAAATTTTCCTTAACCACCAAACCAAAACCATATCCCACCATACTTTACTTCCCATTATATGTTTTGCCTCCTCGATCGGTGGTACCCCTCAAATTCGGTGGAACCCTTCAAATTCGGTGGTGAAACCCTTCTAAATTCGGTACAATCCTTCAAACTCCTCGGTGGAATCCTCACACCGATCCACCACCGAGTCTACACCGACCCACACCGATTCCACACCGAATCTCCACCGATCCACCACCTCAAATCCCTCCACCGATCCACCACCTCAAATCCCTCCACCAATCCACCCACTACAAACTCTTCTACAGATGTCACCCCAAATCCTCAAACTCAATCTTTTTGGGTCATCAAATTGGAAGATGAAATTCCAATCTTTTCTTCACTTTGAAGATTTTCTCCATAATGTCTTAGAAGTTTTACTACTGATTTTCCACCGAAAATCCTACCGAAAATAGCCAATTTTCGGTGGATTCTCCTTCATTTTCGGTGGAAAAGTAAAAAAAAAAAAAATCCTACCGATTTTCCACCGAAAATCCTACCGAAAATAGCCTATTTTCGGTGGATTTTCCTCAATTTTCGGTGGAAAGGTAAAAAAAAAAAAAATACACTGATTTTCCACCGAAAATCCTACCGAAAATAGCCAATTTTCGGTGGATTTTCCTCAATTTTCGGTGGAAAGGCAAAAAAAAAAAAAAAAAAAATCCTACCGATTTTCCACCGAAAATCCTACCGAAAATAGCCTATTTTCGGTGGATTTCCCTCAATTTTCGGTGGAAAGGTAAAAAAAAAAAAAAATACACTGATTTTCCACCGAAAATCCTACCGAAAATAGCCAATTTTCGGTGGATTTTCCTCAATTTTCGGTGGAAAGGCAAAAAAAAAAAAAAAAAAAAAAAAAAAAAATTGGTCTTGGTTCTGGCCGATCTTTTCATTTTCTCTTGGTGTTTTTCCTACGTCGGCCGCTGAGGGGGAGAATTCATCTGAGGGGGAGCAACATAAACCCTCAGTACTCATATACAGCGACCAACTTGAAAAAATGAGGAAATCGACGGACCGGTCAAGGGGGAGCACTTCAGTCCGGGCGGATCTAACTGAGGGGGAGAAACACAAAGACCGACTGATCTAACTGAGGGGGAGCAAAACAAAGACAAAGGATGCTGAAAAGATGCCAAGATGCAACAGTTGGGCAGAAGTATCCTAAGGCTGCTGATCAAAATGAAGAATCCTCAAGCCAGACACAAGTTTCAACTCGCCCCTCCAAAGATGCAAGTAATATTCATTCTGTTTATACTGTTTATACTGTTTATACTTCTTTCCTTTTCCTTTCGATTATTTGTACAGCTATACCTTTTTATTTTTTTCTTATATGTAAATATCATATATACATACACACACACAAAAAAAAATGGACTGTGTGAAAAAGAACCCAAAAGAGTAAAGAAGGGTCAACTTGCATTATTCACTGTCTTACTCATGTTTTTCTAAGTATGGATGTCATCATCAAATAGGGGGAGATTGTTGGGTCATCAAGATTTGAAGATGACCTCATGATCTCCTTTTATACTTTGAAAAACATTTTATACTTAGAGAAATTTTGGATGCATGGTTCTTTGTAATGACTTGTACAAGATATCAAATGTTTGGTGAAGTCAAAGATCAACCAAAGTCAAGATTAAAGATTCTCTCATTGTGGAAGTGAAAGATCTTTTCTCAAACATACAAGTCATTGTTCACCGAAATTGTTCTCACAATTTCGGTGGTATCTCCACCGAAACTTCTCTCTATTTCGGCCAAGTCTCAAAGAAGCTTTTCCCAAAGATGATGTCATATATCTCAAAGATGATGTCACATATCTCAAAGATGTGTCACATATCCCAAATGACATTTCGGTGGGACCTCAAAGAAGCTTCAAAGGTGTTTTCTCCAAAGATGTGTCACATATCCCAAGTTTCCATCGGTGGTGCTTTTCTTGAAAGAAAATCTGAGAAGCAAAAGAAGACAAAAATGAGAGACATAATAAGACAAAATGAGAAGCAAATTCATTTTGTCTTGGAAGAAATCTTACAACCTTTCTTCGGTGGTGCATTTGTTGAAAGAGATTTTGAGAAGCAAAAGAAGACAAAAATGAGAGACATAAGAAGACAAATTGAGAAGATATTTTCTACATGGATAAAGTGACATTCTGTCTTATTATCCATTTCCATGCAAAACTCTTTTCTCATGCATGGGCTCTTCTGACTGTACCTTGTAAAAGGTGACAAGGACTTCACAACTTTCCAGAAGTCAACATCCTCAGCAAGTGTGAAGATGACAAGTGTCCCAAGCATTCAATGCTTGCACACTCCTTGTCACTATAAAAGGAAGAGCTCTCCATACAGAAAATACACACATCTTGAGAGACTTTGAAGATTACTGTGAGCTCTTGATATTCTACGCAAACTGAAAGAATTCTCTAAGTGCAAGAATTTCCAGTTTGCTTGAAAACTTTATAGCTTTGTTCTAAGTGTTCTTAGTTATTTTGTTGTATACTTTGTGTAAGATTGTTAGAATAGTTTATCTGTTCTTTTCCGCAACAGTCTTAAGTTTTCTATGTGTAATTCTTGTTGAAAGATTTTCAATAAAAAGAATTAAAATTGTGAAAATTTTGAGTATTGTATTCAACCCCCCCTTCTACAATACTTGTTATAGCCATCTGGGACTAACACATTTATTATGGGACAATATCCTCTAGCAGATAAAAGTGACAGTTTGTCTCTTTATCCACTTTCAGTTAAAGTCCCTTTTATCTGCATGAGCTACTCTGTCTGAACCTAGTGAAAAGTGACAAGGACTTCTCAACCCTCCAGAAGTCAACATCCTCTGCAAGTGTGAAGTTGACAAGTGTCCTTAGCATTTAATGCTTGGGCACTCCTTGGCACTATAAAAGGAGAAGACATCCCCTTGCAAAAGACACGCTTTAAGAATTCTCTCAGTGCAAGAAATCTTCCTTTAAGCCTTAAAAACTCAATAGCTTTGTTCTAAGTGTTCTTAGTTATTTTGTTAGTATACTTTGTGTAAGATTGTTAGAATAGTTTATCTGTTCTTTTCCGCAACAGTCTTAAGTTTTCTATGTGTAATTCTTGTTGAAAGATTTTCAATAATAGAATTAAAATTGTGAAAATTTTGAGTATTGTATTCAACCCTCCCCCCCCCCCCCCCTTCTACAATACTTGTTATAGCCATCTGGGACTAACAATAATAATAATAATAATAATAATAATAATAAAAATAATAATAAAAATATTACCACCGGTTTGTGCGTTTCCGACAACGGGGTCCTCCAAAACGTCAACCCACGCCGACACTAACGCCACTTCCTCCTCTTTAGTCCACACCTGTCGTTTTTGCCTTGTTTCAAATTTTTTCTTTTTTCCTTTTTGTGTTGGTGTCGGGTTTGATGGTTCCGGGATTGATTGTTGTGTGGAGATCGATTGTGGTGTGTGCGGTTGTTGGGTTTCAGGAACAAAGTCGTCGTCGAGATCGATTGCGGGTTGAGGAAGTTCGTAATTGGCGGGAGTAAAACCTTGTTGAATCAAACCAGGATATGTAAATTGATACCGGTGTTGCGGAAATTGTTGGAAACCAACGTTTGGGGGCGGTTGCGGAAATTGTTGGAAACCAACGTTTGGGGGCGGTTGCGGAATATAACCTTGTTGAGAAAACGGTTGGAAGCCAAGCTCCGGGTCTTGTTGTGGTGTATCCGATCGGTTACGAGGGGATGTAGGTGTGGTGTTTGGATTCATGATGAAATTTGAGAGAAATGGAAGAAAGTATTGAATTTGAGAGAAATGGAAAAAAGTATGTTTTGGTGTGAAAAAATAAGATGGTATAGGTTAATATATATAGTGTGTATAATTTGAAAAAAAAAATTGTAAAATAGCCGTTTTACAACGGTATTGTTTAAAAAATATAAAAAAAAAATTAAATCACAACGGGTTGATCGGGTTGGTGAACCCGCTCCCCCGTACCCGCCCTGAACCCGCTACCCCCCGTACCCCAAGCCCGCTTACCCACTCCCTACCCACTTGCCACGTCCTTCGAGCCCGATGCGGTACCCGCTACCGCTACGGATGGCCTTATATGTGTTCCCACTTCCCATCAGCAATAGAAAATTAGGGTAAATATAAATAATAAATAAGACCTCAACAGAAATTTCAAAACAATACCTTTTTGTTGTCTTCTTTCTTGAGCGAGGGCCGAGGGGCGACTGGCAAGGGTTGAGGGGCGAGGGCTGAGTGCCTGAGTCGTTGTTGTCTTCTTCGGTTCTTCCGTTCTTCTTGAGTTCTTGAGCTCGTCGTTGTCTTCTACTCTTCTTCCGTTCTTCACAAAATCACAATACGGGGTGCCTGAGAGGGAGAGAGCAAATCAGGTCATGGGATTTGGCTGGCCGGCTGGACTGTATTAGTGGAGGGGCCCAAGGGATTTTTTTTGTTTAATTATAGCCTAAAAAGCCAACAACTCTACTAAATTTTTTAATAAGCCCACATGCCATGGCCTGTAATAGCCATATGGGCCTTCCGCCCCTGGCTGTACTTGACTAATCGACGTTCATTTGAGAAATGGTAAATGTATGAGAAATAAAGAAGTAATCTTAGTCATTCATTCGGTCAATATTTGCGGCTTTGATCGAGAAGCAGCGGATAATTCCTCGCATGGTCTTCACAAGATAGAGGGGTAGTTTCGTAAAATACGCGGGACGAGTTCATGTATGAATCTGTGTGATTCACATATGAACTATACGTTCATATATGAACCTTTGTAATTCACAAATTAACTCTTTTTAACTAATTCATATATGAACATTTGTGATTCATATATGAATCAGTTAATTAGTTCATATGAGAATTAGTTAAAAAGAGTTCATATATGAATCACAAAGGTTCATATACGAATCAGTTAATTGGTTCTGCTGATTCATATATGAATCTAAAGTTAATTAGTTCATATATGAACCACAAATGTTCATATATGAATCAGTTAATTGGTTCAATTGATTCATATATGAACATACAGTTAATTAGTTCATATATGAAACACAAAGGTTCATATATGAATCACAAATGTTCATATATGAATTAGTTAAAAAGAGTTCATATGTGAATTACATGGGTTCACATATGAACAGATAGTTCATATGTGAATGACACAGGTGATAACGCCATTTTTTGGCGTTATTTTCGGTTCTCAAACCAATGAGATTGGCTTGTATTTAAGCAAAGAAGCGGAATTTTATGGTTTATTTAGTGGAATGTGCAGGTTCTTTAAAAGGCAGTAACCATCGAGAAAAGAAGCTAAAAAGAGCCCAAAAAGAGCTGAAACGAAGCCCGAGATCCAAGCCCAAGACCCGCGCCCGAACCAGGACCCGAACCCGAACCAGAGAACGACCCAGATGAGATCAGAAAACCGCGCGGTTTTGTCCCTGTTCCACGATTTTCAGCTTTATATTTCCGAGTTTAGGTCAATTGTAAAAACGCAACTCACACACGACGACGATGGGCAGTCCAGGGGCGATTTTGGGAGAGATTCTACGCCTTTTGGAGCCACGATAGAGGAGGGATCGACGAGCAATTCACGACGCGAAGCGGATTAGAGCCGGGAGAAGGGAGTTCATCACTACATCTTTCACATACACCACGATCACTTTCATTATGTTTACATACACTTCCATCTTTCTTTCTCTTGTGTTTGAATCCACCACCGACATGAACTAATCTGTTCATGTTGGGGGTTGGAATGAATTTGGTTTGTAAGCATATGAATTAATGACTTGAACGTTTATTAGTTTTCCTATTTAATGAATGCATGCAATTTGATTATTAATGCTTTTGAGAGTTTAGCTACCTTTCTATTGTTTTGTTGTTTTCAGTTGAGTTCGAGAGAATTAACTGTTATCTAGAACTAGGAATTGCATGCCTAAGACGAGAATTTGGTGATAGAGATATACCGAATACGCCTTAGTCCTAATTGAACCATTTAGGTTGAGATCGAAAGATAAAATCTATACGTTCATAATAAATCTTGTGCTTAATGTGTTTTGGAATCCATAAGTTGAGATCGAAAGATAAAACTTGTCCTTTTCAAAATAAAACCCGATGTTGCTCGAAAGAGAACATCGGTGACTTTTAAAGATTGGGTATTCCTTAAGGGAATAACTGGTAATCATTTTAAGTCTGATATTCGTATGTGAAAACCTAAGGATTTTCAACCCTCAACTGTTTTCTCTATCGGAAGTTTCCAAAGTTGTTTACTGTCATGTGTTTGATTTATTTTCTTGCAATTAATTAGTTCAACACCAACCAATTCAATTTCGATAGTTCAGTTAATAGAGCTTATAGTAATTGTGATACTTAGTTCCTAGTTCCCGTGGATTCGATACTCGTACTTACCGTACGTTATTACTTGATTTCGACACCGTACACTTGCGGTAAGATTTAGGGGGGGTGATACCCGCCCTATCAAGTTTTTGGCGCCGTTGCCGGGGAACTAGTTGCAACTGATAGCACTACCAGCTATAAGCGCTATTAGATTGAACATTTTTTTATTTACTTTGTTCCATCACTTTCAGTTTCTGGATTACTAACTTTGCCTACTTCCTTTTCAGGTGCTAATTGGCTTATGCCAAGGAAAACCCGAGGGGAAGGAATCGAACCAATTGATCCGGAGATCAAAAGAACCGCCCGCCGTCTGCAAAAAGCATCTAAAGCGCAAAGACAGTTAAAGATGGGAAACGAAATACCCGTCAATAGACCACCTGGCAACAGTCCTCCGCCTCCTCCGGCGAGAGTTCCGATGCGGTCATTTGCCAATCCAAACATGGCAGCCGCACGTATAGGGATCCAACCACCCACCACTGCGGCAAATTACTTCGAGATCAAGCCGAGTACCATCGTAATGGTACAACATAATCAGTTTGGGGGAGCGCCAACCGAAGATCCCCATGCCCACCTTCGCGCGTTTGAACGGATTTGTAATACGTTCAAAATTAATGGGATGGAAGAGAACGCGATCAAACTGAGGTTATTCAGTTTCTCCCTAAAGGGTAGAACTAAAATCTGGATAGAGGGTTTGCCAGCCGATCAGATCACTACATGGGCAGACCTGAAAGCTGCATTTCTACATAAATTCTTCCCACCAGGAAGAACTGCTCAATTGATGGCTGATATCACCCACTTCGCTCAGTGAGAACAAGAGACCTTATACGAGGCATGTGAGCGATACAAGGATATGTTGAAGAAATGTCCTCACCACAGGTTGCACGGATGGGTCATAATCCAGACATTCTATAGTGGACTTCACCCCCAGTTCAAAAACGATATCACTGCAGCATCGGGTGGAGCATTGATGGATAAAACTTATGAAGAAGCATGCGAGCTGATCGAGAACTTGGCTGAACATAGCTTCTCTACCCCACGATCAGCTGTAAGAAGAGTCGCGAGCGTTCAAGAATCGGATGAGCTGAAAGAACTAAAGGCTCAACTAGCTTTCATAACGAACCACTTGAAGGGAGGTAATCCAGAAGCACCTGAACAAGTGAAATTCTTACAAAACCGGAACAACCAACCGAGGAATGATCCGTTCTCCAATACATATAACGAAGGGTGGAAGAAACACCCCAATTTTTCATGGAGTCAACCCGGTCAACAACAAGGTAATTTTTCTAACTCTTCGAATTACTCTAATACTAACAATGCTTACCGTCCTCCAGGTTTCAATCAAAGGAACGAAGGACCATCCATGGAGAAGAAGTCGGGGCTGGAAGAGATGATGATGAAGTTCATGACCAAGATGGACAACACGGTTGGAGAGTTAGCGAGCACGGTGAATACGGTAAAAGCTGCCACCGATCAGAACACCGCGTCGATCAAGATCCTCGAAAGACAAGTTGGGCAGATTTCGGAAGCCCTACAAAACCGACCTTCCGGAACTTTTCCGAGTCAAACGGAAAGGAAACCGAGGGAAGAATGCAATGCCATTTATCTGAGAAATGGCAAGGAGGTGATCAAAGAGACAACTGTCGAGTTAAAGGCTGATATTACTAGCGACATGGCTGAGTCGGAAGAACCGAAGGAGAAAGAGGTGGCGTCCCCACCAAAGCCGGTAGTCAAACAGTTTGTACCACCGCTACCATATCTGAATCGAGTGAAGGCACATAAAGATGAGGAACAGTTCAAGAAATTCCTCGATATCTTCAAGAAGCTTCACATCAACATACCATTCGCGGAGGCACTTGCTCAAATGCCGACATACCTCAAATTTATGAAGGAAATCCTATCAAAGAAGAGGGGAATTGAGCATCAGTCTACCATTACACTTACTGAAGAGTGTAGTGCCATCATTCAGAACAAGCTTCCCCCGAAGCTCAAAGATCTAGGGAGTTTCTCGATCCCTATTCAAATTAGTTATATTCGTTTTAATAAAGTGTTGTGTGATTTAGGGGCGAGTATTAACTTAATGCCTCTATCTATTTTCAGGAAGCTCGGATTGGGGGAAGTGAAGCCGACGTACATGACGCTCAAGCTGGCGGATCGATCCATAGTGTACCCATATGGAGTGGTAGAGGACGTGCTCATCAAGGTGGGAAAGTTTTACTTTTCGGTGGATTTCGTGGTGATGGACATCGACGAAGATATAGAAGTCCCATTGATCTTGGGAAGATCCTTCCTAGCCACAAGCCGAGCGCTGGTCGACATGGAGGAAGGCGAGATGACTTTGAGAGTTGGTGGTGAGAAGGAAGTGTTCAAGATGTTCGAGAAGATAAAAGATGGAGGCGAAGAGAAATTTGGTGAGCAAGAAAGGCCGACGGAGTGATCGGAAAGAAAGTCGTGCCACGACTTTAAATACGGCGCTAGGTGGGAGGCAACCCACCAAGGTTTGCGTTTTCTTTTAATTTGCGTTTTTGAGTGATTTTATCAAAAAAAAAATCGAACAGAGGGTTACGCGGTTTACCCTACGGTTTGCAAACCACGGGACAAACCACGGGACACTCTGTCAAAAAAAAAATTTGGCTGTTTACTTTGCCGTCCTTGTTCCTTTTATTTAATTTTTGCATTTTCACCTCCCTCTTCTCCGATGTCCTTCAACCGGCCACTTCAACTGTTCATTACTTCCGTTCGTCCGGGCAAACAAGTATGTTCTCAACTTTGTAGTTAACGAGTGGTGTATGATGTTCATTCTTATTAGTAGACGAGATGCAACAAACCTAAGTTTCATTTAGGTTTGGGGTGCCTCACTTTTAACATCTACACACTTACTTTTAATCCTGTGCAAACCTCGGTTTCACAGAGGTTTGGGGTTGGCTTTGTTTGACAAATCTAGGCCACGGCCTAGGTTTGGGGTGGCCATATTTTAATGAGAAAGCTCTTTGATGTTATACTTCAATGTTATGCCTTACCTGTCTGTTGCATGTAATAACCGCACAACGATACTTGTTTTAGTATCGCCTGAACCGACACTTGCACATTGGGGACAATGAGTGGGTAAGGTTTGGGGTTGCCCAATCGGGCCCACGATATGCACGTAGATTTCCTGCACTTCTGAGTACCTAGATCGCTTCAGCTAAATTTTTGTTTTGAATGATTGAGACCAACCATTGTAGGAAGAATCTCGTGATAGTGACGTGACCATTAGGGAAGGACTGGGAAAGGACATAACTAGGGACATTAGTGGAGACCACCCATTAGTGAGATTTGAGCCTAAAAGACGTTGTTCATTTCGAGGGATTCATACACTTGATTCATATACACTTTTTCGAGTTCCTTGTCGTGAATATAGAATGATCTCGCTATATTATTGCATTGAGTAGCAAAGACGACCATCGGGATATTGGGTAAGGGTATAGTAGACCATATCGAGTGGACCATAAGCGATGATTCCAGGCATTGTGTGTTTGTTTAACCTTGTTTTAGCTATCATACCCGTTTCACCCATTTGTGTGTAACCATAGCCCTCTTTGTAGCCATACACTCACCTTTTTATTTCAGACCAACCTTTAAACCCGAGCCAGAAGCCTTAGCCAACCCTATCCGAAAGTGTGTCAAGCCGTGCGGTAATGAATAACAAAAAGATAGAGCGGAAAAGAAAATAGTGCAGGCCAGTCATTGAGAATAAAATGGGTCAATGTAACCCAAGAAATAGAAAAGAGGGCCAATGCAGCCCCAATTAAATAAAGAGGACCAATGAAGTCCCAAAAAAAATCCAGTTAGTTTAGACAGCCATCTACAGCTGAAAATAAGTGAGTTAAGCGACTCCATTAGTGACAAAGAGGGCCAAGTGATAGGAAAGAAAGTTATAAAGTCAAAATTGCTAAAGCTTGACACACCGAGGATCGTTGAACCATTTTTCCCTTTCATTTCGTAAGCCATAACCTTAGCCCCGTTACAACCCTTGAAAGACCTGGATGATCTTCTGGAAAATGTGATTAGAGTCTACGACTACTTTTACCAATATTCCCTGTCTTGTTACTTGATTCCTTCTGAGATCAAATTTTTGGACATTTGTGCGTCTTTCTTTAGAGTTGTCATGTGATTATCGAATTTCTTGTACATAACTTCCTATACATGACAACATGAGCGATAACCTAGGTTCGAGTGAATGAGAGTATTCCGTGAGGTAGGGTCGAGGCAAAATGTTTTCCCTAGTATGTCTGGACCTAGAACAACCCTAATGTAATCGGAGCAGTCACGAGTTCAACTTACAATGGAAGGTCATAGATCAACAAAATAAGGATGAGGCGAGAGTGAGATAAGCATTCACGGGTATAGGAAATCACCAGTGCATCACATGGGACCGATTGGAAGTTGTGCAGTTATTATATTTCACTGATATATGCTTTTACTCTGTTTTATCGCTAATTTGCTTGGGGACAAGCAACGCGCGGTTTGGGGTTGTTGATAACGCCACTTTTTGGCGTTATTTTCGGTTCTCAAACCAATGAGATTGGCTTGTATTTAAGCAAAGAAGCGGAATTTTATGGTTTATTTAGTGGAATGTGCAGGTTCTTTAAAAGGCAGTAACCATCGAGAAAAGAAGCTAAAAAGAGCCCAAAAAGAGTCGAAACGAAGCCCGAGATCCAAGCCCAAGACCCGCGCCCGAACCAGGACCCGAACCTGAACCAGAGAACGACCCAGATGAGATCAAAAAACCGCGCGGTTTTGTGCGCGGTTTGCAAACCGCGCCACAAACCGCGCATCCCCCTGTTCCACGATTTTCAGCTTTATATTTCCGGGTTTAGGTCAATTGTAAAAACGCAACTCACACACGACGACGATGGGCAGTCCAGGGGCGATTTTGGGAGAGATTCTACGCCTTTTGGAGCCACGATAGAGGAGGGATCGACGAGCAATTCACGACGCGAAGCGGATTAGAGCCGGGAGAAGGGAGTTCATCACTACATCTTTCACATACACCACGATCACTTTCATTATGTTTACATACACTTCCATCTTTCTTTCTCTTGTGTTTGAATCCACCACCGACATGAACTAATCTGTTCATGTTGGGGGTTGGAATGAATTTGGTTTGTAAGCATATGAATTAATGACTTGAACGTTTATTAGTTTTCCTATTTAATGAATGCATGCAATTTGATTATTAATGCTTTTGAGAGTTTAGCTACCTTTCAATTGTTTTGTTGTTTTCAGTTGAGTTCGAGAGAATTAACTGTTATCTAGAACTAGGAATTGCATGCCTAAGACGAGAATTTGGTGATAGAGATATACCGAATACGCCTTAGTCCTAATTGAACCATTTAGGTTGAGATCGAAAGATAAAATCTATACGTTCATAATAAATCTTGTGCTTAATGTGTTTTGGAATCCATAAGTTGAGATCGAAAGATAAAACTTGTCCTTTTCAAAATAAAACCCGATGTTGCTCGAAAGAGAATATCGGTGATTTTTAAAGACTGGGTATTCATTAAGGGAATAACTGGTAATCGTTTTAAGTCTGATATTCGTATGTGAAAACCTAAGGATTTTCAACCCTCAATTGTTTTCTCTATCGGAAGTTTCCAAAGTTGTTTACTGTCTTGTGTTTGATTTATTTTCTTGCAATTAATTAGTTCAACACCAACCAATTCAATTTCGATAGTTCAGTTAATAGAGCTTATAGTAATTGTGATACTTAGTTCCTAGTTCCCGTGGATTCGATACTCGTACTTACCGTACGTTATTACTTGATTTCGACACCGTACACTTGCGGTAAGATTTAGGGGGGTGATAACTAAAAAAATCTATGACTCTATGACTCTATAGGTATTTAGGTGATAACTAAAAAATCTTAGTAGTCTTATAGGACTCAAACTGGTGACTTCTGAGAAAGATCTTAAAGACCTAAACCTTATTACTGTTTGATAAAAACATTTAAGTAAGGAAAAAAAATTAAAAATTATGATTTGTTAAGGTTTTTTTTTCTGAAATAATGCGGCACATAAATGCACCAACAAAAGATTTAGCAAGCTTCACGTATGAAAAAAGAGTCAAAAACTTTGGTTAACTGTGGGGCCGTTTACCAAACGCTTACCCAGGTAAGCACCTTATCAGACAAATTTTCACTATCACTTACTTATCGGGTAAGATTTTAGTCCGTCAAATCGGTTTCGTATGCAACAATTCAGCCGGTAAGCGCTAATAGGGGTGAGCATCGGTCGGGTTCGGGCGAATCGGGGCCCAAAACCCAATCCCCGATCGGGTTTCGGGGGGTTTGGTGGAACCCGAAATCTGTCCAAAGTAGGATCGGATATTCGGATATCGGGTGTGTTCGGGTTCAGATTTCACGGGTTGGTTATTTCGGGTATTTTAGATATAGAGAAAAATGTCTAAAACCTAGAATAGCAAACTCATTATCAAACTCAGATTGAATAATCATAATCGTACCAAACATGAACTCACACACACAAATACACAATCACACCAAACATGAACTCACACACACAAACATATGACGAATCGTACTTGTAAGTCATACCAGGCTACCAGCGGAGTGCGGACAACGGTGGTGGACTGGTGGTAGGAAAGACGAGGTATGTCGATAACACGAACACCAGAGGAGGTGGGCGGTGGGCGGTGGCCGGACGGCGATGCCATTCCCGTCGAAGACGAGGTCCCGTCGATTCGTCTCACTTCCTTCCGTCGATTCGAATTAGGAAATTAGGTTAGAAATGCTGAAATGGAAATCGAATTTTGGGTTTAGGGGTATATATATTTTATTAAAAAAATATTTTATAAATAGTTTGGATATTAGGTCGGATCGGGTGGGTAGACCTTGACCCCAACCCGATCCTACAAACCCGGGGGAAAAATCGGGTATCGGGTTTCGGGGTATCGGGTTTTCGGATGGGCTAGTTTGGGGTGTTATTCGGGTTCGGGGCGGGTCGGGTTTTCCGGTTTTTGCTCACCCATAAGCGCTAACCGTGGTAAGAGTCGTCGCCCGAACTTACCGGGGTAAGACTCTCGACCTTTCGCTCTTACCGGGTAAGATTTTTGGCCTTGCCATATCAATCCGGTAGGTAATGTGACATGGTAAACGCTTACCTGAGTAAATGTATGGTAAACAGACTCTGAATCTAGTTTGAGTTTTTTTTTTCTTTTTTTCTTTTGTTATAATGTATAAATGTAAGTGCAATTTTTTTTTAAGAGTGTGATTGTAAATTTATAACTATGGCATGTGATTTGAGATAAGGATCTTTATGATTGTAATGATTTTTCACATGTATTTTTTTTCTTGTAAGACCTGAGTTTTTAGAGAAAAAAAATCAAATTATCTATCATATTTTATTATTTATGTTCAAACTTAAATTTTAGATTTATTTTTCTGTTAGTGAGGAATTAAATAAATTTATTACTGGTTTACAATAAGAAATTACATAACCTCCATTTATAGGCAAATAACAAAAACACCCCCTAGACTTCTATTAAATAAAACAAGGTTATTACAATAATATGGAATAAAACAAGGTTATTAAACTTATATGCATCTAATGTATTGTAATAACCCGCACCTCTACATAACAAATAATATGGAATATTATATAAAACAAATCACATTGGGGTTACACATTGGTTCCCATTCTAAAAATCTATACAACTCTCGAGAATAGCAAACAAACTTTTTGCTAATAATTATTCATACGAAAGATCCACATAGCCATATATCAAAATCATACTTCAACTTTTTTCTCGATTATCTCCCACAAGATAAATCAAATAGTGCGATCTCACATTATTAACTTTTCCTTTACCTCCTACTTTCCGCAATCCTGAAATGCATATTTTTGAAAACAAAATGAGGGTTAGACCAAACGGTCTAGTGAGATAATCTCTGTCATTTCAAGACCGTTATAAAACCAATTTATATAAAACCATGTATTAAAACAATTTATATAAAACCGTTGATTAATTTATCCAATTGTTGGCACTCAGGCACAACTCAACAATTCACTCCGTTGGCCTTCAAGCACAACATCTCACAATACACTCTGTTGGCCTTCAAGCACAACATCTCACAATATTGCTGGCGTTCTAGCACAGCGCGATAATAGTGAAACTGGCGTTCTAGCACAGTGCGATAGTGTTGTTGGCGTTCTAGCACAACACGATAAGTGTTGATGGCATTCTAGCACAACGCGATAGTGCAATACCGTAACATAATTGTTTATAACAAATTCTCACATACCAATATCGTTCATATCATAAATTAACCATGTTATAATAAATGCATTTCAGTTCGAAAATGGTTAAAAGAAAACTCCCATTATTAAAAGAAAACTCACCTTGATGTGATATACGGAAAGACAAGCTTAACCATGAAAACGATCGAACGATATCGAACTTCACAACCGAACACTCAAATTTTAAAAAATTCACGTTTTTTTCTCCTTTTGCCGACTCTCTCTCAAAATGCACACACACCAACCCTAAGAAGGAAGTGGATGATATCTCCTTCTTAAACCAAAAGAGGCGGTGGTGGTGGATATTTATACCCACAGTTTCAAAACAAACCTCCATTTATAGGCAAATAACAAAAACACCCCTTAGGCTTCTATTAAATAAAACAAGGTTATTACAATATCTTCCCCTTAAAAGAATTCCGTCCCGGAATTCAATCACACAACTAATGAGGGTAGCGGATTACTAAAAATAAATATTGAGGTTAAGACCTTCCAATACATTGATGTCTTTAGAGAACACCAAATAATTTTCACAAAACTAAACAATCTACTTTTCAATATAAATTCTTTGATAATACTTGAAACAATATTTCAAATCGAATCACAAATAATAATAACGACTTACCACGTTTTCGCTGCGCAACTTTGATTTAAACTCACGAAAAACCCCCGATTTCTTTAGTAATCCCTAACTCGATCATTAATCAATAAATTAAATCACCTTATTTTGCATCTTTAATTTGCTCAATACCTTAAAATCGGAGATTTAAGACACTCGACAGACATGAACCCCCAAATAAAACATAACAACCACGTAATGCAATATCTTAACAAAAATTCATCTTTGCATTCTTACTTAGATTAAAAACCAATTTTTTTTGTTAAAACAAAGACGCTATTCTCAATATCACCCAAATATCAGGAATTAAATCCCCACAAAAATAATCATTGAATAAACAAATTTTAATCACATTCCCAAATATAAAAAGGTATTCGAGTACAAACATATACTTGTAAGTTCATAATTACACTGACCAGATGTAATTTGAAATTACCTTACATGATGTTCATTCTACCTTTTATATGTAATATCCCAAAGGTTCTAAAATATCAGGGACATTCTACTTCACATGCAGTTTAAGTCTAGATATAGATCCGAATACCTAAATCCCTTAAACTAGTGCTCTGATACCATCTGTAACAACCCGCACCTCCACATAACAAATAACATGGAATATTATATAAAACAAATCACATTGGGGTTACACATTGGGTCTCATTCTAAAAATCTATACAACTCTCGAGAATAACAAACACACTTTTTGCTAATAATTCTTCATACGAAAGATCCACATAGCCACATATCAAAATCATACTTCAACTTTCTTCTCGATTATCTCCCACAACAAGATAAATCAAATGGTGCAATCTCACATTATTAACTTTTCCTTTACCCCCTACTTTCCGCAATCCTGAAATGCATATTTTTGAAAACAAAATGAGGGTTAGACCAAACGGTCTAGTGAGATAATCCCTGTCATTTCAAGACCGTTATAAAACCAATTTATATAAAACCATGTATTAAAACAATTTATATAAAACCGTTGATTAATTTATCCAATCGTTGGCACTCAGGCACAACTCAACAATTCACTCCGTTGACCTTCAAGCACAACATCTCACAATACACTCCGTTGGCCTTCAAGCACAACATCTCACAATATTGCTGGCGTTCTAGCACAGCGCGATAATAGTGAAGCTGGCGTTCTAGCACAACGCGATAGTGTTGCTGGCGTTCTAACACATCGCGATAAGTGTTGCTGGCGTTCTAGCACAACGCGATAGTGCAATACCGTAACATAATTGTTTATAACAAATTCTCACATACCAATATCGTTCATATCATAAATTAAGCATTTTATAATAAATGCATTTCAGTTCGAAAATGGTTAAAAGAAAACCCACATTATTAAAAGAAAACTCACATCATTGAAAGAAAACTCATCTTGATGTGATATACGAAAATACAAGCTTAACCATGAAAACGATCGAAATCGATATCAAACTTCACAACCGAACACTCAAATTTAAAAAAATGCACGCCTCTTTTTTTTCTCCTTTTGCCGACTCTCTCTCAAAATGCACACACACCAACCCTAAGAAGGAAGTGGCCCTTTTTTCTTTTATAATATTGCCGGATTTTTTCCTTAAAAAAACCCTAAGAAGGAAGTGGATGAAATCTCCTTCTTAAACCAAAAGAGGCGATGGTGGTGGATATTTATACCCACAGTTTCAAAACAAACTTTCATTTATAGGCAAATAACAAAAACAACCCCTAGACTTCAAATAAAACACGGTTATTACATGTATACATATTACGTGTGTGTGTGTATATATGTTTTCCGAAACATTAAGATGAGAATTATTTTCTGTTATGTTCAAAAAATGCAATATTTGATTCACTATAATAATATGAGAGCATCTCCAACAGCTTCTCTAATTTTTTTTTTTAAAATGGAGAACCAAAACCAAAAAATCCAAAAAAATTACTTTAATCTCCAACAGACTCTCTGTTTTAAAGAAAAAAAACATTGATTATAATATTAAAATACGCCATTCATTTATTAAAATATTATTTCTCGCTCTACATATTTATTTTCAAAATTTTCTATTATCATTTTTGGAGTGATATTCATATTTGGAGAAAAACCCATTTTCTCTCCTACTTTCTCCATTTTGGAAGTAGTTTTGGGGAAACTGTTGGAGCAAAAGTAAAGTCCAAATACTCGTATTCTTCATTTTCTCTAAAATGGAGAAGCTCAAACATCTAAATAATACTTCCAGTTAAATTTAAGGAAAAATATGGATCATGATCATTTTTTTTCTTTCTAAAATATGATATTTATATATAATAAACTAAATTTCCATATATTTTTTATTTTTGGTAAAACTAAGCATTCGATTTATAAAAAGATTGAGTTACTAGATAGTATTTTAATAAATAATCATTTAGTATAATCAAATCTTATAATGTATTTACGATTGTTAATTAATCAGGTACGTAAACTTTAAAATAATATATTTCCAAAAATTGGGCTATTTTTCTAAGATATTACGTGTAAGAACCATTAAACAATATGAAAAGTTATAATCAAATACCTAACCTAATTAATTGAAAACAAGAAAAATATGCATGCATGACGTCCTACTTTTCAATCAATATCAATATCAAGCGTCAAACCTTACAAGTTATGGCAATGTCATGACGTTTTTTCAAGACGTAACAAAAAGCAGAAAATCTGTATATGTGTATATTAATGTCAGTGTCTTCAACAATAATGATTTTATTAACGAATTTTTATTTGAAAAACAATTATATTAAAAGGAAACCGAAACAATACAAAGAAGAAAGAATCTGCGAGGGGCAGATTGACAAGCAATAGGACGCGAGAAGATGAAGCTAACAAAACGACCTAACAACAAACAAAACCGCCCCTCTAAATTCTAATCGATACTAATTAGCAAATCCTGATCGATGCTAATAGACAAATTCTAATCGAATTTCGAAGTCCACATATTCGAAGAATTAAAAGTACACAGATTTGTAACGCTGTAATGTGCCATGGCGGACCATGGTGCACCATAACGAGCTTCACGCCTTGTATCCAAATTAAAGTGGTAAACGTGGCGGCAACGTCACGCCTCGCAGACTCGCAGGACGGACTTATTTCTTATAGAATCGGAAACATGGACTTATTTCATATAGGATCGAAAACAACAATAAATAGAACCGAAAACAAAAGACAATGACAAAAATCTTAATTTTTAACAAACTAGAAGGACTTAAATCGTAGACTAGTCGTGTTTTTGATTCATAGAATATGGTAATACGTTAAGAATCAAGTCACGTGCACCACGGACTTATTCTGGAATTTATTCGTATCGTATATAGCCATACAAACACTATATATTCATCCTCAAAACATATATATATTAATTAATATCACCACAAAAAAACAATACAAGTATACAACCATGGCTTCTTCTCTCGTTATCCTTTCGTCATACCTTCTCTGCCTCTTCTTCACCACCCCACTCGTCGCCGCTGACGGCGGCGGTACTTGGTCCCTCCTCCAACGATCCATCGGCATCTCCGCCATGCACATGCAGCTCCTCCCCACCGACCGTGTCATCATTTACGACCGCACTGACTTTGGTGCTTCCAACATCTCCCTTCCCGCCGGAAAATGTCGAAAGGACCCATACGACATCGTTTTGAAGAACGACTGCACTGCTCATTCCGTCGAATACGACGTCGCTTCCAATTCCATTCGACCCCTTATGGTCCTCACTGACGTTTGGTGTTCCTCCGGTGGATTAACGCCGGACGGCAGCTTGGTTCAGACCGGAGGGTTTAACGACGGCGATCGTGTCGTTAGGGTTTTTAATAACTCGTGTGGTAAATGCGATTGGGGTGAGATACCATTTGGGTTGGCTCAACGGAGATGGTACGCGACTAATCATATATTGCCGGACGGCCGGCAGATTATTATCGGCGGCCGCCGGCAGTTTAGTTATGAGTTCTACCCGAAGTCCTCGGCGACGGAGACGACTTACCGTTTTCCGTTTTTAATGCAGACAAATGATTTAAAAATCGAGAATAATTTATACCCTTTTGTGTTTCTCAATATCGATGGAAATTTATTTGTTTTTGCGAATAATCGTGCTATTTTATTTGATTATGTACGGAACAAAGTTGTGAAAACATACCCTGAAATTCCCGGCGGCGAACCTAGGAACTACCCGAGCACCGGCTCCGCCGTACTACTGCCGTTGCGTGTCGTACAAGACGCGGTGGCGGTGGTGGAGGTTTTGGTTTGTGGGGGTGCACCTAAGGGGGCGTTTGTGAATGCTCAAAATGGGAGATTTGATGGAGCTTTGAATAGTTGTGGTCGGATTAAAATATCCGACCCGGAACCAAAATGGATCAAGGAAACCATGCCAATGGGTCGGGTCATGGGTGATATGGTATTGTTACCTAATGGTCATGTATTGATTATTAATGGAGGATTGAGTGGAACCGCTGGGTGGGAATACGGCAGAAACCCGGCTTTTAACCCGGTAATTTACCGACCTGATAACCCGCTTACGTCTCGTTTTGAGGTACAAAATCCTAGTACAGTGCCACGAATGTATCATTCGACTGCTATTTTGCTTCGAGATGGTAGGATTTTGGTTGGTGGAAGTAACCCTCACCAATATTATAATTTCAGTAATGTACTTTTTCCGACTGAATTGAGTTTGGAGACATTTTCACCATCTTATTTGGATACGAGCTCATTTGGGCTCCGTCCCACGATAATTTCGCCAATAACCCAAACAAATATCCAGTACAACCAAAAAATAGTTATCCGGTTCACAGTTCCAATCCCAGTGGATCCAAACTTAATATCAGTAACGATAGTGGCACCCTCGTTTAACACGCACTCGTTTTCAATGAACCAGAGGCTCGTGGTTCTTGATGGAAGCAATACCAGCAAGTTCGTTGGAAACTTAACGTATGAAGTTAACGTGATAACACCACCGTCTGCCAGTATTGCGCCGGCGGGATATTATATGCTATTTGTGGTACATAAAGAAGTCCCAAGTGAAGGCATTTGGGTTAGGATTCATTGATGCATGGGGCATGGTATGCGTTTATGTATTTATTTAGTTGTTATTATAACACATTAATTAAAATTGTTTATATAGAAGACGTTTATACATTTATTTGTTACCATTTATAATTATTTATTTTAGAACATAGAATCTATTTTATTATAGGGAATTTTGATGTTTGCAAAATAAGATTCCTTGATGATAGATCTAAAAGGTGCATGCCAAATTAAAAGACGAATTGTCTGCTACAAACAAAACATTGTTATTTATTTATTTTAGAACATAGAATCTTTTTCTGGTTTTCTATTGATTATTTATTAAAATGTTATTTTCAACCAAAAAAGCATGCATGCATGTCAAATAATTTAACAAAAATGCTAGTTATTTATCAAATATCTGAAATAGGCTTTTATAAGAAAAAATAAATAAACTGGTGACCTTTAAGTGAAAAATAAAAGATAAATAATTTTACGGTGGAAAACTTGCCATAAATTAAATATGATTTGTTTAAAGAAATATTGTCTTTGTTCTTTTATAAACGGATAATATAGTACTCTTTAGAGTAAACTAGAATGTTTTTTTTAAGGAAAAATCCGGCAATATTATAAAAACAGAGAAAACGGGACAAATTTGTGAATGTTGGTTGGTGGTTATGAAAATGAAAATCGAAACACAAAAGTATTATAACTAAAATCCAAACAAAAACTAAAATTAACGAAAATGAAAACCGAAATCACAAAAGTATTATAACTACCAAACTATATAGACAAAATTTGTAGTTTACTCTACTTTTTTTATTTTAATAAATAAATGAAATGCTTTTTCAATAAATTCCATGAAGTTTACCTAAAAATTGATTATGCCGGTTTAAAAGCGTTTGAACATCTCAACCTAGTAAAACCATCTCCAACGGGGTCACTAAATCTTACACTAAACACTATATTTGTTGTAAATTACACTATTCACATCTCCAATAGAGTCTCTATTTTTCACGCTTAATTTAGTGTAATGAATAGTATTACACCATATTTGGTGTAACACTATTCATTTACACTACTTTTTACATCACTTTTAAATAATACCCATTGGAGAAGATTTACTGTTAACACTAAAATTTACACTACTTTTAAGATGTCCTAAGAATGGTTTGAAAGACCTCAATGTGTTAAAAAAAATATGAAACCATTATCCAATCTGATATCAACATACTACCATCTAATTTACCTTTTATATCATAGGATTAGGTTTTGGTGAGAAGTTAAGTTAATGTGAGAAGCGTGTGAATAGGTTATCAACCATTGGATGCACATTACGATTTGATACACCGATATAAGATGTACCGAGATACACCGGATCAATCCCTGTATCAAGTGGCGATCATCGGTAGGCATGAGATTAAAAGTGATCAAGGGTTCATATTTACTTCTCACGTTAATTAACTCTACTTCTCACACGATCCTTCGCCTTATATCATATAGGGATGGAATTTGTGATACACTTACAAAAGGAGCTAACAAGTTGTCAACCATGCCAATGAAGATCAAAGGCATCAGTAACGTGTCTAGCAACAAACATTAGGTTTATTGGGTTGGATTCAAACAAACACGACCCTATTCCGACTCCATACCTATGTTTGAATATTTTACAGCTCGATTAGACATCAAGTAACTTCAATTTGGTCAGGTTTTTTTTTGCACCATCTTCAATAGTGACAGCAAATCTTATACAAAATACCAAATTTAACACCAAATCAATCGAATAAAGATACCAAAGTTGGTGTAATAACCCAAAATATTGTAATATGATTTAAATAGAAGTTAGGGGTGGTAATTGTTTATTTGCGATAAGCAGGAGGGTAGAATGTGAAAAATTGGAATTTAATTCCTTTCTCTTTTCATGTGTACGCCGCTTTTAGCTGTCATTTAGGAAACCCATTTATTTTAGGGTTTTGGGCATGTGTACCTGCTACACAGAGAAAGAGAAGAGAAAAGAAGAGACTGAAACACCATTGGAGGCCTTGTGTTCTTCGTGAAGAGAAAATCAGAGAGAAAAGACGAGAGAGAGAGAGAGAGAGAGCTGAGCGAGAGAGAAAGCTGCGAGAAAGAGAGAGAACGAGGGAGAAGCTGAGAGAGAGAGAGACGACGGAAAAAGAAGATGGTGGTCGCCGGCGGCTGGCTGCCGGTGGTGGTCGCCGGCGGTGGCGAGGTTTGGCAGCAACTTTCCGTTTCGTGAGGTTTTATGCGGGTAAGAAACTATCCCCTTGCGTTTCTCTTTTGCTAGTAATGCTAGATTTGTAGGTTCTAGTTGTTCTTGGTTATGTAAGTGAGAAATCTATAAGAATATTAGTATAGAGTTTTGATTCTTATTGTTTTGTCAAAGTAAATCAAATGTTTATGTGGGTTCTTGGTAAGGGTAGTAATGGATTATAACACTAAAAATTAGTATGTTGCCATGGTCTAATTAGATGTTCGATTAATTAATTTTAGACATGAAATGGAAGGTTTGAGGTTGGGTTTAATGGTTGCTTTGATGGTAGATTAAAGTCTATGTTTAAAACAGTTGACTTTTATAAAAAGTCAAACTGTTTTGGTTAACAATAAAATTGGGTCGTTGTGTGCAAAATTAAGGATTTAGATGGTATGGGTATAATTATGAAAGGTATATAAAGGTGTTACATTGATCAAATCAGTATTTTCTTATGGGTTTAACGGATTTACAAAGTTAAGAAATGTTCAAGCTTAGTTGTTGGGCCGATTCGAGTGTTGGGCCGATTTAGTTGTTGGGCCGATTCAAGTGTTGGTCCTATTTAGTTGTTGGGCCGAAAGATTTCTAAAATCCTTTTGGGCTTAGTTATTAAATCGGGCTTGATTTATTGTCAAAGTCTACAATTATATTATAAGGGTCTAATGCGTAATTGGTAATTTAATTATTCATTTAGTTTGGGTCACATTATTAGTGACATGATCTAGTATTACTATTTATGTTGAGAATCTAGAGTTGGGTAAATTAATGGATCCGGTATAGTATTCCAATTGGATGGGTAAGCAAAGACCATTGATTATGATTTTCGGACTAGAAGTGGAATCCACAAACTTAGATAAGTTTTCGGACTAGAAGTGGAATCCACAAACTTAGATAAGTTTGGGTTGAGTTCGGGATTTAACTCGAGTAATAAATGAACGAATTATGACGTACGTTATTAATATAATAGGTGTTCCGCCTAGAGATCGGAAGTGTAAGTGAGGAGCTTTGGAGCGAGCAAGCCAGGTGAGTTTTCTAAACTAAAACGTGTGGTTTTTAATATGTTTTTCTAAAGCGGATATGTGATGAGAAATGCCATGCTTTATGCTTATGCTTTAATTGCATGAATTGATGTTTGAAAATTTATGGGGGATGTATGCATGCATTGATTTTGATGTAAATTGACTAAGTCGGGAAGGGGCCCGCCAGCTCGTGCCGGGAGGGTGTTCCCGTTTATGCCAAGGGCGGTGTGACCCTGCAAGGCAGCATGAGACTGACCCGTTGTCACCTTAGGGTGACTTCAGGGTGTCAATTTATGAGGGGCGGATTTATATCCGAAGCGATTTCATCTAAACTGTTTTATGAACGATTTATACTGAAATGGTATTCTGTTTAAATGATTTGATAACTGTTAGGAGGGACTCAATAGACCTCATGGTCTAACCCTCGCATTTTCAAATAAAACCCTTTTCAGGTAAGCAGGTACAGAAAGGCTCTAGCAAGTAAGCAGTGCGTTAGCAAGAGAAAGATGGATAGTGTAGCGACACTATAGCTTATCTTAGTTTACTTCTCAGTTGTGTAGGTTGTTTCCGCCAACCATTTTTGGATATTATGTAAGAAATTTTAGAGATGCGATTTTGGGATATTTAATTTATATGAAATGAATTGTTTAGAAATGTTGGGTTGTTACAGTTGGTATCAGAGCCATAGTTTAAGGGATTTAGGTGACCGGACGGGCCTAAACTTAAACTTAGAGTAGAAATCACAACTGATAATCAGGAAATGCGTTAGGAGGGCACTAATGTAGATGCAAGAAACGCGTTAGGAAGACACTATTATAGAGATATGATTAATAAGGTACTGAGGACTGTCATGTAAGGTAAGTTTGAAATTCCACCTGGCCAGTGTAATTGCGAACTTACAGGTACATGTATGTGCTTAACCTGCCTTAATTATCCGAAGTAGTAGTCAAAAGCTAGTGTTTATGTCGCGTGCCAGTACTTTAGAATGTCAGTAAGATCCCTGAGAAGTAGATTGAGACCCAATGTCGGGGAGATATCGTAAAAGATCAGTTATGATGTGATGTATACATCGTAGAGAAGTAAGTTGTTTGGAATGTATTGAGTCGTCTAGAGATAGATCTACGTGGATTCGAAGAGGATGAGCGAATGCTTGTGAGTAAGACTCCTGGTTTAGAAGAGTCCCAGTTCTAGAAATCATGGGATAGATCAGACGGGATGGTAAGAAAGGACAGTGTCGAAATCTTGGAAGTGTTTTGGAACTCTAAACTTTAAACGAGCTAATCAGTGGCAGGATTAATGAAATAAGATACTAATAGTGAAATTAAAGCATGTAGAAGTGGAAAGTGAGATAGTTGATCAAAACGAAAATAGTATGAAATGGTGGAGTAAGTGAACCGTTGAATGTATGTACAGTAAGTTGTTGCATGACCGAGAGGGCGACCGTTGGTCGTAGGTGAGGTGTCAAGGATGAGTTGTGTGAGTAAATCGGTTGACCTTGGTTGAGTGAGTAGCCTTCAATTGCAAGTAGAGTTTCATGCATTGAGTTGTACATGTGTACATGAAATTTTTCATAAGTAAAGGGAATGTGTAAATTTCAAATTTAAACTAATATGAGTCAGTGTGTACAAGCGTATGTTTAAAGTAAAATGCAAATCCATTTATATCGTACAAGTACAGTTTTGAGGTTTACGGTTTGCAAAATATTCCGCTCTTTTCATGACGAGTTAAATTATTGCAAAAGTCAAGAAAACGATTGAGTGCAAAACTTTTATAACCAAAATGGGTATTGACATGTTGAAGTTATTTATGAGTACGAAAACCGGTTGGTTTACTTCGTGTCGGTAATTTCTTTCAGGACGTGGTCGTATGAAAAGATTTCCGCTCAATACATTTCTGTCGTAACGACATATTTTGGTAGAGTAAGATTAGGTTTATGGAAAGTTGCATGCGAACGATTCTCGAGATCGTGGTGCAGAGCATTGAATTTTAAGAGTGATGGGGGCATGTGTACCCAATATGTTTTCAAGTGTTGCTTATTGAAAATGATGAAAGGTACGAAATGATTTACCTATTGCGTTGTCATGCATGAAGTCTATGAACTCACTAGGTCGTAGGATGTTGTATTTTGAAGCTAAGAAAGAACTCCGAGAATGGAGAGTTGTTGGTCAAATCAGGAGAGAACGTTGTAGTATCGGGATATGTGTTCCGTCAGTAATGGATTATGGTGTCGGTTGTATGAGGGTTTGCACCCTTGTTCGGTAACTGGAAGTACGGTTGTCAAGGGACGGTTGTGTCCGGAGGGAGGGGCTTGAAGTCTTCAAGGTGTTGATATTTGCAACTCTTTATGAGTAGTGTTGAGAGGTAGAAGCGAAATGTCCACGGTGGTGGGTATAAGTTTTGAGTTGAGCTTGTAATATTGATGTTACATGAGTAAGTTTAGATAAGAGAGAGACGTATTACGAAGTGATTATGATATGTCGGTAGGATTAGGTTCCATAAGAGAACCCATGTTTAAGAATAAGTTAAGAAAGTAGTTACAGGTTGTCTGTTATTGTAGAAGTCGATAGCGGTGTAAGATGGTCGAGGCCGAAGACGTGAACCAGAAGGTTGGAAATTAAAAGAACCCCTTATAGGAGTATTAAGAGGATGTAAAGTGATCATTTTGAATAAGCGTTCTATTTACGAGGTATGGAGGGATTCGTAGAATGATGAGGTATGTAGCACAAGCGAAGCGAGGTGTAGATCTTATCGATCGGTGAGGGGATGTGCCCTGTTTTGTAAGGGCTCGTGATAGGGTAAGTTTGTTAACCCTATTTTAGCCACTTTTTAGTAGGTTTTGAGTCTGTTTTATTTTCCCAAAGTCTGTAATTGAGTCCTTTTTAGTAGCTTTTTAGCATTTTCTGTGTTTTAGGTGTCAAACATGATTTAATGGTATAATCTCTGTTTTTGGATCTCATTTGGACTGTTTTGAATAAATTTCAGATTTTGGCTGGACACTACTACGGCAATGCTATAGGAGTTGAGCGCAAAAGGAATGCTGTAGGAGTGTCGCAGGATCGAACAGCTGAGCCATTTTTGGGTATCTTATTGAAGAAGCTTCTTTTGATGACAAGGCTGGAGTTGACCTTTTTGAAGGGACATAAAGCTGCATGGGACATCAGTCTTAATCTCCTTTTAGTTGCTTTGTCTCCACACAACTCCCCTATATATAGAAGGCTTCTATGCTCTTGTAATACAATTTAATGCTACTTAGCTAAAAACACAAAAATCTCTCCAAGTGTTTTGGCTTTTGCTCTCTAGATTTATTTACCTCTTAATTTCCAGTTTATTTACCTCTGAATATTCAGAGCTGTGGTCACGATTTCAGTAGTTTGTAGTCAAGCTCTCGGTTTCAAGTATTAATCTAAGTGATTCGAAGTAAGTTCTTGTGTTTTACTTTCCGATTCTCGCAAATCTCCAAGTTCTCGATATTTTCTTAAGTACTTACTTAAAATCTCAAGGTTCGCGACTTTTTAGTGTGGAGTCCTTCCCTCTAAAAACCGTAACCTTTGGTTGTTTAAGTTAGTATTTCAAAGTTTTAACGGTTTCAAAGCAACAAGTAGTTTTGTGACGTAACTTGCACGACAAGTTTCCATAACTTGGCGAACAAGTTACCTTGGTAGTTTATTAATTCCGTTTCCTTGCATTCTTAGTTCTTATTATTGTTTTTATTTTCTTGTTGTTGAAATTCCTGTATTTAATTTCTGTCTTTCCATTTCTGTCATTTACATTTCTTGCAATTTAATTTCTGTCTTTCCATTTCTGTCATTTACATTTCTTGCAATTTCCTTTCAGTACTTTCCATTCATGTCATTTACATTTCTTACACCTTTCGAAAGAAGAAATCAAGCCATGAAGGGCTAATCGCCTGAGCTTGGGGTGTAAAGCAAAGTTTAGATGTAAAATATGTGTGAAAGTAAATAGGTGTATTGAATATAACATTGTATCTAACTATTTATTTCAGGTGATTGATCTTACATTGAAGATTGCATTTAATTAATTGACAACTAATTTTATGTATGAAAATGCATTAACATTCAGTGTTAAGGTTAAGGTTAATTAACTGAAATAATAAAAGAAGACTATAAAGAGTTTTAGTGCCTGACAAGTACTATACTTTTACGGTGTAGGATGGTAACACTGTGTTGTGCTAGGATTCACAAAGTCTAACATAAATGATATTGTATCGATAGCACGTTGACCGGTGTGTACTCTTGGGAGGCCGTTTGAACCGATAGTTGGTGCTGTGGCAGTCCTATAGCACTTGTGTTGGAAGACTGGTTGGATGTTATAATACCTTTTTACTCAATCACTTGTTTTCATCTTTATAGAGCTTTGCACCCTATGCTTCTCCTCTAGAATTGATTTTTAGCTGATAAACCAACCAATCAAACAATCTGTTTTCAAAATCGCCATCTGAAATTAGTTTTTAAAGACTGGACTTTTGAAAGGCTTTCACAAGATTTCCCTGTGGATCGATATCTGGTATTTTACCATTATTACTTGTTACGAGACGATAGTAGTTCAAGGTGTATACTTGCACCGAGTCCTATTCTAAGTGAATCTCTAAGGTTGCATAAATCTTACAACAAGTTTTTGGCGCCGTTGCCGGGGATAACTTCGCTGAAAGAATTTCGTTTTACAGTTTTTAAGCTCTGATTGTTCTACCACCTTTTTGAAAAATAGTGCATGCCCAGAATATTGCACGGAGAACTTTTTCAAATTGATCCTGAGATTGAACGCACTTTTAGACAAAGAAGGAAAGCACAAAGAGCTGCTTTAGCTCGCAACTCTCCAATGATGTCTGAAAATGAGTACACCTCGGATGAAGGTGAAAATAACTTCGAATTTGGGCCGGATGGACAACCTAATAATAGACCACCCGTCAATAATGGAATCCCTGACGTAAATTGGGAAAATTTCGACGATCGAGAAAATCTTGAAAATCTTGGCAATGGAAATCTTGGAAACGGACCCATACCTGGAAATGGACAAATTCCTGGAAATGGACCAATTCCTAGAAATGGACCAATTCCTAGGCAAATCCCTCGCCAAATTCCTCGTCAGATTCCTGAAAATAGACCAATTCATAATCTTGAAGATGAGGAACAAAACATTTTCCGGCTTGCAAATTCTAAAGACGGAGGTATTATGGCTTATGTTGTTCCTGTTTTAAATCAGTTACATTCAGGAATACTAAAGCCTACCCTCGAAACTCATCATTTTGAACCCAAGCCGATAATGTTTCATATGCTCCAAATCAACGGCCAGTACGCTGGTTTGGCACATGAAGATCCTCATTCTCATCTCAGGTCTTTCATGGAGATTACAGATTCTTTCAAACTGCCAGGTGTACAGGATGATGCTTTAAAGCTAAAACTTTTTCCATACTCTCTAAGAGATAAAGCAAGATCCTGGTACAACTCGCTGCGACCAGATTCTATAATCACATGGAACCAAATGGCAGAAAAGTTTTTAAAAAAATATTTTCCACCCACCAGGAACGCTAAGTCCAGAAACGAAATCTGCACTTTTAAACAAATGGACAATGAAGCAGTTCCTGATGCATGGGACAGGTTTAAAGAGCTATTGAGAAAATGCCCTCACCATGGCATTCCGTATTGCATTCAGCTAGAGACATTTTACAGTGGTCTAGATATCAATGCTAAACAAATGCTTGATGCTACTGCAAACGGATCTTTCACAGCTTGTACCTACAATGAAGGATATGAAATCCTTGAAAAGATTTCTGACAATAATGGACAATGGTCTGATCCACGTGCACTGCCACCTAAAAGAACAACAGGGACGTCAGATTCTGATGCTTACTCAACATTAACTGCACAGTTGGCAAATATGGCTACTCTAATTCAAAATCTAGCCACACCTGTGCAGTCTAATGCTGCTACAGCTATCCCTGGTGTTTTGCCAGTACAGTGTACCTTTTGTGGAGATGGACATTCTTTTGAAAATTGTCCAAGCAATCCAGAGCAAGTAAACTATGTGCAAAACAACCAAAAAGGAGGACCTTTTTCTCAGACTTACAATTCTGAGTGGAGGAATCATCCAAATTTTTCATGGCATAGCCCTTCTCTCAATCAACCATCACAAAGACCACAAGGACAGCCCTAACACTGCAGTCCTACAGCACTCTTCCAGTAGTGTTGCAGGGTCAAAAAGAAAAACCAAGAAGGTATCCTCTTCATCCTCTCCTACTGAGTTGTTTAACACGTCTACAGCACTAAATAGATACCCAATGTTTGCACATAGAGTTGGCCAAACACCTAAAGGGTTTGCCCCTCACATAGTTTCGGCAAATCCTCACATTAGAACCATCATTGAGGAACTTGGGTGGGAAAGGTTGTGTGATGTGCCTCCACATTTCAATGAGGACTGGGTAAGAGAGTTTTATACTGAGATGTCAGTGACCCATGGGGAAGAGCTATTGGTTAGACAGACCCCCGTTTCCTTCTCCGCTGAGGCTTTGAATGATTTACTAGGATTGACACTACCCTTAGAATCTGAATTTGAGAGATTAAAAGGTGGGGTTACGGATGAGGAATTAGAAGACATACTAACCACCCTAGCAAACCCTGGAGCCTCGTGGACCTTGAAGGGTAAGTGTAGAACACTCAGGACATGTTTTCTGAAGGCCGAGGCTAACGTATGGTTCTATTTCATTCGGCACACATTGAACCCAACTAGCCACGACACCAACTTGTGCATGGATAGGGTAATCCTGCTATATTGTATAATGGAATGTTACCCTATTAATGTGGGTAAACTAATCTGTGGGTGCATGAGAACTAGCTTAGAGAGATCCAATACCAGACTACTTTACCCCTCCATCATACATTCACTCATGGCTAATGCAAAAGCCACTGTTTTGGACACTGACACCTTTTCTAAGGAAAGAACATTGATGGATAAGGTAAATCTTCAGAGGCTAATGAGAAACAGCGAGGCTACTGACACAGTAGTTGTTGAGCCTATGGCTGCTGCACTAGAGAAGCTCAAGGTAGAATTGGTGAAAGAGATGGATAAGCAGGCGAAGGAAATGAAGAAGTTGGTGAAAAAGAAGGTAAAAGAGTTAGCTGTGCAAGTTGAGAAGGTTGGAAAGGAGGTTGAGGAGATCAAGAAAGATAGACTGAAATGGGTTGAATACAAGCAGCATAAAGCCCAGGTGAAGGAAGCGTATGCGAGAGGGAGTTCACAGCAACCGATGACAGTACCACCACCCCTGAAGTCCATGTTGCAGTACCATGCAGCTCCTACTCAGCCTGAGTAGGACAGGTTCTGCCATTCTTCCTTGTTACTTGTAAAATAATTCATATTTTTTTATTTTTGAGGTTTCAGTTTAGGAGTCCAGTTTGAGTATTTGTCTCTGTGAAGTCTTAATCCGTGGTCATAGCTGAATAAGCTCGACTTGTTGGGATCTTTTGCTGATTTGTGTGTAATTGCTGTTAGTATGTCATGTTTAAACCGTTAAGTCATGTGCAGAAAGCAAGTTTGAGGTGGGAATTTCCCATTCTCATCTTTGCTTTTCTGTTTCAATGTTTTTCTTGGGAACTGATTTTCATGTCTGTGTTTCGTTCATAATCTGTATGCTTGCATTGTTTACACCACTGTTTCAACATGATTGGTGTGTACTTATAGCCACAATAATCTGGTATGTCGTTTGTCTAAGTGTAAACTGCTAGCATAGCTCACCCACGGCTTTCCAAAATGTTAAGGTTAAATCATCAAGGGTATCTTTCCTCATTCAGCCATAATCAGCCCCAAATAGACCCATTCTGATCCTAATTTCCTTGACAATGGGGACATTGTCCATTTGAAGTTTGAGGTGGGGTAAGATTTGCCTCACACACATAAAGGCAAACCTCACAATTCTCTCATGATGCCTGAAGACTCTTGCATGAGCAAAGTTTTTTTTTGTACTTAAAAGTGTGTCAAAGACACCTAAATGTAAAAGAGACCAATGAGTCCACATTATACCTCAATATGAGATGAATGGCAGAAAAATTGTGCCATTGAGTGATAATGTGAGTGTGTGGAAAAAGGCAAAAGCATAAAAATCAAAGGAAAAACCGAATGCATACCCTAAATTCCAAACAGTGTATGCCTTGATGATTTCTGTTAACACTAGGGAAGTTTAGGTTGGTTATGAGGGTATGTTTATGTGCTTAGATGAATAAATTCAGTTTATGAAGGGCTATTGGCTTCATGCTATGAATGTTGTGAGCAGGTTTGTGCTTAAATAGTGGTTTGCATTATGATTATGGATAAAACAGGGGCTAATTTTTTTTTTGTAAGATTCTTAGTTTTTTTAGAAGCTTGAGTCTTTATTTTGTCTATTTTTGTTGTTTGGGGACAAACAACGTTTTAAGTTTGAGGTTGTGATAGGGTTAGTTTGTTAACCCTATTTTAGCCACTTTTTAGTAGGTTTTGAGTCTGTTTTATTTGCCCAAAGTCTGTAATGAATCCTTTTTAGTAGCTTTTTAGCATTTTCTGTGTTTTAGGTGTCAAACATGATTTAATGGTATAATCTCTGTTTTTGGATCTCATTTGGATTGTTTTGAATAAATTTCAGATTTTGGTTGGACACTACTACGACAATGCTATAGGAGTTGAGCGCAAAAGGAATGCTGTAGGAGTGTCGCAGGATCGAACAGCTGGGCCATTTTTGGGTATCTTATTGAAGAAGCTTCTTTTGATGACAAGGCTGGAGTTGACCTTTTTGAAGGGACATAAAGCTGCATGGGACATCAGTCTTAATCTCCTTTTAGTTGCTTTGTCTCCACACAACTCCCCTATATATAGAAGGCTTCTATGCTCTTGTAATACAATTTAATGCTACTTAGCTAAAAACACAAAAATCTCTCCAAGTGTTTTGGCTTTTGCTCTCTAGATTTATTTACCTCTTAATTTCCAGTTTATTTACCTCTGAATATTCAGAGCTGTGGTCACGATTTCAGTAGTTTGTAGTCAAGCTCTCGGTTTCAAGTATTAATCTAAGTGATTCGAAGTAAGTTCTTGTGTTTTACTTTCCGATTCTCGCAAATCTCCAAGTTCTCGATATTTTCTTAAGTACTTACTTAAAATCTCAAGGTTCGCGACTTTTTAGTGTGGAGTCCTTCCCTCTAAAAACCGTAACCTTTGGTTGTTTAAGTTAGTATTTCAAAGTTTTAACGGTTTCAAAGCAACAAGTAGTTTTATGACGTAACTTGCACGACAAGTTTCCATAACTTGGCGAACAAGTTACCTTGGTAGTTTATTAATTCCGTTTCCTTGCATTCTTCGTTCTTATTATTGTTTTTATTTTCTTGTTGTTGAAATTCCTGTATTTAATTTCTGTCTTTCCATTTCTGTCATTTACATTTCTTGCAATTTAATTTCTGTCTTTCCATTTCTGTCATTTACATTTCTTGCAATTTCCTTTCAGTACTTTCCATTCATGTCATTTACATTTCTTACACCTTTCGAAAGAAGAAATCAAGCCATGAAGGGCTAATCGCCTGAGCTTGGGGTGTAAAGCAAAGTTTAGATGTAAAATATGTGTGAAAGTAAAGAGGTGTATTGAATATAACATTGTATCTAACTATTTATTTCAGGTGATTGATCTTACATTGAAGATTGCATTTAATTAATTGACAACTAATTTTATGTATGAAAATGCATTAACATTCAGTGTTAAGGTTAAGGTTAATTAACTGAAATAATAAAAGAAGACTATAAAGAGTTTTAGTGCCTGACAAGTACTATACTTTTACGGTGTAGGATGGTAACACTGTGTTGTGCTAGGATTCACAAAGTCTAACATAAATGATATTGTATCGATAGCACGTTGACCGGTGTGTACTCTTGGGAGGCCGTTTGAACCGATAGTTGGTGCTGTGGCAGTCCTATAGCACTTGTGCTGGAGGACTGGCTGGATGTTATAATACCTTTTTACTCAATCACTTGTTTTCATCTTTATAGAGCTTTGCACCCTATGCTTCTCCTCTAGAATTGATTTTTAGCTGATAAACCAACCAATCAAACAATCTGTTTTCAAAATCACCATCTGAAATTAGTTTTTAAAGACTGGACTTTTGAAAGGCTTTCACAAGATTTCCCTGTGGATCGATATCTGGTATTTTACCATTATTACTTGTTACGAGACGATAGTAGTTCAAGGTGTATACTTGCACCGAGTCCTATTCTAAGTGAATCTCTAAGGTTGCATAAATCTTACAACAGCTCGGATCGTGAAGAGCTAGCTAGAATGTTTGCATGTGAGATAATTGAGAACTCGTGAGTTATAGTTCAACAAGTTGGGAAAGGACTACGTAGTGAGATAGACTCGATTGTAGTATACAGGAGAATATGAAGGAAAGTGTGGTTTGTGTACGAAGGACCATGAGAGATTTGGTCTGCAGTGTGATGTTATGAGTAAGAAATGTACAGTTATGTAATAGCATTAATTACTAAGTTAAATGTACCAGCTAGTATCGTAGTGAGGTGATGTTAGAGGGAAAGAAAGCATCAAATAGGAGCTATGGGGTTTGCGGATGAGATGTACGATCTTTTAATCGAATGGTTGGAGCACATAGGGTGTAAGTTGACTTTTTGGTGTGATTATGATTCGGGATAGAAGGACGGAGCAGTGGTGGGAGTTTACTCAAAGGAGAAACCAAGTGTTTTGGTTGTAAGAGTCGCTAAGTAGGGATATGTTGGGACCATTGGAAGTTTAAAGAGGATGAAGAGAGTGTTAGTCAAAATGTGTTATAGTAAATGCTAAATCTCTAAAGAGCATGATTTGTTCTTATGTGTGAGGGAATGATCCTAGAAGGAAACAGTTGGAAGTTTGGTTATGTTTAAAGAATGACATGATGATGATGATTATGAGTCGGAATGAGAGTATGATCATTAGTTGATTTGAAACGTCATGATTGATGTATAAGCCGCAGATTGGTTGATTTAACTTTTATGGATTTGTTATTACAGAATGCGTTATGATTCTATCGAGATTCTTACTAAGTGCTGATAAGAGAGAATTGATATGCTAAAGTGAGAGGTTGATAGTAGTGTGATGGAATAAGTAATTTTCAAATTTATGGGGAAATTGTGGATCGATGGATTACTCGGTGGAAGATGTTAATTATGAAATCAGTTTGACTGAGGAATTGTACGAATTCCAGCATAACGAGATGTGATGCTAAGTTATGACATTAAGTGATTTAAATAGGATAATTTATGGTTGATAGAAAGAATTGAATTGCATCTAAATTTGGAGTTTATCTTCTGAGACAAGTTGATAATTGCAATTGAAATGAGTTAGTCAAGTTAATGTCGCTAGTGTTAAAGAGAAGGAATTGTCTTGTTTCTGCACTAGTCGAGCAAGGCAGTTGAGTTCTGAAACTGTTATAGTGGTCGCGAATCAGATAAGGATAATTAGGGAGTGGTAAGTATTGAGATGTTTACAACCTTTGGTTCGCATGTTATGATGTATAAGATGGATTTCGAGAGTTCGTGAGGAAGTGTTATTGAGATAAACACAATGATCGTTAAGGAATTATTTAGAGAAATCTAAGTAAGAAAGCCAGGATGACTTTATCCATATCTATCTGATTTTATAGTCCTTGTGGTTAATCGAAAGAATTTTTGAACCCGAGTTTTGTGGTGTTCCTGAGGCAATAGATCCGATTGGGAGATGAAAAATGGAATGGTTGCATGTTTCAGTTATAAGCAGAGATTGTGAGTTTAATCTGAATTGCGCAAAGGCGTGAAAGTATGTTGTTATTGTTTGTTTGTTAGAAATATTTATTCCGAGAGTTGAGATTCAAGTTTTGATAATTGATTGCATCGAGTAGTATTAGAGTGAATTCCGGGACGGAATTCCATTAAGGAGGGGAGATTGTAATAACCCAAAATATTGTAATATGATTTAAATAGAAGTTAGGGGTGGTAATTGTTTATTTGCGATAAGTAGGAGGGTAGAATGTGAAAAATTGGAATTTAATTCCTTTCTCTTTTCATGTGTACGCCGCTTTTAGCTGTCATTTAGGAAACCCATTTATTTTAGGGTTTTGGGCATGTGTACCTGCTACACAGAGAAAGAGAAGAGAAAAGAAGAGAATGAAACACCATTGGAGGCCTTGTGTTCTTCGTGAAGAGAAAATCAGAGAGAAAAGACGAGAGAGAGAGAGAGAGCTGAGCGAGAGAGAAAGCTGCGAGAAATAAAGAGAACGAGGGAGAAGCTAAGAGAGAGAGACGACGGAAAAAGAAGATGGTGGTCGCCGGCGGCTGGCTGCCGGTGGTGGTCGCCGGCGGTGGCGAGGTTTGGCAGCAACTTTCCGTTTCGTGAGGTTTTATGCGGGTAAGAAACTATCCCCTTGCGTTTCTCTTTTGCTAGTAATGCTAGATTTGTAGGTTCTAGTTGTTCTTGGTTATGTAAGTGAGAAATCTATAAGAATATTAGTATAGAGTTTTGATTCTTATTGTTTTGTCAAAGTAAATCAAATGTTTATGTGGGTTCTTGGTAAGGGTAGTAATGGATTATAACACTAAAAATTAGTATGTTGCCATGGTCTAATTAGATGTTCGATTAATTAATTTTAGACATGAAATGGAAGGTTTGAGGTTGGGTTTAATGGTTGCTTTGATGGTAGATTAAAGTCTATGTTTAAAACAGTTGACTTTTATAAAAAGTCAAACTGTTTTGGTTAACAATAAAATTGGGTCGTTGTGTGCAAAATTAAGGATTTAGATGGTATGGGTATAATTATGAAAGGTATATAAAGGTGTTACATTGATCAAATCAGTATTTTCTTTTGGGTTTAACGGATTTACAAAGTTAAGAAATGTTCAAGCTTAGTTGTTGGGCCGATTCGAGTGTTGGGCCGATTTAGTTGTTGGGCCGATTCGAGTGTTGGTCCGATTTAGTTGTTGGGCCGAAAGATTTCTAAAATCCTTTTGGGCTTAGTTATTAAATTGGGCTTGATTTATTGTCAAAGTCTACAATTATACTATAAGGGCCTAATGCGTAATTGGTAATTTAATTATTCATTTAGTTTGGGTCATATTATTAGTGACATGATCTAGTATTACTATTTAGGATCCAACGTATTACTATTTATGTTGAGAATCTAGAGTTGGGTAAATTAATGGATCCGGTATAGTATTCCAATTGGATGGGTAAGCAAAGACCATTGATTATGATTTTCGGACTAGAAGTGGAATCCACAAACTTAGATAAGTTTGGGTTGAGTTCGGGATTTAACTCGAGTAATAAATGAACGAATTATGACGTACGTTATTAATATAATAGGTGTTCCGCCTAGAGATCGGAAGTGTAAGTGAGGAGCTTTGGAGCGAGCAAGACAGGTGAGTTTTCTAAACTAAAACGTGTGGTTTTTAATATGTTTTTCTAAAGCGGATATGTGATGAGAAATGCCATGCTTTATGCTTATGCTTTAATTGCATGAATTGATGTTTGAAAATTTATGGGGGATGTATGCATGCATTGATTTTGATGTAAATTGACTAAGTCGGGAAGGGGCCCGCCAGCTCGTGCCGGGAGGGTGTTCCCGTTTATGCCAAGGGCGGTGTGACCCTGCAAGGCAGCATGAGACTGACCCGTTGTCACCTTAGGGTGACTTCAGGGTGTCAATTTATGAGGGGCGGATTTATATCCGAAGCGATTTCATCTAAACTGTTTTATGAACGATTTATACTGAAAATGGTATTCTGTTTAAATGCTTTGATAACTGTTAGGAGGGACTCAATAGACCCCATGGTCTAACCCTCGCATTTTCAAATAAAACCCTTTTCAGGTAAGCAGGTACAGAAAGGCTCTAGCAAGTAAGCAGGGCGTTAGCAAGAGAAAGATGGATAGTGTAGCGACACTATAGCTTATCTTAGTTTACTTCTCAGTTGTGTAGGTTGTTTCCGCCAACCATTTTTGGAGATGCGATTTTGGGATATTTAATTTATATGAAATGAATTGTTTAGAAATGTTGGGTTGTTACAGTTGGTGTACTGAATATTAACACATCAAATTTGGTATAAAATTATTCTTTTATACCAACTTAGGTCCCTTATGTTTGCTAAATTACACGGGACGATAAAGTAGATAAAATCATGTTGTATATAAAAACAAGAGCACTTAGCATTCAAGATTTATCGTCCCAATCAAGGGAAATCAATGTTCAGATCAATGCTATCATATCTTATACTTTCATGTGGTTCTAGCTCCGACGGGCCTTGCGTGCTACTTCGTTGGCTGACTGAAACAAGTCAATGAATTGTAACCACAATTTGGTCTTCCAAGTACAATAATTCAACATTGATCAAACAAGCCAGTGAACTTGGGGCATTTTAATTAATTTCCCTAAAAAACACCCTTAAAATAAATTTATTGTTTACATAATATTATTGACACCAACTTTTATATATTCAATATAAAATATGATATTACCAATTGACAATGTCTTAACATACAACAGACCAACTTTAGATCTTTTAAGCATTAATTTATAGATATGATCTCAAACGAATCAATTATAAATTTAAATATTAGATAAAAACAAATATACATGTGGATACAATTATGGAGAAGAAATTAATGTCTTCCAAAGAATAACCCCAAACTTAATGGGTTGCCTAAAAACAAGCAATCGAATCTTACGAATGTTTGATCACTCCACGTGAATCCAAACACCTTCACTTGGGATGTTTTGATGTACCACAAACACTAGATAATATCCCGCCGGTGCTATCTCGCCTGAAGGCGGCGCGGTCACCGCCACTTCGTACTTCCATCTTCCAACAACCTTGGTGGCATTGCTACCCTCAAGAACCAACAATCTTTGATTCATCGAAAACGAGTGTGTGTTAAACGAAGGTGCCACCATTGTCACCGAGACCGAGTTCAGGTTCAACTGGTTTTGAACCGTGAACTGTATTGTGACCCGTTTTTTATACTGAAAACGGGTCACAGTTAAAAGTATCTTTGGACGAATCCCATGTAAGGTCGGATCCAAATAAGAAGGGGAAAACGCCTCTAAACTTAATTCAGTAGGATAAAGTACGTTTGTGAAACTATAACACTTATGAGGGTTACTGCCGCTAACGAGAACTCGACCATCTCTAACCAAAACCGCCGTCGAATGATACATTCGAGGAATGGTGCTAGGGTTTTGCACCTTGAAACGTGACCCGACCCGGTTACCCGGTTTGTAAATAACTGGCTCACGAACTGGATCTCGCCCATTTTCCCACCCGGCGGTCCCACTAGACCCACCATTTATCAACAAAACGTCGCCATTTGGAAGCAACAACATGTCACCATAACCCGACCCGAGGGCATGGTCTCCATGACCCATTCAGGATCCGGGTCGGATATTTTAATCCGACCACACGTATCCAAAGCTCCATCAAATTTCCCGTTTTTAGCGTTAAGATGGGCTCCTTTTGGTGCACCCCCGCACACGAGAACTTCAACAACACCAACAATCCCTTGTACTATCCGCAATGGAAGTAGTACTGCGGATCCGGTACTCGGGTAGCTCCGCGGGTCGCCACCGGGTACTTGTGGGTACGTTTTAATAACTTGGTTCTTTGAGTAGTCGAATAAAATAGCTCGATTATTCGCAAAGATGAATAAATTCCCATCAGTATGAAGAAATACAAATGGGTATAAATTATTCTCGATTTCATGATCATATGTTTGAACTAGAAATGGCAAACTTTGAACTTTCTCCGAAAGCGATCTTTTTGGGTAGAATTCGTAGTTAAACTGCCGCTGGCCGCCAATAATAATCTGGCGGCCGTCCGGCAGTATATGACTTGTAGCATACCATCTTCTTTGAATCAACCCAAATGGGATCTCTTCCCAATCGCATTTATCACAAGATCTATAAAGTCTAACAACATGGTCGCCATCATTGAATCCGCCCGCCTGGACTAAGCTGCCGTCCGGAGCTAAAGCTCCGGACGAACACCAGACGTCGGTGAGAACAGTGAGAGGGCGGATGGAATTTTTCGAGACGTCGTACTCGACGGAGTGGGCGGTGCAGTCGAGTTTCAACGCCATGTCGTTTTGATCGGAGCGACATTTGTTGTCGGGAAGGGAGATGTTTGAGGCGCCAAAGTCTGTGCGGTCAAAGATTACGATACGGTCGTTAGGGAGGAGTTGCATGTGCATGGCGGTGATGCCGATGGTGGGGAGGAGGAGGGACCAGTGGCCGGCGGTGGCGGAGCACGGTGGGAGATGGTGGAGAATGAGGAAGAGTAGGAGGTGAAAGTAAATGTGGGACGATGAAAGAGTCATGAGGTTTTTTGAAAGTGAATGGGCGGTGGTTGGGAGGTATAAATCACCAAAGTGGTGGCGGTGGTGGAAATGGGTGGTGGTTGGTGGTCATAAATCATAGGTGAATTGAAGGTGGAAGTAATGAAGTGCACATGTAGATTTAGGTCCATTATTTTGGAATAGTAAAAATGGTCCCAAGTTTGAATATTTGAAGTAGACGTACCGCTCAATATAGGGATTCAAACAAGATAGATATTTAAAAACGAGAAATAGTTTAATTTATCTTCTAATTTTTGAATTTGCAATAACTTCGAAAAATAGATTTAAAACTAGGGAAATTAATTAAAATACCCCAAGTTTGACCAAGTGTTACCAAAATACCACAAATCTCTCTCACTTTGCAAAAATACCCCTTTTTTCGCGATGGGAGCCCGCGATCGCGGGCCAGGGACCATTTCTGACACTTTTTTAAACTTACAGGGACCATTTTTGAAAAATGGAATCCCGCGATCGCGGGCTCATCACGCGATGGGATTGTTTTTGTGAATTTTCAATTGCAAGGGACCATTTTTGAAAATTTGACCCGCGTAGACACTGTTCACCCCGCGTGTAGCACCATGATTTGGAACGTTACACTTTCAACCCCTCTACTTATTTACTAAATTTACTTTATACCTTTTACTTTCATTATTTTAATTTTACATTTAACACATATAATCGTTTATTAACTAAAATACGTTAAAAAAATACGTTTTAATTTTAACAAATTACACCATTATAATCGTCTCTTCGATACGTTCGAAATGAGCCCAATCTTGAATTTTTTTGGATTTATATATTTTAATATATATCATATACAGTTATACACTACATAAAAAAATATTTTTTATATTTAAAATTCATACCCTTATAGTTAATTATTTAATTTATGGTACATCTCTTATTTTTTTTTCAATTTTGTTTTACTCTCCTATCGCATTAACATAATAATCATATATTAACTAATTCATTAAATCGTTTTAAATTATTATTATTTGAATGTGTTTATAGATATCGTGAATGGCAATAGGAGAAGGTTTCACGAGAAGAATATGAAATGGGGTTTTGACAAGTTGGTATCACTGGACTCATTTAAGAATTGTGAAAATGGGTATTTGACGAATGATGATTCATGTGTGTTTGGAGCTGAAGTATTTGCAGTTACAGAGTATGCACAAAAGAATCGATGTATTTCCAACGTAACTTAGATTAAAATTATCTCCTTCAGTTTAGTCCCGTCCCGTCCCATCCAGTTCAGTCTCGTCCAGTTCCTTCCCGTCCCATCTAGTATGCGTACCAAACGATACCTAAGAGTACCATAAATTAAATAATTAACTATAAGGGTATGAATTTTAAATATAAAATATTTTTTATGTAGTGTATATGATATATATTAAAATATATAAATCAAAAAAATTCAAGATTGGACTCATTTCGAACGTATCGAAGAGACGATTATAATGGTGTAAGTTGTTAAAATTAAAACGTATTTTTTAACGTATTTTAGTTCATAAACGATTATATGTGTTAAATGTAAAATTAAAATAATGAAAGTAAAAGGTATAAAGTAAATTTAGTAAATAAGTATAGCGGTTAAAAGTGTAACATTCCAAATCAAAATCACAATTTCGAATTGAAATTTACACTTTCAACCCCTATACTTATTTACTAACTTTACTTTATACCTTTTACTTTGATAATTTAATTTTACATTTAACACATATAATCGTTTATCAACAAAAATACGTTAAAAAATACGTTTTAATTTTAACAAGTTACACCATTATAATCGTCTATTCGATACGTTCGAAATGAGCCCAATCTTGAATTTTTTTGATTTATATATTTTAATATATATCATATACACTACATAAAATATTTAAAATTCATACCCTTATAGTTAATTATTTAATTTATGGTACTCTTAGGTATCGTTTGGTACGCATACTAGATGGGACGGGACGGAACTGGACGAGACTGAACTGGATGGGACGGGACGGGACTAAACTGAACGAGATAATTTTAATCTAAGTTACGTTGGAAATACATCGATTCTTTTGTGTATACTCTGTAACTGCAAATACTTCAGCTCCAAACACACATGAATCATCATTCGTCAAATACCCATTTTCACAATTCTTAAATGAGTCTAGTGATACCAACTTGTCAAAACCCCATTTCATATTCTTCTCGTGAAACCTTCTCCTATTGCCATTCACGATATCTATAAACACATTCAAATAATAATAATTTAAAACGATTTAATGAATTAGTTAATATATGATTATTATGTTAATGCGATAGGAGTGTAAAACAAAATTGAAAAAAAAATAAGAGATGTACCATAAATTAAATAATTAACTATAAGGGTATGAATTTTAAATATAAAAAATATTTTTTTTATGTAGTGTATAACTGTATATGATATATATTAAAATATATAAATCCAAAAAAATTCAAGATTGGGCTCATTTCGAACGTATCGAAGAGACGATTATAATGGTGTAATTTGTTAAAATTAAAACGTATTTTTTAACGTATTTTAGTTAATAAACGATTATATGTGTTAAATGTAAAATTAAAATAATGAAAGTAAAATGTATAAAGTAAATTTAGTAAATAAGTATAGGGGTTGAAAGTGTAACATTCCAAATCAAATTCATCAAATTGGAAGAACGCGGGTGCTACAGTGGACTACGCGGGGGTGAACAGTGTCTATGCGGGTCAAATTTTCAAAAATGGTCCCTGAAATTTTTCAAAAATGGTCCCTTGCAATTGAAAAGTCACAAAAACAATCCCATCGCGGGATGAGCCCGCGATCGCGGGATTCCATTTTTAAAAATGGTCCCTGCAAGTTTAAAAAAGTGTCAGAAATGGTCCCTGGCCCACGATCGCGGGCTCCCATCGCGGAAAAAGGGGTATTTTTGCAAAGTGGAAGAGATTTGTGGTATTTTAGTAACACTTGGTTTGACTTAGGGTATTTTAATTAATTTCCCTTAAAACTATTCCAAATTTATTAATCAATCAATGTAAGATATTTTAAATAAAATGTTCAATGATGGCGAATTTATCTCATAATAAATGCCATGTATGTGACAGAAATAATTTAAAAATAAACATAGTGAATAAATGTCAAAATTTTACTTCCTTTAAAAAAATGTAATTTCTTTTTTTAACTAAAGTTAGCGAATTTATGTTTTATATTTCATTAGTAATGTACCCGTATTTGATGTGGCGCGAAATATCTCAATATCAAAATTCAAAATAGCAGGATTTGGAACAAGTAGCCACTTATTAAAAATTTATGCTTCTTATCAGAAAGAATATATATACACAAAAAAATGGAATTTTAAGTATGTTTGTCTTTTGAGATTTCAACAAACTACTACAAGAGAAATGAACTTCAGGCAAGGTTTAATTTTATACTTAAAAGCTTTCTAAAATCTTTAAAGAATCTTTTCATTTCAAGTATTTGTGACGGTTTGTAAGAGTTACTAAAGATACTTTTAGAGTAATGGAAAAGTTTCTCTAAAGATATTAGTGTCACTTTTAAAAAAGCTTCTCTAAAGATCCCATTTAGGCATTGTTTGGCAAAAAAATAATGTTTGGATGACCATAAGCTAGTATATAAGTTAGCTTTTTGAAACGCTATCTGAAGTAACTTTTCAGTAGTTTTTTGTGAATATTTCAATATTGCCCTTATTAATATTAATTATTATTTGTTAACTATTACTATAAATAAATATTAATTTTTTAAATTTAATTATTATTAATTAACTAGTCAATTAATAATAACTTAAAATTATTAAATTAAATTTTAATTATACATTAATATTATTTTTTAGTTATTTAGAGTTATTGTTAATCATATAATTTTTTGTAATATTAATCAATATATTTTAATTATCAATTACTATTATCTTTTTAATTATTATTTAATTATTTTTTCATATTGTATGTAAAGGTTATTTAAAAGGGAAATTAATTAAAATACCCTAAGTCAAACCACGTTTTACTGAAATACCCAAAATCTCTCCCATGTTACAAAAATACCCCAAAAATCCGCGATGGAGCCCGCGATCGCAGGCTCCAGGCCACGTGTCACCAAAGTTTGCCCACTTTGCCCGCGTTGGTCCCTCAAGAATGCCCGCGGTCCAGCTTTCCCCCCTCAAGAATGCCCGCGTGTGCAGTTTTGGTCCCTGCCCGCGTTTGACTCATTGACCCCCGCGATCGCGGGCTACACGTGTCACCAAAGTTTGCCCACTTTGCCCGCGTTGGTCCCTCAAGAATACCCGCGGTCCAGCTTTCCCCCCTCAAGAATGCCCGCGTGTGCATTTTTGGTCCCTGCCCGCGTTTGACTTTCTTTGACCCCCGCGATCGCGGGCTCCTGTGCCACGTGTCGGCACAGGGTTAACCCTAAAATCACTTTGACGAACCCTAAACCCTAAATGTTACTTCGGCCGCACTATATAAGGGGGGGGGGGACCAAAAATCGGCCACTCTCATTTTTTTAATAACTCTCTCAATTTTTAATCAAACTCTCTCAATTTTCTCCCACTCTCTCAATTTTGTCGTGTGGAATACGCGTTCGGGTTTTGTGAAGATGTCTCGTATTACTTCTGTGGTATGTTTTCCTTATGTTATTTGTTATTTTTTGTATGTTATTTTAAGTTAAGATATATGATTTGTAGGTTGTTATAGTGTTTATAACTTATGTTTGAATATGTTGTATGTTTAACATGATATGTATGGTTTTATGTTTGAATGTGATATTTGTATGTTATAATGTGTATGTTGTTATAGTGTGTTTTTTCATAAAAAAATTGTTAAGAGTGTTATTTTATAAAAAAATTGTTAAGAGTGAGTTTTTATAAAAAAATTGTTAACAATGTTTTTTTTTATAAAAACACACTCTTAACAATTTTTTTATAAAAACACACCCTTAACAATTTTTTATAAAAACAATGTGTTTTTATAAAAAATTGTTAAGAGTGTGTTTTTATAAAAAATTGTTATAGTTTTATGGTTTTTATAATGTGTTTTTTTATAAAAAAATTGTTAATTTTTTTTACAAAAACAGTTTTTATAAAAAATTGTTAAAAATGTGTTTTTTATAAAAAATTGTTAAGAGTGTGTTTTTATAAAAAAAACTGTTATAGTTTTATGGTTTTATGTTTGAATGTGATATTTGTATGTTATAATGTGTATGTTGTTATAGTGTATTTTTTCATATAAAAATTGTTAAGAGTGTTTTTTTATAAAAAAATTGTTAAAAGTGTGTTTTTATAAAAAAAATTGTTAAAAATGTGTTTTTTTTATAAAAACACACCCTTAACAATTTTTTTTTATAAAAACACACCCTTAACAATTTTTTATAAAAACACACTCTTAACAATTTTTTTATCTATATATAACACTATTATACGTTGAAATAAAATAAACCGCAATTTATCTATATATAACACTATTATACGTTGAAATAAAATACCACCGCACTTTATCTATATATAACACTATTATACGTTGAAATAAAATAAACCGCACTTTATCTATATATAACACTATTATACGTTGAAATAAAATACCACCGCACTTTATCTATATATAACACTATTATACGTTGAAATAAAATAAACCGCATTTTATCTATATATAACACTATTATACGTTGAAATAAAATACCACCGCACTTTATCTATATATAACACTATTATACATTGAAATAAAATACCACCGCACTTTATCTATATATAACAATATGATACGTTGAAATAAAATAAACCGCAACATCTATATAAAATAAAATAAACTGCAACATCTATATATAACACTAACTATAACATCTGTGAATGACTATGTAGAAGGATTTCTTTAACATCGACTTGACGGTAAGGTGCAAAGTTTCCTACATCGAGAAATTAGGAGCGCTCTTTAGGGGATTAGGTGATCGCGCGGATACCCTTGAGACCATCTATAGAGAGACACCGTTCGGGCCATGGATGGATGTGTCTTACTCTGGTGGCGACCCTACGCTAGTACACATGTTTCTACAGTTGGAGGTCGAGGGCGCCAACGCTGAGCCAGAGGAGATGCATTTTGATTTCTTCGGCTCTCAATTGCATTTTGGGCGTCGTGAGTTCTGTCTAATTACAGGACTACGTTTTGGAGAGGCTCCCCCCCTTCCTCCCTTAGAAGACTGCTCCTTCGTTCCTAGGGTTTGGGGCATTTCAGCATCTCGTTTGAAGCTGAAGGCAGCCCGAGACATGATGAAAGAGGGCCTTAGTGCCCTAACCGACGACGATGTTGTCCGTGTATGCTTGGTGGTGATCGTGGATATGGGCTTCCTGGGCCGTGAGTATAGCCAGTATGCTTCCGAGACGGTCCTTAGGGCCGTCGAGGACCTTGAGCTGTTTAACAGCTACCCGTGGGGTAGCCATATCTGGACACATTGCTACTCTATTCTGCACCGAGCCATAGCCAGACGCGTTGATCGACATGCAAAGATGAATCTTTGTGGTTTTACATACGCCTTCAAGGTTAGATACGTAGTATAACAATTGTTAATAATACATACAAACTGTTTGGCTTTTCTTTTTACGTACTTGCTCTTCTTGTCTAATTCCAGATATGGATCTTGGAGATGTTTCCCGCATCAATCCGATATTTCGTCAAGCGCGACGATCGAGTACTTAGGGGAACCCGTTGGGACAAGCGTGTTACCCTAAGTAGGTCGCTTTGGTTTCAGTTCTTCAATGCGTCTAGAAATGTAAGTTCTTTTACTATGTTTACAATTTGCATACGTTAGTCCCGCTTATTAATTTCTTTTATGTTTTATCATATATTTAGCAGCCACTCTTGCCTTTCGATCGCCTTGTGCCTACTGTCGACGAGATGGGCACAGATTGGTACAGAGACAGCGTGGCCTTTATTGACGCAGAGGCGGAAAGGGCTCGACGTCCCCCTACTTCCGAAGATGAGGAAGACGACGACAGGCCCCCTTCCGGTGGATACCAGCCGCCCCCTTCCTCCTCCTACCAGCCGGCCCGTTCCTCCTCCTACCAGCCGGCCCATTCCTCCTCCTACCAGCCGCCCCATTCCTCCTCTTACAATCCATATGAGGCGGCCCCTTCCTACGAGCCACAGCGTGGCTCTCATGAGCACATGTGGGACTACGTCCACGGGCCGCTAGAGTCACGTGTATAGCTTTTGGAGGGATTCTACAGACAGTTTAGCGCTGTCAATGTTAGTGTTTAACTTAATTTGTTGGCCACGTTTATTTAGTTTGTATATTAATATTACGTTCTAAATTTGTTTTAGCTGTCGAGTACGACACCGATCCCCGCTCCGTTCGGACAGGGGGCAAATGCGACGTTTGCCACCACATCCTATCCGTCATTCCCTGAAAATGTAAGTGACATTGAGTAACCATTATAGTTATATGTTTGTTCCTAAGTTTGTAACTCTTATAATGATCAATGTCACGCAGGCCGGGATGTCGGGAGCCGGGATGTCGAAAACGCCGTTCGCCACCACATCCTATTCTACTATCCCGGAGAGTGTAAGTGACACTGAGTAACCAATATAGTAATATGTTTGTTCCTAATTTTGTAACTATTTTAATGATCAATGTCACGCAGGCCGGGATGTCGGGGGCATACACCTCGCAGATGCCGCCGCCGTTCGCCACCACATCATATTCTACTATCCCGGAGAGTGTTAGTGACACTGAGTAACCATTATAGTTATATATCGATAATCCTAATTTTGTAACTATTTTAATGATCAATGTCACGCAGGCCGGGATGTCGGGGGCATACACCTCGCAGATGCCACCGCCGTTCGCCACCACATCAATCACAAACATCTTTGGCGGTTCGGCCGATGACTATTACAGGCCGAAAATGCATACTGTAAGTTATTTTGGTAGTTTTGGTTTAATTGTGAACATTTCCTAAATTGTACTTAAAACATTGAGTAACGTAATTTTCAGACGGGGTCTCCTATTATCCAGGATCACTTCTCGGAGCCTGACGATGACTCGATGGATGTTGTAGATCCACCACCACAGGTGACCCCGCTCCCTCAAAAGCGGTCGCATAAAATTTCACAATGGTTTCGTCACCCGTTTGGCCAACAAGGATCTACGACACCACCGCCCGCTAAAAAACAAGCAAAGAAAGCGGGGGGAAAGAAGGGAGGAAAGAAAAAGGGAAAGGTGCCTTCACCGGAGCCTCAACCGGCATCAGAAATATTGAGGATGTGCCGGACTGGTCGCCTCCCCAACTTGACATTCACCCCTTACGGGGGCTTAGAAATCAACCCCTCGTTTTTTGAAACATTGCTTGCGGATGACCCTGTGAACTCTGACTTAGACGATACGGTTAGTATGAAGTTAAATTATAGTCATATATAATCAAATATATTTATATTACATGTCTAACCATCTATTTTTTATGCATAGCACGTCGATTCTTGGGTTAGCCTGTTGCAAAAACATCGTGGCGTAGACACGAGGTGGACCATCATGCACACTATGTTCTTTCAGTGTATACTGATGGACCATCAAGGTCCCGCCTCCGTGATCGAAATATGCAATGGCTCGGAAGGGACCTCTTGGACTCTCCTCGATAGGGTATGAAAATCGTTTTACTGTTATTTTATTTAATAACATATATGACATATATTGTAATATTTCAGGTGTACATCCCCATATGCTTGCATCCCAGACATTGGCTGCTTGGAGTGTTTGAACTAGACACTATGGTCATGACCCTATATGACAGCGAAAAGGACGGTCTCTGCAAACAACAATTGACAGAGCAGATGCAATCGTTTAAAACAAAACTATATACGTTCTTTTCATTGATTGGGGATCATAGACGTCGCGAAGTGTCAAGTATCTTTCGCACAAAGATGGTCGGCCAAGTACCCCAGCAGACCGGGTTATATGCGGATTGCGGTGTATGGGTATGCCGTAATGTCCAAAAGTTGATAAATAATGAGGAGATATGGGTACCCCCTAACGAAACTGACGATGAGGCAATGAATTTCCGCCGACATATGGCGGAGTCAATTTATGCGCATTGTCTAATAGGGCCACGTTAGGTTGTTTATGTAACATTAAATAATTGTTATTTTTAGTATTAACTTATTTTGTTAAAGTATTGTGATTGACTTACTGTTTACTTCATTTGGTTTTTGCTAATTTCATCCATTTACTCAACTTTGAGTATCGATATCTCTTTCACACATACTCTATTTTGGACGCATTATATATCATTTCGAAGATCTCATATAGAAGAACATAAACCTACTAAAAGTTAGTTATATATAACACATATATATAAATTTAAATGCGTCCAAAGTTTAGTAAAACCCATATTTCCAACACCTAGTAAGTAGGTTTATGAAACTTGCGATAATCCTAATACAGAGATTATTGGATGAACAAGCATTTATTTCTTGATTATTGGGGTATTGGTTCTTGTTGTCTGGAAGTGATTCATATGATGCAAAAATTGGTATCATGTAATGTAGAACAATATCTATATTATAGAAACTTGCATTTGATAGTACCATATAAATCTGATCTAAATTCTCATTAATTAGCTATGTTTGACTACTTAAAGACTAATTTTCTGCCTAATGAAAGACCTTTATTCAAGAGCAGACGAATATTGCAGTTACTTTTTCAGTGGAATCATGCAGGCAACTTTTTCAGACGAAATCTATAAACACATTCAAATAATAATAATTTAAAACGATTTAATGAATTAGTTAATATATGATTATTATGTTAATGCGATAGGAGTGTAAAACAAAATTGAAAAAGAAAGAGATGTACCATAAATTAAATAATTAACTATAAGAGTATGAATTTTAAATATAAAAAATATTTTTTTTATGTAGTGTATAACTGTATATGATATATATTAAAATATATAAATCCAAAAAAATTCAAGATTGGGCTCATTTCGAACGTATCGAAGAGACGATTATAATTGTGTAATTTGTTAAAATTAAAACGTATTTTTTTAACGTATTTTAGTTAATAAACGATTATATGTGTTAAATGTAAAATTAAAATAATGAAAGTAAAAGGTATAAAGTAAATTTAGTAAATAAGTATAGGGGTTGAAAGTGTAACATTTCATTTTAAATTTGTAAAAATGGACGAAATGGGTGAAGTGCCAAAAATATCAAAATTTTCATAAATGGTCCCTAGAATTTTTTAAAAATGGTCCCTTGCAATTGAAAAGTCACAAAAATAACCCCATCGCGGGATGAGCCCGCGATCGCGGGATTCCATTTTTCAAAAATGGTCCCTGTAAGTTTAAAAAAGTGTCAGAAAGGTCCCTGACCCGCGATCGCGGGCTCCCATCGCGGATTTTTAGGGTATTTTTGTAAAGTGGGAGAGATTTTGGGTATTTCAGTAAAACATGGTCAAACTTAGGGTATTTTAATTAATTTCCCTATTTAAAATCATAAGTTAATATATATTTTTTTCTAAACTTGTTTTGACAAATTCAAAATATATAGTATATATGTAATAATAAATTTTAAATTCTTTTAATTAACATGTTATATTATTTAATTTTTATTTATTACATCGGTTGTATTAATTAACATATTATATTGCTATAATTAAATATTGTAATTGATAATTATTTGAAGATTCTTTTTTTAGTCATTTTACATGTTTATAAGTTAGTTTTTGCCAAACGTGACTTCTTCGTCAGCTAACAGCTATCTTATCAGTCAACAGCTAGCTTATCAACAAGTTTGCCAAACATAGCCTTAGCAACATTTACAAAACATTCTCTAAATATGACATTTAGATACACAAACTCAAAATCTTCTCTAAAAGTTGTCTTCTTTTGGACGAAGTGTAAGTGTTGTTTTCTTATGCTTTCGGCAGACTAAATTAGGCAATATATAAGTGATATATATCTGCCCCATTTCAAGAAGAAAGTATGGTGATTAAATGTAATGTAACATCCCAGGCCAACCGTACCAGGTATTGTCCGCTTTGTCCACACACCCGGACTCACGGTTTTAAAACGCGTCTGATAGGGGAGGTATCAAGTTCCTCTTATAAGACAACCTTTGTTCCCCTCCCCAACCAATGTGGGATCTTACAATCCACCCCCCTTGGGAGCCCAACACCAGTCCGGTTTCCGGCTCTGATACCATCTGTAACATCCCAGGCCAACCGTACCAGATATTGTCCGCTTTGTCCACACACCCGGACTCACGGTTTTAAAACGCGTCTGATAGGGGAGGTATCAAGTTCCTCTTATAAGGCAACCTTTGTTCCCCTCCCCAACCAATGTGGGATCTTACATGTAAGTCCTTAGGCTTGATCGATAAACTAGAATCCGTGATGATTCGTGGTAGGATATCAAATACGATGATATGACTTTCTGGAGGGTAAGAATGAGGGTATATGTCCGTTATTATGAGACGAGTATGAGTATGGTAAGAATGAGGGTAAACCATGTTTTGTTATGCCTTGTTTTCATTGATTTAAAATATTATTTTGAAACTGAATGTTCTCAGTAGGCGTTAGCCTAATCGTTTCAAATTATATTTTCTTACCAGGAACTAGCTCGGGAAAGTAAAGGGTTGTGGGACGAGTGCATTCGAGCATATATATATATATATATATATATATATATATATATATATATATATATATATATATATATATATATATATATATATTTGTAAGGTTATGTTTAAATCTTGGTACAAATTGAGGTTTAAATTAGCCCTGATTTTTAGGGTGTTACAAAGTATAACTTCAAGTTTTATAGATAATTTCACCATAAATTAGTCTTTTGGAAGTATTAGGAGTGTTGGTTGAGTTGGATATCGCTTTTGAAAAAGAATAAATTTTGGTCAGAAAAATGAACTGCTCGCGCCCGCACCACCATTTGCTTGCGCCCGCGAGCAATTGTCCAAAATTTGGCAGCAGCTATGCTCGCGGCCGCTAGCTAAACCGCGAGCACCTGCACCCCCTTTTAAATCCGAATTTTCTCACTTTTCTTCATTTGTTTCTTCACCAACCTTTCTCCTCTCTCTTCCAAGCCGGTCCAAACCCATATATTTCACCAAATCAAAATCTTCAACTGCATTTAGAAGATTGAGAGCTAGATATTCAAGCCTTGTGGGTGGAAGGTCGACAACTTCATCTTCTTCATCATCTCTTCACCATTGTTGACCAAATTTTGGGGTTTTCTTGTAAACCCACTTGTAAGTTCATCTTCCCTCTTTCTAAACTTTCATATGAGTTAAGAATGCTCCATTAATGACTTCCTAGTGGTTATCTTTCTCAAATTTCGGTTTGGATGATTTTGAGAAAAGTTAGGTCAAATTGGGGGTTTGAATCAAAAGGGAGATTTTGATGTAATATGTTTGGGTGAACGATTCTAAGTGGTTGGCTATGAATATTTATGGTTGTAAACTTGTCGATCTAGGTTTTTGAAAGATTTGGCTTGAAGATGCAAGTTTTTTCAAAGGAGCTTACGTTTGGGGAAAATCTAGATTTAACCTAAATCTAGCAAGGTGAGTTCAAGTTGATTTGTGAAAACGTTGTACATGCCTGTTAGGACCATAAATGTCCTACATAATAGAAAGATATATAAAGAATTATATAGCTTAATTATAGAGTTTGATTAGTTTAATTAATTATTGTAAAAGCCTTAATTGTGTTATTTGGGCTTATTTGATTAATGGGCTTGGGCCTTGTTTAGCTAAAGGCCTAAGTATATAAGGATTAGTATTAACCTAGTTTTAGGTTAGAGCAATTCATTAGAGCTTATTGTTTAGAAATCGTTCATTTACTTTGATTGTAATATTCTCTGAACGATATTTTGAATGAATACGAGAGAGATGACAAGTTGAAATCCACAATCGTTCTTGTTATTGCTCATTAATCTATTGTTACCTGATCAAACTAGGACTCACAATTGGTATCAGAGCCGAATCGGTGATTTGAAGAATAGAAGAAATCGAACGAAAGCAAGAAAAAGCAGAAAATTCGTATTGAATTTTCTGGAAATCGCAGCGAGCCGTTTTGCCTATTCCCGGAGTTTGAACCGTCGGATCGTCACGATTTTTGGACAGTAGCTTCATGACATTCTGTTCTGCATTCTGAACGGTGGGATTAATCGTTTTAGGTCCAGAAGGCATCTGTTTTAATTTCGACATACTGCAGTTTTTCTTGGGAAAATCGATCATCAATCGGGTTTGCAAATGTCTTTCGTTGATTTAATAATTCGTTTGTTAGATCTCGATTGTTTACTCGCTTTTATCTGCTGTTTATCTGCATCTATATCAATTCTCAAAGGTATCAACCTTTTGATTTAAAAATCAGTTCTTGAGTTTTGATAGTGTTCTTAAATTTTTGTAGTGATTTTTGAAAAATATGATATATTTTGCTTAGTAATCGATTTGGGTATGTTTGTGTTTGTGTTTTTGGTCAAAATCTAACCCTACATGAGTGATATCAAGCAACCACATCGAACCCTGATACGAATTTTTCAACCAGCCGTGATTACCGAAAGATCACTAAGTTTTACCAGGTAAGTCCTCTTAAATTTCTCGACAGTTACCGGGTTATCTGCACTTACCAGGTAACACAAAGTTACCGGACGCATCTCACTTCCCGGACAACCCTTTCTCCCGGAAACCTCAAATTTACCCGGTAACTATTCTTTTCCAGCAGACGTTTGTTGACTTCCTTATTTCATTGTTTGACCATCACTCGAATGCATACACGGATACACCTTCCTACATGGCTGCATGCTCTCATTAATGCTTACATACATGGTTGCATGCCCTCTCACACGTATGAATTTGTTGTGTTTGCATACATAGTTTATTGCATACATAGTTGTTGATCGCACCAACATCCGGGAACTGCATATCATCCGGCAAGCCTTGATTTTCTTATTATTTTGCTCGGTAACTTGTGCCTGGTAACCGCATCCGGGAACTACAAATCACCCGGTAAGTTTTGATTGGTAAGTTCTTTTTCACCCGGTAAGTCGCAAATAAATCTTATCCGGTAAACCAACCTTCGTCCGGTAAGTTCTTTTTCACCCGGTAAGTCACGAACAATTCCATCCGGTAAGTTGTGTTTTGTGCGAAAACTCTTTATCCGGAATCGATCATTACCCGATAAACACTCAATCACCCGATAATTTAATAGTCCGGTTTATTTCTCGAAGTTTGATTTCGTTCGTTCCAATAATAATCAAATTTTAAATTTTGGAAACGAATTTATTTTTAGATTTGTTTTTTAAATTTATTTTTTTGAGTTTCTTCCGCATTTTTGATTCTTCAAAATAACACCGATTAACGATCAATTTTTCAGGTAACAATGTCGTATTGCTTTGATGTGGAATGTCGAGCAAATCAAAGACTACATCAAACGCATATCAAGCAAGCAAATGATTTGATCAGCAAGTACATCAATGATCTGAAGGAACAGAAAACTCAATTCTGGAATAATTCTGAGAAGCTGGCTAGATCTGAAGAAAAGGCAACGATCTTAGAACTGAGAACACTGAGCTGAAAAGGAAGATTTCTGAGTTGCCATCACAAGACGAGATAAAGGCACTTGAAGAGAAAGGCAAGCTCTTGAACTGTGAAAACCTTGAGCTTAAAAGTAAACTAACTACTTTTGAAATTGTTTTTGAAAAAGAGAAGGAAAGTTTTGCAAAGGAAAGGCAATTGCTTATACAAAAGCAATCCAATTTTTCAAAGAAATCCCTTGAAGAGAAGAAGAGTCTCGAGCTTATGTGTTTAAAACTTTCAAAACAGATCTCCGACTTTGAAAAGGTTTTGATTTTAGAACGAGAGAAGTTTGAAACTGAACGCAAATCTTTTTCTAAAAAGAATGGAGAACTTTCTTTGAAAATAACTGAATTGGAGAAAGATTTAGACATACTAAGCAAAGAGTCTGAGAAGAAGAAGGTTGAAGGTTTTAGAGCAAAAAGTTTGAAAGATGATTTTGCAATCGAAAGAAAGATCTTTCAGACTAAGATCTCCAAGCTTACAAAGCAATTATCTATTTTGTCATCTGATATTATGATAGAGAAAAGGCTAAAATCTGATCTCCAAAAGAAGCTAGATATAATGTTTGAAAAGAAAAATGTTTTGTTTAACAATGACATGGAACTTGAAAGAAAAAACTCTGATGTTGAATCACCCAATCTTGCTAGTCCAGATACGGTTAATCAGTCTCTTTACGGTGATTTAGTTAATTCAGTTTGCTTGTCTAAGACTGCTTCAAGTTCTATTCATAGAAATATTTCTTCAAAGACCTGCATTAGATCAAATAGCTCTTCAAAAGATCGAATCCATACCTCTAATCTGTTTTATAACCCTATCATTGACAAATCAGCTAATAAATCTTTCAAGAAAGTAAACATGGTGTGGAGAGTTAAAGGATCCGCTCCTGCTCCAAAGTCATTCGTCTCTGTTAAGAGTGACAAGAACAACACAACTTTCCACGCTAAACCTTTTGTGAAAACTGATCGAGTTTACTCTGTTAATAAACTGATCAGCTTATTTACACAGAAGCTGTGTTGCTCTTATTGTGGAATAAGTTAGTTTGTGAATAAAGACCATGCTAAGTATTGGTATGGTACTTATAGTATCCCTGGTCCTCATAGGGCATCTAACCAACAAGGATCCATCAAAAGATGGATACTAAAATCCTTCTAATCTGTTTTGCAGGAATGTCACGTGCAATTTTAATTCCTATTATTCACATCACATGACGATCATTCATAGGTTAGGCCAATTTTGAGGGGGAGTACTATCTTATGAAAGGTAAGTGAACTTTAACTGAATTCAAAGACCGTGGTAATTCATTCTGGATAACTTACTTGTGTTTGTTATTCTCCAATTTTAAATTCCATGATTGCCACGTGTCATTTTTCTTGACTTAGTTATTTCCATGTCTCTCATATGTTTGTTGATTTTTCGATGGAAATACACTCGCTTGAATTCCAAGTTGTTTTCCAAGTTGTTTTCCAAGTTCGCTATTTCATATTAATGATTCAATTCTTTTCTGATATATTAATTGTGACTTGTTCGTCACAATTAAACTTTCTAATCATTGTTTCATTTTTGAACATAATGTGCTTACCGAGTCATTCTGTTTAGCGCTTGATCTTGTTTCTTGACATTCCATATTTCAAATGATTTTTAATGACTTCTGATTACCTCAGATCAGAACTCGGACTTCATCTTTATGACTTCTGAACAATTCAGTTCAGAACTCGTTCTTAAATGCTATGACTGCTGATCATATAAGATCAGGACTCGTTCTTAAATGCTATGACTTCTAAACATTTCAGTTTAGAACTCGTACTTCACTATTTACTTTACCAGATTTACTCGATGCATGAAAGGAGTGTTAGGAATTATACCGTTTCTATGGTCACTCCAGAACCGGAAGGACCTACCCAAGAAACACATCCAATTATAGACATCAGTGAGGGGTCTAGATTGATAGATGAGTTTGGAGTGAAAAGAATATGGTGAGGCTGTGACAGGACTTAAAAGAATTATTGGTCCTTACCAAAAAGAGTCAGTTATCCGGGTAACCACACAATCTATTCATTCTCGTTCTTTGGAGATGAATATTGAAACAGACATGGACCCAGTGTCGATAACTCGTGTCACCCCACCCAGCCACTCAAGTATCTCATAACAGATGCTTGTTTCATATATTCACGGAGAATTAGCACATAATCTATCTATTCCTCACTTGGAGGTCTTAATATTGAAAAAGGAAGACATCAGCTCCGGTCTCCGAACTTCATATTCTATTCACTATGACTATTGATTTTTAACTTAAGTCCCAAGTTAAATCAATATTTGAGTCAAACAGATATGGCTTATTTCTTTCACACATGCACGAGTCTTTGTGATTCCAATTGCATATCTTCGTGATATTGCCAGAACAGTTTGAGAAGTAATTTTTTAAATTTTACTTCAATGATAACTGGAAGTCCTATCAGAGATACCCCATCGCCAACTCTGATAATAGGCCACAAATGTTTTTAAATTGTTGTGATAACAGTTACTATGTGTTTATGTGTTAGACTTTTACCCCGTTCTGGTTACTAAGACGTTTTATCTGGATTTTTTGCTATTCGTTACTATTGTCTTTGAACATACATGATGCTCCGGATGCTCCTACTCATCATGAGGGGGATAAAGGGTACATATTCAAAGACACCGAATATCAAGTTGAGGGGGAGTTAGCAAAAGTTGAGGGGGAGTAACCGTCGTTTGATCAGTTCCGAGATTTTATCAAAGTTCAAAGCGCCTACAGGTTGACAAGTTCTTTTTATCCTTCATCAAGTGGTGTTCGCTACAAGTTATTAGTCTCTACTTCAAGCGTTTGACAAGTTCTGAAGTTTTTCAAAGCTAGTTCAACTCGTGGTACAAAAACAGATTCTTGATTTTAAACTGAAGTCGCACTGTGGAATGTCACGAAACTCGCACATTATCATTCTTGTGTGCTTATCCGATGTGTTGAGTTTCTACAGTTAAAAGTTGCTTTTCGTGCACTCAGTCGAGGTTATTGTTCACTGAATCTGGTGATTAAGTTGAAGATCGGAAGATAAGAGCTTTATTCAAGGGGGAGCTTAGAAAGACATGAATACAAGCAACACCAAAGTTCTTCAAAGATTCAAGAGGGAGAGAAGATCAATGACCTTAAGGTTTCAAGACCGATTTTTTCTTTATATACCTTTAGGGGGAGATTGTTAGGACCATAAATGTCCTACATAATAGAAAGATATATAAAGAATTATATAGCTTAATTATAGAGTTTGATTAGTTTAATTAATTATTGTAAAAGCCTTAATTGTGTTATTTGGGCTTATTTGATTAATGGGCTTGGGCCTTGTTTAGCTAAAGGCCTAAGTATATAAGGATTAGTATTAATCTAGTTTTAGGTTAGAGCAATTCATTAGAGCTTATTGTTTAGAAATCGTTTCTTTACTTTGATTGTAATATTCTCTGAACGATATTTTGAATGAATACGAGAGGGATGACAAGTTGAAATCCACAATAGTTCTTGTTATTACTCATTAATCTATTGGTACCTGATCAAACTAGGACTCACAATGCCAAAATGTTTATTTCAAAGTATTTGTGTGCTTTATATGAAATTATCTCTTGTTGAGTTATTTACTGGGTTTTGATTAATCAAAGTGTTGAACTTTGCAAATCTTGTGAAACACCCACATTTGGGGATTTTGAGAGGTTGATAAATAAATCACAAGCGAAAATGGTTTTGTTAATTTATTGCATACGTGAAGGTTATTTGGTCAAAATACACTTTTAGTGTTTGTTGTGATTATGCAATAACTATGACGGGTTACATTTTGAAAATGTGAACGTGTGAGTTGGGGATTTGGTCAATCTTGACCGTATGAATATTTTGAGAGTGGTAAACCTTTTATTTTGGGCCGAAGGCTAATTGAGAATTTAAAAGGCAAAGATTTTGAGTAACGATGTGTTTTGGTTTACGAAACGTGTGGACAACACATATTTAGCTAAATGGTTATTTTGCCTTTAAAGGCTTGATTTATACTCAAATGAGTCTTTTGAGTGTTTGTCGGTTTTAGTAGCTCGAGGTGGAGCCGTAGATGTGTTATGTGCCTAAATTGCGTTTTATTTGAGTATGTGCATCCCTTGAGTGTTTTGTCTTATATGTGAAAACCGTTTGATGACTTTGTGTTCTTAGCACATTTGGGACTAAGGAACTATAATGGGTTATATGCATTGTTGAGATATAAAAGATTTGCGTATACGTATACACACATACATATAGATGCATATATGATTTGACGTCATTGGTGTTGGGTATTTACCTTACAATGTTGTCCCACATAGGAAAGGACTTGAAACTTTTATGGGTTTATATGGCCATACCCATAAGAGTTATCAAAATGGAGAAAGATCCAAGTAAAGGAATTTTCTTGGGTTTGAGTGAGAGAATAGCATATATTTAATGGTCAAAAGATTGGGCCTTGGGCTCTAGTGATCATTAAAACAATTTTTTGGTAATGGAGCGGGTCACCGCGCGACCCAGGACGCGCAACCATGCGCGCCGAGCACTATTTTCGTAAACGAACAGTGCTGTGCGCGGCTCTCTGCGTGGGTCCAGTCGCGCCACCATACGCGCAGAGGACTGTTCTCGTAATCAAACAGAGGCCTGCGCGCCTCTCCGCGCGAGTCAAGGCACGTCGCCATCCGCGCGGCCCTCTGAGTTGGTTATGGCAGTTTGTTTCGGTTACTCATGGAAATCTATAAATGGGGGAAGTTTCCCTCCATTTTGGGATACGAAATTCTGCAGATTCTCTCTCAAAAACACTTCTCCAAAACTTGCTTTAACAAGAAACATTCTATCGATTCGATGGGGTTGAAGTGACGTGTATCGATTCAATCGGATAGTTGTATCCTCTAGGCGACGTCCGGAACCAAGCACGATTGGGGACGGAATTTCGTCTTAGGACACTGATTCTTCAGGCCTCTATCCAATTTATTACGGATTCAATCTTCAAGAACATCGAAAAGGTACACGATTCTCATTCTATACTTGTTTGTACATAAGGTTTTCTTGTGTTGTTTGTATTTTCTTTTATTATCGTGAGATTGGTTATAACAATCTAAGACGAAATTTTGTTTCTAGATACTAGAAACAAAATGGACCAATCGACGATAATGAAATCCCATGTTGAGAAACCCGAGAAGTTCAAGGGTTCAGATTTTCGACGATGGCAACAGAAAATGCTTTTCTATCTCACCACGCTTCGTGTTTCGAACGTGCTCACGGAGGAAGCACCAACGGAACTGGTTGCGGGAGAGGGCTCAACGGTGCCAAAACAAATTCAAATGGCGGCCTTTGAAATATCGGTCGAAATTTGGAAAAACAATGAATATAGTTGTCGAAACTATATACTCAATGCTTTGGACGATTCCCTATATGATATTTATTCTACTTTCAAAACCGCAAAAGATATATGGGAATCGTTGGAAAACAAATACAAGACCGAAGTGGCTTGTTCGAAAAGATTTGTGGTTGGAAAGTTCTTAAACTTCAAGATGAGCGATGCAAAATCTGTTGTAAAGCAAGTGGAGGACTTACAAGTTCTCGTTCATGAACTCGAAACGGAAGGTATGGGCATGAACGCTAACTTTTTTGTTAGTTCGATTATTGAAAAGTTGCCTCCTTCGTGGAAAGATTTCAAATTATATTTGAAACATCTAACCGAGGACATGTCTTTTGATCAATTGGTTCTCAAACTTCGAGTTGAGGAGGACAATAGGAAGAACGAGAAGACGGAAGCAAGCTTTTCGGAGCCAAATGCAAATTTCGTTGGAGGAAACCCCTCGAAGTGAAAGTTTCAGAAATTTAAGGGAAAAGATATTGCACTCAAACCTTCTCCCTCAAACATGAAGTATCCTCTCCAACCAAACAAAAAGCCCTTTAAAAAGCAAGTGGTCAATTGTTGGGTGTGTGGTCGACCCAGTCATAAAGCAAAGGATTGCCGGTTCAAGAGGGATCACCACGGGAGCGGAGGAGCCGAGGGCTCGAATCAAGCCAATATGGCCGATTCTGAAACAAGGTTCGTGGGTGTTGTTGAAACTCACTTCGTCTCAAACGAAGTTGATTGGTGGCTTGACACCGGTGCCACTAGGCACATGTGCAACTCCAAGGATTTGTTCTCTTCCTATGTCAAAGTCAACGATGGTTAACCAATGTTTATGGGGAATTCAACAACCACAAAAGTGCAAGGGAAAGGAAAAGTGGTATTGAAGATTACTTCGGGGAAAGAGCTTGACCTCACCAATGTGCTACATGTGCCGGATATGAGCAAAAATCTAATTTCGGGTCCTATGTTAAGCAACAAAGGATTCAAGATTGTGTTGGAATCGGATAAATTTGTAGTCACAAAGGGTGGGATGTATGTGGGAAAGGGCTACCTATGTGAGGGGCTCTTTAAGTTGTCAATTGTAAATACCATGAACAATGATGTAAGTATTGTGAATAATGAAAATGCAAGCCCAAGTGCTGCTTCTACTTACATGGTTGATTCCTCTAATTTATGGCATGCTCGGTTAGGTCATGTCAACTTTCGGTCCTTACAAAGGATGATGAATCTTGGCATGGTACCTAAGTGTTTAATGAACAAAATGACTAAGTGTGAGACTTGTGTAGAGTCTAAATACTCTAGTCATCCCCACAAATCTGTCGAAAAATCTAACCAAGTTCTTGGTCTAATTCATACTGATTTGTGTGACTTTAAGTCAACTCCAACCCGAGGGGGAAAGAACTACTATATATCATTCATAGATGATTGCAGTAAATTCTGTTATATATATTTGATCAATACCAAAGATGAGGCTTTAAATATGTTTAAAATCTATAAAGCCGAAGTTGAAAATCAACTTGAAAAGAGGATCAAAATTCTAAGGTCGGATAGAGGAGGGGAATATGAATCTCATGACTTTGATGAATTTTGTTCCTCACATGGTATTGTGCATCAAACAACGGCACCCTACACCCCTCAACAGAATGGGGTAGCCGAGAGGAAAAACATAACTTTAAAGAACATGATCAACTCAATGTTGATCACGTCCGGGGCTCCACACAGTCTGTGGGGTGAAGCCTGTCTTACTGCAAATATGATTTTGAATAAAATCCCTCATAAGAAGAGTAGTCAATCTCCCTATGAGATATGGAAGAGCAAATTGCCTTCCTATAAAAGAATGAAAGTGTGGGGTTGCTTGGCTAAAGTGCAAGTTCCTCTACCTAAAAGGACTAAGCTAGGACCAAAGACGATAGATTGCATCTACCTTGGCCCAGCCAAGAATAGTGCAGCCTATAGATTCTTGGTATTTAAGTCCTATGTAGAGGATATACACACAAATACTATAATGGAATCTGCTGAAGCAGAATTCTTTGAGAGCATATTCCCTTACAAGGACAAGGAGAAATCTGTCTCTAATCCAAGGAAAAGAGGGAATGAAGATGCTACTATTGATGATGATTTAGACCAAAGTACAAATACAAAGGGTGAAGGTACTTCTAAGGTTCAAGAGGAAGTAAAACCTCGAAGAAGTAAGCGTGGGAAGGTGGCCAAAGACTTTGGACCAGATTTTGTGACCTTTAATGTAGAAGGAGAACCTCTAACTTATAAGGTAGCGATGGATTCTTCAGAAGCTCCTTATTGGAAAGAGGCAATCCTATGTGAAATAGATTCCATTTTACAAAACAACACGTGGAAATTGGTAGATCTCCCTCCGGGACACAAACCAATTGGACATAAATGGATCTTTAAGAGAAAGCTTAGACCCGACGGTACTATAGAAAAGTATAAGGCTCGGTTGGTAGCCAAAGGGTATCGTCAAAAAGAGGGTCAAGATTTCTTTGATACCTATTCACCGGTTACAAGGATAACATCAATAAGAACGTTGATGGCAATAGCCGCGATTCACAATTTGGAAATACACCAAATGGATGCGAAAACCGCGTTCTTAAATGGTGAATTGGATGAAGAAATTTATATGCAACAACCCGAAGGGTTTATTGTTAAAGGTCAAGAGAATAAAGTCTGTAAATTGGTTAAGTCACTACATGGACTTAAACAAGCTCCAAAGCAATGGCACAAGAAGTTCGATAACACTCTTTTATCACAAGGATTTTAGATTAATGAATGTGATAAATGTGTTTATGTTAAACAACATCATAATGCTTATGTCATAATATGTTTGTATGTGGATGATATGCTGATCATGGGGACTAATATGGATATAATTAACCATACCAAGAAAATGCTACATTCCTCATTTGATATGAAGGATTTGGGGGTAGCCGATGTCATACTTGGTATCAAAGTTCAAGAACTGCTGAAGGATATATCCTTACCCAGTCCCATTATATAGAAAAAGTCCTTAGAAAGTTTGGACACTATGATGATCGACCGGTCGTTACCCCATTTGATCCTTCTAGTCATCTTAAGAAGAATCAAGGAGATAGTGTATCTCAGTTGGAGTATACTCAAGTACTTGGAAGCTTAATGTATATTATGAATTGCACACAACCGGATCTAGCATATACGGTGAGTAGACTGAGTCGTTACTCACACAATCCGGGTAAAGATCATTGGTATGCATTAGTTAGAGTGCTCCGATATCTTAAACATACAATGTATTATGGTTTGCATTATACTAAGTATCCTCCCGTGATAGAGGGATACTGTGATGCTAATTGGATTTCCAACCCCTCAGAAAGCAAGTCCACAAGTGGTTATGTGTTCACTCTTGGTGGAGCATCAATATCTTGGAAATCATCAAAGCAAACGGTGAATACCCGTTCAACTATGGAGGCTGAATTTGTCGCACTAGACAAAGACGCTGAAGAAGCCGAATGGCTTAAAAGCTTCCTTGAAGGTATTCCGTTGTGGCCTAAGCCTGTGACGGCCATTTGTATACATAGTGATAGTATGGATGCTCTAACGAGAGCAAAGAATCAGATTTACAATGGCAAATCAAGGAACATAAGGCGTAGACATAATACAATCAAAGACTTGCTGAAAAATGGAATAATCTCCATTGATTATATAAAGTCAAAGGAAAATATAGCAGATCCTTTGACAAAGGGCCTAAATAGAGAGCAAGTCATCTTTACATCGAGGGGAATGGGCTTAAAGCCAATACAATGAGTCGATACTTGGCGGAAATCTAACCTAGCAACATTGGAGATCCCATGGTCTAGGTTCAATAGGCAAACTAGTTAAGGAAGACTCAAGCGGGAACAAACACATGGTATGCCTATTCCTATGATGTCCTCAATTGTGTTTTTCCGTTGACGTTTAAGGGATGAATTCTAATTCTTAATAATGCTAATAGCTACTATAGTGGAACACTACAGAATGTTCTTGATTGGCATTACCTATGTGAGATCGATGTGTGGTCGCATCTATGGGAACCGAGATGGCTACGTTCTCTACAAATCTCATGAAGAAAGGATATCATTCACGATCGAAATGAACAAAACCGTAAGAATCGATGTATGTATAAATATGATGTATGTGATACATTTTGTTTAGATTTACTACAAAACGTGGCTAGTTCAAGACTATGTTCACTACCCACAAAGTAGATCCGAATTGTACTCACTAAGGACGGTTCAAGTCCAAAAGACACCTTTCCTGATGTATATCATATTTAGACTCTTGAATAGCAAATAATTTCCTATGTGTTTTATCTTATTTTCTATTCAAATGTGGGGTATTATTGGAAGTTTGAATAGAAAATGTGGGGTATTGTTGGGTATTTACCTTACAATGTTGTCCCACATAGGAAAGGACTTGAAACTTTTATGGGTTTATATGGCCATACCCATAAGAGTTATCAAAATGGAGAAAGATCCAAGTAAAGGAATTTTCTTGGGTTTGAGTGAGAGAATAGCATATATTTAATGGTCAAAAGATTGGGCCTTGGGCCTTGGGCTCTAGTGATCATTAAAACAATTTTTTTGATAACAAAGCGGGTCACCGCGCGACCCAGGACGCGCAACCATGCGCGCCGATGTAAGATCCCACATTGGTTGGGGAGGAGAACTAAGGTTGCCTTATAAGAGGGACTTGATACCTCCCCTATCAGACGCATTTTAAAACCGTGAGTCCAGGTGTGTGGACAAAGCGGACAATATCTGGTACGGTTGGTCTGGGATGTTACAGATGGTATCAGAGCCGGGAACCGGACTGGTGTGCCAGCGAGGACGCTGGGCTCCCAAGGGGGGTGGATTGTAAGATCCCACATTGGTTGGGGAGGAGAACTAAGGTTGCCTTATAAGAGGGACTTGATACCTCCCCTATCAGACGCGTTTTAAAACCGTGAGTCCAGGTGTGTGGACAAAGCGGACAATATCTGGTACGGTTGGTCTGGGATGTTACAGATGGTATCAGAGCCGGGAACCGGACTGGTGTGCCAGCGAGGACGCTGGGCTCTCAAGGGGGGTGGATTGTAAGATCCCACATTGGTTGGGGAGGAGAACTAAGGTTGCCTTATAAGAGGGACTTGATACCTCCCCTATAAGACGCGTTTTAAAATCGTGAGTCCAGGTGTGTGGACAAAGCGGACAATATCTGGTACGGTTGGTCTGGGATGTTACAGATGCAATACGACATAAAGCACATTTTCAACAAAATTCGCATGAGATGCAATGCTCACTCAACCTATATATTAACGTACGCAATCATTCAAGTATGCACATGACAAAGTGTCACCCATGCACCGCAAAATGTCGTAAAACGAAACCCCATCGTACTCCACAAAACTTCCATCAAACTCGATGGAACTCAAAAACACCTAACCAAGTAAATGGTGTCAAAGTTTCCGTTTTCAATAATCAAATCGCGTAAAACAATATGATCAAATCATCAAAATTCCAAAATCTCCTTTTTACGAGATAAAACAACACCTCTTCTTCAAGACTCGCAAAATCTAAATTCCCATTAAAGGTCAACACCAAAACAAGGGAAGGTAACTCTCCGTCCAAACCTTAACATATGTGGAGGAGGTCCAATGTTAAAGTTGTAAGTCGCGGTTACTTATCCAAAACCATAAACGACACTAAAACATGGATATCACAGTATCCGAAAGTAGTAGTGGACAGCCACAAAGAACAAAGTAAGTCCCGACCAGGCTCACAACTGCCTGTCGTAAAATAACTTCATGCATGTTCCAAAAATCATGGTTTAAAATTTTGTGTGTGCCAAACGTTTTCCAAAATTTCGCAATGCCATCCATACAACGATTTGAAACACAAGAAATAATTGATGCAATTTATTCTAAAAGCAAAATAAATTTCGTGCATGCATTTTGTCGGCACTCAACGTCCAAGTCACATTCCTCCAATTACTCCGATCACACTATTGTCATCCGGATACTCACACATCTTAACGCAAAATGGAAAGTCACATCGACTAACCCCACATTTCTCCTTGAATCAAGGTCAATTCAATAAGCCTACGGCTACAATCCAACTATCAATTTCGACCTGAACGATCCACTTAATGCAATCAACATGCTTACCACCACTTCAATTGGCAAATGCTACAGTCGTTAACCTCTTCTAACGACTACTTGCTTAGAACTCCTTCATTACCCCAACGGTCATCACGCTAGAGTCGTCCAAGTACTCTCATGTAACTGGTAGGTTCACCATAACACTAGCCAGGTGCAATTATGAACGTACCGTGCATGATCATCTTTGCTACTCTTGACGTGACTCCTCGTTTCTAGTGACTCCCACAACCTCCAAATATCCTATCTTAGAGTGCCTAATGGTGCAATTTTGCTCTCAATTACTTAAGGAACACTAGTTTGAGTCTAGGTATCCAAAAATCAACACCTAATTCTCTCAAACTTATGCTCTGATACCAACCTGTAACACCCTCAAATTTGGAAAGAACAACTAACTTTAATTTCAATAAACTAACCAAAATAGGATAAAATCTTTTCTACAAACCATCCTTGAAAATACCGCAAAAATTAAAACATCACGACTTCTACAATTAACAACTCAAGACGGGTGTTACCTAACACAATACAAGTTGCTAATCCCAAATAAATGTGGAAGACTTCACTAAGCAATTCACTTTTCGTGCACTCTACTAGCACTCATCACTTCACGGTGTAGCTAAAGCTATTCCCAACCTGAAACTGTTGCACATGCCGACATATAAAAAGGTTAGGATAACGCCTCGTGAGTTCAAGAGTTTACATCATGATCAAATAATTTGTTAGACAGTAGGTTTCAATGTAAATCATGATTTTCCGAAAAAGGATTTGAGTAAAGTATGCCAACACCCATTTTTCAAATGCACGCAAATTCTGTGACGAAAACTTCCAATGAAAATCATTTTCCAGCAATAGACTCAAGTCCAAAACTCACTCAAGATGTAAATAATTATTAAAACCTCAATATAACATTAATGCGAATAAAACTCCAATATTCGAGAACGTCCAACCAAGGATGAGACATAAAACGCCACTCATAATTCATGGGAAGAACCATCCCTACGCGTATAAAACAATGCCGACACATGGGTAAACAAAATACCCAAAACAACACCCTTCGGTGACGGGGGAGACCCGATTCCATCGAATGTGGCGTAAACACAAGTTAAACCACAATTAATAAGTACAAGTAAGCTTCTTGGATGGAGCACACATGACATCAACCAAACTAGGTCTTTAGTCAATCTTAGACATCAACCATACTAGGTCTTTAGTCCATCTTAGACATCAACCATACTAGGTCTTTAGTTCCTCTTAGACATCAACCATACTAGGTCTTTAGTCCATCTTAGACATCAACCATACTAGGTCTTTAGTCCCTCTTAGACATCAACCATACTAGGTCTTTAGTCCATCTTAGACATCAGCCATACTAGGTCTTTAGTCCATCTTAGACATCAACCATGCTAGGTCTTTAGTCCAAACCACCAAGTTCAATCCTGCTGGATCTTTACCTTGGAAACCCACCATCCAAAACAAGCTTACTCGGCTTAAACATTTATACATGACCTCAAAAGAACAACCAATGCATTTAAATCATGTAATTCTCAAATACAATGCAATTCATGCAAATCAAACCCCAAGCCCACATCGAGCTTATCAAAACCGGGCGAATGCCCTCAAGACTAAACCGAGTCCAAAACCGAGCCATCTGCTCAAAAGATCTAATGATCGTTAATCAAATCAACTCATGCAAATGAAGTGCATTTAACCCACATCGTGCAAACACATGCTCCGAGGCATGATAATCTCACAACCCCTTCATTGCTACGAACAGTCCTCTGTGCGTATGGTGGCGCGACTGGACCCGCGCAGAGAGCCGCGCACAACACTGTTCGTTTACGAAAACAGTGCTCGGCTGTAACGTCCCAAAAATTACAATAAATTTAAACTTTTAAAAATACCATTTTTATTAAATTAAACCATAAGTATTTAAATAAAATCAAACGTTTATCCAAATCTCGTTAAGTTAAATAACCAAACCAATTAACACAACGGAAAATGTAAATAATGTAAACATAATGTCTCAAAGTAAAAATGATAGAAGTATCCACAACGCGCCAGTGTGTACCGTCACGCCTTGCTGCCACTCGTACCTGAAACAGTAATTTATAGGGGAAGGGTAAGCATGAAGCTTAGTGAATTCAAACACGCACGTACGATATCAATCATACAGGCACCACCCCTATCAGCAGATAGATATAACAACCAACACAAGCAATTTAATAATACAGGCACACTCATGCAAGGACACCTATGCATGTACCATTCGGTCTCCCCGAATTCATACAACGCTCGTGTACGCATCCCTCGGTCTCCCCGAGTTCATACCACACCCGTGTACGTACTCCTCGGTCTCCCCGAGTCATCGGTCTCCCCGAGATTTATACGACACCCAAGACCTTATACTAGACTCTACTCAGCCTAGTACTACACACAAACAACACAGATTTCACACACGAACTACAGTAATGCGCATACAATCTCTATCCTACGCAGTGAGTGAACTCACCTCGGAAAGCAATGTAGAGCTCCACAAACAGCAATAAGATCCCGTCAACTCCAACTCACTTCTTTTCACCTAAATAAGTGTTATCAAGTGTCAAAGTGAAGTCCCAACCCGAAAATACAATTATAAGTCCAAACGTGCATTTTCCCGGTTTTGGTCTAAAACTACAAGTCTGTTCGTGACCTGTTTAGCCCCCCTTAAACCCGTCAAACCAGAAATATTATTCCATAATTAGAAATTTCTATGTCTTAGGTTTCCAGGGACATATCGCACGCGTTCATACGAGGTCCCTACTTTTTTATATAAATTTTTCAAAACAGACTATCCGAACAGCGAATTTCGGACCAGTCTGCACTAAATGCCAATTTGGCCCTAGCTAGAGGCCTCGTTAATTTTTCTGCAAAACATACGAAACATACCAGACCCAGTTTGGGAGATTTGGGCACTGGTTTCACCACAATCCGAGTTTCCTAGATTTATCTACGGATTTTACAAGACAGCGACAGATTAGACGATTTCACATAAAATGATAACTTGGCTTATCTTTATTTCTCAACCCATTAAGCTATGACTTAATGCATTCAGACCTGGAATTACGTCTTATCAGTCCCAATGATGTGCAAGTGCACCAGATCGGTTATGGTTTCCCTCTTAACAAAGTGCAACGCCCGAAAAGTAAACAAAACAAGGTTTAAAGGATTAGGGTTTCGTAGCTTTCGCTTTAGGGTTTTAGGTACTAAGGCCGAGCCCACCCAGCACCACCCACTGCCACCTCCGGCAATGGTGGTCGGCGTCGGCGGCGGCAGCCATGGCTGCAGCACTGGTGGCGGTTTTGTGGTGGTTAACCGACAACGAAAAAGAAAACAAAGAACGGGAGAGAAGAGATCTTACTTCTCGACGATGGCAAAGCAGCAGCAACCACAGTGAATCGCCGGCTCCCTCCTCTTTCAGACCACTGGTTCGTTCTCTCTCTCTCTCTCTCGATACACCTCTCTCTCACCGGCAAGCACAACAGCAGCGGCGCCGGCGGTGAGGTTCGGCGGCGGCAACAAGAGGAAGGGAAGGGGGGGGGGGGTCGGCGATGAAGGCAAGAAGGAGAAGAAGAGAAGTAGGGTTTTGTGGTTGTTTGCTTGCGCTCGACGAAACAGAAACGAGAGGGGTCGGTTCCTAAACCGATCCCATGCAAACTCCTATAAAAATGACACTTTTAGTCCCTCAAATTCCAAAGTCTTGCCAAAAGGAGTTAAGGTCTTCCCCATAGCTTTTATCACAAATTAATAACATTTATGGTCTTTTCCGTCAATCCCGTTAAAAAAATTCGTTAAGAGAAAATATTAAAATAAATAAATAATTAAATAAAATCCATACCGGGACACGAGCTTTACAACATCAAAAGGAGTGGTTTTGGAGTTTTAATGCCACATGGCTTCTCCTTCGAGAATCGTGGTAGCATATTTGTTACAACTTGCTAAGTGTGCGAAATGATTTATACGTGGCATGAGTAATGCATATAGGAGCATCATGATAGTACATCTCTAATGTTCTGTTTTATGTACTCTCATTTACTGGCATTTTTGATGTTCTTACTCGCAAATGCATTATATAGATTTATTGACATGAATAGTTTTGTAGCCACTATTTTGGGGCGTTAATGCCCATCGCTTGTGCGGTTTACGGTATGGAGTTGATTTGAATCATTTTATGTGTCAATCAAATTATGTGCACGTATTGTTTTTCGAAGTTTTGAGAAAAACACATTGAGGTGTGCAAGTCTGGTCAAAAGATGTTGTTTCCTTGTCAGTATATGACTGAAGGAGAAATTTTGAAAATTTGATTTAATGAATCTCAATTGGAAATTTAGTATTGACTAGCTGGTATGTGCTATACTATTTCAGAGTAACTACTAAGAAAGTGTTACAAAACGGCATGCATAATTTCGATTTGATATTCCTTTTCGATGTTTAAACCGATATTTCCAAGTGATGAAGTACCTTGTTATTCGATTTAAAACAGGGATGATGACCCAAATCTTGTCGTGTTTTAACCTAGGTGTATATGAATTGCTTCACTGTGAATAAACTGACACATGCGTAGTTTGCTAACGAATTTTAGTTGTGACGTTTTATGGTTAAAAAGATAATTTTGGGGAATTGATGTCGGGTAAGCCCTTCTTTTGAAGTTTGTACAAACAGGCTGTTGAATGCTAATTTAAGGTAGGAAATTACTTTGCGTGTTTGGCATAAGTAAATCCGTGATGGGACCCTAGCGATTCATTTTAAAGGTTGTTGAATACGTTTTTGCGTTTCGTTAGTAACCTGGGTTGGGATGAAACAATTTTCAAAATGATTTTTCGCAGGTGGGACGGGTGTGTCCATGTTTGCGCATCTACCGGAAAGGTAGTAGTAGATTTTATGCGTATGTTATATTGATATAAAAATCTTTGTGTTGAAAAATCTAGTGAAAACTTTATTGGCATATTTGTTGAGAGTGTCACTCAAAAAACCTTGAACTCATTAGGCTCGTTGGGGTTGAGCAACCCCAATTAGGGGTGAGCGTGTGTAGAACCTTTCAGTGAAAGATTGGGTTTCTAACGCATGTATTATCGTGAGTTGTATGGTGTCACTCGCGGGGCCGAATTATTTCGTATGAATAACAGAAGGGTGGGGCTTGCGGTGTCTCTTGTTAGTGCTTTTGGTAACCGTTAACGTCGGCAACTTTGTTGCGGGTTGTTGGTTTGTATGAAGGTCGTGTAGGACTCTTTAGACAGTGGGGAATGACCATGGATTGATGGGGATGTTTGAGGATGAAGCTCGTGTGTGGAACCCTATGATGGGTCAAGTTTAGTGGTGTGACTAGGTGTCAACTTTTGAGGTTCGAGGTCAGTAACCAGTAGTGTAACTGGAAGGTGTGACCAATTCTTTTAAATTGTGGTATCGGCTGTGACGATCTTAAGAAGTTCGATTGTGGAAGATAGATTTAGCGTGATGACTTTTCCTTGAATGGTAAAAGAATCTATCGAATGGATGATCGGTAATTGGGCGTATCCTTGGGTTGATGAAGACCGTCGGTGTTGGAGTCTAATGGAACTCATTAGGATTATGTGCCAGTTCAGCAGCGGGAACAATTGAATTTGAAGACCTAGTATGGTTGATGTCTAAGATGGACTAAAGACCTAGTATGGTTGATGTCTAAAAGGGACTAAAGACCTAGTATAGTTGATGTCTAAGATGGACTAAAGACCTAGTATGGTTATGTGTAAGAGGGACTAAAGACCTAGTATGGTTGATGTCTAAGATGGAATAAAGACCTAGTATGGTTGATGTCTAAGATTGACTAAAGACCTAGTTTGGTTGATGTCATATGTGCCCCATCCAAGAAGCTTACTTATATTTATTAATTGTGGTTTAACTTGTGTTTACGCCACAATCGATGTAATCGGGTCTCCCCCGTCACCGAAGGGTGTTGTTTTGGGTATTTTGTTTACCCATGTGTCGGCATTGTTTTATACGCGTAGGGATGGTTCTTCCCATGAATTATGAGTGGCGTTTTATGTCTCATCCTTGGTTGGACGTTCTCGAATATTGGAGTTTTATTCGCATTAATGTTATATTGAGGTTTTAATAATTAATTACATCTTGAATGAGTTCTGGACTTGAGTCTATTGCTGGGAAATGATTTTCATTGGAAGTTTTCGTCACGGAATTTGCGTGCATTTGAAAAATGGGTGTTGGCGTACTTTACTCAAATCCTTTTTCGGAAAATCATGATTTACGTTGAAACCTTCTGTCTAACAAATTATTTGATCATGAAGTAAACTCTTGAACTCACTAGGCGTTAGCCTAACTTTTTTATTTGTCGGCATGTGCAACAGGTTCAGGTTGGGAATAGCTTTAGCTACACCGTGAAGTGATGAGTGCTAGTAGAGTGCACGAATAGTGAATTGCTTAGTGAAGTCTTCCACATTTATTTGGGATTAGCAACTTGTACTGTGTTAGGTAACACCCGTCTTGAGTTGTTAATTGTAGAAGTCGTGATGTTTTAATTTTTGAGGTATTTTCAAGGATGGTTTGTAGAAAAGATTTTATCCTATTTTGGTTAGTTTATTGAAAATAAAGTTAGTTGCTCTTTCCAAATTTGAGGGTGTTACAAATTGTAAGATCCCACATTGGTTGGGGAGGGGAACAAAGGTTGCCTTATAAGAGGGACTTGATACCTCCTTTATCAGACGCGTTTTAAAACCGTGAGTCCGGGTGTGTGGACAAAGCGGACAATATCTGGTACGGTTGGCCTGGGATGTTACAGATGGTATCAGAGCCGGGAACCGGACTGGTGTGCCAGCGAGGACGCTGGGCTCCCAAGGGGGGTGGATTGTAAGATGCCACATTGGTTAGGGAGGGGAACAAAGGTTGCCTTATAAGAGGGACTTGATACCTCCCTTATAAGACGCATTTTAAAACCGTGAGTCCGGGTGTGTGGACAAAGCGGACAATATCTGGTATGGTTGGCCTGGGATGTTACAATCTCCTCCACATATGTTAAGGTTCGGACGGAGAGTTATCTTCCATCATGGGAATGTGAGCCTTATGGGAAAACTTATTTAATGCAAGTTTTGTCGAAAAGTGTTGTTTATTGTATTACAACAGAAAGAGAATTTTCGGAATTTTGACATTTTGGTCATGATTTTGCTTTATGCAATTTGATTTTTGGAAGCGAAAGGTTTGGCACCATTTGATTGATTGGATGTCGTTTAGTTTCATCGAGTTTTATGAAAGTTTTGTGGAGTATTATGAAGTTTCGTTTTACGACGTTTTGCGTTGCATGGGTGACACTTCGTAATGTGCATACTTGAATTATTGTGTGCGTTGATCTACGGGTTTTATTTAGTGTTGTGTCTCATGCGAGTTTTGTTGAGAAATATTACTCTAGGTTGTGTTGCACCAAGAGAGTGGTTTACAGAGTTTTAATATCACATGGTTTCTCTTTTGAGAGTTATAGTAGCATATTTTGTTGCAACTTGTTCAATGTACGGATTGATTTATAAGTGGCGTGAGTAATACATGAAAGAACATCCTGATAGTATTTCTTAACGATTTGCTTTATGCGCTTTCGGTTAATTGATTCTTTTATTATCATTTCACGCAAATGCACTATATTGATCTAGGGGTATGCATAACTTGGTAGCCACTAATTCTTAATACTTTGGTAAAAAATCGTGATATAAAGTGTTTTATTAATTTATTGTATAAATGGAGGTCATTTGGTCAAAATATGTTTTAGTATTGTGGGGATTACGTCCGGTTTACGATACGGTACGTTTTGAAAATACGAATATGTGAGTCATTGGATTTTGGTCAATTTTGGCTTGATGAACATTTTGGAAATTGTAAACCTTTTTGGTTTTGGAGAAACGATGTATTTTGAGTATCTTGATGAGTAAACTTTAAGCATTGACATTTTAACGATTTCTATTACAAGTGTAAAACTTTTGGTGTAAATGCACCGTGAGGGGGATTTTGGAAAATTATTTGCCCTAACCTAGAGTATGTGGAATTATTTGTGTTCTTGGAATGTTAATGTGCATTGTTTGTACGATTCGAAATTTGCAATCGATTTAAACCCTTTTTGGTGTCAACCAATTACAAGCACTTACTATTTTCCTAAGTTTTGAGAAAAACACATTAATGGGTGTGAGTCTTGTCAAAAGGTTTTACTTCTATGTCATTATATGACTAAATGAGAAAATTTTGAAACTTGATTTAATGGATTTCATCTTTTGAAATTTCGTATGAACTACCTGTTGCATGTTATTTTATTTCAATAAAACTACTCGGAGAATGTCACAAGTTTGCATGCATATCATGATTTGAGATTCCGTCACGATATTTTAGTCGATACCTTCGGATGATGAAAACGTGTTGATTTTTGCTTCTAAACTTGGAACCGCCGCAAATCATTTTAAATTTTAACCAAAGTGTACTTATGGATCGTTTCACCGTTTTTGTGAAATAAACTGACGCGTGCAAACTTTGTTGGGGAATTTTGTTCCATGTCATTTTATGGTTAAAAAGTCATTTTTGAAGTTGGACGTAGTTTAAACTCCTTTGGAAGTACGTACAAAACTTTTGTTGCATACTATTTAAAGTGGGAACTATTTTACGTGCATGACATAAATAAACCCATGTTAGGACCGTAGCGGTTCATTTCAAAAGAAATTGTTTAGTATGCTTTTGCGTTTTCTTAATAACTTAAATTGTGATGAAATAGTTTTCAATACGGTTTTCATATGTGGGATGAGTGTGTCCATTTTTGCACAACTACCGAGTAGATAGTAGTAGATTTTGTGCGTACAATTAAATTGATATGAAAACCTTTGTGTTAAAAATTTCTATAAAAGTTTTCGATTGACATATTTGTTAAGTATTTCATTTGAAAACCTTGAACTCATTAGAACCTTGGAAAGGTTAAGTAGCCCCAGTTAGGAGTGAATGTGCACAGAACTTCGACAGTGGAAGGTTGGGTATTCTAACGCGTGATGGTACCGTAGGCCAAGTAGTGTTGTTTGTAGAGTCGGTGTATTTTGTAACTGAAAGGTTAGACTCGCGGTATCTTCTGTTAATGTTGGTGGTCACCGTTCTTGTCGACAACCTTGTTTTAGGTCTTGATCAATGTTCGCATAAGGGACGTGTAGGACCCTTTAGTCACCATGTTGATGAACTTGGTTTTGTGGGGTATGTTCGACGAATGGAACTCGTGTGTGGAGTACTGCAGTGGTTTGAATCTTGGTGGTATAGTTAGGTGTCAACTTTTGATTTTGAGGTCAGGAACCGTTAGTGTATTTGGGGTGTTGTAGTCCAATCCTAAGGGACAATCATACCGCTTGTAGTGATTCTAAGAAGTTTGGACTGTGATAAGTGGATTTAGTAGGATGACTTTCCTTGAATGGTAAAAGAACTTGCAGATTTGATGATTGGTAATGGGATGTATCTTTGGAGTTGTATAATCGTTGGGTCGGGGACGACCGCCTGTTTTGGGGTCTACTAGATCTCGTTAGAGTTAAGTGACAGTTTCAACAACGAGAACGGTTGAATTTGGGAATTTTGTTGGTCTCGGTAGTGGTCAAACTTTGGATTGGTTGGAGAAAGAGTTTAAAGGCGTATAGATCTAATCTGACTGGAAGTCGGGATCTGCCATTGGGGAAGTATGGGACATTTAAGGTTGGGAGACATTCGAAGTCTTGTGGTAATAAGCTGCTTTAGTAAGTAAGCGTTACTCGAATGTAAGCGAGATAAGCCTAAGGGGACATTAGATGTCAGCACCGATGCGAAGACTTTTGTGGCAGTTCGGTAAAGAAGGACAATTTGAATCTCATTTGGAAACTGAGGGGGCATGAATAGGTTTGAGCTCAGTAACCGTTGGAAGTACGAGAATTAGATTTGGAGGACGAAATCTCTTTAAGGTTGGGAGAATTGTAACACCCAGAATTTCATTAGAATAAATAGTCTTCTTACATGACTCTTAAAAAGGTTTTGATGAAGGTTAAAGTCGGGAAAATGTCTTACGAAAGAAACACAACAGATCGGGAGCATTTCGAAAAAATCGGGACAATAGCGGGCTCAGGGGAAATCTGGGCGATAGTGCCCCGCGATAGTGACAAGGTCACTATCGCTGTGTCATTCTCGCGGGGAAGGGAAAAACCTACGGTACATGTTGGGTGATAGTGCTCGGTGAGAGTGCCCTGGGCACAATCGCGTGGCACTATCGTGAACGGGGTGCAGTGCCATTAAAACCTAATTTTTGATACCTCTTTTTCATTTCCACTTTACCAACTTTTATAGTTCTCTCTAAAAAACCATCCCCAAACCCTAAATTCATTTTAGAGCCTTTGGAACCATGAATCTTGTGATTCAAAGCATCTCTCTCATCTTTTAAAAAGAATCAATGGTCAAGGGTTAGAGTTCTTCATCTCCTTTCCATTTTGTGAAATTTCTACACTTCTAGGGTTTTACCCAACCCTCACCTAAACCTTTCCCTTCTTTGGATGAGTTGAAGTTTGGAGCTCACTTTGGTAACACTAGAAGTGTTTGGTTGATGGATTCATTTGGTGGTGGAGGTAATCTTCTCTTCTCTTCATCTTTGGAAGTTAGGGTTTTGGGTATAAGTTGAGATTATTGATGAAAATGTTGGGGAACGATTTTGTATGGATGAATATGGTTTTTGATGGTTGGAAACTTATGGATCTAGGTTTTGGAGGATTTGGCTTGAAGATTCAAGTTTCTTCAAAGGAGCTCAATTTGGGAAAAATCTAGATTTAGCCTAAATCTAGCAAGGTGAGTTCAAGTTGATTTGTGAAACCTTTGTACATACTAAAAATGTTATTTTTCAAGTATTTGTGTGTTTTACTTAAATTTATCAATTGTTGAGTTATTTGGTAAGTTTAATCTTTTGAAGTGTTTAACTTATTAAACTTTGTAAAACACCCATATTTGGGATTTTTGGATATTTTGATGTGTAGAAACCACAAATATGTCCTTAAGTGAATTATTGCTCGAATGACGTTTATTCAATGGTTTAAGCATGATGGTGTAATTGATTTTAATAAACCATTTGGGAAAGTGCACATTTTCGTGTCATGAGTCATTTTGAGATTTATAAGAGTATGAGTCCATTTGAGAAACCTTTTGTTCTAACCCGTGACGAGTTTTGGGTTGAATGATGATTTTGTGGTATACGTTTACCTAAGGGATGTTTAAATGCATTTTATATATTACGAGGACCTTTATTTATTGGTCTAGCTAATGGGTTTTGAGCATTTTGCTCGGTTTTGACTTTAAAGAAGTCTTTGGGGATATATTGTCCGACTTTGATAGCTCAATGTGGAGTCCTATTTATGGGTTGCATTTATTGCAATTTATTGCATTTATTGCATATTATTGATAATTACATGCTTGTAACGACCCGATTTCCCAAACATGCTTCAAATAACATACATTGCATAACTTCATTACATTCATAATAAAAGATACATAATAAACCACAAACGGTCCCTTCGGTCTCGAAACTACAAAATACATTAAGCTTCCTAATCAACGCCCATCAAAAGCTCCTTACACTTAATCCTTTCCTTTGCCGATCCTTAACCTGGAAAACATATTTTTGAAAACAAAATGAGGGTTAGACCAAACGGGTCTAGTGAGTTAATCCCAGTCCTTTCCAAAATCATTATAAAACCTTTTATGTAAATCCTTTGTATCAAAATAGTTTAGATAGACCTTTGGTAATTCTTTCGTAAAATATAAACATACCACACGTATATAAATACCAAACAAGACTCGTGCATCGTGCTCCACTCATCCTCATCCTCGTTCCCTTGGCCATATTAGTTGGTAGCAAGCCAACTAATAAATCAACGCCGTACAACAACTACGACACACAACGCCGTACAACATCTACGACCAACAACGCCGTACAACAAGTACGACACACACTTCAGCCGGCATAGTTCGACGTGCTCTCGTGTAGTATAATACTTACATAAATATAACATCTCATTATTTTATATTTAAAAGCATATACTCAATCGTATCTCAATATACGATATACCACATCATCACACATATCCTTTTCATATATAAATATATAAACACACACACACACACACACACACATATATATATATATATATATATATATATATATATATATATATATATATATATATTTCACAAATTCTCAATCCACACATACTCATATATATATAAACACATATATATGTTCCCCAGTTGAAAACGTTTAAAGTAAAACTCACCTGAATGCTTATTACAACTCTTCCAAGCCTTTTCCAAAGATTCAGTCTATCAATCCCAATCCACAGAGTCTGCAATTAGATTAAATACAAATATCCCCTTACTAACTGATCACATAAAACATACTAGAAGACCAAGAACTCTAGATAACTCAAATCCTCAAAAGTGACCAAAACAGCTAAAGTATCCGGACAACCCAAACAACCCGGACAACACCACCTTTTCCGGACAACATGACTTTTCCGGACAACATCAGTAATCCGGACAGCAAGACTAATCCGGACAACACAAGGAATCCGGATGCCATCCGGTCTCTAAATTATCCGAAAACCATCAATCAAATCGTCCGGACTCTATCAACAACTTACCCGGACACCACCCAAGAATCTACCCGGACACATTCAACTTATCCGGACACCTCTGTCAGTTTACCCCATTTTTGCCCAGAAATCGACAGAATCAACCCCAGATGTGTTTGTGATGTTTCTACTCCGATAGAACCCTTCTAAAAGCAATTACAAACACAAAATGTAAAGGAAACATACCTTGAATCACTTCTAAGCACACCAATTGAAGCCTTAACCTAGCTTTTCTTCTTTTTCTTCTTTTCTTCCCAAAACACACACATACACCTTCAGCTGATATTTTCTGATGTTTGAATAATATCTGATTTCTAAGATAATAATATCAAACTTAATTTACCACTTTGGTCCTTGAACTTCTCAATAATAACCCAAACACCCTTAACTTATAAACTTATCCAAACTTTCCCTAAATAGAAACTTTAAAGTTAAATAAACTTAACGGAATTAGATTTTTAACTAACGGAATTACCCGGGGTATTACATTATCTCCCCCTTAAAAGAATTCCGTCCCGGAATTCGGTTAAGCAATAAACGAGGGTAACTACTTATCACGTCCTACCCAATGGTCCTTCACTCTGATCATTACATTCGTCTACTTTCTCCCACTCTCTTCTCAACATAACACACGTTTTCCCAAGGATAGCTCACTAGGAGGTACTCACTCTTAACGGATCCTATGAGCTAGCTTTCTTTCACCTCCGAACCAATTGCACGCACCCAATTTCAACAATTACTATACTTTACTAACAACTTCACCATACCTCATATCAGAAACTTAATCGAGTCAATCCAAAATCACACTCAATGCTCAAAATAACTTCACATTTTCCATTTCTCAAACGGTAATACTATATTCTTTAGCTAACCATCTATTGCCACTCCATTCTCTTATTCTTGAATAACACTACTACACACCACCTCGACATCCATGCCTCTCCACACATACTTTTGGCACATCTAAACAACTTATAAACAAAATCCCGAGCAGAGGTTTCCACTTATACTCACCCCATATCATCACAAATCCACCACTTAATCTCACGAAATTCATTACTACTACACCTCGCACATTCACTAATTATAAACTGTCACCATCTTATCCACATTACCCCACACATTTAAACAATACCTTTCTTGATAGCGTCAACAATCACATTAAGTATAATCTACACAACATACTAAACTGTCGCCTTCATGACTAGGTCAAGACTTCACGCACTATCGTTACCTTCCACACACAATTCATCACGTTCTACATATTGCTATTATTCTTTACACTCAAGCCATCACACTCCACACACTAACAAATTAGAACAACAATAATTAAACACACCCTTCTATATCTCTAACACAATTATCAAATATTTTTCTAACACAAATAATAAAATTGAAAACACAAAAGAATCGGTTTGCACCGAAGTCAGATAACACTTTAGCACGTATAAAGTTTATAGAAATATACCTGTCTTCATCTCTATCCATACGTCGAGTTCGACTTGCCACTCTGTTGATTCAACAAGGTTAATATACACGTAAGCACATACCCAATATAACAAGATATTCTGGTTCAACATGTACTTGTAAGTTCATGATTACACTGGCCATGTGTAATTTGAAAATACCTTACATGATGTTCCTTCTACCTTTTTATATTTAACATCCTAAGGTTCTAAAATAATAAGGACATCCTACTTCACATACAGTTTAAGTCTAGGTATAAATCCAAATACCTAAATCCCTTAAATTAGGGCTCTGATACCATTTGTAACGACCCGGTTTCCCAAACATGCTTCAAATAACATACATTGCATAACTTCATTACATTCATAATAAAAGATACATAATAAACCACAAACGGTCCCTTCGGTCTCGAAACTACAAAATACATTAAGCTTCCTAATCAACGCCCATCAAAAGCTCCTTACACTTAATCCTTTCCTTTGCCGATCCTTAACCTGGAAAACATATTTTTGAAAACAAAATGAGGGTTAGACCAAACGAGTCTAGTGAGTTAATCCCAGTCCTTTCCAAAATCATTATAAAACCTTTTATGTAAATCCTTTGTATCAAAATAGTTTAGATAGACCTTTGGTAATTCTTTCGTAAAATATAAACATACCACACGTATATAAATACCAAACAAGACTCGTGCATCGTGCTCCACTCATCCTCATCCTCGTTCCCATGGCCATATTAGTTGGTAGCAAGCCAACTAATAAATCAACGCCGTACAACAACTACGACACACAACGCCGTACAACATCTACGACCAACAACGCCGTACAACAACTACGACACACACTTCAGCCGGCATAGTTCGGCGTGCTCTCGTGTAGTATAATACTTACATAAATATAACATCTCATTATTTATATTTAAAAGCATATACTCAATCGTATCTCAATATACGATATACCACATCATCACACATATCCTTTTCATATATATATATATATATATATATAAACACATATATATATATTTCACAAATTCTCAATCCACACATACTCATATATATATAAACACATATATATGTTCCCCAGTTGAAAACGTTTAAAGTAAAACTCACCTGAATGCTTATTACAACTCTTATAAGCCTTTTCCAAAGATTCAGTCTATCAATCCCAATCCACAGAGTCTGCAATTAGATTAAATACAAATATCCCCTTACTAACTGATCACATAAAACATACTAGAAGACCAAGAACTCTAGATAACTCAAATCCTCAAAAGTGACCAAAACAGCTAAAGTATCCGGACAACCCAAACAACCCGGACAACACCACCTTTTCCGGACAACATGACTTTTCCGGACAACATCAGTAATCCGGACAGCAAGTATAATCCGGACAACACAAGGAATCCGGATGCCATCCGGTCTCTAAATTATCCGAAAACCATCAATCAAATCGTCCGGACTCTATCAACAACTTACCCGGACACCACCCAAGAATCTACCCGGACACATTCAACTTATCCGGACACCTCTGTCGGTTTACCCCATTTTTGCCCAGAAATCGACAGAATCAACCCCATATGTGTTTGTGATGTTTCTACTCCGATAGAACCCTTCTAAAAGCAATTACAAACACAAAATGTAAAGGAAACATACCTTGAATCACTTCTAAGCACACCAATTGAAGCCTTAACCTAGCTTTTCTTCTTTTTCTTCTTTTCTTCCCAAAACACACACATACACCTTCAGCTGATATTTTCTGATGTTTGAATAATATCTGATTTCTAAGATAATAATATCAAACTTAATTTACCACTTTGGTCCTTGAACTTCTCAATAATAACCCAAACACCCTTAACTTATAAACTTATCCAAACTTTCCCTAAATAGAAACTTTAAAGTTAAATAAACTTAACGAAATTAGATTTTTAACTAACGGATTTACCCGGGGTATTACAATGCTCGAGTGCTTTAGTCATTCCTATGTAGTCATGTAATTTTAGACTGTGTTGCATTGGATCCATAGGCACGTAAGTCAGTCTTTATATGATGGTCTACTAGGTGTTGCGGGATTTGACCGGGCCCCATGTTTTATGACCTTTACTTTTCAAGGGTACACTAGGAGGGCTGAGTCCGGTTGAGCTATCATGATAGATGGGCGTTTATGACATTCGCTATGTCGGGGCAATGCCATGGTTGTAACCGCGCTTGTGCCGAGCCTTTGGTGGTATTCATGTTAATATTCCGCTAAGGTCAGCTGTCTCTTTGGGTGTGTCTTGAAAGGAGTCGTAAGGACACTTGGGCTTTTACGTCGTGAAGTGTGATACGATTAACGTTGTATGAGTGGCATACTTTTGTGTTCCTCCACTCTCAATGGATACGGGTCTCCCCCGTCGTCGGCCAACATTATTTGGGATATTATGATGTCTTTGTTTTATTATCGTTGGTCTTGTGCGATTGACTGCAATTGATGACTTTAATATTGGATTTCTCTCCATGTATATTAAAGTTTGAATGAAGCAGGTCATTTCCATATTTACGGTATTTGGACTTCATTACATTTTACGTTCGTGTGATTATTGGTTTGTATCATGTTTTTGATGAAATATTATATTTATAGGGATTGTTCTTCTATTATTTATGAGTTGAGTATTATGGTACCATCCGTATTTGGGAGTTTTGTATAATATAGATTTATTCACGTTTTGTGTGAGTTGGATTGGAGTTCATTTTTAGAAAACGCTATATACATTTTGGGAACTTTTCTCATAGATTTTGTGTGCGTTGGAAAATAAGTCGTTTACATCCTTTTCATAAACCCTTTTGGAAATCCTAATCTAAGTCGCAAACTTTCATTAAACGAATTATTTAAATCATGTTATAAACTCTTGAGCTCACTAGGCGTTAGCCTAACATTTTTATTTGTCGGCATGTGCAACAGGTTCAGGTTGGGAGTAGTTCTAGTGATAATGCGAAAGTTCGAGTGCTAGTAGTGTGCTCGAGAAGTGAATTGGTTAAGTGAAGTCTTCCGCGTTAATCCTTGGGAATAGCAATTTGTACTTGAGTTAAGTAACACCCGTTGTGAATTTAGCCTTTGTAAAGAGACTTGGGTTATATATTGCTTGAGGTTAATCATAGATTTTAATTTGAGCTATTTCTCATGTTGGTTTATAGGAAGAAATTCTATTCTTCTGGATGTGTTATTGAAAATTTTATTTAGTTGCTCTTTCCCAATTTGAGGGTGTTACACCATCCTTTGTAGGGTTTCCTTTTTAGATATACTAGTGTTGAAACCGTGCGTTGTGCGGTAGCGTGAATAACTTGAGTAGTAATATAAAGAGCGTCCATATAATACATGTTTGTTAAATATGATAATCAACAAACATTATACAATTTTTTTTGTTGAAATCATTAGAATTTAACTAGTGGAATTTTAACATACATACATACATGCATGCATGAAAGGTTTTTTACAATTAATAGTAGAAATGAACGTCTAGCCTAATTTATGCATTGTCTGTATAATTGATAACAATCTATGGATTTTTTTTTAGTTGAAAGAGAATGGTACATTTGTTGATTTAATTATATTTATTTTATCATCACAAATAAATTAAAGTATTTCTAAAAAAATATTAATATTTTATCGTTTAAATGATAGTTGTTCTAATTAATGACAAAAGTAATTCGGAATGTGTTTTAACATAATAAATAAAAATGTATGTAGTTTTATGTATTGTGAATTATAATTTCGTTTTTTAAGAAAACTAAAACAAAATTGACAATGCAAGAAAATAAAAGGTTCAATAACTACTGTATTGATTTAAAAAATAAATCAGAATAAAAAGAAAAAAGATAAATGTCTCTGAAACTTCTCATTTAATCATTGTGTAGTTCTTACTGTACTATATAACAGATATAAGTTTCACCCTTTGGTCGGCTTTTATTAATTTCAATTTTCAACCTTGTTTTTTCATTACTATAAGTTTTATCGTTGGTTGGAATTGGCTTTGATTCTATCCATGGTTATGATTTCAAAGACATATTTCAATATCTTGTATAATCTACCATCTTTCCACCGATGTGGCATAAACGAAACACACCACATTTCAAGATTTAAGTATTCATAAATCTAGTAATGCCACTTCAAAATACTCTCACGAATATGAGACATCTAAACCTCAACCATAATGCATTTTAACTTTTACATAATAAGATTTATTTTGCTAATCCGTGGGTAATCACCGACGAAAATTTCCTTGGATAAATTTTGTGGGTAAAAGTTATTTGTTTTATAGTGACATTGGCATCCTATCATTTTTTTATACAGGTCACTACTCCAACCTTTCCGTAACACCCCAAATTTCTCGTGTAAATTTCTTCTCTAAGTAAATGACTTCGATTTGGATTCCTTGCTACCACCCTCGTTTTCTTATTGTGCAAGTTTTGGATGCATGCATGCGAGCATGCATGTAGTGTAAGGCGTTTCCTCATGGCCAATAAATTCATGAGATCATTATTTTCTGCTTGTCGGACATTTCGGGTTAGGCCTATCTTATGCATCAACTGAAACCATCCACCTTCTCCTCGCACGAGCCACCCGCACTCTGGAAGTCGCTGGCGGTGTTAATGCCAAAAATCGTCCAAAAATACAATTTAAGGTTGATGTGGAGCTTAACAACTAAAGAAAGGAATCTTTCGACAAACTATGCGACAAAGATAAAAATAAAGAAGACAAGAAGAATTTGGTGACGCGGGAAAAACCTCGACGAGGAAAAAACCCGCGGACGACAGTGAATGTCGTCGATGTACTATGGTCGCTGTTTGGGCAAAAAATCACGTAGCTCGACCGCGACCAGAACAAGTAAGACGTATGATTAGGGACTATATCTTGTATTAAGATAAGGTCTCGACAAAGACCCAGAACACCATCGTCGTCCCTCATAAAAGGTAAGTCGAGAGTCCCTTACAACGCTCGACCATAGCGTCGCCTGATCCGCACGACTATTACATAAGGACGTGCGACCTCGACCAAAGCTAACGTTTACCATGACCGTTTGTTAAGTGTTTAATGCAGGAGTAAAAATCATTAAGGAGCAACGACTATAACCGACACAATCATTAAACAGTCGGCGACCGTAACGGACGAAGATCATTACTCCGGCGACCGTTTCCAACCGTTAAGGCCATTAAAGGAGCATTTATGGATGAAGCTAAGGAAGCGAAGACTATAAATATCAAGCTCAATCAACATTTCAAGACATCGAATATCCGGCGATTAACAACGGAAGCAATATTCAAGAACACTTGAAGTGAAGAACCATTATTCTAAGTATCGTTCTCGACGCACGACAACAGCCCTCGACTAGCAGTTCACACTTTGTTTCGTGCACGACAAACACCTGTTTTTACATTCAAACACTTGTACTTTACATTTCGAAGCTTTTTCTTCATCTGTATTGTAATCGTTGTACGATCGACACCAGTATCCAAGGACATCGCCCTTGATTGGCGACCATAGTATAGCGACGACACCCACTGTCGTCCGCAGGTTTTTTCCTCGTTTGAGGTTTTTCCTGCATCATCAAATCCCTTGTTTCTTTATTTTATTTATCGTCGCACGTCTCGTCGAAAGATTCTTTCTTTAGTTGTTTAAGTCCACATCGACCTTAAGTTGTCCCTTTGGTGCGATTTTTGGCATTAACAGTTTGGCGCCATCCGTGGGACTACATCTAGAGAAAATCCTCGACGAACGTGCATTCTACTAATAGTTTCTTGGAGTTTCTTCTATTTTCTATTTCAGGAAAATGACAGCCCCTGGAAATCCGCAGCAAGTCGTCGCTCAGATGTATCAGGAGCTCGAGGTTGCCAGGAATCAACTCATTGCAATGGCAGAGCAGAATCGCAGAGTAGCTGAAGAGATCGCGCGGCTAAGGAATCCTTTTGGACCCCAGGATGGTCCTAGACCATTCATCCAGAATCCAGGTCCGGGACCAGGCCCGTCCGCACAGAATCAACATCCAGGTCCATTCATGCAGAATCAACAGCCGGGTCCGTTCATTCCGAATCCCCAGTCTGGGCAGATTCCCCCTCAGCACATCCGACCACCACCCTTGAACAATGGATCCCAACCATTGCAAGGTAGCGCCCAGCCGTTTCAGAATGGATCCCAGCCGTTTTCCCAGCCGTTCCAAAGTGGTCCACAACCTTTCCAGCAAGGATCGCAATCTTTCCAGCAGAGATCGTAGCCATTTCAGCATGGACCACAATCGTTTCAGAATGGACCACAACAATTACACTATGGGTCGCAGCCATATTTTGTTCCATTCAATGGGGACACCAATGGTTCGTCGCATGGTAATGGCACTAGTCCAGGGACCAATCCCTCGACAGGGGCAAATCCTGATCTTAACGATCCCGTCGCCCAGCGTTTGAAGATGTTAGAAGACCAAAATGAGCGCGTCCTGTCCTTGCTCGCCATGTTGCCTGGGGCAGCCGTGCCTGTCGACGTCGAGCCTCGCTCGGGGTATCAGGCGTCGCCCTTCATCGACGAGATCACCACCGTCGAGGTCCCAAAGAAGTATAACATTCCTGCCTTCACTCCCAAGTATTCGGGTGTGACCGATCCAACCGAGCATGTCGCCCAGTATAAGCAGCTCATGTGGACGATCTCGATTCCACACATGTATCAGAAAGTATGCATGTGCAAGAGTTTCGGGGCGACTCTCACTGGTCCAGTTCTCCAGTGGTTGATCAATCTCAAACCCAAATCTATCGGGTCGTTTGCCGAATTGGTCAACCAATTCTCCCGGCAATTCGCCAGCAGTCGTAAGATGGAAAAGCAGACTAGTGATCTGTACTATGCCGTGCAGAAGACCAATGAGTCTATTCGAAGTTATTTCAATAGATTCAATGCCGAAATGATCAGTATCCGCAATTGTGACATCAAAACTGCGATCGAAGCTTATAAGCGTGGTCTAGACGATAGTTCAGGTCTATATATCAATCTGACCAAGTATCCCCCAGAGACTTTCGAAGACGTCCGAGCTCGACCCTTAGCATATATGAGGGTCGAAGATGATGCCACCTTTCATCGCAAGCACACTGACGACAAGAAGTCGTTAGGCGTCAGAAAGCCAGAGTTTAAGACAAAGGTTGTTTCCAGAATAGAGCCAGCGCGCCAAATTTCAAATGTTCGTTTCAAGATGAAAGCAGAGGCCAGGACCGCGACTAAGTTCACTCAGTACCCCAAGATATCCTCTTACGGATTCAAAGGATCTGCAAAGGACTTAGTCGGAGCTCTGAATACCGCTTAAGCTACCATTCGATGGCCAAAGAAGTCCGACCTGGACGATGCTAAGAAAGACAAATCAAGGTGGTGCGACTTCCATGCCGATCATGGTCATGCGACAGACGACCGTATCACATTAAAGAAGGAACTAGCATATCATTTTCCGAAAGGAAATCTCAAAGATATCATCGACGATGTCGCTATTTCAGCTAACGGACATCGAACGACGACCCCCGAGCATGCGAAGGTCGTCAATTGCATCACCGGTGGTACAGATGTGTGTGGTCTGACGTATTCAGCGGCCAAGCGTCATGCCAGTCAGGCGCCCGATGATCGGCCTATTCGTCGCTCGTCTAGACCCAAAGGAGATTTGGAGCTAGAAGCCATGAAGATTGTGTTCGACCACGTCGACCTTGGCGACTCGTATCAGAAGCATCACGACGGGTTGATCATTCAGATCAAGGTCAGCAAATGTTATTTTTCTCAACACCATCAAAGCCATGGGAATCGATCGCTCGGAAATCACCCGACGTTCGACGACTTTGGTCGGTTTCAATGGAGAAGCGACGAGCACCTTCGGAGAGATAATCTTGCCCATCTACGCCGGAGGAGTCAACAAGCAGACCAAGTTCAGTGTCATCGATTGTGCGTCAGCCTATAACATCATCTTAGGACGACCATGGATCCATGATATGAAAGCCGTTCCCTCGACGTATCATCAAATGTTGAAATTCCCTACGCCATGGGGAATCCAGGAGATTAAGAGTGAGCCAAAAGTCGCTCGTGAGTGCTACAAGTCTACCTTGAAGTCGCGAAAATAAACCAAAGTCACAAGATCAGGCTCTCGACAGGTTCGTTCCTCTATCCCTAAATTAATATCTTTTTCACAGAGATAAGTCTACTATGGTGCCCGGTCGCACGACAACATAGTCAACGCAGGATAATATTTCTCCGTGTCATTCTGTCATTTAAAACCTATCTTTTCCTCCCAAAAAGGATAATGTAATAAATGACAGGGGGCAAATAGAGAGAGTCTGAAATGGTACGTTCTCTGACTCTTTTTCATACGATTTTTTCTCACAAAACGTTTACTGACTTAAGCATCGGAGGGTCGTTGGTTAGCCAACGACCAACCCCCGACATCGTTTTATCGTAGAATCGCACGACAGATTATCGCAGAATCGCACGGCAGTAATCATTAAGTCTACTAGATGACTTTAAATTCGCAGAATCGCACGACATAAACAATCAGGATTTTCTTCCCTGTCCATCCCTCCACAGGGGCATACGACGCAAATTCCTCGTACGATCTCGTCGTACAATCGCAAAGCCTAAATAACTTACATCTAAGTTTCTTAGCTTTTATACCCTGAATGGATGCTTTAATCGCGTGTTTTTATTTGTTTTACGTTCTTATTATCGTATTACAATGAGCGCCTTAGTCGCATGATTTCGTATGTATCTTATGTTCGACTTTATAATCAAATGTGATTCGAATAAAGCATAAGCAAAAGATATATTCATTAAGTAAACCATTATATACATACTCGATCCCTGATTGGTCGAATGGCAAAATAAACAAGGAAAGGAAAATTCTAGACGGCAGGGGGAACATCGGTCGTATCCCTGCTCGAAGTCCCGACCCGAGGACCTTCATCTGCCAATCCTTCCGCACGAATCCCCTACAGTTCATACTGAGCATCGAAAAGCTGGATGGCTAGCTCGTCAGCACGCGCCAAGGAAAACCTCTCCCTATATAAAGCCGTATTCTCTCTCTCCAACGCCGCAACTTCTCTTTCAAGGGCAGACGCCATCAACTCTTCAACTTTCGACATCCCAGCGTGTAATGCCAAAGACGACTGGAATGTCTGAAAAATAACACAATAAAATATTAGATGACTAAACGAACGAGACAAGTCATGAAAGATTGACACTCACCGTGAACGCCAGACTGGAAACTTGAGATCCAATCTCTCCGGCCGAAACTCCACGAAAACGCCCCCCGAAAGACGGGAGCAAATACTTCCCCAGATGAGGGAACGACGTCGTCCCGTCTAGGACACCATCCGCCATAAAGTCAGACGACAATGTAAAATTGACCTTCATAACTTCGGCCGATGATCCCTTGCCCCTGTCAGCAGACGTTGGGATCAACACTTTGGACATCGGCTTCGTCACCGTCGCCGGAAGCGCAGAACTTGCTGGTGTCGCGTCCGTTAAGCCAAAACGGCTAGATGACGCCCTCGCCTCCTTAGGCAGAACAACTCCCGGTGAGTTATCAACCCTAGACGACGGTTCCCTCAGGACTGTCCTACGGGTTCTCTTTTCGCTCGACCCAGCTGTCGAAACATTTTCACCCCGAAGGGCACACATAACCTGCTCCTCTCTCGCCCTGGAGACTGATTTCGTCTTGGTCGGCACTGATCAGGAAATACATGGAGCGTCAGGCGGATAGAGTAAACAAAGTAAAATAAAAACTACGGTACGTTTACCAGTCGCTTCTTCCCTCTTATCCTCCTCTCCCTCTTCTTCAGAATCTCCCATCGCGTCCTCGTCCTCGGCCGACGGTTGCCACGTGACGAAAGATCGATCATCAGTACTAAAACTCAGGAATCTGTTGACCTTGGCTCGAGAACCTTCGTTCGGGTGCAAGGCATCGTACTGAATCTCTGAAGACGACAAAAAGCAATGAGTAAATAGAATGCGGAAGAACCAAACAGTGACATATATCGAAAACGCATACCTCCCATGTTCGAGTCAGGACGAATCCATTTGCTATTGATGTCAAGCGAGTCAGTACGCACGAATACGTACCTCTTCTTCCATCCACGGTCGTTGACCGCAGTATTTAAAACTAGGGTACGATCACCCTTAAACTTGGAATACGGACTGTAACGCCAATTCTTGTCTCTCTTAACATGATAAGCCAACCAGAAATCATTCATGGTCATAGGTGGATCCCACTTTGCAGACAATCGCTCGATAACCAGAAAAACCCGCCAAAGTTGGGGCATCAACTGCCTTGGTGACAGGCCAAAATATCGCATGATATTCTTATAAAACCGAATACGGCCACTCAAACCCTATTTTGAAGGGATACTCGTATATCACGAAGCATCCTCCGGGACAATCCTCAGGACGTATATCCCCTGGAATGGTTAACTCTACTTCCGCAGGGATATTCGCTAGACGCCTAAAGGCATCTAAATCCTCCTGACTCACGATAGAACTCTCTGGTTCAATCGACATTGTTTATCAAACGAAGGAGACGATCGATAAAAACCAAAGCGGAAGAGCAATGCGTTATATAAACGCTCTAAACCTCGAACAATCTCTACTAGGCCGAAGATTTGCAACGATTCGAGTAAGTTCGGACGAAGAATGGAAAGGAATCAAGGCGAAATCTCTTCCCAAAGAAACACTTCGAAGTATAGCAAGAAAAGATCCGTCGTGATCTTTATTTATACAAACAATCGCATCAAATCGAATCCCTGGATGACCGCCGCGCATCCCTGTCCTTTCGCATGCCCGCCCGGATCTTCGACATCTGTCCTCGACAACTGGTAAGCATCATCGTACGTCAGCATGGCGTCATAACTTTTCAACTTCTCGTTCAGTTAAAGGCGAACCGGTCTAGTTCCACGACAACCAGGTAAGTCCCTCAACCCAGGTCACAAGTCTAAGCGTTCGACAAGCAAAATTTAAAACTTAAATTTGACATTCAATTTTCAAATTTTGGGGGCAAACTGTTTGGGCAAAAAATCACGTCGCTCGACCGCGACCAGAACAAGTAAGACATTTGATTAGGGACTATATCTTGTATTAAGATAAGGTCTCGACAAAGACCCAGAACACCATCGTCGTCCCTCATAAAAGGTAAGTCGAGAGTCCCTTACGACGCTCGACCATAGCGTCGCCCGATCCGCACGACTATTACATAAGGACGTGCGACCTCGACCAAAGCTAACGTTCACCATGACCGTTTGTTAAGTGTTTAATGCAGGAGTAAAAGTCATTAAGGAGCAACGACTATAACCGACGCAATCATTAAACAGCCGGCGACCGTAACGGACGAAGATCATTACTCCGGCGACCGTTTCCGACCGTTAAGGCCATTAAAGGAGCATTTATGGATGAAGCTAAGAACGCGAAGACTATAAATATCAAGCTCAATCAACATTTCAAGACATCGAATATCCGGCGATTAACAACGGAAGCAATATTCAAGAACACCTGAAGTGAAGAACCATTATTCTAAGTATCGCTCTCGACGCACGACAACAGCCCTCGACTAGCAGTTCACACTTTGTTTCGTGCACGACAAACACCTGTTTTTACATTCAAACACTTGTACTTTACATTTCGAAGCATTTTCTTCATCTGTATTGTAATCGTTGTACGATCGACACCAGTATCCAAGGACATCGCCCCTGATTGGCGACCATAGTATAGCGACGACACCCACTGTCGTCCGCAGGTTTTTTCCTCGTTTGAGGTTTTTCCTGCGTCATCAAATCCCTTGTTTTTTTATTTTATTTATCGTCGCACGTCTCATCGAAAGATTATTTTATTAGTTGTTTAAGTCCACATCGACCTTAAGTTGTCCCTTTGGTGCGATTTTTGGCATTAACAGTCGCCAATCAGGGGCAACGTCCTTATGTTTCAAGCGTCGAGAGTACAAATGATTGCAATACAAATAAAAGAAAGAAATTAATTATAAAATCAATGGTGTGTCGTGCGTAAAAACAGTGTGTCGTGTATATGCGTCGCGAGTTGTCTTTCGAGAGAGAATGTTTCTTCGCTTGAAATCTTTCAATATGCAGTAGATGCTCTCGAATTTATATGTCCCGCACTGAGGCTGATACCTTCATTTATATAGTGTTTGTAGCTGTTAATGCTTCCCATAAAAGTTGATTAACGGTCGTAACGGTTTTTGGAAATCAATGCTCTTGATGATCTTTGTCGGTTATAACCGTTTAATCATTAATGATGGTGAACCTGCATTAAATAGACAAAAGATAACAGCTATGTCGTATGTTAAGTAATCGTGGTCCTAAGGTATCTATCGACAGTCGTGTGAGTTTAGCAGAGTTATGGTCGAGTGTCATGAATAACTCTCGACTTAAACTCAGGTATGACGATAGGGATATGGAGTGTGCATGATCGTTAGGACCTTATCTTAATACAAGATATGTCGTGTAATATGTGTCTTGCCTTTTTCTGTCGTGGTCGTGACTTGTAAATTTTTACCCAAATAGTGTGCCCCCAAAATTTAAAATGAAGTGGCAAATTCAAATTCTGAATTTTAAATTCTTGTCAGAAAATATCTTGTGTCATGACACGTGTCGATGCACGTTCCAGTTGCCTGGGAACTGAATCGGTTCAATTCCAACTGAACTAATTACGCGGGAAGTCGAATAGTGGATAAGACCGTGACGTCATGATGACGCACGTCTATGTTTGACAGCTGTAGATGCCATAAATGGATAATCCGGTGGGGCTTTCGAAAAGGGTGAGGGCACGTGTCGATCATCGATCGACTCGTCCTGACATCGCCCTTTGCATAAATAGCGATCTGCAGCGGATCCTTTCCATTTTTACACTTTAGAATTTCTTTCAATGGAAAATTCTTTCAGATTTCTCGTATCCTTTCTGCGAATTTGCTCCAAAATATGCAAAAATCGAATCGTTTCCATAATCGAGGTTTAGAACTCCTTTTAAGGTACGACATTCCTCCCTTCTTTATATGCGCCGTAAGTCCCTTGCCAGAAAACCCAGAAAGTTTTGGGATATCTTAGAACTTTCGGACTTAAAAATTGGCCCATAGGTTTAGAAATGTCGACCGAGCCGGCGAGTTCTATTCGAGATCAAGGCAATCTTGATTCTCTTAGGTCACTAGCACAGATTCCTGTAGGGATTAAGTTTTATAGAGTTGGTCAGGTCCGACCAGATATGTGCCCAAGGGGATACTTCATGATATACGAGTATCCGTTCAAGATTGGTTTCAAATGGCCATACTCTCCTCTGTCCAAGTTATTCATGACAGAGTTCGACATGGCACCAGGACAGTTAATGCCTCAGTTCTGGCGAGTCATTCAAGTCATTGAGCGACTTACCAAGGATTGGGAGTCGCCTCTGAATGTAAACGACCTCCTCACGGCCTACCAGGTCAAGACGGATGGAAACCATCGTTACAGCCTCTTTTCGAGGCATAGAGGCGATCGCACCTTGGTCCTGAAAACTGCGGTTAACGACCGTAAGTGGAAGGCTAGGTACGCGTTTGTGCGTGTAGAGACGCTGGATTCAGAGAGCGACTGGATTAGGGCTGGTTGGAATACGACGGGTAAGGTTTTGAAAGTGTTGTCGTACATTTTGTATTGGAATATCGACTTGTTTCTAACTGTTTCTTTTCTTTTTACGTCGACAGATATCAGGTTCGAGGACGTGAAGCCCAACAACGACTCTCAAGCTAAGATCGACAGGTTGTTGGAGTTTAGTGTTAGCGATCGATTCTTCTTTACACGACATCTCGTGGACGAGGAGGACGAGGAGGACGTGGTCCTTATCGAGCCCCCAGGAATCGAGGGTGGGGAGAATCGAGAGGAAGAGAAGGAAGGAGAGGAAGGAGAAGCAGAGGAGTCAAGAGAAGAAAAAGTGGAGATGACTGGTAAGTGCACGTCTATTCCCTTACGTGATCTTTCTTCTATTGTCTCATCGTATAATGCTCTTTTCTTTTCTCATTTTCAGGAGAATCGCCTACGAAGTTATCGTCTGTGGCTTCCAAGAGGGCGGTCCAATCTGAGTTAGCCCGTAAGGCCCGGGAGAAGAGGAAGGCGACCTCGACCGTCGGGTCGGGGATTTTGAAGAGGACCAGGATGACGGTCCCGAAGGAACCGTCTTCGAAGGCGGGCGATACGTCGAGGGTCGTCACTCCCGAGAAGACGAAGGTGTCGATCGCATCTCCTGAGAAGACGAAGACGTCTTCTGATGCGATTGATGTGACACCAGTTAGCTCAGCGCCCCCGGCGACAATGTCGATGCCACCGTCTGTCACGTCGATCCCTTTGTCAGCTGACAAGGGAAAAAGTCACTCGGAAGGGGGAACTGAAGTCACGACGGTCAACTGGGGAAATATCAGCTCCCGTCTTTCAGGGAGCGTTTTCAGGGGGTGTCGATCGACGACACGGGGTCCCGCGTCGCTGGACTCACGTTCATGGTATGTGTTCGGAACTCGCCTTTTAGTTTTTTGTAGCTTTTTTCGGGTGTTTATTAACTCATGTCTTTGTGTTTTAGGCGTTCCAATCTTCCCTCGCCTTGTATTCCGAAATGGAAAAGACAAGGCGTCTAGTGCCCACAGCTCTCGAAAGAGAGAAGGCGACACTAGAAAAGGAGAAAGTTGCCCTGGCCCGTGTCGAGGCCTTGTCCGTGCGACTCGACGACGTTCAGAATGACCTGGAGGTCATTGAACGTGAGGAGGATGAGGCGAACATCCGTCTTAAGCAGGCTCTGGACCTGATAGTCGATTTGAGGGCCGAGCTGGATAGGACTAAGGATTCTTTGGCTGCGAGTGAAAAAGAAGCCAAAGATTCTCAGTCCAGGGTGCTGGAGCTAAAGGATGAGTTGAAGTCCGTTTTTGCTCTTGCTCGATTGACTGCTCGGACTGCGATCATGCGACAACATCTGGCGGGCAGAAATCCCCTTGCTTCTGCGTCTGATGAGCTGGCCTTCTATCTGTCGAATGTTGGATCCGAGAGGGACCTCGACTCTGACCATGATAAGGAGGTCAAAGAGGCAGCAGAGGAGGATGAGATCTTCAAGGGCAAAACCTCTGGTCCTACGACGGCTGACGATCCGCCCCAGTCTTAGATTGATATAAGTTTTTTTTGTTTGTTCTTGTTAATGATCGACCGTTGGGGGTCGAATCTTACCGATGTAATCGTTCTACTTATCAAATATGAATGGTTTTTTTTGGAACTTACGTTTTACTTTGTCGATTAGTTCACATTTATATTGTAAGTAAATAACGAGTACAATACCAATCATGCGATCATCAAATAAACACAAGTCGCGTAGATCAAATATAGGCACTTGCGACAGAGGCAATCATCCATAGTATGATGATTTTTCTAAGTTAAAAACTTAGATCGTGAGATCTTTGGACCCTGTGGTCGTGAAATCAAGTCGTGCAATAGAATTGGTTACTTATGTCGTGCGATCCTGCGAGATCGTGAGATCTTTGGACTCTGTGGTCGTGCAATCAAGTCGTGCAATAGACTTGGTTACTTATGTCGTACGATCCTGCGATGAAACAATGTCAGAGTTTGGTCATTGGCTAACCAATGGCCCTTCGATGCTTAAGTTAGTAATCGTCGTGATAAAAAAGTCGTATGAAAAAAAGACTTAGTAGAAATACCTTTTCAGATGTGTTACATTCCAACTACGTGGAATGTCTTGATTGTCGAGGGTTTGAAGCCTATAAGCACCTTTACCCACGACTTCCGAGATACGATATGGACCTTCCCATTTGGTGGAAAGTTTACCTGCGTTGGGCTCTTGAGTGTTTTGGAACATTCGTCGGAGGACGTAGTCGCCTTCTTGGAAGACTTTAGCCTTGACGTTCTTGTTGAAATGTCGCTCAACCGCTTGCCGTTGTGATGCCATTCTGATCAGTGCTGATTCTCTAAGTTCTTCAAGGGCGTCGAGGTCGTAACTTAGATCCACCAAGTTATGGTCGACAGAAGTATGCCTCGAAGTTGGGAGCTGGACCTCGACCGGTAATACTGCTTGACATCCGTAGACCAAATAGAAAGGTGTTTGTCCTGTGGACGTGCGTGGTGTCGTGCGATTTTCCCACAGGACTGAAGGGAGTTCTTCGACCCACTTTCCTTTCGTGACTTTCAATCTTTTCTTGATCGAAGCAATGATGGTTTTATTACTCGACTCTGCAAGTCCATTCGCCTGAGGGTACCTAGGTGTCGAGGTCGTCAGTTTGATATTGCGGTGTTAGCAGAACTGTCGAGTCATGTTTCTTATGAACTGGGATCCGTTGTCGCAGACAATTTCGGATGGAATCCCAAATCTGCATATAATGTTAGTTTGAATAAAAGAGACGACCTCTTTATCCCGGACTTGGGAAAAGGCGGCTGCTTCTATCCATTTAGAAAATTAATTTGTAAGTACGAGAAGAAATACCTTTTGCCCGGGGGCAGGTGGTAACTTGCCGACAATATCCATTCCCCATCTCATGAAGGGCCAAGGGATTAGTGTCGAGTGTAAGGGTTCAGAAGGTTTGTGTGACGTACCTGAATGTCATTGACAAGCATCGCAGTTTGGACATACCTGACAGCGTCTTGTCATAGTGTTGGCTAAAAATAACCTTGTCGAGAGATACGATTGGCTAGACTGCGACCTCGTGAATGGTTGCCACATTCTCCGTCATGCATCTCTTGAAGGATCTTTTGGACTTGACTTTTGTTGATAACACATGTTAGGTTCAAGCTTGTCGATGATCGTCGATATAGTCTATTTCCGATCACGACATACTTAGATGCCTTAAACCTGGTCTTCCGAGCTTCCATCTTGTCTTCAGGGAGTTGGTTGTGCATTAGGAAATTTCTGATGTTGCACGACCAATCATCTTCTTCAACTTCGATCTGGATGACGTCGTCATTCTCGATGGATGGTGTCGCCAGGTGGATCATAGGAATGTTGTCGAATAAAGGTTTGCTGAGTGCAGATCCAAGGTTTGCTAAAGCGTCGGCCTGAGTATTTTGATCTCTTGGAATCTGTTCAGTTAAGAATGGCTTAAAAATTTCTGATTTTGCTTTTGCCACCTTCAGGTATGTTGTCATCTTTGAATCTTTGGCCGCGAATTCCCCGTTCATCTGGTTTACAACTAAGAGAGAATCGCTCTTGACATGTAGCGTGGTTGCCCCCAAGTCGTGTGCCATGTTCATTCCCACGATCAGGGCTTCGTACTCGGCTCCGTTGTTGGTAGTTTTAAAGTCACATCGTACGTAATACACCATATTGCCCCCCAGTGGCGACTTTAAGACGATGCCTAGTCCTGATCCTCTAATGTTGGATGATCCATCAACATGTAGAGTCCAAGGTACGTCGTCGTGAGTCGCCACAGTGAGCGTATCGAGTTCTGATTCTTTCTCCAGTTCAGGACTGAAGTCGGCGATGAAATCTGCCAATGCTTGTGATTTGATCGTTGTCCTGGGCTTAAAGTCGATGTCGTAACTACTGAGGTATATGCTCCATTTCGCCAATCGGCCTGTCAATTCAGGTTTCCTCAAGACAGACTTAAGAGGAAAGTTAGTTACGACAGTAATAGGGTGTGATTCGAAGTAATGTCGCAATTTCTTTGCAGCTGTAACTAGTGATAAAAGTAATTTCTCCATAGAAGAATACCTGGTTTCGGCGTCTAGAAGAGATTTACTTACATAGTAGATCGTTAGTTGTTGCTTCTCGCTTTCTCGTGTCAGGACGACACTTACTGCATTAGGACTGACGGCTAAGTATAGTTGCAGCACCTCATTATCGTGAGGTTTCGATAGCAGAGGTGGCGACGTCATGTATTCCTTCAATTTCTGCAGTGCTCGTTCATGATCGTCTGTCCAGTTGAAGCCTTTGTTTTTCCGGAGGACGTGGTAGAATAGATGGCATCTATCCGATGATCGAGAGATAAATCTGTTCAGGGCTGCCACTCGACCGGTGAGCCTTTGGACTTCTTTAAAATTCCTTGGAGATTTAATCTCGATGATGGCTTTGATTTGATCTAGATTGGCTTCGATCCCTTGTCGGGTGACCATATAGCCTAGGAACTTCCTGGCGCTGACGCCAAAAGAGCATTTCGTCGGATTCAGCTTCATGCTATACTTCTAGAGAATGTCGAATGACTGTCTTAAATGCTCGACGTGGTCGACCGCTTGTTTTGACTTGACAAGCATGTCGTCAATATACACCTCCATCATGTCGCCAAGGTGATCTTTGAACATGTTGGTAGAGCCTGCATTTTTTAAACCAAAAGGCATAACTTTATAGCAATAAATACCTCGATCTGTCATGAAGGTGGTTTTTTCTTGGTCCTCGACATGCATCAGGATCTGGTTGTATCCGGAATAAGCATCCATGAACGTCAAGAGTTCATGTAATGCTGTCGCGTCGACCATGTCATCGATGTGTGGTAGTGGAAATGGGTCCTTCGGACTGGCTTTGTTGAGATCTGTAAAGTCGATATAGACTCTCCACTTGCCATTCTTCTTTTATACGACCACGACATTTGCAAGCCAGTCGGGGTACTTCACTTCTCGTGTCTATCCCGTCTTGAGGAGGTTGTTGACCTCGTCATTGATTACCTAATTCCGTTCAGGAGCAAATTTTCGTCGCTTCTGCTTGATAGGTTTGAAAGACGGGTCGACGTTGAGCTTATGGGAAATAACGTCGGGGTCTATACCAAGCATGTCTTCGTGCGACCAGGAAAAACAGTCGGCATGTTCCTGCAAAAAATATATTAACTTTTCCTTAAGGCAAGGGTCAAGAGATGAACCTACAAAGACGATTTGGTCAAGCTTGCTCTGGTCCAGGACAACTCCCTCCAGGCGATAGTCGCCGGCTATTCCAGGAGCATCCTGGTCCTGTAATTGCTAGATGGTCTGCTTTTGCGGTTTCAGGGTCGTCTTGTAGCAGTCGCGAGCGACTTTCGGCTCGCTTTTGATCTCCTGGACTCCCCCATGGCGTAGGGAACTTCATCGTCTGATGATATGGTGAGGGGACGGCTTTCATGTCATGGATCCATGGTCGACCTAGGATGACGTTGTAGGCCGACGAGCAACCGATGACATTGAACTTCATCTGCTTGTTGATCCCTCGGGCGTAGATAGGAAGAGTAATTTCTCCAAAGGTATTTGTCGCGTCTTCGTTGAAACCTACCAAGGTTGTCGAGCGTCGGGTAATTTCCCATCGATCGATTCCCATGGCCTTGATGGTGTCGAGGAAGATGACGTTCGCTGAGCTGCCTCCGTCGACCAAGACTCGTCTGGTCAGACAATTACCAATCATGAGTTGAATGATCAACCCATCATGATGTTTCTGATGCGAGTCGCCGAGGTCGTCATGGTCGAACGTAATCTTCATGGCTTGTAACTCTAGATCTCCTTTTGGTCTTGACGAGCGGGGGATAGGTTGATCGTCTGGTCCCCGGCTGGAATGTCGTTTAGTTGCGGAATACGTCAGACCGCAAACATCAGACCCAACAGTTATGCAGTTTACGACCTTTGCATGATCGGGGCATGGCGGTCGAACGTCGTTAACTGGAGTAGCGTCGTTGTCGATGATATCTTTGAGATGGCCCTTCGGGGCGTAGTTTGCTAACTCTTTTTTAAGGGCTATGCAATCGTCCGTCATATGACCATGATCATTGTGGAAATCGCACAACTTCGATTTGTCTTTCTTGTCGTCATCTCTGTCGATCTTCTTCGGCCATCGGATGGTCGTCTGAACGGTTATCAAGGCCTCGACCAAATCCTTGGAAGTTCCTTTGAATCCGTAGGAGGATATCTTAGGATATTGAGGAAATTTGGTCGCAGTCGTGGTCTTCTTTTTCTCGAATCGGACATTCAAAATCTGCCGTACGGGTTCTGATTTAGGCACCGCCTTGGTCTTAAATTCTGATTTTTTACACTCAGTGGCCTTTTGTCGTCAGAATACTTCCGACGAAAGGCAGCATCGTCTTCTACCCTCATGTAAGTTAGGGTTCTTGCTCGGACGTCTTCAAAATTCTCTGGAGGATACTTCGTTAAATCAGTGTAAAGACCCAAACTCTCATCTAGACCACGTTTGTAGGCTTCGATCGCGGTCTTGACAATGCAGTTACGGACACTGATCATTTCCGCATTGAATCTGTTGAAGTAACTCCGGATAGATTCACCGGTCTTCTGCACGACGTAGTACAGGTCACTAGTTTGTTTTTCCATCTTGCGACTGCTAGCGAATTGCTGGGAAAATTGATTGACTAACTCAGCGAAGGACCCGATAGATTTAGGCTTGAGGTTAATCAACCATTGGACGGCAGCACCCGTGAGGGTCGCCCCAAAACTTTTGTACATACAAACTTCCTGGTACTGATAGGGGATCGACACAGTCCACATCCGTTGTTTATACTCAGCGACATGTTCTGTGGGATCCGAAATACCAGAATATTTTGGTGTGAAGGTTGGGATACTGTATTTCTTGGGGACATCGACTAGGGCAATCTCGTCGACGAAAGGGGATGCCTGATATGCATTATTTATTTAATGCATATTGTGTCTTTTTCGTATCTTTTTAGATATAATATTTTGCTTTATCCCAACTTTTGAGTCATTTTATTCTCTTATTTTTATCTTTCTTAATCATGGAGCTAAGTAAATGATTTTACTTGTTTTTACAAAATAAAGTGGCTAAAACTTGGGAAAACTGCAGGCAATGTTGTTTCAATGCTACATCATCCGCAACTGACGAGTAGAGATGGAGAATTGGCGTGGAACGAAACTGTTGGAAAAGGCAGCAAACAAACTGGATTTAATTGGCTTAGTTACATGTCAACTAGACTCCTTGGTTTGTAATAATACTAGTACATTGTAACATCTCCTTAGAATAGTATTCGGTACATGAATAGTGTACTAAAATGGTACATGAATAGTGTACTAAAATGGTACATGAATAGTTGCAACATAGTATAGTAGGAAATGTGTTGTGATATTGTCTAGATTGCCACTCCTCTTTTGTATAAATATGAGACTCTAGCATTGTTGTAAGGGAGTTGGATCAGTTCACAAACTGATTTGAATCCATCTTTACGCTTTCTTTAATTTTATGCAAGTTATATTCTTCATCTTCTTCTTCTTTTTATAGTTCATATGCATGAGTTGCTGCAGCATTGCTGACAACATTGCTGCACTTCTTTCTTGCTTTTAATTATTGCATCTTATATTCTTGTCATTTACTTTTACGTCATTTATATTATGTCTTTCATTTCAGTAATTTACATTTATTGCAATTTAATTTAAAGTATGGGTAGCTAATTTTTATAGCTCGGGTGTGAGATTAAAGGGTGAAGTTTTATATATAAAGAATAGTGGGCATCGTTTCTCAATAATGAGGTTCACCATTTCATGTTAAGTTTTATAAAGATAAGTTTACTTCTTGACGTTTTGATCACTTTGAAAGTGTTAAAGTGCCATGGCATCAGGAATGAACCATTGATATGCACGTCAATCCGAATGACAAAGAAAGTAAGACTTGGAAGAGCTACTGACAAAGGAATTTGTCATCTCTGTCTTTTCTGGGTTGATTTTGCCTAATAAGTTGGTCCTCGTCATGATGGTAAAAGTGTAGAGTGCGTATAAGGAATGGACCACTCAGAACACGTCAACTTAACAGATATGGGATCAACTTGAAAGAGTGATTTTTAACAAAGTAATTTGTTTATCCATATACTTGGAAGGCATCATTGCACTATTGATAGTCTTGATACATCACCAGGAATGGGTTGTTGAAAGCTAGATTAATAGTATAATGTTGAAGATCCGGAAGGGCATCCTGAAAAGTAGATGGTGAACTTAAGTGTTGAGAGACCAATGCTGTAGCATTGCCACAACATTAGTCTGCTGGAATTTATATTTAGACTTCACCCCAACATCTTACACCCTTGCTTTCTTTATTAATTGTTCAATATAATCTGTGACAAATCCAACAAAAATATTATCTTCGAATTGATCCTTGGAAATCATTTCTTTTATTAGACTTTTATTACGCTTTTACTCCAATCTCTGTGGGAACGATATCTGGTATTTTACCACTTTATTACTTGAAAAGACGACATTAGATCTCGATGTATACTTGCGTTGAGGTTTAATTATCACACGTCTATCGGTGTATTCAAAGCACTGTCAAGTTTTTGGCGCCGTTGCCGGGGATTGGCACGCTAAAAGTCTATAAAAGTATTTTAAAAGATTTGATTTTTCTACCACCTTTGTTGCTTGTCATACATCTTCATGTGTGCACAAGTAATAAATCTTTGAGTTTATCTTTCTGTGAATATAGATTCAATGGGATATTCGTTTGGGCCATATGAAACTGTTTTCTGTGACTTTTGTGGCGGAAATCATTTCACATATCATTGCTCTTCGAACCCTGATTCCAGTTATTTCATGGGAGATAGTAATTGGGATACCTCACACTTTAATGGTTATACTCAATCATGGGAGGATCATCCTAATTTGTTTTTAAATAATCAAAATCATGGCACTTTCACATCACCAACACCTCCCTACCAAGATTGGAGTAACACTTACGCAAATAATTTTGACCAATCTTGGGAGGAACAAGTTGATTTTTCTGAGAGTTTTCAAGGGGATGACTTTAATAACTCATTTTTACCCCCTACGACCTCTTTAGAACAAGTTGAAAACTTCGAATCTCTTGAAACTATGGTGAAAGAGTACACACAAAGAATGGAATTATCTTTTGCCAACATTTCGGCTTATATTGAAGAGATCAACAGACAAAACCAAATTCCTATACCAAGTGATATTGAAAAATCTGAGTGTATTGGTAAGGATGAGGATGAGGTCGATACTTTGGAAAATAGTCAAGAGATGGAAAGTTGTGAGAAGGAACCTGACCATTTAAGCAATCCCTCTTCACTTCAAAATAGTGAAGAGGTGCAACACAATGCCAAGATTGTCATTAACCCCTACTTTGAATCTGTGCAGAAAAAACATATTGTTGCGGATGTTGTAGCAATGTTGTGCAGAAAATTTTCAAGTTGTTTGTGAAAAGGGACGTGATGATCAATCCAAGGACTCGGGAAACTTCATAAAATCAAGTACTTTTGTAGGTGAGGTGGTGTGGAAAACCTTTTGTGGGATGGATTGTTTCCCCATTTGTTCTATTAAAATCTTGTGTCGTGATCAACCAATAAAACACGTGATGAGAAACGTGTACAAGCATAAGTGGAAAGAGAAACACCAAGTTAGGTTGGTGAGTACCATTTGGGCTGAGGAGCATTCTGATGTGCTCCAGCAAATTCCACCATGCCACAATAAGTTGTCAACAAGAGATCCGGTTGTTGAAAAAGAAGAACACCTTGTTAAAAGAAGAAAATGTGGATTCTTGTGCCGAAACATTCATTCCAACCACTTGGTCCATAAACCTACTCTTATGGAGTAGGGCAGGTTCAAATCACTTACCTTAGTCTCCATGTTTTATTTTATTTTATTTTATTTTTGTCTGGGATAGTTTTGCAATTTTTAGGTTTTTATTTTATTTTGCAAGATTACACACATAATAATCATACCTTGTTTTTTGTTCATAGCCCTAATAGTTTTGGAATCATGCCATTCACCTACTTTTGTGTTCTTGTTAGAACTAGCAAATTTCTTCTTGGGGCACAACTTGACTCACACACCCTATATACATTTAGAGAATGATCTAGGCCATCTTTTCAATTTCCAATAGCCACTTGTAGCCTTTATACACCTATGAATTTCAATGTTACAATGAGGACATTGTAAAAGATAAATTTGAGGGTGGGAAGGTTACACCCTAAAAAGAGGGTTACACCCTAAAAAGAGGGTTACACCTTAAAAGATCACACAAAAGAGCAAAGCTCTAATCTGATAAAGATTATGCAAAAAGATACAAAAAATGTCCCATAGGGGCAAGGTATAAAAAGTCAACAAAAAAAAGAGCACAAAGTGCCAAAAAAATTAAAATTTTTGTTGAAATTTGCTTGAGAGAAAAGGCTATGTGAGAAAAGATTTGCCAAAAGAGTGACCCCAAAAAGCCCTATTGATTCTAAATGTAGGATGTGTTGAGTCTAACAAAGAGAAGATTAGTGCTAGCTTATGATCCACACACACACTTAGGTTTTAAATGAATGATAAAAGATTTATGAAAAGCTATGAATTCCACGGGGTATGTTCTACATTGTGTGGGCACCTAATGCCATGATCTTGCAAGAAATTTTAAAATTGAGTCAATTTCTTTTTTTAGTCTTTTAGTTGTTTGGGGACAAACAACACTTTAAATTTGAGGGTGTGATATGCATTATTTATTTAATGCATATTGTGTCTTTTTCGTATCTTTTTAGATATAATATTTTGCTTTATCCCAACTTTTGAGTCATTTTATTCTCTTATTTTTATCTTTCTTAATCATGGAGCTAAGTAAATGATTTTACTTGTTTTTACAAAATAAAGTGGCTAAAACTTAGGAAAACTACAGGCAATGTTGTTTCAATGCTACAACATCCGCAGCTGACGAGTAGAGATGGAGAATTGGCGTGGAACGAAACTGTTGGAAAAGGCAGCAAGCAAACTGGATTTAATTGGCTTAGTTACATGTCAACTAGACTCCTTGGTTTGTAATAATACTAGTACATTGTAACATATCCTTAGAATAGTATTTGGTACATGAATAGTGTACTAAAATGGTACATGAATAGTTGCAACATAATAGTAGGAAATGTGTTGTGATATTGTCTAGATTGTCACTCCTCTTTTGTATAAATATGAGACTCTAGCATTGTTGTAAGGGAGTTGGCTCAGTTCACAAACTGATTTGAATCCATCTTTATGCTTTCTTTAATTTTATGCAAGTTATATTCTTCATCTTCTTCTTCTTTTTATAGTTCATATGCATGAGTTGCTGCAGCATTGCTGACAACATTGCTGCACTTTTTTCTTGCTTTTAATTATTGCATCTTATATTCTTGTCATTTACTTTTACGTCATTTATATTATGTCTTTCATTTCAGTAATTTACATTTATTGCAATTTAATTTAAAGTATGAGTAGCTAATTTTTATAGCTCGGGTGTAGATTAAAGGGTGAAGTTTTATATATAAAGAATAGTGGGCATCGTTTCTCAATAATGATGTTCACCATTTCATGTTAAGTTTTATAAAGATAAGTTTACTTCTTGACGTTTTGATCACTTTGAAAGTGTTAAAGTGTCATGGCATCAGGAATGAGCCATTGATATGCACGTCAATCCGAATGAAAAAGAATGTAAGACTTGGAAGAGCTACTGACAAAGGAATTTGTCATCTCTGTCTTTTCTGGGTTGATTTTGCCCAATAAGTTGGTCATCGTCATGATGGAAAAGTGTAGAGTGCGTATCAGGAATGGACCACTCAGAACACGTTAACTTAACAGATATGGGATCAACTTGGAAGAGTGATTTTTAACAAAGTAATTTGTTTATCCATATACTTGGAAGGCATCATTGCACTATTGATAGTCTTGATACATCACCAGGAATGGGTTGTTGAAAGCTAGATTAGTAGTAAACTGTTGAAGATCCGGAAGGGCATCCTGAAAAGTAGATGGTGATTTTAAGTGTTGAGAGACCAATGTTGTAGCATTGCCACATCATTAGTCCGCTAGAATTTATATTTAGACTTCACCCCAACATCTTACACCCTTGCTTTCTTTATTAATTGTTCAATATAATCTGTGACAAATCCAACAAAAATATTATCTTCGAATTGATCCTTGGAAATCATTTCTTTTATTAGACTTTTATTACGCTTTTACTCCAATCTCTGTGGGAACAATATCTGGTATTTTACCACTTTATTACTTGAAAAGACGACATTAGATCTCGATGTATACTTGCGTTGAGGTTTAATTATCACACGTCTATCGGTGTATTCAAAGCACTGTCAATGCCTGAAACCCTGTGCGAGGCTCGACGTCGACGGGTACAGCTGCCCTCGGTAGTTTGGCGAGCAAAGACAGGACGCGTTCATTCTGGTCTTCCAACATCTTCAGTCGCTGAGCGACGGGATCGTCTGAATTGACACCATTAGTCGTGACGGGGACGAATCCAAAATTCGGAAATCCATTTTGTTGGGATGAGTCGGCGGCTTCTCCGTTGAAAGGGAACATCTGTGGCGGGATCGTCGGGATCGGAGCAAAGGACGCCGGGAACTGCATCGGTTGACTCTGAGGGATCGGGACGAGGGTGAACGCTGGGGGTCTTGGCGGCGGCGGAGGCAGAGGTCCCGCCCAAGGCGCACCAAAGAGTGGTCCTGGACGTTTTGTTGTCCGAATGATCCATTCAGGTTTTGGTTCTTTAAGCGCGCGATTTCTTCAGCTTCCTTTCGACTTTGTGCGGCTAGGGCGTCGATGTGATTGCGCGTAGCTTCCAATTCCCAGTGCATCTGGGCGATGATCTGCTCATGATTTCCATGACCTGCCAAATGGAAAACTCCAAGAAACTGTTAGTCGGACGCACGTTTGTCGGAGATTTTCAACAGATGGGGCCCCACGGTGGGCGCCAAACTGTTAATGCCAAAAATCGTCCAAAAATACAATTTAAGGTTGATGTGGAGCTTAACAACTAAAGAAAGGAATCTTTCGACAAACTATGCGACAAAGATAAAAATAAAGAAGACAAGAAGAATTTGGTGACGCGGGAAAAACCTCGACGAGGAAAAAACCCGTAGACGACAGTGAATGTCGTCGATGTACTATGGTCACCAATCTGGGGCAACGTCCTTATGTTTCAAGCATCGAGAATACAAATGATTGCAATACAAATAAAAGAAAGAACTTAATTATAAAATCAATGGTGTATCGTGCGTAAAAACAGTGTGTCGTGTATATGCGTCACGAGTTGTCTTTCGAGAGAGAATGTTTCTTCGCTTGAAATCTTTCAATATGTAGTAGATGCTCTCGAATTCAGATGTCCCACACTGAGGCTGATACCTTCGTTTATATAGTGTTTGTAGTTGTTAATGCTTCCCATAAAAGTTGAATAACGGTCGTAATGGTTTTTGGAAATCAATGCTCTTGACGATCTTTGCCGGTTATAACCGTTTAATCATTAATGGCGGTGAACCTGCATTAAATAGACAAAAGATAACAACTATGTCGTATGTTAAGTAATTGTGGTCCTAAGGTATCTATCGACGGTCGTGTGAGTTTAGCAGAGTTATGGTTGAGTGTCATGCATAACTCTAGACTTAAACTCAGGTATGACGATAGAGATATCGAGTGTGCATGATCGTTAGGACCTTATCTTAATACAAGATATGCCGTGTAATATGTGTCTTGCCTTTTTCTGTCGTGGTCGTGACTTGTAAATTTTTACCCAAACAGGCGGTACAAGGGCGGCGAGAGTGCCACGACGAGTATGCCATGGGCACTCTCGCAAGTGTCACTCTCGCGGGGTTCAGCTGCACTTGTCGAATTCTCGCAGTACATTTTGGGCGAGAGTGCCCGACGATAGTGACCGGGGCACTCTCGCGGTGGTCATAATCGCCAGTGGTGGGTCTCACTTAAATTCAGCAGCGGGTTGGAAGAACAAGGGGATTCAATCTGATGTGTTTTGGCAGCCGACTTCTTATCCCCTTGGCTACGATTTTTCATCTCTCCCCTTCTCTCCTCATTCATTTCACCCATCCACTTCAAGATTAGAATCATTATTGCAAAAGTTAGGGTTTCCATCCTCATTAATTGCAAGGAACTCAACCACTTCAAGTGTTCAAGAACTAAGAGCTTCAAGTCTTCTCTTAGGGTTTTCACCCAAAAATCTAGGGTTTCTTTGTGGACTCTTAGGTGATGTATTTTAGCAATCTTTACTCATTCTAATCTAGGAGTTGCTTTTATTTTGGAAACTAATCACAAGACTTTGTTAAATCTAGGGTTTCGTTAAGGTTTGGGGTTTTCACTTCACAAACCCTAGTTGGTGAGTCTTATTTACTATCTATGTATTATTTACTTCCTTATACTAAATATGGAGGATCTCACTCATACATAGAAGTGTGACAAAAATATAGGGCCTTACCCAAGTCATGTATTGGAATCATATGAGGATGTGGATATATGGGTTATAACTATTTTGATGTGAAAATATATGCATATATACAAGTATAGCTATTAACATGGATGATTTGCACGTTGAGATTATGTATTTTGAGTTATAGAATAATATGAAATCTACATGCTAGTCGGGGTATTATAGCACTCACGCATAATGATTATTTGGAAAACCGTTATGGTAATAATTGATTTATTGTAGCTCACAATCATGCTTGGAATTGTTGACGTCTATCTCCTCGTGCACGAGGATATAGACCCTTATGTGTTACATGTTCATTTGTGGTTAGGCTGTTGGTGGCTACTAGCGAGTAGGCAATAAGGGACATCCGTCCTTGAGGTGTAACTCGTCTAGAATGGATAGGCAATATGGTCCCCGTAAGTCCTTGAGGTGTAACTCGACGGAGTAGGCAATAAAGGCAATTTGTATATGGTTTGAGGTTGTGATGCCTTTATGGTATGGGAACTAAGACCGGGACTTGAGGTGCAATCCATCAACATCAAGGTGACCCCACTCACGTGTTCTCTTCACCTAGATGGTAACGGGTCTCCCCCGTATTTGGAGACATATCTCCTTTGTTCTATAATCAGGTGTGGATCGTTGTGACTCTTAGAAAATTGGTAAACTAATATCAAAGCGGAGCCGGTACCTTTACTCTACAATGTTATTATTATGAAATACATATTATGTCGTTTATTAAATCTTATTAGACTTTTGGTCTAACACTTCGATGTATGTTGTGGGTTACAAGTTCCACCTAGCGGCATGTCTAGATTGCGTCGTGTTGCCGACCTTGCTTAGGAGCTTGGAGGGTCGGGCTTTTGGGAATCGAGATGAGAGACTTCTTGGAGATATAGTGACACCCGGATTAATCTAGCTTATGTTATTTCTAGATTAATAGGTTGTTATATATTATGTCTCAATACTCCTTTAATTCTACATTGTCTAAACTATCCCATTATATTTAAGGGTTTTAGTTGGCTTGATTTATGGATTTTATGTTACCCATTTTACGGAATTCTCTATATTTTTTTGTCTAAGAATTTAGGGTGTTACACTTTCAACCTCTCACCAATGTGTGATATCTAAAACTCAACCACAATTAACCAATACCTCAATACTCAATTTTCATGATGTCACCTCAATACCTTTTGGTTCTTCTTTCATTTGAAAACCACTATTAGTTTGAAAACTTTGAAACCCACTTATATACCATAGATCAAATCAATCTACGGTTCATATCATTTCATCCTATTTTTGTTAACAATATAATTTTTTATTTAAAATACACGGAATAATGAATCTCGAGGGTATGGATGTCATTTCATCAACTGATTTGAAATAAGCCAAGTGAATAATACCCTTATTTTCTAGCGACGTGATATATTTCTCAATATTCGGAAGCTTTCGAAGATAATCTTCCCCGATTTCGTCTCCATGATTCGTGTACCAGGAGGTATATAATCTCACGGTTCTAGAATAAAATGATGAAACATCAAAAGCTTTCCATATCGGTTGTTTCTGAACATGCTTTCCATATCGTTGTTAATTATAGTATAAAAGACTATGTTTATCATAGTAAGAGAATTGACAAGATATTAGTGGAATCACCTAAGAATCTAATGTAAGAAGAATCGGGAAAGGGTGTGCGATAGAAAAAATTGCTTAATCTTCATAACATTAATGATAATTAGGTGTCATCTAAAAAAAGAGAAATGTTGAAAATTCGGTGCTAGGTTTGCAGTTAAGGATTAAAAAAGAGAAATGGTGTCTCTTGTTGAGTGACTATTGCTAGAGATATTTATAGGTTGTTTTGCCATGAGATGATTAAATTGAAGAAAGAGTTAACAAATGTCGGACAATGAATATGTTCAACAACTAATTGGAGTCGGAGAGGTCCAACACGATCGTACTTGATTGACGATTTGAATCATATGCTTTTTAAAGTTTAATTCTAAGACTTAAGGATTTTAAAATATACTTGGATGATTGTAATAACTACTCCCTCCGTCCTAAAATAAGTGTCTACATTACTATTTTTGTTTGTCACAAAATAAGTGTCCATCTTCAAAATAAATTTACACTTCCCATTTTACACTTAATTATGTGATGGAAAAACTTTCCCTATCTATAATTAAGGGTAAAATTGTACTTTGGTTAACTAAAAAGTGTAATAATTACACACTTCTAAAACTGTGTGTCTTTTTCATTGTGGACATTTATTTTAGGAAGGAAGGAGTAATAATTTTGTTGGGTATTGTTTGGGTAAAAATTAGTCAGTCTCGACCACGACCAAGGTAAGGAAAACATTTAGTACACCTTTCCATAATAAGGTAAAATCACAATACTTTATCCTTTGATCATAATTGAAATCGAAAGATATTTACCTCACGACACTCGACCACGACGTCGCCTAGTACACACGTCCGTCGTGTGGAACCTTGCGACCTCGACCGACTAACGTATGGCGTTTCTGTTACTTTTTTCATTGTTTAATGCAGGAATCAATGTCATTAATGACCAACGGCTATAACCGACGAAGTCAATTATGAGCATTCAGTCCAGCATTCGTTACGACAGTTATCAGAAGCATTTAAGAAGTCAATTAATGCACCCGAAGACTATAAAAGCAAAGGTTCAATCATCATTTGGGACATCTGATCTCACTCAATTGGGCATCACACATCATTTGAGAACATCCGAACTCTGAAGAATACTCGAAGCAAAGAATTCTCTCTCAACAGATCGCTCTCGACGCACGACTTTCATATACGACACTTAGTTTTTACACACGATACACCAGTCTTTTACATTCGAAACACTTGTTACTTTATGTTTAAAGTATTTCCTTTCATCTATATTATAATCACTGTATGATCGACACTCGAAACATAAGGACATCGCCCCTGTTTGGCGACCACAGTGCAGCGACGACTTCCACAGTCGTCCGCGGGTTTTTTCCTTGTTGAGGTTTTTCTCGCGTCACCAAAATCTCTGTCTCATTTACATTTTTCGTCTTTGTCGTACGCTTTGTCGAAAGATTCCCTTCTTTAGTTGTTAAATTCCACAATCAACCTTAAGTTATCCTTTCAGACGATTTTTGGCATTAACAGTTTGGCGCCATCCATGGGACCCCATCTAGAGAAAATCTTCGACAAACGTGCGTCTTACTAACGGTTTCTTGGAGTTTCCTATGTTTTCTGTTTCAGGAAAATGGCAGCCCCTGGCAATAAAGAGCATATCATTGCCTAGATGTATCAGGATATGGAAGTTGCGCGAAATCAAATCAATGCCATGGCTGAGCAGAGTCGAAGAGAAACTGAGGAAATCGCGCGGCTGAGAAATCTCTTCGGACCGCAGAACGGTCCAAGACCATTCGTCCAGAATCCAGGTCAAGGATCGTTCAGTCAAAATGTTGGGAACTGAAGATATGCCAAGTATGGTTAGTACTGCTAAGTCTACATTACTACTGCCAGGTCTTCGTTACTACTGCTGGGCAAGATTACTACTGCTAGACGAAGTTAGTACTGCTCGACCAAGTTACTACTGCTAGACGTGGTTAATACTGCTGAGCTGAGTTACTACTGCTTGAAGACTGTGAAGGTTAATACTGCTGAAGGTTGTTAATGCTGCTGAGCCAAATCATCATTAATGCTGCTGAGCCAAATCATCGTTAATACTGCTGACTTGATAAGTTTGGGATGCGATGCTTTTGAAGACAAATAAGGAATTGATCAAGATATGTTTAACGAAGATTCAGAAGATCAATTTACTTTTGATAGTTATCTTGTAATTACTTTTGTATAAATAGTATTGATAGATAGCTATTAGAAAAAAATGAAATTTATACGAGTGAAATAGAATTTGATATTCATTCAAGAGTGAATTAACCTCAAGATCATAGATCCTATTTCTAGAGAAGTAGAAATCGTCTTGTTGAGCCTGTTCAACAAGATTGAGGTTTGGTGTAAAACTTGTGAGTAATAACTGTTTGATATATATACAGTTTATTGAATTTCTATTGATTGTTCTTTAATTGATTTAGAGTTCTATTCCGCAAGATTCTCTAAATTCTGTTTCTAAGAAGTTTAATTCTTGTTAAGAATCGATCCTGACAAGTGGTATCAGAGCATTGGTATCTTAGAAGCTATGGACAATTCAATGGATACTCACAGTACTCCTGTTTCAAAAGTTCCCATGCTCAAACCCAATAAATTGGACATGTGGAAACTGAGAATCAAGCAGTACATTCTTCTTACTAATTATGCAATATGGGACATCATAGAAAATGGCCCATGTAATGAAGGAAAGATTGGAGAAGATGGTGAAGGCTTTGACCAGTCCAAGGTTGAGTGTTATGGAGGATCACATCAACAGGCTCCAAATGGAAACCAAAACAGAAGCTCCTCTCAAGCCCATGTTTCTCAACAAGGAATGGGATTTGATTGGAGTGATCAAGCTGAGGAAGCCTGTCAGAATCAAGCTCTTATGGCAGAAGTATCTGATATTCCCACTGAGGTACAATCTAAACTCTGTTCTCAAGCTTGCATTGATGCTGTTAAAAGATATAGGGATCACAATCAGAGTATGTGTGATGACCTTAAGAGGCTAGAGAAAGATGTGAAAGATTATGTTAGGATTGTAGAAAGGTTTGAGGAACAGATTAGAGCTTTTCAAGCTAATGAACTTCAACACCACTATGATACTAACTATTGGAAGTGGGAGAAGAATGAGTATGAGATTAAGCTGAAAGTGTCTGGGGAGGAGAATGAGAAATTAAAAGAAGAGCTTGAGAAGGTTAAACTTGATGTTGAAAAGTAGGGATAGGGTACAATGGATACCATCATTAAGGCTCAAATCCATGGATACCTGTGCTTCTAAAACCATGGATACCATCATTAAGGCTCAAATCCATGACAAGATGAAAGTAGGGATAGGGTACAATGCCACACCTCCACCCTACAATAACAACTACATACCTCCCAAGTCTGATTTGTTAGAGACCAAGGATAGAAAGGAACCTGAATTAAAGATTAATATAGATCCTTGTGAAAAAGAAATAGTTGTTGAGGATGAGACTGACAAAGTAGACTCTGATGAGGAATGTGAGAGTCCATGTGTCAAGAACACTGAGATCAAATGGACTGAAAAGGAAAAGGGAGTCCAGTACAAACAGACCACAGTTGTGGCTCCCAATACCTGTAAACATTGTTCTTGTAAGAAATCTCAAGAGCTCAAGCCCCAAAAACATGATAATCAGAGGGGAAATCAAAGGAACTGGAATAACCAGTGGGCTATGAGACAAGGAGTTGATCTGAACAGAATCAACAGGCCAAAACCTTGTTTCATCTGTGGTAAGCTAAATCACTTAGCCAAACACTGTTATTTCAATCCAGTTAACCAAAGGTTTAATGCTCAAAGATATTTTCAAAAACCTGGTGGTTACAGAAAGAGTGGGGGAAATAAAAAGTCTGTGAGGAAAGTTGTGGCAAAGAAACTAGTTAAAACTAACAGCCACATGAAAAAGGCAGAAACAGAGTGTGTTAGAGTATGGATGCCCAAAGGTACTAATGAAAATACTGCCAACTCAGTTAGTACTGCTAACAATGTTAGTACTGCAGGAAGCAATAATGTTGCTAGCAGTGCTAGTACTGCTAACACAGTTAGTACTTCTTCATCAATTAATACTGCTTCTAGTGTTAGTACTGCTAAGTTAGTTAATACTGCTGAGAAGGCTAGTACTTCTGGAAGCAATGTTAGTGCTGCCAAAGTTAGCACTTCTACATCAGTTAGTTCTGCTTCTAGACCAATCATCAAAACAAAGTACTCAAGCACTGATGTTCCTCACTTTGACAAGCTCATCAAAACAGAATGTAAGTATTTTGATGATCAAGGGAGACCCAAGACCACTATGGCTTGGGTCCTTAACAAAAACTAATTGATTTATCAGATGTGCAGGGCAGCCAACAGCTTATGGGGAGAAGCATTTGGCATGTTGACAGTGGTTGCTCTAGGCACATGACAGGTAACATGGCCTGCCTTCAATATTTCCAATGAATTGATGGAGGACATGCTACTTTTGAAAATAATCCTGCAGAAGGTAAGAGAAGTGGTAAAAGTGATGTGTAAGTTGACATTTGAGGATTTGACAAGTGATGCACAGTGCAGAGTTACTACTGCCTGTGTTCTAGTAGTTAATACTGCTTGTGCAGTTAATACTGCTCAGTAGTTAATACTGCTCAGTAGTTAATACTGCTAGTGTAGTTAATACTGCTCAGTAGTTAATACTGCTCAGTAGTTAATACTGCTAGTGCAGTTAATACTGCTCAGTAGTTAATACTGCTAGTGTAGTTAATACTGCTCAGTAGTTAATACTGTTCTAGTAGTTAATACTGCTCAGTAGTTAATACTGCTTGTGTAGTTAATACTGCTTTGCAGTTAATACTGCTCAGTAGTTAATACTGCTAGTGCAGTTAATACTGCTAGTGTAGTTAATACTGCTCAGTAGTTAATACTGTTCTAGTAGTTAATACTGCTCAGTAGTTAATACTGCTAGTGCAGTTAATACTGCTAGTGTAGTTAATACTGCTAGGTAGTTAATACTGCTTGGTAGTTAATACTGCTGGGTAGTTAATACTGCTTGGTAGTTAATACTGCTAGGTAGTTAATACTGCTTGATAGTCAATACTGCTTGGTAGTTAATACTGCTAGGTAGTTAATACTGCTAGGTAGTTAATACTGCTTGGTAGTTAATACTGCTAGGTAGTTAATACTGCTAGGTAGTTAATACTGCTTATGTAGTTAATACTGCTAGGTAGTTAATACTGCTAGGTAGTTAATACTGCTTGGTAGTTAATACTGCTAGGTAGTTAATACTGCTAGGTAGTTAATACTGCTTATGTCGTTAATACTGCTTTTAATAATCTAGGGCATATAAATACCCCTGTTTGCCCGCCCAAGTTCATAACGACTCTTCGCATTTACTTCTTCTCTCTCGTTCTAACCTAGTCTCCCCAGAATCTTTGTGTTTTTCTTTCAAGAATCCTCAGGAATCATGGAGTTTGTGGATGAGCACAATGAAATAGCCATGCTTCAGAAGCCGAAACAAGCTGCGGGATTCCACGATATAGTCGATTTTCTCAAATCCTCGCACATCTCATATGCCCTAACGGTGAGCCCAACAATCTATATCGAACATCAGACACAATTTTGGGAGAATGCCACTGTTAGTGTCGAAGAAGGGCAGAAAACCATTCGAACAAGGGTTTGTGATAAACCCTTGAAAGTCACTGAAGAGGTTATTCGCATCTCTCTTCAGTTGAATGATGCTTCAGGTATATCTTCTATTCCTAATGAAGAACTCTTTTCTACTTTACAAAGAATGGGGTATGAAGGTCCCATTGGTGTTTTTAAATTCTACAAGTCAAAATTTTTCAACCAATGGAGATTTCTTGTTCATACCCTGATGCACTGTATTTCCAAGAAAACTACTGGATGGAGTGAGTTCAGCAGTCCCATTGCATATGCCTTGGTCTGCTTATCCACTGCCAGAAAGTACAATTTTTCAGCAATGATCTTTAATGATCTTGTATCAAACTTGGAATCCAAAAAGAGCTTTTTCATGTATCCAAGGTTTGTGCAAGAAGTTCTTAACAAGGAATTGATGGACTTACCTCAGTTTACTGAGGTATATGTACCCAAATCCCCTAAAGGGAAGGTTTTTTCAAATATGAAAAGACTTCCTAGGGACTCGGAAGGAGTTGACACACCATTGTTCTCTACAATGATGGTTGTGTCCCACCCCTCTGAAGGTATGGCATCAGGATCAAGGCCCTCATTAGATCAACCCACTGATGACCAATCCCAACCTTCCATCTCAAAAGACATCCCTCAGTCCATTCTTGAACAACCAACTCCCACAATCACCAAAAGGTTTCAAAGAAGAAAGGTGCACAAGGTTCCTTCCCTTGATGTACCTACTCAGAGCCCTAAGCCTTTAAGCCCTCAGTTGGAGCATTCTCCAATTGAGAATATCAACAGGGAAACCACAGGGGTGTCTCCCAACCCCAAGAAGGTGGTCTCTAAGGAGAAGGATGACCATATGGGTGCTAAGGCTGCCACTACTTCTGCTAGCACAGAGAAGGACAGTGGTAACATAACTAAGACCTTCCCCATGGCAACTCTAAATGAGAAATCATTAGGAGGACCCAGGTGCCAAGAAACCAAGGGGGCAGGTAGTGCTTCTGCTAGGCAGAAGGCTTCTGCTAAAACTTCCAGTGATCCTTTAAAGAAGGTAAACACTTCTAAACAAGGTGAGGATAGATATAACTATGAGGAATTGATGGAAACCATAGGGAATATCAACTTGGATGTTATGGCACAAAAGAAAGAGATTGAGCAACTGAAGACTGTGGTCACCTACCAACAGTCTCAAATTGAGAAGCTCAAAAAGATGGTCACCAAGTTGCTGCACAAAAAGAAAAAGGCCCAATTTGTGCTGAGAAGAAGAACTTCAACTGATGATGCTCCCAAAAAGGGGGAGTCAGAGTCAGAAGCAGATCTGAAAATGAAGGGTCCACAAATTGAGGGGGAGACTGTTCACATGAAAACTGAGATGGAAATGGATTATGCACAGGTGAAGGGGGAGTCCAGTGCACAGAACAAGGGGGAGACAGAAAAGGTGGAGGAGATGATTAAAGAAGCAGAAACTTCAAAAGCAGCAGAAACCACAGCAGCAGAAACTGTTAATGCTGCTGAGTTTGAACAAGCAGCAGAAACAGTTAATGCTGCTGAAGACCTAACAGAGAAAGAACCTGAAACTGAAGTAGCAGCAGAAACTGTTAATGCTGCTGACTCTAAGCAAGCAGCAGAAACAGTTAATGCTGCTCAATCTACAAAGAAAGCAGAAACAGTAACAGAGAAGCTTACAGTAGAAGAAGTGGAGGTTGCAGAGGCTTTAATCAAAGCCAAGAATGATACACCTCCAACTGCCAAGAAACAGGAAGAACCTAAGGATGCAAAGATGGTTTTCAGCAGAAAGAGAACAAAGTCTGTGGCCACTAAAAAGAAGTGTGTAAAGAAGCAAAAGATAGAACCTGTTGAGAAGCCAGTGGTAGAAGAAAGAGAAAAGGAAGAAGTTGCCAAGGATGAAGGACAAGGAGATAGCAAGACAGGTCAATCCAGTAAGGCACAATCACTTAGCAATGAACAGTGTGACTTGTACATCACTATGGTTGATACTGAACCAATAAAAGTGACTCCATTAGACTCAAAGCCTCCTGAAATCAGTCACTGGGATACATTGATAGATGAAAGAAAGGAGTATATCAGACTCAAGAGAGCTGATGGGCAGTTTGAAGTCTACAGAACATGGGGGCAAGCCATAAGAAGATGCTCAAGATCTGACCTGGAAGAGATGTTCAAAGTAGGCATGCAGATCTATGGCAACATGTTGACAGAAAGAGGTATGTCTATCACAAAGATGGTGTTAGAATACCTATGCCTAATGTTCAGACCAGAAGTAGTTCAGCACATAACAGCAAGACCTTTTCAAGCAGTAACCAACTGGATGCTCTATGAAAATTGTGGAGTGTATGTCATATCAATTGACAACACATATCAGGAGTATTATCTGGTGGATCAAATATATAATCACAGCATGAAAAGACTGAAAAGGATGCTACATGTAAAGTTGGTCTGCAACAAAGACTCTGCTATGGGAAGATTCTTGGTAAGGAGGATTGCAAATCAGAGTCTAGGTCTAAGTCCTAATCTGTGTGTACATGATGACTAAGTTTTGGAAGCATCATCTGAAGAACTTGACTTCTTTTCCTAAAAGTCAAGTTAGGGGGAGATTGTTGGGAACTGAAGATATGCCAAGTATGGTTAGTACTGCTAAGTCTACATTACTACTGCCAGGTCTTCGTTACTACTGCTGGGCAAGATTACTACTGCTAGACGAAGTTAGTACTGCTCGACCAAGTTACTACTGCTAGACGTGGTTAATACTGCTGAGCTGAGTTACTACTGCTTGAAGACTGTGAAGGTTAATACTGCTGAAGGTTGTTAATGCTGCTGAGCCAAATCATCATTAATGCTGCTGAGCCAAATCATCGTTAATACTGCTGACTTGATAAGTTTGGGATGCGATGCTTTTGGAGACAAATAAGGAATTGATCAAGATATGTTTAACGAAGATTCAGAAGATCAATTTACTTTTGATAGTTATCTTGTAATTACTTTTGTATAAATAGTATTGATAGATAGCTATTAGAAAAAAATGAAATTTATACGAGTGAAATAGAATTTGATATTCATTCAAGAGTGAATTAACCTCAAGATCATAGATCCTATTTCTAGAGAAGTAGAAATCGTCTTGTTGAGCCTGTTCAACAAGATTGAGGTTTGGTGTAAAACTTGTAAGTAATAACTGTTTGATATATATACAGTTTATTGAATTTCTATTGATTGTTCTTTAATTGATTTAGAGTTCTATTCCGCAAGATTCTCTAAATTCTGTTTCTAAGAAGTTTAATTCTTGTTAAGAATCGATCCTGACACAAAATCCAGGATCCGCTCCATTCGTCCATAACCCTGGCTCAGCTCCGTTCGTCCGCAATCCAGGACCAGGTCCATTCATGCAGAACCAACAGCAATGAACGTTCAATCTAAATCCCCAGTTCGGGACGGTTCCTCCTCAGTATATAAGGCCGCCTCCCATGCAGAATGGACCTCAGCCATTTCAGAATGGGTCGCTGCCATATTTTGTCCCTTTCAACGGTGACGCCAATGGCTCGCCGTACGGCAATGGCACCAGTTCGGGGGTTGATCCGTTGGCAGGTGCAAATCCCGACCCTAATGACCCCGTCGCCCAGCGGTTGAAAATGCTAGAAGATCAGAACGAGCGCGTCCTGTCTTTGCTCGCTAAGCTGCCAGGGGCAGCCGTGCCCGTCGACGTCGAGCCTCGTTCGGGGTATCAGCCGTCGCCTTTCATCGATAAGATCGCGACCGTCGACGTCCCGAAGAAGTATAATATCCCCGCCTTCACGCCCAAGTATTCGGGGATAACCGATCCGACGGAGCACATCGCGCAATATAAGCAGCTAATGTGGACGATCTCGATCCCTCAAATGTATCAAGAAGTCTGCATGTGCAAAAGTTTCGGGGCGACCCTCACAGGTCCTGCCCTCCAATGGTTGATCAACCTCAAACCCAAATCCATCGGGTCGTTCGCTGAGTTGGTCAACCAGTTCTCCCAGCAATTCGCCAGTAGCTGCAAGATGGAGAAACAAACCAGCGACCTGTATTATGTCGTGCAGAAAGCCGATGAATCTATTCGAAGCTATTTCAATAGGTTCAACGCAGAAATGATCAGTGTATGCAACTGCGACGTCAAGACCGCGATCGAAGCCTACAAGCGTGGTTTAGACGACAATTCGGGTCTATACACCAATCTGACCAAGTATCCCCCGGAGAATTTCAAAGACGTCCGAGCCAGAACCCTTGCTTATATGAGGGTAGAAGATGATGCTGCCTTTCGTCGTAAGCACACCGACGACAAGAGGTTGCTTGGTGTTAAGAAGCCAAAATTCAAAATAAAGGCAGCATCCAAGTCAGAGCCTATGCGACAAATCTCGAACGTCCGGTTCAAGACGAAAGCAGAATCCAAGACCGCGACCAAATTCCCTCAGTACCCTAAGGTATCCTCTTACGGATTCAAAGGGACTACTAAGGACTTAGTCGAGGCTCTGAAAACCGTCAAGGCGACCATCCGGTGGCCAAAGAAATCCGAGCAAGATGACGATAAGAAATACAAATCGAAGTGGTGTGACTTCCACATCGACCACGGTCACATAACAGACGATTGCATAGCTCTCAAAAAGGAGCTGGCATATCATGTCGCGAAAGGCAATCTCAAGAGTATCATCGACGATGTCGTTACTCCAGCTAACGACGCTCGACCGCCGACCCCCGATCACACGAAGGTCGTCAATTGCATAACTGGTGGGTCTGACGTATGTGGTGTGACGTACTCTACGGCCAAACGTCACGCCAGTCAAGCACCAGACGATCGACCCATCCCGCGCTCATCTAGACCCAAAGGAGATCTGGAATTAGAAACCATGAAAATCATGTTCGACCAAGATGACCTCGGTGATTCGTATCGCAAGCATCATGACGGGTTGATCATTCAACTCACGATTGGCAATTGTTTAACCCGGCAAGTCTTGATCGATGGAGGCAGTTCAGCGAACGTCATCTTTCTTGATACCATCAAGGCCATGGGAATCGATCGATCGGAAATCACCCGACGCTCGACAACCTTGGTCGGTTTCGATGGAGATGCGATGAGCACCTTTAGGGTGCGTTTGGTAGGGTGGACAGCATAGGACAGGACAGGACAGGACACACCTGTCCCATGTTTGGTGCGACCAAATGTAGAACTAAGTGGAACCATCATGGGACAAGGGTGTTCTATGCTTACCCCCTAGAACTAAGTGGAACAAGGATTTTTTGACAAATATACCCCTTCTTCTTCTTTCTTTCCCACCACCACCACCACCCCCGCCACCGCCGCCGCCGTCGCCGCCACCACCACCACCACCGCCACCGCCACCGCCACCACCACCACCGCCACCGCCACCACCGCCACCGCCACCACCACCACCACCGCCGTCGCCGCCACCACCACCGCCGTCGCCGCCACCGCCACCACCACCACCACCACCGCCGTCGCCGCCACCACCACCACCACCCACGCCACCGCCGTCGCCGCCACCACCACCACCACCGCCACCGCCACCGCCACCACCGCCACCGCCACCGCCACCACCACCACCGCCGTCGCCGCCACCACCACCACCACCACCGTCGTCGCCGCCACCACCACCACCACCACCGCCGCCACTGCCACCGCCACCACCGCCACCGCCGTCGCCGCCACCACCACCCCCACCACCACCACCGTCGTCGCCACCACCACCACCACCACCGCCACCACCACCACCGTCGTCGCCGCCACCACCACCATTGTCGCCGCCACCACCACCACCACCACCGCCACCGCCACCGTCGCCGCCACCGCCACCACCACTGCCATCGCCGTCGCCGTCGCCGCCACCACCACCGCCACCACCGCCGTCGCCACCGCCACCGCCACCACCACTAAACAAATCACTAGGGGTAAATGGGTCATTTAACTGGTCATGTTCTATCCTGTCCAGTCCTATTTATGTGTTACCAAACACTGAACAGCTGTCCTGTCCTGTTCTGTCCTGTCCCGTCCTGTCCTGTCCTGTCCTGTCCCGTCCTGTCTGCATACCAAACGCACCCTTAGAGAGATCATCTTACCCGTCTATGAAGGAGGAATCAACAAGCAGACAAAGTTCAGCGTCATCGATTGTGCATCGGCCTATAACATCATCTTAGGTCGACCATGGATCCATGAAATGAAAGTCGTTCCCTCAACATATCATCAGACCATGAAGTTCCCTACGCCGTGGGGAGTCCAAAAAATCAAAAGTGAGCCGAAAGTCGCCCGTGACTGCTATAAGACCACCCTGAAGCCGTGGAAATAGACCGTCTAGCAATCACGGGTTGAGGAAGTCATCCTGAACCAAAGCGAGCCTGGTCATAAGGTCTTGACAGGTTCGTCCTACTATCCCTACCTTAGAGACAAACTAATGTCTTTTTACAGAAACATACCAGCTTACTTTGCATGGTCGCACGAAGACATAGTTGACGTAGACCTTGACATCGATTCCTAAAAACTCAGTGTCGACCCATCATTTAAACCTATTTGCTCCTGAAAGGAATAAGGTGATAAATGACGAGGGGCAGATACACCCCTTAAAACAAGAAAAATCAGAGAAGGTATTTTTTCCTAAATCATTTTCCTTCTTTCATACGATTTTCCATCATGACGATTGCTGACTTAAGCATCGGAGGGTCGTTGGCTAGCCAACGACCAACCTCTGACATTATTTTATCGCAGGATCGTACGACATAAGTTACTAAGTCTATCACATGACATCAGTACACTTTCGCAGGATCGCACGACATAAGCGATCGAGTCTATGACTTGATTATTCTATCGAAGGAACACATGATTCAAAATTTCATCGTACGATCTTGTTGAACGATCGAAAGGTCTAAATAATCCCTCAATCTAAGTTTCTTAACTTAGAAAAGTTTCATGTTATGAATGAATGTTGTGATCGCATGTGCTTATGTATGCCAACATTATTTAAAAAGTCTTATGACTTATGTATTACGATGGGTGCCTAAGTCGCACGCTTTCCTGTTCATTCTATACTTGGTGAATTTCACAATTGATGCTGTATGTGTTCACGGAATGTACAAAACACAAGTTCAAAAGAAATTTAAAGTTTCATTCATTGAACACACTGTCATTTACATCCTAAATAAACTCGACCACCAACGGTCGAGCATCTGGAAACAAAAATAAACAAAGATATTGTCTAAAGCTGGGGAGTGTCGGTCACATCCTTGCCTGACGTCTCGCCCTGGGGACCTTCCTCCCCCTCAACCTCCTTCCCATCGTCCGAATCAAGATCTCTCTCGGTCCCGACTTCCATGTAGAAGAGATCCAACTCGTCCGACGCCAAGGCTAGGGGATTCTTACCCAATAGGTGGCGTCGTATGATCTCCGCACGCGCAGTAAGTCGAGCAAAAGAAAAAATAGACTTAACCTCATCCTTCAGCTACTCGACTTCTTTTTCCAAGTTCGCCACCTTAGACTTGGACTCCTCGACTTCTTTCTCCTTCACAGCCAAGGACTCCTTTGTCCTGTCCAACTCCTTTCTTTGGTGTTTGTAGCTGTTAATGCCTCCCATAAAAGTTGATTAACGGTCGTAACGGTTTTTGGAAATCAATGCTCTTGATGATCTTTGTCGGTTATAACCGTTTAATCATTAATGATGGTGAACCTGCATTAAATAGACAAAAGATAACAGCTATGTCGTATGTTAAGTAATCGTGGTCCTAAGGTATCTATCGACAGTCGTGTGAGTTTAGCAGAGTTATGGTCGAGTGTCATGAATAACTCTCGACTTAAACTCAGGTATGACGATAGGGATATGGAGTGTGCATGATCGTTAGGACCTTATCTTAATACAAGATATGTCGTGTAATATGTGTCTTGCCTTTTTCTGTCGTGGTCGTGACTTGTAAATTTTTACCCAAATAGTGTGCCCCCAAAATTTAAAATGAAGTGGCAAATTCAAATTCTGAATTTTAAATTCTTGTCAGAAAATATCTTGTGTCATGACACGTGTCGATGCACGTTCCAGTTGCCTGGGAACTGAATCGGTTCAATTCCAACTGAACTAATTACGCGGGAAGTCGAATAGTGGATAAGACTGTGACGTCATGATGACGCACGTCTATGTTTGACAGCTGTAGATGCCATAAATGGATAATTCGGTGGGGCTTTCGAAAAGGGTGAGGGCACGTGTCGATCATCGATCGACTCTTCCTGACATCGCCCTTTGCATAAATAGCGATCTGCAGCGGATCCTTTCCATTTTTACACTTTAGAATTTCTTTCAATGGAAAATTCTTTCAGATTTCTCGTATCCTTTCTGCGAATTTGCTCCAAAATATGCAAAAATCGAATCGTTTCCATAATCGAGGTTTAGAACTCCTTTTAAGGTACGACATTCCTCCCTTCTTTATATGCGCCGTAAGTCCCTTGCCAGAAAACCCAGAAAGTTTTGGGATATCTTAGAACTTTCGGACTTAAAAATTGGCCCATAGGTTTAGAAATGTCGACTGAGCCGGCGAGTTCTATTCGAGATCAAGGCAATCTTGATTCTCTTAGGTCACTAGCATAGATTCCTGTAGGGATTAAGTTTTATAGAGCTGGTCAGGTCCGACCAGATATGTGCCCAAGGGGATACTTCATGATATACGAGTATCCGTTCAAGATTGGTTTCAAATGGCCATACTCTCCTCTGTCCAAGTTATTCATGACAGAGTTCGACATGGCACCAGGACAGTTAATGCCTCAGTTCTGGCGAGTCATTCAAGTCATTGAGCGACTTACCAAGGATTGGGAGTCGCCTCTGAATGTAAACGACCTCCTCACGGCCTACCAGGTCAAGACGGATGGAAACCATCGTTACAGCCTCTTTTCGAGGCATAGAGGCGATCGCACCTTGGTCCTGAAAACTGCGGTTAACGACCGTAAGTGGAAGGCTAGGTACGCGTTTGTGCGTGTAGCGACGCTGGATTCAGAGAGCGACTGGATTAGGGCTGGTTGGAATACGACGGGTAAGGTTTTGAAAGTGTTGTCGTACATTTTGTATTGGAATATCGACTTGTTTCTAACTGTTTCTTTTCTTTTTACGTCGACAGATATCAGGTTCGAGGACGTGAAGCCCAACAACGACTCTCAAGCTAAGATCGACAGGTTGTTGGAGTTTAGTGTTAGCGATCGATTCTTCTTTACACGACATCTCGTGGACGAGGAGGACGAGGAGGACGTGGTCCTTATCGAGCCCCCAGGAATCGAGGGTGGGGAGAATCGAGAGGAAGAGAAGGAAGGAGAGGAAGGAGAAGCAGAGGAGTCAAGAGAAGAAAAAGTGGAGATGACTGGTAAGTGCACGTCTATTCCCTTACGTGATCTTTCTTCTATTGTCTCATCGTATAATGCTCTTTTCTTTTCTCATTTTCAGGAGAATCGCCTACGAAGTTATCGTCTGTGGCTTCCAAGAGGGCGGTCCAATCTGAGTTAGCCCGTAAGGCCCGGGAGAAGAGGAAGGCGACCTCGACCGTCGGGTCGGGGATTTTGAAGAGGACCAGGATGACGGTCCCGAAGGAACCGTCTTCGAAGGCGGGCGACACGTCGAGGGTCGTCACTCCCGAGAAGACGAAGGTGTCGATCGCATCTCCTGAGAAGACGAAGACGTCTTCTGATACGATTGATGTGACACCAGTTAGCTCAGCGCCCCCGGCGACAATGTCGATGCCACCGTCTGTCACGTCGGCCCCTTTGTCTGCTGACAAGGGAAAAAGTCACTCGGAAGGGGGAACTGAAGTCACGACGGTCAACTGGGGAAATATCAGCTCCCGTCTTTCAGGGAGCGTTTTCAGGGGGTGTCGATCGACGACACGGGGTCCCGCGTCGCTGGACTCACGTTCATGGTAAGTGTTCGGAACTCGCCTTTTAGTTTTTTGTAGCTTTTTTCGGGTGTTTATTAACTCATGTCTTTGTGTTTTAGGCGTTCCAATCTTCCCTCGCCTTGTATTCCGAAATGGAAAAGACAAGGCGTCTAGTGCCCACAGCTCTCGAAAGAGAGAAGGCGACACTAGAAAAGGAGAAAGTTGCCCTGGCCCGTGTCGAGGCCTTGTCCGTGCGACTCGACGACGTTCAGAATGACCTGGAGGTCATTGAACGTGAGGAGGATGAGGCGAACATCCGTCTTAAGCAGGCTCTGGACCTGATAGTCGATTTGAGGGCCGAGCTGGATAGGACTAAGGATTCTTTGGCTGCGAGTGAAAAAGAAGCCAAAGATTCTCAGTCCAGGGTGCTGGAGCTAAAGGATGAGTTGAAGTCCGTTTTTGCTCTTGCTCGATTGACTGCTCGGACTGCGATCATGCGACAACATCTGGCGGGCAGAAATCCCCTTGCTTCTGCGTCTGATGAGCTGGCCTTCTATCTGTCGAATGTTGGATCCGAGAGGGACCTCGACTCTGACCATGATAAGGAGGTCAAAGAGGCAGCAGAGGAGGATGAGATCTTCAAGGGCAAAACCTCTGGTCCTACGACGGCTGACGATCCGCCCCAGTCTTAGATTGATATAAGTTTTTTTTGTTTGTTCTTGTTAATGATCGACCGTTGGGGGTCGAATCTTACCGATGTAATCGTTCTACTTATCAAATATGAATGGTTTTTTTTGGAACTTACGTTTTACTTTGTCGATTAGTTCACATTTATATTGTAAGTAAATAACGAGTACAATACCAATCATGCGATCATCAAATAAACACAAGTCGCGTAGATCAAATATAGGCACTTGCGACAGAGGCAATCATCCATAGTATGATGATTTTTCTAAGTTAAAAACTTAGATCGTGAGATCTTTGGACCCTGTGGTCGTGAAATCAAGTCGTGCAATAGAATTGGTTACTTATGTCGTGCGATCCTGCGAGATCGTGAGATCTTTGGACTCTGTGGTCGTGCAATCAAGTCGTGCAATAGACTTGGTTACTTATGTCGTACGATCCTGCGATGAAACAATGTCAGAGTTTGGTCATTGGCTAACCAATGGCCCTTCGATGCTTAAGTTAGTAATCGTCGTGATAAAAAAGTCGTATGAAAAAAAGACTTAGTAGAAATACCTTTTCAGATGTGTTACATTCCAACTACGTGGAATGTCTTGATTGTCGAGGGTTTGAAGCCTATAAGCACCTTTACCCACGACTTCCGAGATACGATATGGACCTTCCCATTTGGTGGAAAGTTTACCTGCGTTGGGCTCTTGAGTGTTTTGGAACATTCGTCGGAGGACGTAGTCGCCTTCTTGGAAGACTTTAGCCTTGACGTTCTTGTTGAAATGTCGCTCAACCGCTTGCCGTTGTGATGCCATTCTGATCAGTGCTGATTCTCTAAGTTCTTCAAGGGCGTCGAGGTCGTAACTTAGATCCACCAAGTTATGGTCGACAGAAGTATGCCTCGAAGTTGGGAGCTGGACCTCGACCGGTAATACTGCTTGACATCCGTAGACCAAATAGAAAGGTGTTTGTCCTGTGGACGTGCGTGGTGTCGTGCGATTTTCCCACAGGACTGAAGGGAGTTCTTCGACCCACTTTCCTTTCGCGACTTTCAATCTTTTCTTGATCGAAGCAATGATGGTTTTATTACTCGACTCTGCAAGTCCATTCGCCTGAGGGTACCTAGGTGTCGAGGTCGTCAGTTTGATATTGCGGTGTTAGCAGAACTGTCGAGTCATGTTTCTTATGAACTGGGATCCGTTGTCGCAGACAATTTCGGATGGAATCCCAAATCTGCATATAATGTTAGTTTGAATAAAAGAGACGACCTCTTTATCCCGGACTTGGGAAAAGGCGGCTGCTTCTATCCATTTAGAAAATTAATTTGTAAGTACGAGAAGAAATACCTTTTGCCCGGGGGCAGGTGGTAACTTGCCGACAATATCCATTCCCCATCTCATGAAGGGCCAAGGGATTAGTGTCGAGTGTAAGGGTTCAGAAGGTTTGTGTGACGTACCTGAATGTCATTGACAAGCATCGCAGTTTGGACATACCTGACAGCGTCTTGTCATAGTGTTGGCTAAAAATAACCTTGTCGAGAGATACGATTGGCTAGACTGCGACCTCGTGAATGGTTGCCACATTCTCCGTCATGCATCTCTTGAAGGATCTTTTGGACTTGACTTTTGTTGATAACACATGTTAGGTTCAAGCTTGTCGATGATCGTCGATATAGTCTATTTCCGATCACGACATACTTAGATGCCTTAAACCTGGTCTTCCGAGCTTCCATCTTGTCTTCAGGGAGTTGGTTGTGCATTAGGAAATTTCTGATGTTGCACGACCAATCATCTTCTTCAACTTCGATCTGGATGACGTCGTCATTCTCGATGGATGGTGTCGCCAGGTGGATCATAGGAATGTTGTCGAATAAAGGTTTGCTGAGTGCAGATCCAAGGTTTGCTAAAGCGTCGGCCTGAGTATTTTGATCTCTTGGAATCTGTTCAGTTAAGAATGGCTTAAAAATTTCTGATTTTGCTTTTGCCACCTTCAGGTATGTTGTCATCTTTGAATCTTTGGCCGCGAATTCCCCGTTCATCTGGTTTACAACTAAGAGAGAATCGCTCTTGACATGTAGCGTGGTTGCCCCCAAGTCGTGTGCCATGTTCATTCCCACGATCAGGGCTTCGTACTCGGCTCCGTTGTTGGTAGTTTTAAAGTCACATCGTACGTAATACACCATATTGCCCCCCAGTGGCGACTTTAAGACGATGCCTAGTCCTGATCCTCTAATGTTGGATGATCCATCAACATGTAGAGTCCAAGGTACGTCGTCGTGAGTCGCCACAGTGAGCGTATCGAGTTCTGATTCTTTCTCCAGTTCAGGACTGAAGTCGGCGATGAAATCTGCCAATGCTTGTGATTTGATCGTTGTCCTGGGCTTAAAGTCGATGTCGTAACTACTGAGGTATATGCTCCATTTCGTCAATATACACCTCCATCATGTCGCCAAGGTGATCTTTGAACATGTTGGTAGAGCCTGCATTTTTTAAACCAAAAGGCATAACTTTATAGCAATAAATACCTCGATCTGTCATGAAGGTGGTTTTTTCTTGGTCCTCGACATGCATCAGGATCTGGTTGTATCCGGAATAAGCATCCATGAACGTCAAGAGTTCATGTAATGCTGTCGCGTCGACCATGTCATCGATGTGTGGTAGTGGAAATGGGTCCTTCGGACTGGCTTTGTTGAGATCTGTAAAGTCGGTATAGACTCTCCACTTGCCATTCTTCTTTTATACGACCACGACATTTGCAAGCCAGTCGGGGTACTTCACTTCTCGTGTCTATCCCGTCTTGAGGAGGTTGTTGACCTCGTCATTGATTACCTAATTCCGTTCAGGAGCAAATTTTCGTCGCTTCTGCTTGATAGGTTTGAAAGACGGGTCGACGTTGAGCTTATGGGAAATAACGTCGGGGTCTATACCAAGCATGTCTTCGTGCGACCAGGCAAAACAGTCGGCATGTTCCTGCAAAAAATATATTAACTTTTCCTTAAGGCAAGGGTCAAGAGATGAACCTACAAAGACGATTTGGTCAAGCTTGCTCTGGTCCAGGACAACTCCCTCCAGGCGATAGTCGCCGGCTATTCCAGGAGCATCCTGGTCCTGTAATTGCTAGATGGTCTGCTTTTGCGGTTTCAGGGTCGTCTTGTAGCAGTCGCGAGCGACTTTCGGCTCGCTTTTGATCTCCTGGACTCCCCATGGCGTAGGGAACTTCATCGTCTGATGATATGGTGAGGGGACGGCTTTCATGTCATGGATCCATGGTCGACCTAGGATGACGTTGTAGGCCGACGAGCAACCGATGACATTGAACTTCGTCTGCTTGTTGATCCCTCGGGCGTAGATAGGAAGAGTAATTTCTCCAAAGGTATTTGTCGCGTCTTCGTTGAAACCTACCAAGGTTGTCGAGCGTCGGGTAATTTCCGATCGATCGATTCCCATGGCCTTGATGGTGTCGAGGAAGATGACGTTCGCTGAGCTGCCTCCGTCGACCAAGACTCGTCTGGTCAGACAATTACCAATCATGAGTTGAATGATCAACCCATCATGATGTTTCTGATGCGAGTCGCCGAGGTCGTCATGGTCGAACGTAATCTTCATGGCTTGTAACTCTAGATCTCCTTTTGGTCTTGACGAGCGGGGGATAGGTTGATCGTCTGGTCCCCGGCTGGAATGTCGTTTAGCTGCGGAATACGTCAGACCGCAAACATCAGACCCACCAGTTATGCAGTTTACGACCTTTGCATGATCGGGGCATGGCGGTCGAACGTCGTTAACTGGAGTAGCGTCGTTGTCGATGATATCTTTGAGATGGCCCTTCGGGGCGTAGTTTGCTAACTCTTTTTTAAGGGCTATGCAATCGTCCGTCATATGACCATGATCATTGTGGAAATCGCACAACTTCGATTTGTCTTTCTTGTCGTCATCTCTGTCGATCTTCTTCGGCCATCGGATGGTCGTCTGAACGGTTTTCAAGGCCTCGACCAAATCCTTGGAAGTTCCTTTGAATCCGTAGGAGGATATCTTAGGATATTGAGGAAATTTGGTCGCAGTCGTGGTCTTCTTTTTCTCGAATCGGACATTCAAAATCTGCCGTACGGGTTCTGATTTAGGCACCGCCTTGGTCTTAAATTCTGATTTTTTACACTCAGTGGCCTTTTGTCGTCAGAATACTTCCGACGAAAGGCAGCATCGTCTTCTACCCTCATGTAAGTTAGGGTTCTTGCTCGGACGTCTTCAAAATTCTCTGGAGGATACTTCGTTAAATCAGTGTAAAGACCCAAACTCTCATCTAGACCACGTTTGTAGGCTTCGATCGCGGTCTTGACAATGCAGTTACGGACACTGATCATTTCCGCATTGAATCTGTTGAAGTAACTCCGGATAGATTCACCGGTCTTCTGCACGACGTAGTACAGGTCACTAGTTTGTTTTTCCATCTTGTGACTGCTAGCGAATTGCTGGGAAAATTGATTGACTAACTCAGCGAAGGACCCGATAGATTTAGGCTTGAGGTTAATCAACCATTGGACGGCAGCACCCGTGAGGGTCGCCCCAAAACTTTTGCACATACAAACTTCCTGGTACTGATAGGGGATCGACACAGTCCACATCCGTTGTTTATACTCAGCGACATGTTCTGTGGGATCCGAAATACCAGAATATTTTGGTGTGAAGGTTGGGATACTGTATTTCTTGGGGACATCGACTAGGGCAATCTCGTCGACGAAAGGGGATGCCTGATATGCATTATTTATTTAATGCATATTGTGTCTTTTTCGTATCTTTTTAGATATAATATTTTGCTTTATCCCAACTTTTGAGTCATTTTATTCTCTTATTTTTATCTTTCTTAATCATGGAGCTAAGTAAATGATTTTACTTGTTTTTACAAAATAAAGTGGCTAAAACTTGGGAAAACTGCAGGCAATGTTGTTTCAATGCTACATCATCCGCAACTGACGAGTAAAGATGGAGAATTGGCGTGGAACGAAACTGTTGGAAAAGGCAGCAAACAAACTGGATTTAATTGGCTTAGTTACATGTCAACTAGACTCCTTGGTTTGTAATAATACTAGTACATTGTAACATCTCCTTAGAATAGTATTTGGTACATGAATAGTGTACTAAAATGGTACATGAATAGTGTACTAAAATGGTACATGAATAGTTGCAACATAGTATAGTAGGAAATGTGTTGTGATATTGTCTAGATTGCCACTCCTCTTTTGTATAAATATGAGACTCTAGCATTGTTGTAAGGGAGTTGGATCAGTTCACAAACTGATTTGAATCCATCTTTATGCTTTCTTTAATTTTATGCAAGTTATATTCTTCATCTTCTTCTTCTTTTTATAGTTCATATGCATGAGTTGCTGCAGCATTGCTGACAACATTGCTGCACTTCTTTCTTGCTTTTAATTATTGCATCTTATATTCTTGTCATTTACTTTTACGTCATTTATATTATGTCTTTCATTTCAGTAATTTACATTTATTGCAATTTAATTTAAAGTATGGGTAGCTAATTTTTATAGCTCGGGTGTGAGATTAAAGGGTGAAGTTTTATATATAAAGAATAGTGGGCATCGTTTCTCAATAATGATGTTCACCATTTCATGTTAAGTTTTATAAAGATAAGTTTACTTCTTGACGTTTTGATCACTTTGAAAGTGTTAAAGTGCCATGGCATCAGGAATGAACCATTGATATGCACGTCAATCCGAATGACAAAGAAAGTAAGACTTGGAAGAGCTACTGACAAAGGAATTTGTCATCTCTGTCTTTTCTGGGTTGATTTTGCCCAATAAGTTGGTCCTCGTCATGATGGTAAAAGTGTAGAGTGCGTATAAGGAATGGACCACTCAGAACACGTCAACTTAACAGATATGGGATCAACTTGGAAGAGTGATTTTTAACAAAGTAATTTGTTTATCCATATACTTGGAAGGCATCATTGCACTATTGATAGTCTTGATACATCACCAGGAATGGGTTGTTGAAAGCTAGATTAATAGTATAATGTTGAAGATCCGGAAGGGCATCCTGAAAAGTAGATGGTGAACTTAAGTGTTGAGAGACCAATGCTGTAGCATTGCCACAACATTAGTCTGCTGGAATTTATATTTAGACTTCACCCCAACATCTTACACCCTTGCTTTCTTTATTAATTGTTCAATATAATCTGTGACAAATCCAACAAAAATATTATCTTCGAATTGATCCTTGGAAATCATTTCTTTTATTAGACTTTTATTACGCTTTTACTCCAATCTCTGTGGGAACGATATCTGGTATTTTACCACTTTATTACTTGAAAAGACGACATTAGATCTCGATGTATACTTGCGTTGAGGTTTAATTATCACACGTCTATCGGTGTATTCAAAGCACTGTCAAGTTTTTGGCGCCGTTGCCGGGGATTGGCACGCTAAAAGTCTATAAAAGTATTTTAAAAGATTTGATTTTTCTACCACCTTTGTTGCTTGTCATACATCTTCATGTGTGCACAAGTAATAAATCTTTGAGTTTATCTTTCTGTGAATATAGATTCAATGGGATATTCGTTTGGGCCATATGAAACTGTTTTCTGTGACTTTTGTGGCGGAAATCATTTCACATATCATTGCTCTTCGAACCCTGATTCCAGTTATTTCATGGGAGATAGTAATTGGGATACCTCACACTTTAATGGTTATACTCAATCATGGGAGGATCATCCTAATTTGTTTTTAAATAATCAAAATCATGGCACTTTCACATCACCAACACCTCCCTACCAAGATTGGAGTAACACTTACGCAAATAATTTTGACCAATCTTGGGAGGAACAAGTTGATTTTTCTGAGAGTTTTCAAGGGGATGACTTTAATAACTCATTTTTACCCCCTACAACCTCTTTAGAACAAGTTGAAAACTTCGAATCTCTTGAAACTATGGTGAAAGAGTACACACAAAGAATGGAATTATCTTTTGCCAACATTTCGGCTTATATTGAAGAGATCAACAGACAAAACCAAATTCCTATACCAAGTGATATTGAAAAATCTGAGTGTATTGGTAAGGATGAGGATGAGGTCGATACTTTGGAAAATAGTCAAGAGATGGAAAGTTGTGAGAAGGAACCTGACCATTTAAGCAATCCCTCTTCACTTCAAAATAGTGAAGAGGTGCAACACAATGCCAAGATTGTCATTAACCCCTACTTTGAATCTGTGCAGAAAAAACATATTGTTGCGGATGTTGTAGCAATGTTGTGCAGAAAATTTTCAAGTTGTTTGTGAAAAGGGACGTGATGATCAATCCAAGGACTCGGGAAACTTCATAAAATCAAGTACTTTTGTAGGTGAGGTGGTGTGGAAAACCTTTTGTGGGATGGATTGTTTCCCCATTTGTTCTATTAAAATCTTGTGTCGTGATCAACCAATAAAACACGTGATGAGAAACGTGTACAAGCATAAGTGGAAAGAGAAACACCAAGTTAGGTTGGTGAGTACCATTTGGGCTGAGGAGCATTCTGATGTGCTCCAGCAAATTCCACCATGCCACAATAAGTTGTCAACAAGAGATCCGGTTGTTGAAAAAGAAGAACACCTTGTTAAAAGAAGAAAATGTGGATTCTTGTGCCGAAACATTCATTCCAACCACTTGGTCCATAAACCTACTCTTATGGAGTAGGGCAGGTTCAAATCACTTACCTTAGTCTCCATGTTTTATTTTATTTTATTTTATTTTTGTCTGGGATAGTTTTGCAATTTTTAGGTTTTTATTTTATTTTGCAAGATTACACACATAATAATCATACCTTGTTTTTTGTTCATAGCCCTAATAGTTTTGGAATCATGCCATTCACCTACTTTTGTGTTCTTGTTAGAACTAGCAAATTTCTTCTTGGGGCACAACTTGACTCACACACCCTATATACATTTAGAGAATGATCTAGGCCATCTTTTCAATTTCCAATAGCCACTTGTAGCCTTTATACACCTATGAATTTCAATGTTACAATGAGGACATTGTAAAAGATAAATTTGAGGGTGGGAAGGTTACACCCTAAAAAGAGGGTTACACCTTAAAAGATCACACAAAAGAGCAAAGCTCTAATCTGATAAAGATTATGCAAAAAGATACAAAAAATGTCCCATAGGGGCAAGGTATAAAAAGTCAACAAAAAAAAGAGCACAAAGTGCCAAAAAAAATTAAAAATTTTGTTGAAATTTGCTTGAGAGAAAAGGCTATGTGAGAAAAGATTTGCCAAAAGAGTGACCCCAAAAAGCCCTATTGATTCTAAATGTAGGATGTGTTGAGTCTAACAAAGAGAAGATTAGTGCTAGCTTATGATCCACACACACACTTAGGTTTTAAATGAATGATAAAAGATTTATGAAAAGCTATGAATTCCACGGGGCATGTTCTACATTGTGTGGGCACCTAATGCCATGATCTTGCAAGAAATTTTAAAATTGAGTCAATTTCTTTTTTTAGTCTTTTAGTTGTTTGGGGACAAACAACACTTTAAATTTGAGGGTGTGATATGCATTATTTATTTAATGCATATTGTGTCTTTTTCGTATCTTTTTAGATATAATATTTTGCTTTATCCCAACTTTTGAGTCATTTTATTCTCTTATTTTTATCTTTCTTAATCATGGAGCTAAGTAAATGATTTTACTTGTTTTTACAAAATAAAGTGGCTAAAACTTAGGAAAACTACAGGCAATGTTGTTTCAATGCTACAACATCCGCAGCTGACGAGTAGAGATGGAGAATTGGCGTGGAACGAAACTGTTGGAAAAGGCAGCAAGCAAACTGGATTTAATTGGCTTAGTTACATGTCAACTAGACTCCTTGGTTTGTAATAATACTAGTACATTGTAACATATCCTTAGAATAGTATTTGGTACATGAATAGTGTACTAAAATGGTACATGAATAGTTGCAACATAATATAGTAGGAAATGTGTTGTGATATTGTCTAGATTGTCACTCCTCTTTTGTATAAATATGAGACTCTAGCATTGTTGTAAGGGAGTTGGCTCAGTTCACAAACTGATTTGAATCCATCTTTATGCTTTCTTTAATTTTATGCAAGTTATATTCTTCATCTTCTTCTTCTTTTTATAGTTCATATGCATGAGTTGCTGCAGCATTGCTGACAACATTGCTGCACTTTTTTCTTGCTTTTAATTATTGCATCTTATATTCTTGTCATTTACTTTTACGTCATTTATATTATGTCTTTCATTTCAGTAATTTACATTTATTGCAATTTAATTTAAAGTATGAGTAGCTAATTTTTATAGCTCGGGTGTGAGATTAAAGGGTGAAGTTTTATATATAAAGAATAGTGGGCATCGTTTCTCAATAATGATGTTCACCATTTCATGTTAAGTTTTATAAAGATAAGTTTACTTCTTGACGTTTTGATCACTTTGAAAGTGTTAAAGTGTCATGGCATCAGGAATGAGCCATTGATATGCACGTCAATCCGAATGAAAAAGAAAGTAAGACTTGGAAGAGCTACTGACAAAGGAATTTGTCATCTCTGTCTTTTCTGGGTTGATTTTGCCCAATAAGTTGGTCATCGTCATGATGGAAAAGTGTAGAGTGCGTATCAGGAATGGACCACTCAGAACACGTTAACTTAACAGATATGGGATCAACTTGGAAGAGTGATTTTTAACAAAGTAATTTGTTTATCCATATACTTGGAAGGCATCATTGCACTATTGATAGTCTTGATACATCACCAGGAATGGGTTGTTGAAAGCTAGATTAGTAGTAAAATGTTGAAGATCCGGAAGGGCATCCTGAAAAGTAGATGGTGATTTTAAGTGTTGAGAGACCAATGTTGTAGCATTGCCACATCATTAGTCCGCTAGAATTTATATTTAGACTTCACCCCAACATCTTACACCCTTGCTTTCTTTATTAATTGTTCAATATAATCTGTGACAAATCCAACAAAAATATTATCTTCGAATTGATCCTTGGAAATCATTTCTTTTATTAGACTTTTATTACGCTTTTACTCCAATCTCTGTGGGAACAATATCTGGTATTTTACCACTTTATTACTTGAAAAGACGACATTAGATCTCGATGTATACTTGCGTTGAGGTTTAATTATCACACGTCTATCGGTGTATTCAAAGCACTGTCAATGCCTGAAACCCTGTGCGAGGCTCGACGTCGACGGGTACAGCTGCCCTCGGTAGTTTGGCGAGCAAAGACAGGACGCGTTCATTCTGGTCTTCCAACATCTTCAGTCGCTGAGCGACGGGATCGTCTGAATTGACACCATTAGTCGTGACGGGGACGAATCCAAAATTCGGAAATCCATTTTGTTGGGATGAGTCGGCGGCTTCTCCGTTGAAAGGGAACATCTGTGGCGGGATCGTCGGGATCGGAGCAAAGGACGCCGGGAACTGCATCGGTTGACTCTGAGGGATCGGGACGAGGGTGAACGCTGGGGGTCTTGGCGGCGGCGGAGGCAGAGGTCCCGCCCAAGGCGCACCAAAGAGTGGTCCTGGACGTTTTGTTGTCCGAATGATCCATTCAGGTTTTGGTTCTTTAAGCGCGCGATTTCTTCAGCTTCCTTTCGACTTTGTGCGGCTAGGGCGTCGATGTGATTGCGCGTAGCTTCCAATTCCCAGTGCATCTGGGCGATGATCTGCTCATGATTTCCATGACCTGCCAAATGGAAAACTCCAAGAAACTGTTAGTCGGACGCACGTTTGTCGGAGATTTTCAACAGATGGGGCCCCACGGTGGGCGCCAAACTGTTAATGCCAAAAATCGTCCAAAAATACAATTTAAGGTTGATGTGGAGCTTAACAACTAAAGAAAGGAATCTTTCGACAAACTATGCGACAAAGATAAAAATAAAGAAGACAAGAAGAATTTGGTGACGCGGGAAAAACCTCGACGAGGAAAAAACCCGTAGACGACAGTGAATGTCGTCGATGTACTATGGTCACCAATCTGGGGCAACGTCCTTATGTTTCAAGCATCGAGAATACAAATGATTGCAATACAAATAAAAGAAAGAACTTTATTATAAAATCAATGGTGTATCGTGCGTAAAAACAGTGTGTCGTGTATATGCGTCGCGAGTTGTCTTTCGAGAGAGAATGTTTCTTCGCTTGAAATCTTTCAATATGCAGTAGATGCTCTCGAATTCAGATGTCCCACACTGAGGCTGATACCTTCGTTTATATAGTGTTTGTAGTTGTTAATGCTTCCCATAAAAGTTGAATAACGGTCGTAATGGTTTTTGGAAATCAATGCTCTTGACGATCTTTGTCGGTTATAACCGTTTAATCATTAATGGCGGTGAACCTGCATTAAATAGACAAAAGATAACAACTATGTCGTATGTTAAGTAATTGTGGTCCTAAGGTATCTATCGACGGTCGTGTGAGTTTAGCAGAGTTATGGTTGAGTGTCATGCATAACTCTAGACTTAAACTCAGGTATGACGATAGAGATATCGAGTGTGCATGATCGTTAGGACCTTATCTTAATACAAGATATGCCGTGTAATATGTGTCTTGCCTTTTTCTGTCGTGGTCGTGACTTGTAAATTTTTACCCAAACAGGCGGTACAAGGGCGGCGAGAGTGCCACGACGAGTATGCCATGGGCACTCTCGCAAGTGTCACTCTCGCGGGGTTCAGCTGCACTTGTCGAATTCTCGCAGTACATTTTGGGCGAGAGTGCCCGACGATAGTGACCGGGGCACTCTCGCGGTGGTCATAATCGCCAGTGGTGGGTCTCACTTAAATTCAGCAGCGGGTTGGAAGAACAAGGGGATTCAATCTGATGTGTTTTGGCAGCCGACTTCTTATCCCCTTGGCTACGATTTTTCATCTCTCCCCTTCTCTCCTCATTCATTTCACCCATCCACTTCAAGATTAGAATCATTATTGCAAAAGTTAGGGTTTCCATCCTCATTAATTGAAAGGAACTCAACCACTTCAAGTGTTCAAGAACTAAGAGCTTCAAGTCTTCTCTTAGGGTTTTCACCCAAAAATCTAGGGTTTCTTTGTGGACTCTTAGGTGATGTATTTTAGCAATCTTTACTCATTCTAATCTAGGAGTTGCTTTTATTTTGGAAACTAATCACAAGACTTTGTTAAATCTAGGGTTTCGTTAAGGTTTGGGGTTTTCACTTCACAAACCCTAGTTGGTGAGTCTTATTTACTATCTATGTATTATTTACTTCCTTATACTAAATATGGAGGATCTCACTCATACATAGAAGTGTGACAAAAATATAGGGCCTTACCCAAGTCATGTATTGGAATCATATGAGGATGTGGATATATGGGTTATAACTATTTTGATGTGAAAATATATGCATATATACAAGTATAGCTATTAACATGGATGATTTGCACGTTGAGATTATGTATTTTGAGTTATAGAATAATATGAAATCTACATGCTAGTCGGGGTATTATAGCACTCACGCATAATGATTATTTGGAAAACCGTTATGGTAATAATTGATTTATTGTAGCTCACAATCATGCTTGGAATTGTTGACGTCTATCTCCTCGTGCACGAGGATATAGACCCTTATGTGTTACATGTTCATTTGTGGTTAGGCTGTTGGTGGCTACTAGCGAGTAGGCAATAAGGGACATCCGTCCTTGAGGTGTAACTCGTCTAGAATGGATAGGCAATATGGTCCCCGTAAGTCCTTGAGGTGTAACTCGACGGAGTAGGCAATAAAGGCAATTTGTATATGGTTTGAGGTTGTGATGCCTTTATGGTATGGGAACTAAGACCGGGACTTGAGGTGCAATCCATCAACATCAAGGTGACCCCACTCACGTGTTCTCTTCACCTAGATGGTAACGGGTCTCCCCCGTATTTGGAGACATATCTCCTTTGTTCTATAATCAGGTGTGGATCGTTGTGACTCTTAGAAAATTGGTAAACTAATATCAAAGCGGAGCCGGTACCTTTACTCTACAATGTTATTATTATGAAATACATATTATGTCGTTTATTAAATCTTATTAGACTTTTGGTCTAACACTTCGATGTATGTTGTGGGTTACAAGTTCCACCTAGCGGCATGTCTAGATTGCGTCGTGTTGCCGACCTTGCTTAGGAGCTTGGAGGGTCGGGCTTTTGGGAATCGAGATGAGAGACTTCTTGGAGATATAGTGACACCCGGATTAATCTAGCTTATGTTATTTCTAGATTAATAGGTTGTTATATATTATGTCTCAATACTCCTTTAATTCTACATTGTCTAAACTATCCCATTATATTTAAGGGTTTTAGTTGGCTTGATTTATGGATTTTATGTTACCCATTTTACGGAATTCTCTATATTTTTTTGTCTAAGAATTTAGGGTGTTACACTTTCAACCTCTCACCAATGTGTGATATCTAAAACTCAACCACAATTAACCAATACCTCAATACTCAATTTTCATGATGTCACCTCAATACCTTTTGGTTCTTCTTTCATTTGAAAACCACTATTAGTTTGAAAACTTTGAAACCCACTTATATACCATAGATCAAATCAATCTATGGTTCATATCATTTCATCCTATTTTTGTTAACAATATAATTTTTTATTTAAAATACACGGAATAATGAATCTCGAGGGTATGGATGTCATTTCATCAACTGATTTGAAATAAGCCAAGTGAATAATACCCTTATTTTCTAGCGACGTGATATATTTCTCAATATTCGGAAGCTTTCGAAGATAATCTTCCCCGATTTCGTCTCCATGATTCGTGTACCAGGAGGTATATAATCTCACGGTTCTAGAATAAAATGATGAAACATCAAAAGCTTTCCATATCGGTTGTTTCTGAACATGCTTTCCATATCGTTGTTAATTATAGTATAAAAGACTATGTTTATCATAGTAAGAGAATTGACAAGATATTAGCGGAATCACCTAAGAATCTAATGTAAGAAGAATCGGGAAAGGGTGTGCGATAGAAAAAATTGCTTAATCTTCATAACATTAATGATAATTAGGTGTCATCTAAAAAAGAGAAATGTTGAAAATTCGGTGCTAGGTTTGCAGTTAAGGATTAAAAAAGAGAAATGGTGTCTCTTGTTGAGTGACTATTGCTAGAGATATTTATAGGTTGTTTTGCCATGAGATGATTAAATTGAAGAAAGAGTTAACAAATGTCGGACAATGAATATGTTCAACAACTAATTGGAGTCGGAGAGGTCCAACACGATCGTACTTGATTGACGATTTGAATCATATGCTTTTTAAAGTTTAATTCTAAGACTTAAGGATTTTAAAATATACTTGGATGATTGTAATAACTACTCCCTCCGTCCTAAAATAAGTGTCTACATTACTATTTTTGTTTGTCACAAAATAAGTGTCCATCTTCAAAATAAATTTACACTTCCCATTTTACACTTAATTATGTGATGGAAAAACTTTCCCTATCTATAATAAAGGGTAAAATTGTACTTTGGTTAACTAAAAAGTGTAATAATTACACACTTCTAAAACTGTGTGTCTTTTTTCATTGTGGACATTTATTTTAGGAAGGAAGGAGTAATAATTTTGTTGGGTATTGTTTGGGTAAAAATTAGTCAGTCTCGACCACGACCAAGGTAAGGAAAACATTTAGTACACCTTTCCATAATAAGGTAAAATCACAATACTTTATCCTTTGATCATAATTGAAATCGAAAGATATTTACCTCACGACACTCGACCGCGACGTCGCCTAGTACACACGTCCGTCGTGTGGAACCTTGCGACCTCGACCGACTAACGTATGGCGTTTCTGTTACTTTTTTCATTGTTTAATGCAGGAATCAATGTCATTAATGACCAACGACTATAACCGACGAAGTCAATTATGAGCATTCAGTCCAGCATTCGTTACGACAGTTATCAGAAGCATTTAAGAAGTCAATTAATGCACCCGAAGACTATAAAAGCAAAGGTTCAATCATCATTTGGGACATCTGATCTCACTCAATTGGGCATCACACATCATTTGAGAACATCCGAACTCTGAAGAATACTCGAAGCAAAGAATTCTCTCTCAACAGATCGCTCTCGACGCACGACTTTCATATACGACACTTAGTTTTTACACACGATACACCAGTCTTTTACATTCGAAACACTTGTTACTTTATGTTTAAAGTATTTCCTTTCATCTATATTATAATCACTGTATGATCGACACTCGAAACATAAGGACATCGCCCCTGTTTGGCGACCACAGTGCAGCGACGACTTCCACAGTTGTCCGCGGGTTTTTTCCTTGTTGAGGTTTTTCTCGCGTCACCAAAATCTCTGTCTCATTTACATTTTTCGTCTTTGTCGTACGCTTTGTCGAAAGATTCCCTTCTTTAGTTGTTAAATTCCACAATCAACCTTAAGTTATCCTTTCAGACGATTTTTGGCATTAACAGTTTGGCGCCATCCATGGGACCCCATCTAGAGAAAATCTTCGACAAACGTGCGTCTTACTAACGGTTTCTTGGAGTTTCCTATGTTTTCTGTTTCAGGAAAATGGCAGCCCCTGGCAATCAAGAGCATATCATTGCCTAGATGTATCAGGATATGGAAGTTGCGCGAAATCAAATCAATGCCATGGCTGAGCAGAGTCGAAGAGAAACTGAGGAAATCGCGCGGCTGAGAAATCTCTTCGGACCGCAGAACGGTCCAAGACCATTCGTCCAGAATCCAGGTCAAGGATCGTTCAGTCAAAATCCAGGATCCGCTCCATTCGTCCATAACCCTGGCTCAGCTCCGTTCGTCCGCAATCCAGGACCAGGTCCATTCATGCAGAACCAACAGCAATGAACGTTCAATCTAAATCCCCAGTTCGGGACGGTTCCTCCTCAGTATATAAGGCCGCCTCCCATGCAGAATGGACCTCAGCCATTTCAGAATGGGTCGCTGCCATATTTTGTCCCTTTCAACGGTGACGCCAATGGCTCGCCGTACGGCAATGGCACCAGTTCGGGGGTTGATCCGTTGGCAGGTGCAAATCCCGACCCTAATGACCCCGTCGCCCAGCGGTTGAAAATGCTAGAAGATCAGAACGAGCGCGTCCTGTCTTTGCTCGCTAAGCTGCCAGGGGCAGCCGTGCCCGTCGACGTCGAGCCTCGTTCGGGGTATCAGCCGTCGCCTTTCATCGATAAGATCGCGACCGTCGACGTCCCGAAGAAGTATAATATCCCCGCCTTCACGCCCAAGTATTCGGGGATAACCGATCCGACGGAGCACATCGCGCAATATAAGCAGCTAATGTGGACGATCTCGATCCCTCAAATGTATCAAGAAGTCTGCATGTGCAAAAGTTTCGGGGCGACCCTCACAGGTCCTGCCCTCCAATGGTTGATCAACCTCAAACCCAAATCCATCGGGTCGTTCGCTGAGTTGGTCAACCAGTTCTCCCAGCAATTCGCCAGTAGCTGCAAGATGGAGAAACAAACCAGCGACCTGTATTATGTCGTGCAGAAAGCCGATGAATCTATTCGAAGCTATTTCAATAGGTTCAACGCAGAAATGATCAGTGTCCGTAACTGCGACGTCAAGACCGCGATCGAAGCCTACAAGCGTGGTTTAGACGACAATTCGGGTCTATACACCAATCAGACCAAGTATCCCCCGGAGAATTTCAAAGACGTCCGAGCCAGAACCCTTGCTTATATGAGGGTAGAAGATGATGCTGCCTTTCGTCGTAAGCACACCGACGACAAGAGGTTGCTTGGTGTTAAGAAGCCAAAATTCAAAATAAAGGCAGCATCCAAGTCAGAGCCTATGCGACAAATCTCGAACGTCCGGTTCAAGACGAAAGCAGATGCCAAGACCGCGACCAAATTCCCTCAGTACCCTAAGGTATCCTCTTACGGATTCAAAGGGACTACTAAGGACTTAGTCGAGGCTCTGAAAACCGTCAAGGCGACCATCCGGTGGCCAAAGAAATCCGAGCAAGATGACGATAAGAAATACAAATCGAAGTGGTGTGACTTCCACATCGACCACGGTCACATAACAGACGATTGCATAGCTCTCAAAAAGGAGCTGGCATATCATGTCGCGAAAGGCAATCTCAAGAGTATCATCGACGATGTCGTTACTCCAGCTAACGACGCTCGACCGCCGACCCCGATCACACGAAGGTCGTCAATTGCATAACTGGTGGGTCTGACGTATGTGGTGTGACGTACTCTACGGCCAAACGTCACGCCAGTCAAGCACCAGACGATCGACCCATCCCGCGCTCATCTAGACCCAAAGGAGATCTGGAATTAGAAACCATGAAAATCATGTTCGACCAAGATGACCTCGGTGATTCGTATCGCAAGCATCATGACGGGTTGATCATTCAACTCACGATTGGCAATTGTTTAACCCGGCGAGTCTTGATCGATGGAGGCAGTTCAGCGAACGTCATCTTTCTTGATACCATCAAGGCCATGGGAATCGATCGATCGAAAATCACCCGACGCTCGACAACCTTGGTCGGTTTCGATGGAGATGCGATGAGCACCTTTAGGGTGCGTTTGGTAGGGTGGACAGCATGGGACAGGACAGGACAGGACACACCTGTCCCATGTTTGGTGCGACCAAATGTAGAACTAAGTGGAACTAAGTGGAACCATCATGGGACAAGGGTGTTCTATGCTTACCCCCTAGAACTAAGTGGAACAAGGATTTTTTGACAAATATACCCCTTCTTCTTCTTTCTTTCCCACCACCACCACCACCCCCGCCACCGCCGCCGCCGTCGCCGCCACCACCACCACCACCGCCACCGCCACCGCCACCACCACCACCGCCACCACCACCACCGCCACCACCACCACCACCACCACCGCCGTCGCCGCCACCGCCACCACCACCACCGCCGTCGCCGCCACCACCACCACCACCCCCGCCACCGCCGTCGCCGCCACCACCACCACCACCGCCACCGCCATCACCACCACCGCCACCGCCACCACCACCACCGCCGTCGCCGCCACCACCACCACCACCACCGTCGCCGCCACCAACACCACCACCGCCGTCGCCGCCACCGCCACCACCGCCACCGCCACCACCACCACCGCCGTCGCCGCCACCACCACCACCACCACCGTCGTCGCCGCCACCACCACCGCCACCACCACCACCGCCGCCACCACCACCACCCCGCCGCCACCACCACCACCACCGCCGCCACTGCCACCGCCCCCACCGTCGCCGCCACCACCACCCCCACCACCACCACCGTCGTCGCCACCACCACCACCACCACCGCCACCGCCATCACCACCACCGTCGTCGCCGCCACCACCACCACTGTCGCCGCCACCACCACCACCGCCACCGCCACCGTCGCCGCCACCGCCACCACCACCGCCATCGCCGTCGCCGTCGCCGCCACCACCACCGCCACCACCGCCGTCGCCACCGCCACCGCCACCACCACTAAACAAATCACTAGGGGTAAATGGGTCATTTAACTGGTCATGTTCTATCCTGTCCAGTCCTATTTATGTGTTACCAAACACTGAACAGCTGTCCTGTCCTGTTCTGTCCTGTCCCGTCCTGTCCTGTCCTGTCCTGTCCCGTCCTGTCTGCGTACCAAACGCACCCTTAGAGAGATCATCTTACCCGTCTATGAAGGAGGAATCAACAAGCAGACAAAGTTCAGCGTCATCGATTGTGCATCGGCCTATAACATCATCTTAGGTCGACCATGGATCCATGATATGAAAGTCATTCCCTCAACATATCATCAGACCATGAAGTTCCCTACGCCGTGGGGAGTCCAAAAAATCAAAAGTGAGCCGAAAGTCGCCCGTGACTGCTATAAGACCACCCTGAAGCCGTGGAAATAGGCCGTCTAGCAATCACGGGTTGAGGAAGTCATCCTGAACCAATGCGAGCCTGGTCATAAGGTCTTGACAGGTTCGTCCTACTATCCCTACCTTAGAGACAAACTAATGTCTTTTTACAGAAACATATCAGCTTACTTTGCATGGTCGCACGAAGACATAGTTGACGTAGACCTTGACATCGATTCCTAAAAACTCAGTGTCGACCCATCATTTAAACCTATTTGCTCCTGAAAGGAATAAGGTGATAAATGACGAGGGGCAGATACACCCCTTAAAACAAGAAAAATCAGAGAAGGTATTTTTTCCTAAATCATTTTCCTTCTTTCATACGATTTTCCATCATGACGATTGCTGACTTAAGCATCGGAGGGTCGTTGGCTAGCCAACGACCAACCTCTGACATTATTTTATCGCAGGATCGTACGACATAAGTTACTAAGTCTATCACATGACATCAGTACACTTTCGCAGGATCGCACGACATAAGCGATCGAGTCTATGACTTGATTATTCTATCGAAGGAACACATGATTCAAAATTTCATCGTACGATCTTGTTGAACGATCGAAAGGTCTAAATAATCCCTCAATCTAAGTTTCTTAACTTAGAAAAGTTTCATGTTATGAATGAATGTTGTGATCGCATGTGCTTATGTATGCCAACATTATTTAAAAAGTCTTATGACTTATGTATTACGATGGGTGCCTAAGTCGCACGCTTTCCTGTTCATTCTATACTTGGTGAATTTCACAATTGATGCTGTATGTGTTCACGGAATGTACAAAACACAAGTTCAAAAGAAATTTAAAGTTTCATTCATTGAACACACTGTCATTTACATCCTAAATAAACTCGACCACCAACGGTCGAGCATCTGGAAACAAAAATAAACAAAGATATTGTCTAAAGCTGGGGAGTGTCGGTCACATCCTTGCCTGACGTCTCGCCCTGGGGACCTTCCTCCCCCTCAACCTCCTTCCCATCGTCCGAATCAAGATCTCTCTCGGTCCCGACTTCCATGTAGAAGAGATCCAACTCGTCCGACGCCAAGGCTAGGGGATTCTTACCCAATAGGTGGCGTCGTATGATCTCCGCACGCGCAGTAAGTCGAGCAAAAGAAAAAATAGACTTAACCTCGTCCTTCAGCTACTCGACTTCTTTTTCCAAGTTCGCCACCTTAGACTTGGACTCCTCGACTTCTTTCTCCTTCACAGCCAAGGACTCCTTTGTCCTGTCCAACTCCTTTCTTTGGTCGTCGAGTAGGGATAAAGAAAGCTTCAGACGGTTGTTCGCCTCATCTTTAGCATGTCCCTCGGCCTCAAGCACGTTCAAGGCATCGTCGAGCCGTACGAACATGGCCTCGACCCGTTCCTTAGTGGACCTCTCCCTCTCCAATGCCGCATCCTCTCTCTTAAGAGCAGAAGACACAAGACCTTCGATCTTCGTCGTCTCGGCGTGCAGGGCCAAAGAAGACTGAAACGTCTGAAAAAACGTAAGACACATGTTAAGCAAACATTTGATCAAGATAAACAACGATATCATAATCTAAGTCTTGAAAGAGACACTTACCATGAACGCCAGTCCGGCAACGTGCGCACTCGTATCCTTGACGGAAACCCCTCTAAAACGCTCCTTGAAAGACGAGAGCTGAAACTTCCCCAGATTGGGAAATAATTTCGTCCCGTCTAGGATGTTGTCAGCTAAGAAGTCCGACGACAATGTAAAATTAACCGTCATGACCTCCTTCTCCGCGGTCGTGTGACCCTTGCCCTTGTCGGCCGCTATACGGGTCGACGTCGCGGACGCAGACGCCGTCTTTGTCGCCTGAAGCGCCGGGTTGAATGGCGTTGTGTCGACTGCATCGAAAGACACCTTTGTCTTCTCGGGAGTCGCGATCGCCGCCTTCGCCTTCTCAGGACTAACGACTCTCGACGAGTCGCTTACCTTCGAAAATGGTTCCCTCAGGACCGTCGTCCTTGTCCTCTTTAGGACCCCCGACCCAGTGGTCGGGGCCTCTTTTCTCTTTAAGATTCCCAACCCAGTTGTCGGGACTTCCTTCCTCTTTTCTCTGCCCTGACGGGCCAACTCAGCTTGAGCTGCTTCTTGGCAGCCGCAGGCGTCATCTTCGCCTGAGATTCTCCTGTAAAGGAAGAAAGGAAAAACGGTTGAGTAACTGAAGTAGTGGAAAGAATAAGACAAGCGGAATAAGGTACACTTACCAGTTATCTCTACCTCCTCCTCTTTCTCCTCTTTCTCCTCGTCCTCTTCTTCCTCCTCCTCGCCCTCTCGACCCCCTTGAAGTCTCTCGCTTAAAAAGACTAAGTCGTCGTCTTCATCTACCAGGTGACGAGTGACGAACGATCGATGTCTAGAAATACACAAGAGAGAAGATTAGACGAAAAGCAAAAAAGAAAATACAATAAAAGAACTCGACAAATGCTAAAACTCACCTGCCATGTTCCAACCAGACCTGATCCAGTCACTATCAGTGTCCAACGTCGCTACCCGTACGAGTACGTACCTGGTCTTACATTTGCGGTCGTTGACCGCGGTTTTCAAGACCAAGGTACGATCACCCTTGTGTTTGGAAAACAAGCTATTGCGGCGGTACATATCTTTCTTGACCTGGTAAGCCGTTAGCAGGTCCGTCACGTTCATCGGCGACTCCCAACTCACGGTAAGTCGCTCGATGACGTGGATAACTCGCCAGAATTGGGGCATCACTTGCCCTGGTGACAATTCGAACTCGCACATAAACACCTTGGCTAAAGGCGAATATGGCCATTGAAATCCAATCTTAAAAGGATACTAGTAGATCACGACGTACCCCTCTGGGCACATCTCCGGTCGGATATTACCGGCTTTGCTAGGTTTTCTAGCTATCGACTTACGACGCATACAAAGGATGAGAGTCGTACCTTATATAGGCGCTATAAATTCTCAAAAACTCTAACTCTTGCAGGTTGGGAAGCAAATCGCTAAAGAAAGGCAAGAAAATCTGTCTCTTAAATCTCTCTGGAATCGTAAAAAGTAAAGGATCCGTCAAGGGTCGCTATTTATGTAAATGATCATGTTAGGTCGAGTCCTTCGATGATCGACATGTGCCCTTGCCTTTCCGTATAACCACATGGATCGACGACACCTGGCAATGACAGCTGCTAAGCATGATCGTGCGTCAGCATGACGTCACGATCTTATCCCCTTTTCGACTTCCCCTTTCAGTTAGAATTAGACCGATCCAGTTCCAAGACAACTAAGGTACATTTCGACACGTGTCACGACCCTGGACATTCGACTGACAAAATTTAAAATCTGAATTTGCCATTCTATTTTCAAATTTTGGGGGCAAACTGTTTGGGTAAAAATTCGTCAGTCTCGACCACGACCAAGGTAAGGAAAACATTTAGTACACCTTTCCATAATAAGGTAAAATCACAATACTTTATCCTTTGATCATAATTGAAATCGAAAGATATTTACCTCAAGACACTCGACCGCGACGTCGCCTAGTACACACGTTCGTCGTGTGGAACCTTGCGACCTCGACCGACTAACGTATGGCGTTTCTTTTACTTTTTCATTGTTTAATGCAGGAATCAATGTCATTAATGACCAACGGCTATAACCGACGAAATCAATTATGAGCATTCAGTCTAGCATCCGTTACGACAGTTATCAGAAGCATTTAAGAAGTCAATTAATGCACCCGAAGACTATAAAAGCAAAGGTTCAATCATCATTTGGGACATTTGATCTCACTCAATTGGGCATCACACATCATTTGAGAACATCCGAACTCTGAAGAATACTCGAAGCAAAGAATTCTCTCTCAACAGATCGCTCTCGACGCACGACTTTCATATACGACAAGAGTTTTTACACACGATACACCAGTCTTTTACATTCGAAACACTTGTTACTTTATGTTTAAAGTATTTCCTTTCATCTGTATTGTAATCACTGTATGATCGACACTCGAAACATAAAGACATCGCCCCTGTTTGGCGACCATAGTACAGCGACGACTTCCACAGTCGTCCGCGGGTTTTTTCCTCGTTGAGGTTTTTCCCGCGTCACCAAAATCTCTGTCTCATTTACATTTTTCGTCTTTGTCCTACGCTTTGTCGAAATATTCCCTTCTTTAGTTGTTAAATTCCACAATCAACCTTAAGTTATCCTTTCGGACGATTTTTGGCATTAACAGGTATATTTTTAGTATTATTGATCGTATTTTACTCGACAAGTTTATGTATATTTCTAACCCGCCAACCCAACCCAACTCGTCATAACCCGCAAGGGTTGGGTTGGTTTGGGTTGTACTTTTGAATGGTTTGGGTTGGACTGGAAATTTTCAAACCGTCATAATTAGGTTGTGTTGTAAAAATGTCAAAACCGCCAAACCCAACCCATATACACCCCTCCGTATCAAACATTCAAACACGCCCTAAGAAACCCATAAAACTAAACTAATTTTATTATTTTTAATTGATTTTAACCTTGCATAAATAGATTAAAATTATCTATTAAGATATAAGGAAATAAAGATATGCATATAATTTTGTTTCCTTAATTTTTTTTCCTTATTCTTATCTTAGTAATTAGATCGTTTGCGATGGATGTTATTCTTGTAATTGTTATTTAGAGTTTTCAATTATGGAACAAAAGTTATTGTTTAATCACAAGTTTTTATTAGAACACAAGTGTATAAATGAACGTAATATATCTCATGGTGTCTCAATGAATCCTAACCCAAATGCCTTCACTTGGGACTTCTTTATGTACCACAAATAGCATATAATATCCTGTCGGAGCAATACTGGCAGACGGTGGTGTTATCACGTTAACTTCATACGTTGATTTTTTGACGACCTTGTTGGTATTGCTTCCATCAAGAACCACGAGCCTTTGGTTCATTGAAAACGAGTGCGTGTTAAATGCCATCAACGTTACTGATATTAAATCTGGATCCACTGGGTTTGAAACTATGAACCGGATAACTATTTTTTGGTTGTACTGGATACTTGTTTGGGTTGTTGGTGAAATTATCGTGGGTCGAAGTCCAGATGAGCTTGTATCCAAATAGGATGGTGAAAATGTCTCCAAACTCAATTCAGTCGGGAAAAGTACATTTGTGAAGTTATAGTACTGGTGAGGGTTACTTCCACCAACCAAAATTCTACCATCTCGAAGTAAAATAGCAGTCGAATGGTACATTCGGGGTACTGTACTGGGATTAGCGGGTTATTTGGTCGATAAATTACCGGGTTAAAAGCCGGGTTTCTACCGTATCCCCACCCAGCAGTCCCGTTTGATCCTCCATTAATAATCAATGCATGACCATTAGGTAACAATAACATATCACCCATGACCCGACCCATTGGCATGGTTTCCATGACCCATTTTGGTTCCGGGTCGGATATTTTAATCCAACCACAACTATTCAAAGCTCCATCAAATCTCCCAATTGGAGCATTCACAAATGCCCCTTTAGGTGCGCCCCCACAAACCAAAACCTCCACCACCGCCCCCACCCCTTGTACGACACGCAACGGCAGTAGTACAGCGGAGCCGGTGCTCGGATAATTCCTAGGTTCGTCGCCGGGAATTTCAGGGTACGTTTTCACAACTTTGTTCCGTACATAATCGAATAAAATAGCACGATTATTCGCAAAAATAAATAAATTGCCATCGACATTGAGAAACACAAAAGGGTATAAATTATTTTCAATTTTTAAATCATTTGTCTGCATTAAAAACGGAAAACGGTAAGTTTTCTCCAACGCCGACGACTTCGGGTAGAACTCATAACTAAACTGCCGGCAGCCGCCGATAATAATCTGCCGGCCTCCGGCAATATATGATTAGTCGCATACCATCTCCGTTGAGCCAACCCAAATGGTATCTCACCCCAATCGCATCTAGCCATCTACCACACGAGTTATTAAAAAGCCTAACAACACGATCACCGTCGTTAAACCCTCCGGTCTGAACCAAGCTGCCGTCCGGCGTTAATCCACCGGAGGAACACCAAACGTCAGTGAGAACCATAAGAGGTCGAACAGAATTGGAAGCAACGTCGTATTCGACGGAATGAGCAGTGCAGTCGTTCTTCAAAACGATATCGTTTGGATCCTTTCGACATTTTCCGGCGGGAAGGGAGATGTTGGAAGCACCAAAGTCAGTGCGGTCGTAAATGATGACACGGTCGGTGGGGAGGAGCTGCATGTGCATGGCGGAGATGCCGATGGATCGTTGGAGGAGGGACCAAGTACCGCCGCCGGCAGCGGCGACGAGTGGGGTGGTGAAGAAGAGGCATCTATATCCGTTTTGCTATATTGTTGTTTTCATTCCTAAAACTAACTTTGTGTAAGTGGTTTACCATACACACGAATAATGAAAAAAACAATAAGTTACAAACCATATAATGAGAATTGTAATTTCAAAAATGAAAATAGTAAGTTTCAGCCTAGGAACGATTATAAGAGCATCTATATCGGTTTTGCTAGAGACCTTGCAAGATAACATGATATTGTCATGTAGATAGCAATGTCTCTTACACTTGTTAAATTAGCAAGGTTTTGCAAGATGCCACATAAATAAATCAATTACATTTTTGTTTAATTAATTTCATATATTAGTTTGTTTAAACATTAATTATTTTTATTTTTATTTAATTTAATTCATTTATTAATTTTACTTTTTAACATTTTTTATTATTTTATGAAAAATTCTATCCACGATTTATTTTAAATAAATGATATTTTTTATGATTTTTTAAATTACTAGAATAAAAATACATTATTATTTATATTATAATTATCTATATTATTTATATATTATAATTAATCAATTATTTATATTAAAAACAAATTATATTTAGTATTCTTTTGATATTATAAATTATTAAAATATGTAAATATAAATTATAAATTAGTTGATGATGTAACAGTAAAAAGAGTTTGATCATTCATTAATGTAGAAAATATTATTGCAAAGCTGATATGACACTTTAAAAAATTATCCAATTACAAATAGTCTAAATACCAAACTTCTTTGTAAAAAAACAAATGTGCACGGTTGGAAAATTGTCATTAAAATAATTATATATTTTTATTGTATTTTAAAATAATTTGGCAAAAAATTTAAACACAATTTATTAAATATTGAGTATTTTTTATTAATACAAATATCTCAAAGGTCAAGATCAAAAGTTAAAATAACTTATGTACAACTTTTAACGATTACATAAATTAAGAATGTGTTGGGTATCTAGATTTGACAAAATAAAACATGATAAGACATTATGGAATAAGACAAAATAGTTGTTTAGTGTTTGATTAGATACAACTGGATAGGACATAACAAATAAAATGACCAATTTACATTTATCGAGCTGTTTTGTTCTATTTTATCCCTGTTTTGTTCTACTCTATCATATCCGGTGTATCAAACGCACCCTGACGAATAAACCCATAAAACTAAATTCATTTTTACCTTAGATAAATAGATGTGGCTAGGTTCGCGGTTAAGGGTTAAAAAAGAGAAATGGTGTCCCTTGTTGAAAAATCATGGCTAGGTTTAAAAACATTCCATGAAAATTCAATCCACAACCCGCGAAACCTGTCCAATCCAACCCGCTAACAACCCAATTAAACCTAACCCGTCAACCCGTCAAACCACCAACCCGCTAATTATAAGAGTTGAAATTGGGTTATCATAACTCAACCCAACTCAAACCGCCAACACGCCGCTAATATATATTATTTCGACAAAGGGTTAGGTTCATTTGTTAACCTCACCTTTTGTGCTAACTTTGTTAACTCCAATCAACTAATAGGAAGCCATTTTACATGGTGGTTTCAAATGTGCATCCAACCATTAAATAGGGCCATGAATTGAATTCCATGTATTTGTTTTATAACATTCATTTATTGAGAGAGTTACAAACATCAAAATTTCCAAATGAATACATCGTTTCTCATATTATATTTGTGCAACTATGTTCATATCCAAATGAATGTGAACTTCGACGAAAAAAAAAGTGAAGAAATAATGTAACAAGTCGTGTATTTTGAGTGTCCATCATTTTGATCAGGGTGTGCATGTGTATCTAAACATTCATGATTGTATGAACATGGGTGAACTTTCATATGTGTATATGAACATATGTGTGTTAACTGCCTATTCATGTGTTTATGAACATTTTTTAAATTGTGCACATTTGTGAAAAAAAATTAAAACACCTGTTCAATCAGTGACCATTTCCTATAAACATGTGTGAATGTGTATGTAACAATCATGCCTATATGTCTCGTCGGTTTCGATTATGGGAGAGAGGAATTAATGGAGCAATTGAAAAGTTAGATGAAATCATATGTAATCTTTACCTATTTTGCATCTGGTCACCACCGTTCACAAATCCCATTCGTAATTAAGTCTTCATTTAATAAATTTATTAATTGAATTAGTTGAGTCAAATTCCTAAATTGTCCCATTCATTTGTGTTCAAAGTATTTATTTCACGGTCCAATGTCCTCATTAATGAATATATGGTTTTAATGTCAACCATCAAAAAGAAAATCAACGACTAAGATTGAAGTTAACAAAGTTAGCACAAAATGTGAGGTTAACAAATGAACCTCTCTCTCTCTCTATGTATATATATATATATATATATATATATATATATATATATATATATATATATATATATATATATATATATAAATAATATTTACAATCATTATAATTTACAACCTAAAAAATATATACATATATATATTAAATAATTTACAACCCAAAAAATATATACATATATTAGTCTAATTTACAACACAAAGTCCAAAATTAATCCAACTAGGTCAAGGGACAGATTAATTCAACTAGGTTGGTCGATACTGTAAGTCCCATAATTGAAGCAACAATCAAGAATACTCCATAAATGTAGAATAGAGATAGGAAAGTAGATCATATTATTGAAGATCTCTACTCATATGATTTACAATACAATGGAGAGAGAATTGAAAGTATACGACTCTCTCAAAGTATACTGATCTCTCAAATAACTCTCAAAGTCTCAAATGACAATGTAAGCCCAAGACACCTATTTATAGTGTCTAATTACATGACATGGGCCCAAGCCCATTTAACTCCCATTAAACTCCCAAAGCCCAAAAGACTAATAAAGCTAATTACAATACATTTGACTTTCATTGACTTTACATGGACTTTATAAAACTTTTTATATAATTGGGGCTTTCTAGACCCAACAATCTCCCCCTAAAGTTTTATAAAGAAAGCATCTTCAAATGATCTCCCCCTTGATTTCTTTGAAAACTTTAGTGTTGCATATCTTCACGCCTTGCAAATCTATCCAAGCTCTCCCTCAGAATTTGCTCTTCTTCTTCACAAATTACAACTTTAAAATCGAATCCAATGTGCAATAAGCTCGACTGAAACAACCTCAGTTTATAATAAAGAATTCGTCCTTGAAATTCGAGTTGTATGATCATTAAGCTCAAGAGCTTAATCCATTAAGATCATAGGAGGGAGTGTCACAACAAACTTCACTAACTCAGCTTGGATCCACAAAAAATAGAAGATAGAACACCTTTCTGAAAATTGGGAGAAATATCGTGAAAAACGTTGCTTCGGTCCAGCAGCTATACACTGACTTTGACACAGAATCTGACCAATAAGCACATCGATTCAGAACAAACTCAAAACATGAAAAATGTTCATCTGTGTCTTAGGAATCCAGCGCATCTGAAATCATCAAATTTGGAGCTTCGAGGAGAGAGTTCTGAGCAAAATACGACAGGTGCGCAAAGCTGTCGAACAATTCTGAAATTGCACCTTTACTTCGAAATAAACCAAGTAAAAGTTCTGAGAAGACCACTCAGAATTCTGAGTAAGTCAATCAGAATTCTGAACATGAAGAACTTCTGAAAAAATTCTAACTCTAAAGTTCTGACTATTGAAGTCAGAGTTCTGATTAAGCTTTGAAAAATTAGTTCTGAACCATCATTTGACTTCTGAATTCAATGACAAAATTCTGAATGGCCTTAATCATAAGTCTGAATATGCTTGATTGCATCTGAAAGAGACTAAGTGTAAATCTGATCCCTCTTGATCAGAAATCTGAATAGCCACAACCACAACTCTCGTACATCTTTGAATAGTTTCTGAACTCGAAATCAGAATTCTGAGTATTGAAGTCAGATTTCTGAATACACACGATCAATTCTGAACAAATTCAATTCTGATTACATTGTATCCAACTCTTGAACTGATCTGTTAGTTTTGTTTACCATCAAACTAAATCTGAACTTGCACTCTTTCTGTTTCAATTTAACAAGAACAACCGCAACTTTCTGTTTTCTGTTTTAGAACTCAACAACGGCTATCTTTTCAACTTTCTGTTATGAACCAGGCACACCAAACAGCAAAAAAAAAATTGACAGCAGTAACAACCTGCAGATTCTGGACAGCTTAATCAATTCAGATCTGTGGGCAGCAACTTGAATAAGCTGTTTTGACAGCATAAACAACCATGACAGCTTGGAGAATGTGACAACAACATTTTTTCGAACCAATCAGCTTCATCTTATTTAAATCAGCACTCGGTTTTCTGTTTTACTTCAATTTTGACAGCAAACTTTCTGTTATAAACAAAAACTTTTTTTTAAAATAGCACAGCATCAACTAATAACAGATTTTTGTTGCACATTGAATCAGAATATGCTTCTGAACTGCTTTAGAACCTCCTGTAAATCACTACACTTCGAAATTTGGTGCAGAGCCCTCTGTGATTAACTTTTGCAGTCATTCAATACTGACAGCAGATCTGAACAAGCAGTCCAAGACGCAACAGCTTCTGCGTGACCTTTAGATTGTTCTGAACCACAAAGATAATGCATCAATCAATTTTTTGATTGAACACCAATTCCAAATTCGCATAATCTGTTGTAACAACAATTCTGAATAGCAAACAACAATAGCTTTATGTGACATTTCTTTAATCTTTGTTGGATATAAGCACGACTTCGAATCTCCAATTATAGCACACGATTAAGAATGATCTTGAATCACCAAATCTTGAAATTAGATCTTGAAATCTTGAATTGTTGCAAAGATAATCGTATCGAATGAAAATTGATTCGATGTGGCTCTGATACCAATTGTAAGTCCCATAGTTGAAGCAACAATCAAGAATACTCCATAAATGTAGAATAGAGATAGGAAAGTAGATCATATTATTGAAGATCTCTACTCATATGATTTACAATACAATGGAGGGAGAATTGAAAGTATACGACTCTCTCAAAGTATACTGATCTCTCAAATAACTCTCAAAGTCTCAAATGACAATGTAAGCCCAAGACACCTATTTATAGTGTCTAATTACATGACATGGGCCCAAGCCCATTTAACTCCCATTAAACTCCCAAAGCCCAAAAGACTAATAAAGCTAATTACAATACATTTGACTTTCATTGACTTTACATGGACTTTATAAAACTTTTTATATAATTGGGGCTTTCTAGACCCAACAATCTCCCCCTAAAGTTTTATAAAGAAAGCATCTTCAAATGATCTCCCCCTTGATTTCTTTGAAAACTTTAGTGTTGCATATCTTCACGCCTTGCAAATCTATCCAAGCTCTCCCTCAGAATTTGCTCTTCTTCTTCACAAATTACAACTTTAAAATCGAATCCAATGTGCAATAAGCTCGACTGAAACAACCTCAGTTTATAATAAAGAATTCGTCCTTGAAATTCGAGTTGTATGATCATTAAGCTCAAGAGCTTAATCCATTAAGATCATAGGAGGGAGTGTCACAACAAACTTCACTAACTCAGCTTGGATCCACAAAAAATAGAAGATAGAACACCTTTCTGAAAATTGGGAGAAATATCGTGAAAAACGTTGCTTCGGTCCAGCAGCTATACACTGACTTTGACACAGAATCTGACCAATAAGCACATCGATTCAGAACAAACTCAAAACATGAAAAATGTTCATCTGTGTCTTAGGAATCCAGCGCATCTGAAATCATCAAATTTGGAGCTTCGAGGAGAGAGTTCTGAGCAAAATACGACAGGTGCGCAAAGCTGTCGAACAATTCTGAAATTGCACCTTTACTTCGAAATAAACCAAGTAAAAGTTCTGAGAAGACCACTCAGAATTCTGAGTAAGTCAATCAGAATTCTGAACATGAAGAACTTCTGAAAAAATTCTAACTCTAAAGTTCTGACTATTGAAGTCAGAGTTCTGATTAAGCTTTGAAAAATTAGTTCTGAACCATCATTTGACTTCTGAATTCAATGACAAAATTCTGAATGGCCTTAATCATAAGTCTGAATATGCTTGATTGCATCTGAAAGAGACTAAGTGTAAATCTGATCCCTCTTGATCAGAAATCTGAATAGCCACAACCACAACTCTCGTACATCTTTGAATAGTTTCTGAACTCGAAATCAGAATTCTGAGTATTGAAGTCAGATTTCTGAATACACACGATCAATTCTGAACAAATTCAATTCTGATTACATTGTATCCAACTCTTGAACTGATCTATTAGTTTTGTTTACCATCAAACTAAATCTGAACTTGCACTCTTTCTGTTTCAATTTAACAAGAACAACCGCAACTTTCTGTTTTCTGTTTTAGAACTCAACAACGGCTATCTTTTCAACTTTCTGTTATGAACCAGGCACACCAAACAGCAAAAAAAAAATTGACAGCAGTAACAACCTGCAGATTCTGGACAGCTTAATCAATTCAGATCTGTGGGCAGCAACTTGAATAAGCTGTTTTGACAGCATAAACAACCATGACAGCTTGGAGAATGTGACAACAACATTTTTTCGAACCAATCAGCTTCATCTTATTTGAATCAGCACTCGGTTTTCTGTTTTACTTCAATTTTGACAGCAAACTTTCTGTTATAAACAAAAACTTTTTTTAAAATAGCACAGCAGCAACTAATAACAGATTTTTGTTGCACATTGAATCAGAATATGCTTCTGAACTGCTTTAGAACCTCCTGTAAATCACTACACTTCGAAATTTGGTGCAGAGCCCTCTGTGATTAACTTTTGCAGTCATTCAATACTGACAGCAGATCTGAACAAGCAGTCCAAGACGCAACAGCTTCTGCGTGACCTTTAGATTGTTCTGAACCACAAAGATAATGCATCAATCAATTTTTTGATTGAACACCAATTCCAAATTCGCATAATCTGTTGTAACAACAATTCTGAATAGCAAACAACAATAGCTTTATGTGACATTTCTTTAATCTTTGTTGGATATAAGCACGACTTCGAATCTCCAATTATAGCACACGATTAAGAATGATCTTGAATCACCAAATCTTGAAATTAGATCTTGAAATCTTGAATTGTTGCAAAGATAATCGTATCGAATGAAAATTGATTCGATGTGGCTCTGATACCAATTGTAAGTCCCATAGTTGAAGCAACAATCAAGAATACTCCATAAATGTAGAATAGAGATAGGAAAGTAGATCATATTATTGAAGATCTCTACTCATATGATTTACAATACAATGGAGGGAGAATTGAAAGTATACGACTCTCTCAAAGTATACTGATCTCTCAAATAACTCTCAAAGTCTCAAATGACAATGTAAGCCCAAGACATCTATTTATAGTGTCTAATTACATGACATGGGCCCAAGCCCATTTAACTCCCATTAAACTCCCAAAGCCCAAAAGACTAATAAAGCTAATTACAATACATTTGACTTTCATTGACTTTACATGGACTTTATAAAACTTTCTATATAATTGGCGCTTTCTAGACCCAACAGATACGTCTCAAATCTCAATATGTACGAGAATTGACAAACATGTCTAAGAAAAAGGAGAGGTAGAACCTCGACTTTTGGGATCACTTTTCAGAAAAGGACTCTAGATGTCTTTGTAATTATTGTAGAAAAGACTATGCTTATCATAATAAGAGAATTGACAAGATATTTGTGAAATCACCTAAGAATCCAATGTAAGAAGTAACTGGAAAGGGCGTGCGATAAAAAAGTTGCTTAACCTTTATAACATCAATGATAATCAGGTGTCATCTAAAAAAGAGAAATGTTGAAAATCCGTGGCTAGGTTTGCGGTTAAGGATTTAAAAAGAGAAATGGTGTCCCTTGTTGAGTGACTATTGCTAGAGATATTTATCGGTTGTTTTGTCATGAGATGATTAAATTGAAGAAAGAGTTAACAAATGTCGAACAAAGAATATGTTCAACAACTAATTAGAGTCAGAGAGGTGCAACACGATCGTACTTGATTGACGATTTGAATCAAATGCTTTTTAAAGTTTAATTCTAACACTTGATGTTTTTAAAATATACTTGGATGATTGTAATAACTAATAACTTTGTTCGGTATATTTTTAGTATTATTTATCGTATTTTACTCGACAAGTTTATGTATATTTCTAACTCGCCAACCCAACCCAACCCAACCCAACCCGTCCTAACCCGCAAGGGTTGGGTTGGGTTGGTTGTACTTTTGAATGGTTTGGTTGGATTGAAAATTTTCAAACCGCTGTAATTAGGTTGAGTTGTAAAAATGTCAAAAGCCGCCAAACCCAACCCGCATACACCCCTAGTATCAAACATTCAAACGCGCCCCAACGAAGAAACCCATAAAACTAAATTTATTTTTATTATTTTTAATTTGTTTTTACCTTGCATAAATAGATTAAATTATCTATTAAGATATAAGAAAATAAAGATATGCATATAAATTTTTTTCCTTAATTTTTTTCCTTAATTTTTTTCTTTATACTTATCTTAGTAATTAGATCGTTTACAATGGATGTTATTCTTGAAATTGTTATTTAGAATTTTCAATTATGGAACAAAAGTGTTTGTTTAATCAGAAGTTTTTATAAAAACACAAGTGTATAAATAAGAACCTGAATTCTTAATTTCTTATATATATATATATATATATATATATATAGAGAGAGAGAGAGAGAGAGAGGCTTCGTATAATGTAAACCTTTCATTTGTTGCACACCTTACAAACCACAGTGTGCATATGTGAACAATGTGCATATACATATTCATATGCATACGTGCAAGAATATACATATAATGGAGATACATTCATACGGGATAATTCATATATGTAATAACCAGGTTCGTTTTGAGTTAATTTATAAAAGTTGGTGTGTAAAGTGTGAGAGTGGAAAAGTTTAGTGTGCAAGTGTGAGTGATATAAATAAGGGTAAAACCCTAATAACCCTAATTTCATCAAATCAGTGTGTGCGGCTAAGGGGGTGATCGGTGGGTGCAAGAATCATCGAGGAGTCAAAGCAATGAAGATTTCTCCAAGTTGTGTGTGGAATCATCATCATCCTCAAGGTAACTGATAGGCGGGTTCACACCCCCCTAAATCTTACCGCAAGTGTACGGGTCGAAATCAAGTAATAGTACTAGAAAGTACGAGTATCGAACACAGGGAACTAGGAACTAAGTATCAAAATTACTATAAACTCTATTAACTGAACGTCGCAATTTTGAGTGGTTGGTGGTAACTAATTAATTGCAATTAAATAAATCAAACACAAGACAATAAACAACTTAGAAAACTTTCATAGAGAAAACAGTTGAGAGTTGGAAATCCTAAGGTTTTCACCTATAAACATCTGACTCTGAACAATACCAGTTATTCCATATAATGAATACCCAATCTTTAAAAGTCATCGTTGTTCTTTCTCAAGCAACAACGGGTTTTATTTTGAAAAGCACAAGTCTTATCTCTCGATCTCAACCTATGGAATTCAAAACACATTAAAATCAAGATTTAACGGGACTAAGGCTTACTTGGTATATCTCTATCGCCAATTTCTCACCTTAGGCATGCAATTTCTAGTTCTAATTATCAATTAATTCTCTCGAAGTTAATTGAAAACAACAAAACAATTGAAAACTAGCTAGACTCACAAAAGCATTAAAAACCAAATCACATGCTTCATTAAAATAGAAAAACTGATAAAAGTCTCATATCACTTGTTCATATGCTATAAACCAAATTCATTCCAACCCCCAACATCTAGAAATTAGTTCATGTTGGTGGTGGATTCAAACACAAGAGAAAGAAAAGCGAAAGTGTATGTAAACATGGTAATTGTAAACGTGATAGTTGCGATGATGAACTCCCTTCTCTCGTGCTCGTATCTACTTCGCGTGTTGAACGTCTCCTCGATTGATCCTCTACCGTGGCTCCGAAAGACGTGAAAAGTCTCCAGAAATCGCCCCTAAGCTGCTCCCGTTCGTCGTGTGCGAGATATTTTTCTAATAATGACCTAATTCCGGAGTACATAAAGTCTGAAAAACGAACAGAGTGTTGCGCGGTTTTGGCCGCGGTTTGCAAACCGCGCCAGAAACCGCGCGTGTTTCTGAGGTGTTTCCGGGTCAGGTTTGGTTCCTGGTTCGGGCGCGGGTCTTGGGTTTGGATCTCGGGCTTCCGTTGGGCTTCGTTTTTGCTCTTTTAGGGCTCTTTTCAGCTTCTTTTCTCGATGATTACTGCCTTTTATATAACCTGCACATTTCACTCGATAAACCATAAAATTCCGCTTCTTTGCTATCAACACAAGTCAATCTCATTGGTTTGAGAACCGAAAATAACGCCAAAAAGTGGCGTTATCAACAACCCCAAACCAAGCGTTGCTTGTCCTCAAGCAAATTAGCGATAAAAATAGAATAAAAGCATTTATCAGTGAAATATAATTACTGCACAACTCCCAATTGGTACCATGTAATGCACTGGTGATTTCCCATACCCGTGAATTGCTTATCTCACTCTCGCCTCATTCTTATTCTGTTTGATATATGGCCTTCCATTGTAAGTTGAACTCGTGACTGTTCCATTTCCATTAAGGTCGTACTAGGTATAAACATACTAAGGAAAACATTTCGCCTCGACCCTACCTCACGGGATTTTCTCATTTCGCTCGAACCTAGGTTGTCGCACATGTTGTCATGTATAGGAGGTTATGTACAAGAATACTCGAAAGTTACATGACAACTCTAATGAAAGACGCACAAATGTCCAAAAGGTCGATCTTAGAAAGGAATCAAGTAGCAAGACATGGAATAATGGTAAGGGTAGGCGTATACTCTAATCACGTTTTCCAGAAGATCATCCAGGTCTTTACGAGGGTTGTAACGGGGCTTGGGTTATGGTTAAGAAACGAAAGGGAAAATGGTTCAACGATCCTTGGTGTGTCAAACTTTAGCACTTCTGAACTCTATAGCTTCAATTCCTATCACTTGGCCCTTTCGTCATTGCTGGAGTTGCTTTGACTCTCTTGTTTCCTGTTGTAGATAATAGCTAAACTAACTGTTTTTTTTTGGTAGGGCATCATTGGCCCTCTTTAATTGCTTGGGGCTGCATTGGCCCTCTTTTCTATCTATTCTTTATTTCCATGACTGACCTATATTATTTCTTTTCCGCTCTATCTTTCGTAGTTCATTACCGCCTTTGATTGACACACTTTCGGATAAAGGTTGGCTAAGGCTTTTGGCTTGGGTTTAAAGGTGGGTTTAGAAACGAACAAGGTGAGTGTTTGGCTACAAAAAGGGTTATGGATACACATAAATGGGTGAAAAGGTACGATAGCTAAAAACAGGGTTAAACATACACACAATGCCTGGAATCATCTCTTAAGGTCCACACGATATGGTCTACTATACCTTTACCCAATATCCCGATGGTTGTCTTTGCTACCCAATGCAATAATATAGCGAGATCATTCTATATTCATGACAAGGAACTCGAAGAAGTGTATATGAATTAAATGTTTAAATCCCTCGAAGTGAAAGGCGTCATTTAGGCTCAAATCTCACTAATTGGTGATCTCCACTAATGTCCCTAGTCATGTCCTTTCCCGGTCCTTCCCTAATGGTCACGTCACTATCACGAGATTCTCCCCACAATGGTCGGTCATCAATCATTCAAAACAAATTTTTTGGCTAATGTGATATAAACATGCAGAGGTGCGGGAAATCTACGTGCATAAACGTGGGCCCGATTGGGCAACCCCAAACCTTACCCACACATTGTCCCCAATGTGCAAGTATCGGCCTGGGCGATACTAAAAACAAGTATCGTTGTGCGGTTATTACAGGTATCAGACAGGCAAGATATAGCATTAAAGAACAACCATCAAAGAGCGATTTCATTAAAATTGGGCCACCCCAAACCTAGGCCGTGGCCTAGGTTTGTTAACTAAAGCCAACCCCCAAACCTCGGTAAAATCGAGGTTTGCACAGGATTAAAAGTGAGTGTGTAGATGTTGGAAAATGAGGCACCCCAAACCTAAGTGAAACTTAGGTTTGTTGCATCTCGTTAACTAATAAGGAAACAACACATCTTGCACCACTCATTAACCTACAGAATTAGAACATACATGTTTGCCCGGATGGAGAAGATTCTCTTGAAAGATTTGAGCGACTTCGGACGAGAGACATCGGAGTGGAAGCAGAGAAAATGTGGGAGCAAAAGGAAACAAAGCAAACGGTGAAAGAAAAAAAAATGAAACACAAGAAGCAGGAAATGAAAAACCAAACAGGGACCTGCGCGGTTTGGCGCGCGACTTGTAAACCGCGGCCAAACCCGCGTATGTCTCTGTTCAATTTTTTTTCGTAAATAAAAACACTCTAAAACATAAACAGTAAAAGAAAATGCAAACCTCGGTGGGTTGCCTCCCACCCAGCGCCTTGGTTTCGGTCGTGGCTCGACCTTCCTCCCGATCACTCCTTCGGCTTTCCTTGATCATCCGGTTTCTCTTCACTTTTGCTACTTTCCCTCTCGAACATCTTGAATACCGCTTTCTCATCGCCATCCCTCAGGGTCATCTCTCCTTCCTCCATATCTATCAGAGCTCTGCTCGTGGCCAGAAATGATCTTCCCAATATCAGCGGGACCTCTACGTCTTCATCAATGTCTAGCACCACGAAGTCCACCGGAAAGTAGAACTTGCCAACCTTGATCAATACGTCCTCTACCACTCCATACAGATATATTATCGATCTGTCCGCGAGCTTAAGGGTCGTGTATGTTGGCTTCACCTCACCCAAGCCAAGTTTCCTGAAAACAGATAAGGGCATTAAGTTAATACTAGCTCCTAAATCACACAACACCTTGTCAAAAGAAAGCTTCCTAATTTGAATAGGGGTCGAAAAACTCCCTGGATCTTTGAGCTTCGGGGGAAGCTTGTTCTGAATGATTGCACTACACTCTTCAGTGAGTGTAATGGTAGACTGATGCTCGATTCCCTTCTTCTTTGATAGGATGTCCTTCATGAACTTGAGGTATGTCGGCATTTGAGCGGGTGCTTCTGCGAATGGGATGTTTATGTGAAGCTTCTTGAAGATGTCGAGGAATTTCTTGAACTGTTCCTCATCTTTATGTGCCTTCACCTCACCCAAGCCAAGTTTCCTGAAAACAGATAAGGGCATTAAGTTAATACTAGCTCCTAAATCACACAACACCTTGTCAAAAGAAAGCTTCCTAATTTGAATAGGGATCGAAAAACTCCCTGGATCTTTGAGCTTCGGGGGAAGCTTGTTCTGAATGATTGCACTACACTCTCCAGTGAGTGTAATGGTAGACTGATGCTCGATTCCCTTCTTCTTTGATAGGATGTCCTTCATGAACTTGAGGTATGTCGGCATTTGAGCGGGTGCTTCTGCGAATGGGATGTTGATGTGAAGCTTCTTGAAGATGTCGGGGAATTTCTTGAACTGTTCCTCATCTTTATGTGCCTTCACTCGATTAGGGAATGGTAGTGGTGGCACAAACGGTTTGATTACCGGCTTTGGTGGAGGTGTCACCTCTTTTTCCTTCGGTTCTTCCCGATCAGCCATATCATTAGCAATACCGTCTTTCATCTATACATTCGTCTTCTTGATCAACTCCTTGCCATTTCTCAGATAAATGGCATTACATTCTTCTCTTGGCTTTCTCTCAGTTTGGCTCGGGAATGTCCCGGGAACTCGTTTTGTAGGACTTCAGAAATTTGTCCCACTTGCCTCTCGAGAAGCCTAATCGATGCCGTATTCTGGTCAGTAGCTTCTTTTACCGTGCTCACCGTGTTTGCCAATTTTCTAACCGTACTGTCCATCTTGGTCATGAACTTCATCATCATATCTTCCAGCCCCGGCTTCTTCTCCATGGATGGTCCCTCGTCGTATTTCCTTTGGTTAAAACCTGGAGGACGGTAAACATTGTTAGCATGGGAAGAATTAGAAAAGTTAGAAGAATTACCTTGTGGTTGTTGACCGGGTTGACTCCATGAAAAGTTAGGGTATTTCTTCCACCCTTCATTATACGTGTTCGAGAAAGGATCGTTCCTCGGCTGGTGATTCCGGTTCTGTAAAAACTGAACTTGCTCGGGTTCTTCCGGATTACCACCTTTCAAATGGTTCGTGATCGCAGCTAGTTGAGCTTTTATTTCTTTCAGCTCATCCGATTCTTGAACACTCGCAACTCTTCTAACAGCTGATCTTGGAGTAGAAAAACTATGTTCGGCTAAGTTCTCGATCAAGGCGACTGCTTCTTCATATGTCTTCTCAATTAGGGCTCCACCCGCTGCAGCAGTGATATCATTCTTGAACTGCGGGTGAAGGCCTCCAAAGAAAGTTTGGATAATTACCCAGCCGTGCAACCCGTGGTGAGGACACTTTTTCAACATATCCTTGTACCTCTCCCATGCCTCGTATAGGGTCTCTTGGTCCCATTGCGCGAAGTGAGTAATGTCGGCCATTAGTTGAGCAGTTCTTCTCGGTGGGAAGAATTTCTGGAGGAATGCGGCCTTCAAGTCTGCCCATGTAGTGACCTGATCCGCTGGTAGGCTCTCTATCCAAATTTCAGCTCTTAACTTGAGTGAGAAGCTGAACAATCTTAGCTTGATGGCATCCTCGTTCACCCCATTGATTTTGAACGTGTTGCATATCCTCTCAAATGCACGAAGATGTGCATGAGGATCTTCTGTCGGGACCCCTCCGAACTATTTTTGCTGTACCATGACAATGGTACTTGGTTTAATCTCGAAGTAGTTCGCCCCAGTAGTGGGCGGTTGGATGCCTATGCGTGCGGCTGCCACGTTTGGATTGGCAAATGACCGCATTGGAACTCTCGCCGGAGGAGGTGGAGGTAGGTTGTTAACAGGTCTCTCGTCACCCATCTTTAATTGCCTTTGGGCTTTGGATGCTTTACGTATCTGGCGGGCGGTTCTTTAGATCTCCGGATCAAGTGGTTCGATTCCTTCCCCTCGGGGTTTCCTTGGCATAAACCAATTAGTACCTGAAAAGAATGTAGGCGAAGTTAGCAATCCAGAAATTGAAAGTGATGGAACAAAGTAAATAAAAAAAATGTTCAATGTAATAGCGCTTATAGCTGGTAGTGCTATCAGTTGCAACTAGTTCCCCGGCAACGGCGTCAAAAACTTGATAGGCGGGTTCACACCCCCCTAAATCTTACCGCAAGTGTACGGGTCGAAATCAAGTAATAGTACAAGAAAGTACGAGTATCGAACATAGGAAACTAGGAACTAAGTATCACAATTACTATAAACTCTATTAACTGAACGTCGCAATTTTGAGTGGTTGGCGGTAACTAATTAATTGCAATTAAATAAATCAAACACAAGACAATAAACAACTTAGGAAACTTTGATAGAGAAAACAGTTGAGAGTTGGAAATCCTAAGGTTTTCACCTATAAACATCTGACTCGGAACAATACCAGTTATTCCATATAATGAATACCCAATCTTTAAAAGTCACCGTTGTTGTTTCTCAAGCAACAACGGGTTTTATTTTGAAAAGCACAAGTCTTATCTCTCGATCTCAACCTATGGAATTCAAAACACATTAAAATCAAGATTTAACGGGACTAAGGCTTACTTGGTATATCTCTATCACCAATTTCTCACCTTAGGCATGCAATTTCTAGTTCTAATTATCATTTAATTCTCTCGAACTTAATTGAAAACAACAAAACAATTGAAAGCTAGATAGACTCACAAAAGCATTAAAAACCAAATCACATGCTTCATTAAAATAGAAAAACTGATAAAAGTCTCAAATCACATGTTCATATGCTATAAACCAAATTCATTCCAAACCCCAACATCTAGAAATTAGTTCATGTTGGTGGTGGATTCAAACACAAGAGAAAGAAAAGCGAAAGCGTATGTAAACATGGTAATTTTAAACGTGATAGTTGCGATGATGAACTCCCTTCTCTCGTGCTCGTATCTACTTCGCGTGTTGAACGTCTCTGTTGATCCAAACCCTCAGTGATTTGATAATGACCCTCTCTTATATACTTAGTGAAATTGTAAGTAAACAATATATATTAGAGTTTCACTATCGCTGATAAGTACTAAGACCTTACAGTACCGCTGATAGGAACTCTCGTTCTTTAGATTAAACATTCAACGAACACTGTTCATCATAATGCTCTGAGCCTGTTCAGTCCTTATGGTGATCGCTGATAAGTTAGTTGTTTACTTATGATCCCTGAAGACAAGTTTCACGTCAACATAGGTTCTACGCTGAAGTCGAAGATCAAGCTCAAAAACCAGCGACAAGTCTCCTAATGAACTGATGCGGATCAGCGACGACTCAGATTTGTCCACTCAACGTGAAGTATCAGGTACAAGACTTCAGCTATCGCTGAACTTTGTCATTCACTGATACAGAATGATAAAGCGCTGAATCAAAGAAAGCTGATCATGAAGTCCTCCGTACAAAGTACTTTTGTCTTAACCACCCTTGCACGACTCCGTACGATATGTCAGAAAAGAACCTCCTTATTGTCTGAAATCGTACAACTACTCTGATGCTACATTGTTCACCATGCGGCTACTAAGGTTGTCTAATCAAGTCAGATCCTACAACCAATCAGCTGCTGCCACGTGTAAAGTATAAAATGCCATGCATTAAATGCATGCAGTATATAAGAAGAAGACCTCACTTCATTTTGAAGTACTCGTAAACTCTGGTCGAGTCATCCTTCTTATATCTTTGACATAGGTTATTATTAGTAATTTCCTTCTCTTTCTTAGTGCAAGAAAACTTAGTGTTCCAACTTGTTTAGATTAGGATTTATTCCTTATCTTGTTCTGCAACAAGCTGTAAATTGTTAATGATTTATCAATAAACAATTTAGAAAAGTAAAAATGTGTGTTTGTATTCAACCCCCCCCCCCCCCCCCCCCCCTTATACAAACTTGTATAGCCCTTCGGGACCAACAAGTGGTATCAGAGCAGATTTGTTTAATCTCATAAACAAGATCTGATCTATACTAAGATTTCTCTTCCTAGCTATTTCTTAAAATGGCTACCAACACAAACACAAACTATATTGACAACGGTTCTCTTGCAAAATCCCCTAGATTCTCCAGAGATAATTTTAATCTATGGAAAAATAGGATGATTCTCTTTTTAGAAGGTGTAGACCCTACTATGCCTTATTATCTTGAAAACGGCCCATATATTCCTATAAGAATTGATGCTGCAGTTCCAGCCGCTGAGAATAGACCTGCTATTCCAGAAAGGCTGATTCCTAAGGAAATTCATATGTGGACTGATGAAGATAAGAAGAAAGTGGCTATCGACACCAAAGCTAGATCCATACTCTCCATGGCTCTTCCTAACGAAGTCTACCATTCCGTCATGAACCTGAAAACTTCAAAAGCTATGTGGGACACAATCTGTGTTCAGTATGAAGGTACATCTGAAGTCCAGGACTCACAAAAGATCAACCTGGTAAGACAGTATGAAAACTTCATTTGTGGTAAGAATGAAACTCTCTCTGAAGTACACCAACGTTTTAACTGCTTAATAATAGATCTAAAAACTGTTGGTAAGGAATATTCTAACTTTGAAGTACTGACAAAGTTCTTAGAATGTTTACCTGAAAGTTGGGACAGTTATTCAGTGTGTCTCAAGCTGTCAAAAGATCTCAAATCGATGAATCTTTCTACCTTATATGGCACGATGCTGAATCATGAGCAATCGAGTCATCTTAAGAAGAATCTTGTAAAAGATTCCAAAAGCACCCCTATTGCTTTAATCTCATAGGAACCTTCCACTCAGCGACCCTCGGTCACTATCACTGAGTTGGAGAGTAACTCTGAATGGTCATCAGATTCTGACTCTTCAGATCTTGATGAATCTTTGGCTCTCCTCACTAAAAAGTTAAGTAGATTCGCCAAAAAGAAAATGTTCAGAAAGAATAAACCTCTTTCCATTACTAACAAGCCAAGATCATCAGCTCCTGTTGATAAGGCTACTGCTACTTGTTTTAACTGTGAAAAGATAGGACATTTCGCTAACGAGTGCAGGTCAAAGAAAGTTTCGAGAAACTCAGCGTTTCCCAAGAAATCCTCTAACCTCAGGTCTAGAGATGACAAATACGCCAAGCTGAAAGAAAGGTATGCGAAGCTGAAAAGATTTAAGAAGAAAGGAAAAGGTCTGATGGCTGACTACGATTGGGCTGATTCTGATGAAGAATAATCATCATCTGACTCTAAAGATGATGAAGCCAATCTATGTCTTATGGCCAAACTTGAAGATGAGGAAGAAAATTCTGACATTCCCTCTACTTCAACCTCTGCAACTCAGGTATCACCTTCCTTCTTTACCAATATTGCAAATATTGATGAAGCTGATAGTTTTCGAAAGATCGATCTCTTGACTAGAAGTTTATATGAAGCCATGAATGGCAAAACTGTAGTTGAAAATCAAAACCTTGATCTCACTGAACAGCTTAAAAACTGTCACCTTTAATAGAAAATCTTTCTAAAATTGAAGAAGATTTTAAAGATCAAGTTCACCTAAATCAGCTAGTCAAAATCGAGCGCGAAGAAGCTATTGCTGCATTAAAAGCTGAAAAAACTACTGTTGATGGATGGTATAATTCCTCAACAAAGATCACTGAGATAATTAAGTCTCAGATTCCCCTGAGTGATAAACGTGGTCTTGGTTACAAAGCTGATACTCTAGAACCAACCACTGATCGTTCTATGCTCTGATTTGGAACTTTCGTATCCTCAGTCGCTGATACTTCATCTTCTCAGTGTTCCTCTTCTAAACCGCCCATCCCTGAGGAAATCTTTACCTTAACTTCTAAAGGTAAAGAAAAGGTTATTTATCCAAAACCTACCTTAGTCTTTAAAAACAAAGGTAAAGGAATTTCTTTTAACCAAAATCCTCAGAAGGGTACCTCTGTACCAAAGTTGAACGCTTCTAAAGCTTCAGTGACTTATCCCTCTGATTCAAAGAATAAGATCTCTGGATTTATTCAGCGTGGATCTATTCAGCGATCTACTCCTAGAATCAAAGTGGAAATTCTTGGTTACAAAGCCAATAGCTTACTTGGTGCTGGTCCTTCTAATTCAAAATCAAAAGCTCAGTATTTAAATGGTCCTAGAACTATTTTTAGTTATAGGAAATGTTATCACTGTGGACTTTCTGATCATATTGCTAGTAAGTGCCCCACAGCCACCCAAGCTGAAAAGATAGCTAAGGTGAAGATCATTGCCCCGAAGGCAAAGAAGACCACTGAGGTTAAGAAATTAACCAAAGTGAAGACTGACAAAGCTGAATCTTCAAATGCTGTGAAGACTGCTGAACCTTCCACCTCTTCTTCTACCCCCACTGACAAGTGTGTACACATGGTTAAGTGGGTACCCAAGAAAAACTAATCTTCCTTTGTAATGCAGGTTAAGAAGGGTATTTGGTATCTCGATAGCGGATGCTCTAGACACATGACTGGAAAGAAAAGCCTGCTCGCTGAATACAAGGAAGAGAAGGGCCCCTCTGTGACTTTCGGTGGAAATGGAAAAGGACATACCCAAGGGTTTGGTGTACTATCTAATGGTACAACAACCTTCAGAAGAGTCGCATATGTTGAAGGGCTGAAGCATAATCTTCTAAGCATCAGTCAGCTTTGCGACAAGGATAACAAAGTAATCTTTACTAAGGAATCCTGCTTTGTTGCTGACAAAAAGGAGAAGATAGCTCTCAGCGGTTATCGTTTGGAAAATGTTTATGTAATAAACATGGACTCAACAACCACTGAGAACTCCTGTTTCTTTTCAAAAGCCTCATCTGATGTCAACTGGCTATGGCACAAGAGGCTCTCTCATCTAAACTTCAAGACACTGAACACTCTTTCTTCAAAAGAGTTAGTCACTGGTCTACCTCAGCACTCATACGCCAAAGAATCCTTATGTTCAGCGTGTGAGAAAGGCAAGTAGACCAAAGCAAGCTTTAAGTCAAAGCAAGTTTCCTCAGTGTCATCTCCTCTACAACTTCTCCATATGGATTTGTTTGGCCCTGTTAACAAACAATCCATCGCTGGAAAGAAATATACGCTGGTCATAGTTGATGAATTCTCTCGCTATACATGGGTAATGTCTCTCCGTTCTAAGAGTGACACCCCTGAAGAACTCATCACCTTTGTTTAGAAGATGGAAGCCCTGAAAAACTTGACCGTTCGCTCAATAAGTAGTGATCATGGGACTGAATTCAAAAACAGTTCTCTTGATTCCTTCTTTGAGAGTAAGGGTATTTCTCACAACTTTTCATCAGTGAGAACACCACAACAAAACGGAGTCGCTGAAAGAAGAAATAGAACTATTATTGAAGCTGCACGTTCAATGCTCAGCGATTCTCACCTGCCTACTCAGTTTTGGGCAGAAGCTGTCAACACTGCTTGTTTTACGCAAAACAGGTCGCTGATAGTCAAAAGATTCAATAAGACAGCCTATGAACTTTTTCATGGGAGAAAGCCTTCAATTAGCTTTCTTCGCATCTTTGGATGTCAGTGTTTCATATTGAACAACAGAGATGCCCTTGGAAAGTTTGATCCTAAGGCTGATGATAGAATCTTTCTTGAATATTCTTCAATTTCCAAAGCCTTCAGAGTCTTCAATCGAAGAAGACAAACTGTTGAAGAAACTATTCACGTCACTTTTGACGAATCCCGTTCAGCAAACTCTAAACCATCTGCTGATACTGAAGAACTGAATCAATGGATGTTTTCTCATCTTGGTGATTCAGAAGATATTCCCACTCCTCATACTCATACAGTTGAAGATGATAGTCCTACTATCATCCCAAACATGCAGAATAGTGAAGCTGAAACATCATGGGTCTCAGCAGTTCCTTTAAACACTATACCTGCTTCTGAACCAAATGTCTCAGACATTCCATCTACTTCTCAGCAATCAGTGAATGAGATGACATCTGCACCTACTCCTCTCTTGGCTGATATTCCAGAAGTTGCTGAAGCTTCATCTTCAGCTCCTCCAGTTCAATTTGAGTCAGCGACTTATGCTCCTGCTCAGCGATGGACTGTAAATCACCCAATTGATCAAATTCTTGGTGATCCAAACGCTGGTGTTCAGACTTGACGAAGTGCAGGTAATATTTGTTTATTGGTTAACTTTATTTCTCTGATTGAACCAAAGAAAGTAGATGATGCCCTCAAAGATCCAAACTGGGTCAGCGCCATGCAAGAAGAGCTGACTGAATTCGAAAGAAACAAAGTTTGGAAACTTGTTCGAAGACCAATAGACAAAACAGTGATAGGCACTAAATGGGTCTATCGTAACAAGTTGGACGAACATGGAACTGTAACCCGCAATAAGGCTCGACTTGTTACTCAGGGATACAGACAAGAGGAAGGCATAGATTACGACGAAACATTTGCTCCAGTAGTAAGACTAGAATCTATTCGTCTATTCTTAGCATACGTTGTACACAACGACTTCAAAGTATATCAGATGGATGTTAAGTCAGCATTTCTAAATGGAAAGCTGAATGAAGAAGTCTATGTGGAACAACCTCCAGGATTCTCAGATCCTAAGCGTCCAGGTTATGTTTATAAACTGGATAAGGCACTTTATGGCTTAAAGCAAGCTCCTCGTGCATGGTATGACACTCTCTCTACTTATCTCCATATTGAAAATTTTGAGCGTGGTAAAATCGACAAGACTCTATTCTTCAGGAAAGTAAAAGGTCATATTATTCTTGTTCAGATATATGTTGATGACATTATATTTGGTTCTACTAACCCTGACCTGTGTACTCGTTTCGCTGATAGAATGAAAGAAGAGTATAAAATGAGCATGATGGGTGAGCTAACATATTTCCTTGGTCTTCAGATAAAGCAAAATGAAAAAGGAACTTTCATTAATCAGGGAAAGTATGTTAAAGATATGCTGAAGAAATTCGATTTAACTCAGAGTTTAGCTATGAAAACCCCTATGGCACCACCGCTGACACTAGACAGGGATTCAAATGGAATACCTGTTAATGTCACGCTGTATCGTGGGATGATCGGCTCTCTCTTGTATCTTACAGCTAGCCGACCCGATATTATGTACGCAACATGTTTGTGTGCACGATAAGCTGAACCTAACAAATCTCATATGATCGCTGTAAAGCGAATTTTTCGATACCTTAAGGGTACTGCGAACCTAGGTCTTTGGTATCCCAAAGACTCAGGGTTTGATCTAATCGCCTATTCAGATAGTGATTTTGCAGGTTGCAAATTGGATAGGAAAAGCACCACAGGAGGCTGTCAGCTCCTGGGTGGAAAGCTGGTGAGTTGGACAAGTAAAAAGCAAAACTCAGTGTCCACCTCCAACTGCTGAAGCTGAGTATGTAGCCGCTGGAAGCTGTTGTTCTCAGGTCTTGTGGATGAGAAATCAACTACTAGACTATGACCTTCAGCTCTCGAAAATTCCAATCTATTGCGACAGCACAAGTGCCATCGCTATAGCCAACAATCCAGTACTACACTCAAAGACAAAACACATCGAAATCAGGTATCATTTTATCAGAGATCATGTGATGAATGGTGATATAGAACTTCACTTTATCCCAACTGACTATCAGTTAGCTGATCTGTTCACCAAACCTCTTGACGAGACAAGATTCAACTTTCTCATCAGCGAGCTTGGAATGCTGAACTTTGAAGAGTAAAATCTTCAGCGGTTCACATTTGATCAGCGATAAAATCAACTTGTATAACCCATTCTATCATTCTCTCTCTGAACATAATTGATTCGCTGATACCAAGGTATGTTTTGAATTTGCAAGATTTCAAGACAAATTGCATCGCTGAATATCTCTTCCTTAATCAGCGATACTTTGAAATTTCTTAAACCAACACTGATATTTCTATTCAGTGCTTCATGTTTTCAAAAGTGTCCCTGAGCTTTCAAAACCTCAGAGACATCCTAAAATATGACAGGACATCCGTGACGTCATCACAACGGATAAGCCAGGCACGTTCTTTTTCTGACACACGTTTGCACGTTTCGTTTACCTGCCAATCAAATGCAAACACGTGTCCGTGTCATGATGAAAATCTTTTCTCTCTCTCTAATCTCACTATATAAACACATTTTGGGTTTATATTTTTCCTTTACGCGAACAACTTCTTCCTCAAGAAAACTACTGTAGCATTTTTTCTCTCAAGTTTTCAAGAACTGTTCATCTTCTTCTTCTTCAACGAACCAGGTTAATATTTCTTTTAGTTTCCTGTTTCTTAAAACTTGTTAATGATCTTCTCATTGTTTTTACAAGATCAAACAAAAGAACTTTTTCAAAAATGAAATCATTTCTTTCATGGTTTTATGAACACAACCTTTCATGGTTGTTCTTCAAGTTTAATCGCAAATATCTTTAACTTGTTCTTCATACGTTTTTTCCAGAATCCTAATCCTCAAAGAAAACTGGAAAACGAGACTTTTTATTGGGTTTGTATTTCTTTTTCAAAAACAAGAAAACCCTAATCTTCATCAAGACATTTTTGTCTGAATGAAATGGACAAAATTCGAACCATCTTAATTGCATCTACTGATATTCCTACTGCTGAAAACACTGCTGCTGCTGAGGAACTGGAAATCACCAAGGCTCCTCAGGTCAAGTTCACGCTTGAGGAACTCGATTGGACAAAAACAAACAATCTCTATGCGCTTTTCGAGTTTCCTCCTCGAAAGCAAGTCACACATCTGAATGATGCTGTGAATTTCCTCAAAACCTGTTGCCTCACTACAGCCTTGACCATAACACCCCCTGCTCATCAACTACTACTATCTCAGTTCTGGTATTCTGCCAGACACACTCAGCTCACATCGACCAAAGACCCCACGAAGAAAATCGATTGCATCCTCTGTGACACTGATTTTGGCACCATAAAAATCACCCCTGCCATTATCTGAAAAGCACTGAGCCTTCCCATCGCCACAAAAGAAAAACCCTTTGTTTCTCTCCCTGACCACAAGAAACATGCTGATAGGGAAGCGATCACTGCATTCATTGATGCAATGGGTTATATATGGGAAACAGGGAGGGACAAGAAGCCTGAGAAGAAACTGACCCTCATCAAGAAATCCAAAATGCCCAGTGAGATGAACTTCATCTTCGCACACTTGATAAGCTGCATGACTGCAAAGATCGGCTCCTCTGATCAAGCCGCTCAACCTCAGCAAGCAATGGGCTATGCATTGCTGAAAGGTCTTCACGTTGACTGGGCCTCGATAATCTATGATGATCTTGTGCTCAGAGTAGACTCTGCTGCTGACCGACCATCATGGGTTCCATACCCAAGATTCCTCAGCGCCATCTTCCAAACCGGCCTGAAGAATAACTACCCAAAAGTAGGAGACCTGAAACTCTCTCAGGTTGGCCCTAAGGTACCCGACTTCAAGCCAATGGCAAACGAGGTACGTCTCTCTACTCACTTAACTCTTCTCAATCCTCCTTCTTCTATTTCTGTGGCTACTTCAGCGACAATACCCCTCGCTGATACCCAGGCCACAAAATCTACTCGTAAAAGGAAACACTCCACTACCCCACTTGATTCCAAAAGGATCAAGAAAACCAAGGAGCAACCCCAGCAATCTCATGCTGAAGACTCCTCAGCTCATCTTGAAGAGCTGATGGAAAGTTTAGTGGTACGCTCTGCCACAGCTGAACAAGCCACCCCTTCCATCCCAGCTTCAACGTCTCTAAACGCTGAAGTTATAAACTTGGAATCGACCCAACCTCCTTCAGTCTCTCATAGGACTGAAGAGGTGATTCTCAGTGGATCCAACACTGAATCAGCTCCACATCAAACCTTCTCAACCTTCGCTTCTCTCTCTACTCCATTGGACCCTGATCCAGTTTTCACCACGATCACTGGAGCACCCGTCATTCTTCCAGAAGCTAAAGCTGATACTTTTCAAGGAATGATGGATGCAGGACCTGCAGAAATGTCCATGCATACACGCACTCTAGCTGACGACATGGAACTTTTTTCAGGACACAGAAGTTTTGACGACTTCACCAGTCCTCCTGCGGGTATACACCAACCCATATACACTGTAACTAAACCCCAAACTTCTGAGCTTTCCTTTATTCATAAGTACTTATCTGTTACAGGTCCTAATTTAGGAGACATCAACGCCTCTCTGAAGAACCTGGATACAAAGCTGACAGGTCTCACCACTACTCTCTCAGACAACTCTTCAGCTGTAACAAATGCTGGAGAGAATCTCAACAAGCTGACAAAAGTGGTTGAACAGAAAGCCTCCAAAGCTGATTTGAAGAAGGTTGATAGTACTCTTGGTGACTTTGCCAAAGTTCTTGCTGATATCTACACCGACTACAACTCTCTCTCCTCAAGAGTTAACACCATGTCCAGCGAGGTCATAACGCTGAAGACATCGGTCAGTACTCTTCAGAGAGAGGTGTCCACTGTAAAGACTGACGTGAGTTCAGTAAAGACTGACGTAAGTTCAGTGAAGACGATGGTACAGCAGATCCTGAATCACATGACCGCCCCTGCCCCTGCACCTTCACATTTTACTACGGCGGATCATGCTGAACTTTTAAAGATCAGTCCTGCTATTACTGGCCTAGAAGACAGAGTAGCAGCGATTGAAAACTATATTGGGATCCCTGGCCAAGAAGACAAGGAACCAACACCATCTGCTGAGTCATCGCATTCCTCCCCCACTCATCATGAGGAAGGGGGGGGAGAAGAACTCTGAAGACCTTCACCAAGATGAATCTATCGAAGGGGAGAAGACTGAAGACCTTCCCCTTACTGAAGAGGGGGAGAGGATAAATGAAGAAACAACTGCTGGACCTCAGGGAGATGAAAACCTTGAGGGAACCGAGAAGCTTACCTCTGTATCTGAGGGGGAGCAACTCGAAGAAACTGCTGAAGAATCTGAATCCGAAGCTGAAGACGATGAAGATGTCGACATCTTTGATGATGAACCATCTTCTTCTCCAAAAAATGATGATGATGACGATGATGATGATGATGATGACTCCTTTATCGTCAAACCTGTTCAGAAGACTACAGCTCTTAAAGGGATTTCGATAAACGAACCTTCAGGGGAGCGGACCAAGACAAAGCCTTCAGCGTCTGAAGCTGACAAGGACAAAGGAAAAGGTGTCGCTGAAGACGATGAAAATCTAATGATCTTGCTTCAAAAGCCAGTTCGTCAGGTACACTACATCTTACTTCCTTACACTGCATCCCTCCTCTATCTATACACATTATCAGCTCTACTCTCCACAAAAAGCATATACACTTAAATCCATTTCTTTTCTCTGTTCTACCCAAGTTCTTATTCGTAAGATCGCTGTGTTTCAGCTAGTCCTCTCCCCTGCTTGAGGATTCTGAAGTACAACCAGCTGCTGCTGAAAAGATAATCCCAGTTTTGGATTTAATCACCGAGACTGATGAACCTGAAGAACAGACGCTCTCTCATACAAACAGACCTTCCTTGGTTCCTCAAAAACCAAGTGAAGAGGATCAGAGAAGAAGAGAAGAAATGATAAAGAAGCTTGAGGCTCAGCGAATCATCTTGCCGCATGCCATAGTCAAAACTCCTAAGTTCAGACTTACAAAGCAAGAATACGCTGATCACCTCAGAGCTGAACGTTTACTCGCTGATAAAAAGGAAGCTGAAGAAAAAGACAAGGCTCTCGCCATCCAGCTTACTCAATAATCAGTGAAAGACCCCTCACTGAAAAGAACTCCAATCGAAGTTCAACGTCAGCTATGGGAAGACGCCAAGAAGATTGTTGAAGAAAAGAGAACTGTGTCTCAATCTACTTTAATCTGGTGCAAAGAAAAGGTACACTTCAAATATCGACCTACCAGAATCAACAAGGTACATATCACTGGAAAATCAACCCTCGGAGTTTCAATCGCTGAAATCGAGATATTCAGATAGAACGGACAGTACGAAAAATTCTATGCTGAAACCATCACGAAGTACGGTCTCTCTGAATGGTTGGAGATCAGATTAGCCATCCAGAAGTCTCAATCTAAGTACAAGGATGATGTAAAAAAGCTGATAAATCAACAGATCGACTTAGTCTCTTCTTGTGTGGATATTCCTCCTCCCCCTCCTCTCGCAAATTAGAAAAGAAGGGCATCTGCAAAGAAAAAGTCTAAACCTTCAGACTCAGGTCCTCCTATACAGAACGAAACATGTATTGGTTTTTCTCGTGCTGAAGTTCTTGGTCCAGAACCTGACCTTTCCGCACTTGACACATCTCTTCCTCCTGGTGAGACTTCCATCCCTGGAAAAGTCATAAGCAAACCCTATGGGATATTCTTTATTGACTATGGTGGACGAAAACGTTTTCAACGTATCTCTGAGCTTCCCATCACTCCCATCGAACAGCTGAAAGGTCTCATCTACTGGTGTGATTTCAAACGCGACATTCAGGCACGGCATCTTAAACCCTTGATTTTTGAAGAAGCTCTGAACAAAAAGAATCAAGGAGTAAATGTCCCTGACTGGATGATTCCCACATCAAAGACCCTTGATGAACTTCTCATTAAGGAAGAACCTCTATAAGCTGATAAGATCGCCTTATTCTTCTATTTTATCAGTTATTCTTTTGTACTTGTAATTTATTTCGCTTGTACTTATAATTTTTCCACTTCCCTTTGTAATCTGATACGAAGTTTAAAGAAAGATTTCAGCGAAAGTACTTTACTCCATCAGTACAGAAAAGATCCCAGAAAACAGTAAAAGGGACAAATATTTTATGAGTTCTTTTTATCCTTATGTTTTCATTAAATAGCAATTTTCTCTGTTGCTATGTCATAATCAAATAGGGGGAGATTGTTGATCCAAACCCTCAGTGATTTGATAATGACCCTCTCTTATATACTTAGTGAAAATTGTAAGTAAACAATATATATTAGAGTTTCACTATCGCTGATAAGTGTTAAACCCTAAAGATCAATCAAGATATAGAAGATGTGAATTTGTCATCTCATTGATCAAGAACACTGTATACAAGATAGGAGTTCTGCACTTTCTCTCTCTAAGATATGAATGTATAATAAATGAGAATGTTTCTAAGAGTATCTTTAAACAAACCTACACAAAGGCTATTTACAAAACACATTACAAAGACTTTGACTTTGACCTTTCTATATTTAAACCTTGAAGACATATTGCACTAACAATCTCCCCCTTGGATTCAAGGTTTAAACAAATGCGATCAGCAAGCTTTAGCTTTCTTGAATCTTCGGTCTTCATCAAAGCTTGTCAAAGTCAAAACGTCATCCAAACTTCAAACGGCAAATAACGAACTTCTTTCTTCGAACAGGAGAATATGAATCTTCACACAAAGCTTTTTAAACAAATATGCACAAGTTCAAGAAAAAGAGATCACTGAATGGATCAATCGATTTTCCTAAAACTCTTGAAGAATTCTCCCCATTTCCATTGACTTGAGAATTTCATTCTTCAGTGTCGATCTTCATAAATGCACGAGTTCAAAAGAAAGAGATCACTGAAAGGATCAATCGATTTCTTAAAAACTCTTGAAGAATAAAACTCCCCCAATCCTTTCTTGAAACGACGTCTTCTTTCTACAAATCTCCCCGTTGACATTAAAACGAATCTTTGAATTTAAACTTTCTTTGACAGGAAATTGATGTAGACATTCTCCCCCTTTTTCGATTGACTTGAGAATTTCATTCTTCAGTGTCGATCTTCATAAACGCGCGAGTTCAAAAGAAAGAGATCACTGAAAGGATCAATCGATTTCTTAAAAACTCTTGAAGAATAAAACTCCCCCTATCCTTTCTTGAAACGACGTCTTCTTTCTACAAATCTCCCCGTTGACATTAAAACGAATCTTTGAATTTAAACTTTATTTGACAGGAAATTGATGTAGACATTCTCCCCCTTTTTCGATGAAAGTGAGCATCACGAGCATCGAAAATCTTTTCAATTTCAGTCACAAACAATCTCCCTCTTCAAAAACATTTCTTCCCCTTGAAAAACACAAACAATCTCCCCATAAACGAAAGATCTTGCTCCCCCTAAAAATAAGAATTGTAGAGCAAGATGATTTTCTCCCCCTGAAAATTTGCATAAAAATCATATAAGCGCACATTTTAACAAACTTATATAAAGAAAAAATAGAATTCATTGAACAACATTTTATAACTGCTAACATTTAATCATTTGAACACCAAACAAAAGAAATTCAACTTAATGAAATGTAACAGATATTTCCATCAAGTGAAATCAAATGCATGCGTTTGGATTCAAAAAAAGACATCATTGCATATCAAGTTAAAAATGTTCAGTTTCAACTCCTTTATTAAATCTATTTGGTGTGCTAGCATGCGAAATATGATTTGCAATAATCAAATGTACTTCTGAAACCTATAAGAATACTTTGTTCTTACTCACACTATATGACTGAAATCAGAATTTCCACAAACTTATAAGTTTATCGCGACACTGTAATTTTCCCTAATTTTCAAGAGATGTGTGCTCTTAGGCATCTTTTCATATTGTGCACATTTGCAACTTTTATTATGTGCTCATTGGCATCTTTTATAATCAAACAGTTTATTAAGACTAAGATACACCGTAAACGTAACTTTCTAACTGGTCCTATAGCAGGATTTGGGTCAGCCGATCCCAGACCAGTTGGCCTTAGGGGCTAGGTGAAAAGCACCCCTTGGAACTTACTCTCCCGAACCAGAAAGGCTACATCGATATACCTTAATCCCATCTGTACCAGTAGAACATGGCTTTCTACCTGGTTCTATAGCAGGATTTTGGTCAGCCAATCCCAGATCAGTTGATCTTAGGGGCTAGGTAACGAGTACCCCTTGGGACTTAATCTCCCAAACCAGATAGGCCACAGGCACAGACTATCAAACTGAATGATTTTATTATATATATATATATATATATATATAATATTTTTTTTTATTATAGCATCTCAATCACTTGGTTCAAAAACGTAGTGCTTCCCCCATATTTTCGTTTCCATTCATGATTAAGACGAATAGGCTTTGTGAGCATTGTATTCTGTATAAGTCTAGATTTACACAATTTTGCGCTTATATCAAAATCTCAAACATGTTTCGCTGACCTTTCGACTTATTTCAGAAGCGAAAGTAGAAACAAATATAACTCCGACGATACAAAAATGCTCGTAAAATCATCCTTAACACACATTTTATTCATTGAATGAAAAATTGAATAATTTCACTTCATTGAATTAAATTTGTGAAGGTTCAAACTTTCAACGTTAGTAGAAATAAAATATAACACAATGTTACCTTTTTATCACTTGATTTGAGAAACAAACAGATATGGCAGTTAAAGTTCAAAAAGATATCACCTGATAAGTACGAGTTCTAAACTGATTTGTTTAGAAGTCATAGCCTTTGAAGTACGGGTTCTAAACTGATTTGTTTAGAAGCCTTTACCGTTGAAGTGCGGGTTTTGAACTGATGTGTTCAAAAACCATTGTCGTGTATCTCTCTCCCCCTACAATATACCGAAAGATTTATCAATTCTCACATGTATATATAAAAAGATAGAAAATTCCCTGAAATTATGTGATGTTCAATATAAACTTTGAATGCACAAGTACTTCATCTTCCGAGAGTTCAACGCTTGCCTCTAAATCTGCAAAACAGATTAAGTTGATTTTGGTACCCAACGTGTCTTGGGTCCTGACACGTTAAGCGGAGCTCTATAAGAAGGAAAATGGTAAGTACCATACCAATATTGAACATAATTATTATTAACAAAATCATTATTTCCGCAATAAGAATTAACAAAAGAATTAACTTTCGTTGTAAAATTCTTATTTGGAAATGATGATTTTGGTACATCTTTTCCAAGAAATTTACCTTTTACCTTCCCTTGCATGTTGACTCTTTTGTAGGAAGGAAGATCAGCATAGTATTTGGAAGACATATCTACAGAATGCTCGTAGAAAATGTTAGAAGGACGCATCGGACATTCTGAAAAACACTCGGAGTTGTTGAACGACCTCACTTTGTCTTTTAAGGCATTTCGTTCCTTTGTCATCAACTCGAGCTTCTTCCGAATATCACAATTCACCCTCTTTTCCTTCATGATATCTGTAGATAAACCCGCCAAATTCTTCGTGAGTTTCTGAATTTCTTGCTGAAATATCTTCCGTTCTACAGAAAAATCATCCTTTACGCTCCTGGCTTGAAACTCAGCTTTCTTCCTCTTTTCTAGCTCTTCTCTTTCTAAATCCAACTCCTCTTGAAGTTCAGAAATTTTCTCTGACAACTTCCCATTCTTAGCATCAAAATCTTTCCTTTTACCTTCAAACACAATTCTTTCCTTTTCTAACTTTTCTTTCTCTAAAAATAAGACTTTCTGAAAATCTGAGTTCTGCTTGGAAAGTCTTAGACATTTGAGTTCAACATCTTTCTTGTCTTCAATTTCTTTAGTCTTTGTCTTCAAAGCCATTTCAAGTTCCGAAACCCTTTTAACAAGACCCACTCTTTCTTTCTTGAAGTCTTCTCTTTCCATAATCAAAAGATTTTCCATCTGTTGCAATTTCCTTGTAAGCTTGATAATCTTCTCTTTATCATCTTCCCATTCAACTTTCTTCTCTTCTATTTTCTGAAAATCAACTTTCTTTTCTTCCGCATCTGAATGATCTTCTTTGTGATTTTCAGAGTCTGATGTTTTCTGATTTGCATCCTCCCTTTCAGCTTTCTTTTGTTCCTTTACCTTGAAATCAACCTTTGATTTATGCAATAGCTTCGACAACTCGTTCCACATCTGCAAAGGGTAATTTTTATACACTTCAACCTATTTGTAGATGTGAGGCGAAATTTTGAGAATAGCAAAGAGTAAGTTTGACGAAGCATCCTTGTCTGCTTTCTTCCGTTTAATCTCATCTTCAGTAAAATCTTCCGCCCTTTTATGTATGATCAACGGACCTTCGGTGAAAGATTTTATCATATAATCTCCGTTTTCTCTCCTTGAAATAAAATCAATAAAAGAAATCATCCATTGATCAAAATCTGAATCTTTGATTAGCACCGGAGGACAATTAACTGAAACTTGATAAGCCATCGTGATCTAAAAAAATGCTTAAACAGAACAGATCACAAAAAGTTAGAACACAAACAGAAAAGAAAAAAAAATTGACTAAGTGTCAAAGTTCGCAATGCACTATTGCGAGAAACAGCGAAATTCGCAGGGATCAGAAGCAAAAAACGTAAAGTTCGTAAAAGATGGTTGCGAGAAAAACGAAATTCGCAATGAACAGTTGTGAATTTCAGGTGTTAGAACAATGACGAAAAAATGATCTCTGAAGTTCGCGAATGAAAGAAGCGAGAAATCTGAATTTCGTAACTGAGGGTTGCGAGAAACCCAAACTTCGCAACTGAAATTCGTAACTGAGGGTTGCGAGAAACCCACTTAACACTCGAAAACCTTCAAAGTAGAAGCAACTTGCGAACTTTGTGAAGAACTTGCGAGTTTCACGAAGAACTTGCGAAATTTTCCAATATACGACCAAAAATCACTGAAAAAGGCTAGGAACTCTGAAAAATCCTTCACAGAGATGCTCGAAATCGATGTCTGAACACTTTATCTCTGAACAAAAACCTCTGAAAACCACTGAATCTACAAAATGCCGATCGAACAGTAACTTCGAACCAAAAACCCAAAATCTGACAAAATCTCGAAATTGAAGCCTCAAATCTTGAAATCAGCCTCCGAATCCTTCTTTAACGATGTTCCAAAACAAATGACGAATCTGCTGAGCACAATCTTGAAGCAATTCGATCACAAACAAAGAATTTTTGAAAAAAAATCTCAAGAAAACGAGATTTCTTGAAAAAAATTCACGAAATCGATCAAATTTTCTTGATAATCTTCACAAAAATTGTATATGATCACATAAACACTCTCTGAATCTAAGATCCTTCTCTGATACCAATTGTTAAACCCTAAAGATCAATCAAGATAGAGAAGATGTGAATTTGTCATCTCATTGATCAAGAACACTGTATACAAGATAGGAGTTCTGCACTTTCTCTCTCTAAGATATGAATGTATAATAAATGAGAATGTTTCTAAGAGTATCTTTAAACAAACCTACACAAAGGCTATTTACAAAACACATTACAAAGACTTTGACTTTGACCTTTCTATATTTAAACCTTGAAGACATATTGCACTAACAATAAGTACTAAGACCTTATAGTACCGCTGATAGGAACTCTCGTTCTTTAGATTAAACATTCAGCGAACACTGTTCATCATAATGCTCTGAGCCTGTTCAGTCCTTATGGTGATCGCTGATAAGTTAGTTGTTTACTTATGCTCCCTAAAGACAAGTTTCACGTCAACATAGGTTCTACGCTGAAGTCGAAGATCAAGCTCAAGAACCAGCGACAAGTCTCCTAATGAACTGATGCTGATCAGCGAAGACTCAGATTTGTCCACTCAACGTGAAGTATCAAGTACAAGACATCAGCTATCGCTGAACTTTGTCATTCACTGATATAGAATGATAAAGCGCTGAATCAACGAAAGCTGATTATGAAGTCCTCCGTACAAAGTACTTTTGTCTTAACCACCCTTGCACGACTCCGTACGATATGTCAGAAAAGATCCTCCTTATTGTCTGAAATCGTACAACTACTCTGATGCTACACTGTTCACCATGCGGCTACTAAGGTTGTCTACTCAAGTCAGATCCTACAACCAATCAACTGCTGCCACGTGTAAAGTATAAACTGCCATGCATTAAATGCAAGTAGTATATAAGAAGAAGACCTCACTTCATTTTGAAGTACTCGTAAACTCTGGTCGAGTCATCCTTCTTATATCTTTGAGATAGGTTATTATTAGTAATTTCCTTCTCTTTCTTAGTGCAAGAAAACTTAGTGTTCGAACTTGTTTAGATTAGGATTTATTCCTTATCTTGTTCCGCAACAAGCTGTAAATTGTTAATGATTTATCAATAAACAATTTAGAAAAGTAAAAACGTGTGTTTGTATTCAACCCCTCCCCCCCTTCTACAAACTTGTATAGCTCTTCGGGACCAACAGTCTCCTCGATTGATCCTCTACCGTGGCTCCGAAAGACGTGAAAAGTCTCCAGAAATTGCCCCTAAGCTGCTCCCGTTCGTCGTGTGCGAGATATTTTTCGAATACTGACCTAATTCCGGAGTACATAAAGTCTGAAAAACGAACAGAGTGTTGCGCGGTTTTGGCCGAGGTTTGCAAACCGCACCAGAAACCGCGCGTGTTTCTCAGGTGTTTCCGGGTCAGGTTTGGTTCCTGGTTCGGGCGCGGGTCTTGGGCTTGGATCTCGGGCTTCCGTTGGGCTTCGTTTTGGCTCTTTTAGGGCTCTTTTCAGCTTCTTTTCTCGATGATTACTGCCTTTTATATAACCTGCACATTTCACTCGATAAATCATAAAATTCCGCTTCTTTGCTATCAACACAAGCCAATCTCATTGGTTTGAGAACCGAAAATAACGCCAAAAAGTGGCGTTATCAACAACCCCAAACTGAGCGTTGCTTGTCCTCAAGCAAATTAGCGATAAAAATAGAATAAAAGCATATATCAGTGAAATATAATAACTGCACAACTCCCAATTGGTACCATGTAATGCACTGGTGATTTCCCATACCCGTGAATTGCTTATCTCACTCTCGCCTCATTCTTATTCTGTTTGATCTATGGCCTTCCATTGTAAGTTGAACTCGTGACTGCTCCGTTTTCATTAAGGTCGTACTAGGTCTAAACATACTAGGGAAAACATTTTGCCTCGACCCTACCTCACGGGATTTTCTCATTTCGCTCGAACCTAGGTTGTCGCACATGTTGTCATGTATAGGAGGTTATGTACAAAAATACTCGATATTTACATGACAACTCTAATGAAAGACGCACAAATGTCCAAAAGGTCGATCTCAGAAAGGAATCAAGTAGCAAGACAGGGAATAATGGTAAGGGTAGGCGTATACTCTAATCACGTTTTCCGGAAGATCATCCAGGTCTTTACGAGGGTTGTAACGGGGCTTGGGTTATAGTTAAGAAACGAAAGGGGAAATGGTTCAACGATCCTTGGTGTGTCAAACTTTAGCACTTCTGAACTCTATAGCTTCAATTCCTATCACTTGGCCCTTTCGTCATTGCTGGAGTTGCTTTGACTCTCTTATTTCCTGCTGTAGATAATAGCTAAACTAATTGTTTTTTTTTTGCGGGGCATCATTGGCCCTCTTTAATTGCTTGGGTCTGTATTGGCCCTCTTTTCTATCTATTCTTATTTCCATGACTGACCTATATTATTTCTTTTCCGCTCTATCTTTCGTAGTTCATTACCGCCTTTGATTGACACACTTTCGGATAAAGGTTGGCTAAGGATTTTGGCTTGGGTTTAAAGGTGGGTTTAGAAACGAACAAGGTGAGTGTTTGGCTACAAAAAGGGTTATGGATACACATAAATGGGTGAAAAGGTACGATAGCTAAAAACAGGGTTAAACATACACACAATGCCTGGAATCATCTCTTAAGGTCCACACGATATGATCTACTATACCCTTACCCAATATCCCGATGGTTGTCTTTGCTACCCAACGCAAAAATATAGCGAGATCATTCTATATTCATGACAAGGAACTCGAAGAAGTGTATATGAATTAAATGTTTAAATCCCTCGAAGTGAAAGGCGTCATTTAGGCTCAAATCTCACTAATTGGTGGTCTCCACTAATGTCCCTAGTCATGTCCTTTCCCGGTCCTTCCCTAATGGTCACGTCACTATCACGAGATTCTCCCCACAATGGTCGGTCATCAATCATTCAAAACAAAATTTTTGGCTAATGTGATCTAAACATGCAGAGGTGCGGGAAATCTACGTGCATAAACGTGGGCCCGATTGGGCAACCCCAAACCTTACCCACACATTGTCCCCAATGTGCAAGTATCGGCCTGGGCGATACTAAAAACAAGTATCGTTGTGCGGTTATTACAGGTATCAGACATGCAAGATATAACATTAAAGAACAACCATCAAAGAGCGATTTCATTAAAATTGGGCCACCCCAAACCTAGGTCGTGGCCTAGGTTTGTCAACTAAAGCCAACCCCCAAACCTCGGTAAAACCGAGGTTTGCACAGGATTAAAAGTGAGTGTGTAGATGTTGGAAACTGAGGCACCCCAAACCTAAGTGAAACTTAGGTTTGTTGCATCTCGTTAACTAATAAGGAAACAACACATCTTGCACCACTCATTAACCTACAGAGTTAGAACATACCTGTTTGCCCGGATGGAGGAGATTCTCTTGAAAGATTTGAGCGACTTCGGACGAGAGACATCGGAGCGGAAGCAGAGAAAATCTGGGAGCAAAAGGAAACAAAGAAAACGGCGAAAGAAAACAAAAAAAAAATGAAACACAAGAAGCAGGAAATGAAAAACCAAATAGGGACCTGCGCGGTTTGGCGCGCGACTTGTAAACCGCGGCCAAACCCGCGTATGTCTCTGTTCAATTTTTTTTTCGTAAATAAAAACACTCTAAAACATAAACAGTAAAAGAAAATGCAAACCTCGGTGGGTTGCCTCCCACCCAGCGCCTTGGTTTCGGTCGTGGCTCGACCTTCCTCCCGATCACTCCTTCGGCTTTCCTTGATCATCCGGTTTCTCTTCACTTTTGCTCCTTTCCCTATCGAACATCTTGAATACCGCTTTCTCATCGCCATCCCTTAGCGTCATCTCTCCTTCCTCCATATCTATCAGAGCTCTGCTCGTGGCCATAAAGGATCTTCCCAATATCAGCGGGACCTCTACGTCTTCATCAATGTCTAGCACCACGAAGTCCACCGGAAAGTAGAACTTGCCAACCTTGATCAATACGTCCTCTACCACTCCATATGGATATATTAGCGATCTGTCCGTGAGATTAAGGGTCATGTATGTTGGCTTCACCTCACCCAAGCCAAGTTTCCTGAAAACAGATAAGGGCATTAAGTTAATACTAGCTCCTAAATCACACAACACCTTGTTAAAAGAAAGCTTCCCAATTTGAATAGGGATCGAAAAACTCCCTGGATCTTTGAGCTTCGGGGGAAGCTTGTTCTGAATGATTGCACTACACTCTTCAGTGAGTGTAATGGTAGACTGATGCTCGATTCTCCTCTTCTTTGATAGGATGTCCTTCATGAACTTGAGGTATGTCGGCATTTGAGCGAGTGCTTCTGCGAATGGGATGTTGATGTGAAGCTTCTTGAAGATGTCGAGGAATTTCTTGAATTGTTCCTCATCTTTATGTGCCTTCACTCGATTAGGGAATGGTAGTGGTGGCACAAACGGTTTGATTACCGGTTTTGGTGGAGGTGTCACCTCTTTTTCCTTCGGTTCTTCTCGATCAGCCATATCATTAGCAATACCGTCTTTCATCTCGACATTCGTCTTCTTGATCAACTCCTTGCCATTTCTCAGATAAATGGCATTACACTCTTCTCTTGGCTTCCTCTCAGTTTGGCTCGGGAATGTCCCAGGAACTCGGTTTTGTAGGACTTCAGAAATTTGTCCCACTTGCCTCTCGAGAAGCCTAATCGATGCCGTATTCTGGTCAGTAGCTGCTTTTACCTTGCTCACCGTGTTTGCCAATTCGCCAATTGTGCTGTCCATCTTGGTCATGAACTTCATCATCATATCTTCCAGCCCCGACTTCTTCTCCATGGATGGTCCCTCGTCGTATTTCCTTTGGTTAAAACCTGGAGGACGGTAAACATTGTTAGCATGGGAAGAATTAGAAAAGTTAGAAGAATTACCTTGTGGTTGTTGACCGGGTTGACTCCATGAAAAGTTAGGGTGTTTCTTCCACCCTTCATTATACGTGTTCGAGAAAGGATCGTTCCTCGGCTGGTGATTCCGGTTCTGTAAAAACTGAACTTGCTCGGGTTCTTCCGGATTACCACCTTTCAAATGGTTAGTGATCGCAGCTAGTTGAGCTTTTATTTATTTCAGCTCATCCGATTCTTGAACACTCGCAACTCTTCTAACAGTTGATCTTGGAGTAGAAAAACTATGTTTGGCTAAGTTCTCGATCAAGGCGACTGCTTCTTCATATGTCTTCTCTATTAGGGCTCCACCCGCTGCGGCGGTGATATCATTCTTGAACTGCGGGTGAAGGCCTCCAAAGAAAGTTTGGATACTAACCCAGCCGTGCAACCCGTGGTGAGGACACTTTTTCAACATATCCTTGTACCTCTCCCATGCCTCGTATAGGGTCTCTTGGCCCCATTGCGCGAAGTGAGTAATGTCGGCCATTAGTTGAGCAGTTCTTCCCGGTGGGAAGAATTTCTGGAGGAATGCGGCCTTCAAGTCTGGCCATGTAGTGATCTGATCCGCTGGTAGGCTCTCTATCCAAATTTCAGCTCTTCCCTTGAGTGAGAAGCTGAACAGTCTTAGCTTGACGGCATCCTCGTTCACCCCATTGATTTTGAACGTGTTGCATATCCTCTCAAATGCACGAAGATGTGCATGCGGATCTTCTGTCGGGACCCCTCCAAACTGGTTTTGCTGTACCATGACAATGGTACTTGGTTTAATCTCGAAGTAGTTCGCCCCAGTAGTGGGCCGTTGGATGCCTATGCGTGCGGCTGCCACGTTTGGATTGGCAAATGACCGCATTGGAACTCTCGCCGGAGGAGGTGGAGGTGGGTTGTTAACAGGTCTCTCGTCGCCCATCTTTAATTGCCTTTGGGCTTTGGATGCTTTACGTATCTGGCGGGCGGTTCTTTCGATCTCCGTATCAAGTGGTTCGATTCCTTCCCCTCGGGTTTTCCTTGGCATAAACCAATTAGTACCTGAAAAGAAAGTAGGCGAAGTTAGCAATCCAGAAATTGAAAGTGATGGAACAAAGTAAATAAAAAAAATGTTCAATGTAATAGCGCTTATAGCTGGTAGTGCTATCAGTTGCAACTAGTTCCCCGGCAACGGCGCCAAAAACTTGATAGGCGGGTTCACACCCCCCTAAATCTTACCGCAAGTGTACGGGTCGAAATCAAGTAATAGTACTAGAAAATACGAGTATCGAACACAGGGAACTAGGAACTAAGTATCACAATTACTATAAACTCTATTAACTGAACGTCGCAATTTTGAGTGGTTGGTGGTAACTAATTAATTGCAATTAAATAAATCAAACACAAGACAATAAACAACTTAGGAAACTTTGATAGAGAAAACAGTTGAGAGTTGGAAATCCTAAGGTTTTCACCTATAAACATCTGACTCGGAACAATACCAGTTATTCCATATAATGAATACCCAATCTTTAAAAGTCACCTTTGTTCTTTCTCAAGCAACAACGGGTTTTATTTTGAAAAGCACAAGTTTTATCTCTCGATCTCAATCTATGGAATTCAAAACACATTAAAATCAAGATTTAACGGGACTAAGGCTTACTTGGTATATCTCTATCACCAATTTCTCACCTTAGGCATGCAATTTCTAGTTCTAATTATCAATTAATTCTCTCGAACTTAATTGAAAACAACAAAACAATTGAAAGCTAGCTAGACTCACAAAAGCATTAAAAAACAAATCACATGCTTCATTAAAATAGAAAAACTGACAAAAGTCTCAAATCACATGTTCATATGCTATAAACCAAATTCATTCCAACCCCCAACATCTAGAAATTAGTTCATGTTGGTGGTGGATTCAAACACAAGAGAAAGAAAAGCGAAAGTGTATGTAAACATGGTAATTGTAAACGTGATAGTTGCGATAATGAACTCCCTTCTCTCGTGCTCGTATCTACTTCGCGTGTTGAACGTCTCCTCGATTGATCCTCTACCGTGGCTCCGAAAGACGTGAAAAGTCTCCAGAAATCGCCCCTAAGCTGCTCCCGTTCGTCGTGTGCGAGACATTTTTCGACTAATGACCTAATTCCGGAGTACATAAAGTCTGAAAAACGAACAGAGTGTTGCGCGGTTTTGGCCGCGGTTTGCAAACCGCGCCAGAAACCGCGCGTGTTTCTGAGGTGTTTCCGGGTCAGGTTTGGTTCCTGGTTCGGGCGCGGGTCTTAGGCTTGGATCTCGGGCTTCCGTTGGGCTTCGTTTTGGCTCTTTTAGGGCTCTTTTCAGCTTCTTTTCTCGATGATTACTGTCTTTTATATAACCTGCACATTTCACTCGATAAACCATAAAATTCCGCTTCTTTGCTATCAACACAAGCCAATCTCATTGGTTTGAGAACCGAAAATAACGCCAAAAAGTGGCGTTATCAGTAACGTTCTTCTCTTTCTCCTTTGCAGTCTAATTTGAAGGTTTGGGAGTGGTGGAGTCTGATACTTTTGTTTATCGCTAGAAAGAAAGGAAATGAAGTCTGTGTGTTCTTCCTAATTAAATCAGTGTAGAAATCGGATGAAATAACTTGCTAAATAGTTTAAAGATGATGTCTCCTTGATTATAATGGCTTAACTCCAAGTTTGGAGTCGTGTGGAGTAGTCGATTGAGGTGTTCGGAATTTAGAGTGTTCGTAAGAAAACCCCAGAGTCCGGAACTCGCCTAGTCCGGAATCGAAGGGGGGAGTCCGGAAGTGGTTCCGGTAATGTTGTGAAATCCGGAATGAGACTGGATTGTACCGGAATCCGAAAGGAGACCGGATTGTACCGGAATCCGGAAGGAGTCCGGATTGTACTGGAATCTGGAAGTGGTGTGTGTCCGAAAGTCGGTTGTCCGGAAAACTCCACTGTTTGGGACTGTATCGGGAATCCTTTGGGATCCTCTTTGTGTGCCGAGTAGGGAGTGCCTTAAGGAAGTTGGGATGTGTCTCTGGAGGGGTGATAGAAATCCTTGTGGGATGTTGAGTGACTTAATCACTCTCGTGTGTTGGGTGAAAATGTAGGTGTGCGGTAGAGGATAGCAGTTCAAGTGAGAACATTTAGCGTGGACGTCAGGTGAGTCTTTCTAACCTGAAGCTTTATCGATACTCGAATTTAATACTTGTACCGATATATTGAATTGCATGATTTACGTTGTTTTAAATATGCATGATCAAAGCGTGTACATTATTTATGGATATATGCGAGACGTGTGAGAATGTAATATGATTATATGGAGAGTGTGTCCCATGCAGGATATATGAATTCGTTTCATATGATCATTAAGGGCGGGTGTGTGCCCTAACACGTTGTCACAAATATGTACGTGACTAAGTGTGAGCCGTTATTATGCGTGTATGTACTTAAACTGACAAATGTGTAACTGTTTATAAATGCTTATAAACTCTTTTTAGTTGATAATTATGGCGTGATGTTGGTAGCAAGAAGGATCTCACTAGACCTCATGGTCTAACCATCGATTTTCAAAACTAAAACCGTTTCAGGTAAGCAGGTAGCCGAGAGCTCGTTTAAAGGGTTTGGCAAGACGTGAGTTGGAGCTTGCGTATAGAAGGAGTAGAAGATTTTCCCTTTTATCTTGTAGTCATGTTCTCAGCTGTAGTTAGGGTTATTTCCGCGAACCCAGTTTTGTAATCTTGTTAGTGTGACTATGTTGGGCCATTTTGGGGTTTTAAATTAAAGAAGTAGCTTTTGGCATGCTTGTTTGGTGTGGGTTGTTACAATATATGCATATTAGATTATGCATATATACACATTGGTTTGTAAGGGGGCACCAAATACATGATTTGTATTTAATTTGTATCCTATATATATATATATATATATATATATATATATATATATATATATATATATATATGATTTCTTAACTATTTTTTGTTGTTTTAATAAATATATAAAACATATAAGTTATAGTTGATAAAAAATATAAACTAGTTGTTATAAAATATATTGATTATTTTGTTTTATTTAATTTTTTGTCTTATAAATTTTTATACAAGTTTTTGTATTTTGTTTGAATAAGTTTAACTTTAATTATTTCGTTAATAATTTATATGGATTTTTTTTAAATAGTTAAGTTACATTTAATATAAAAAATGAGATTGTTGTAAAAACCTCCATCGTAGATTTTATTGAAGTTTTTATTTTATTAAGGTGACAATAATATGATAAGAAAAAGGGAAATTAATTGATTTGCCCTTAGTTGACCGACGTTTCGCTCAAATACCCTATCTCTCTTCCAAATAACAAAAATACCCTGAAAATCCGTGGGCTAAGCCGTGGCCCACATATTATGTTTCAAAAAGCCCACATTCAACCCTCATGATCCGTGGGCCTTGTAATTTCATCCGTGGCACACACAATTGTCACTTTTGAATTGAATTTTACATTTTTAACCCCTATACTTATTTACTTACTTTACTTTATACATTTTACTTTTCTAATTTTAATTTTACATTTAACACATATAATCGTTTATTAATTAAAATACGTTAAAAAAATACGTTAAAAAAATACGTTTTAATTTTAACAAGTTACACCATTGTACTCGTCTCTTCGATACATTCGAAATGAGCCCAATATTAAATATTTTTTGATTTATTTATTTTATTATATATCATAGATACTACATAAAAATATTTTTAATATTTACAATTCATACCCTTATAGTTAATTATTTAATTTATGGTATATCTCTTATTTTTTACGCTTTAATCAATTATTAACTAAAATACGTTAAAAAGACTTTTTAATTTTAACAAGTTACACCATTAATATCGTCTCGTCGATGCCTTCGAAATGAATTGTAAATATTAAAAATATTTTTTATGTAGTATATATGATATATAATAAAATAATGGGAAATTAATTAAAATGCCCTAAGTCAAACCAACTGTTACCAAAGTACCCCAAAAAATTATTTTCTTACCGAAATGCCCTCTTTTTCCGCGATAAAATCCCGCGATCGCGGGCAGGGACTGAAAGTGTAAAATTTTGCAAGATTATTTACACTTTCAGTCCCCATAGCGGGCCATCGCGGGCCGCGATCGCGGGGGCCAGGGACTGAAAGTGTAAATATTTCTTGCAAAAAATTTCACAATTGGTCCCTGACCGCGATCGCGGGATCCTATCGCGGAAAAAGAGGGCATTTCGGTAAGAAAATAATTTTTTTGGGTACTTTGGTAACAGTTGGTCAAACTTAGGGTATTTTAATTAATTTCCCAAAATAATTAAATAAAAAAATATTCAATATTGGACTCATTTCGAACGTATCGAAGAGACGATTATAATGGTGTAACTGGTTAAAATTAAAATGTATTTTTTAACGTATTTTAGTTAATAAACGATTATATGTGTTAAATATAAAATTAAAATTAGAAAAGTAAAAGGTATAAAGTAAAGTAAGTAAATAAGTATAGGGGTTAAAAGTGTAAAATTCAATTCAAAAGTACCGATGAAATTACAAGGCCCACGGATCATGAGGGTTGAATGTGGGCTTTTTAAAACATAATTCGTGGGTCACGGCTTAGCACACGAATTTTCAGGATATTTTTGTTATTTGGGAGAGAGATAGGGTATTTGAGTGAAAAGTGAATCAACCAAGGACAAATCAATTAATTTTCCTAAGAAAAAAGATATAAAAAGTGAGGTTTTTAGAGTTAGCTTACACTATTGTGGATGCTCTTATCACTCCAATAAATAATCTTTTTGTTAAAAACAGAATTAAACATCAGTCATCTTAAAAAGTACATATAAGTTTATACTTTATCTCGACGAATTTCTAAATTTTTTAAAGTGGGTTCGGATACACAAAATAACCACATTGATCATGAAATACTCGTTGCTACAATTATTTAAGAATCAAAATGTAATAAAGTAAAAACAATGTTCTAAAAAACTCGTTTTGGCACGCCGACCAATGCACGACCTTGCTGCCACGTTTACTCCCTTGGTGCGGATACAAGGTGTGGAACTTGTTATGGCGCGTCATGGCGTATTACGGCGTTACAAATCTGTGTACTTTTAATTCTTCGAATATATATACTTTGAAATTCAATTAAAACTTGTTTATTAGCATCGATTAGGATTTGCCCATTAGTTTGTATCGATTATAATTTAGAAATTCTTTTGTTTATCGTTTTATATGAATTTAAATCGTTAATAACATGATCATTATTGTTCATGACACTGAAATAAACATACACACATATATATTATATACCGATTTGTCGCCTTAACTCACGCATTGAAAAACGTCATAGCCTTGCCGGAACTTATAAGACTTGACGTTTGACCTCGCTGTCACACCACACCACACCACACCTCACCTCACCTCACCTCACCTCATTTATAACCTTAAATAAAAATACTTAAATAGAAAAATCATATGGTCTTCGTAGATATCACTTCAACATATTATTGAAGTTGATTGAAAAGTAGGATGTCATGCATATTTTTCTTTTTTCTTTTTTTTTTAAGGGAAATGATTGCATCACGAACGTGTAACGGCCTAACCGTCACCCGAATGGAACAATCCTATCATTAAAGAAAGAAACGTTACATAACAAGGAAAAACACCTGAAATGAAAGGACTGAAATACAACATAAAGTTAAAGACAAGAAAAAACGAAAGTGACTCAGAAGCCGCTTCGTAGGTTCGTCTTTCCACCGCAAGGACCAGTCCCCAACAGTTCCAACAGGAGGCAATCAAAAAATTGATTCCTTGACTTTCTTGCATAAGTACAGCGGAAGGTAAGAGAAAAAGTGGGAAGGTGCCACTTGAAGTTATTCTCCTTGATGAAAGTGGGTATGAACCACTCTACTTGGTTGTGTTTTCCTATATGCTGCTTATGCCTGGAAACAGAGACAAAAAACCATAAGGGTTTAGAACCACACAGGGAATTAGAGCCTCAAAGGGATAAAGAGCCACTAAGGGATCGAAGCACCGGCGGCTGCCTAGCAGCGGCGGCAAAGCGGCGGCGGCGGCGGGCGGAGCAGCGGCGGCACTCTCTCTCTCTCTCTTTCTCTGTCACCCAGTAGGTGCTGGTGGTGGCGAGATGGAGGTGGTGATGTGGTGGAGGTGGTGGCGGCTAGGTTAAGAGAAAAGAGAGAGAGAGAGAGAGAGAGAGAGTATCCAATGGAGAAGATGAGAGCTTTGTCTTCAAGAGAGAGTCGGCGTCAGTGATGAAGAAGATGACCGGAGAACCGGCGGCCGGCAGAGGCGCCGGCGGAGGCGCCTTCAGCAGCTGCAAACCCTAGCTGCACTCAAGGCGAGAGAGAGAGAGAGAGAAAACAGCTTCCGTTAATGTCATGCATATTTTTCTTGTTTTAAATAAGTTTAGGTATTTGATTAAAACTTTTCATCTTGTTTGATGAACTTACACGTAACATCTTAGAAAATATATTCTTTTTAAAGTTTATTAACAATCATAAATACATAATAAGATTTGATTATATAAAAGATTATTTATTAAATTACTATCTAATAACTCAATCTTTTTATATATTGAATGTTTTATTTTACCAAAAAAAAATATATGGAAGTTTAGGTCATCATATATAAATATTATATTTTAGAAAGAAAAAAAAATGATCGTGATCCATATTTTTCATTGGAAGTATTATTTAGATGTTTGTCATTAACGAATTGTTGATATTTAAGGAAGTATTATTTAGATTTTGTCATTAACGAACTATTGATATCATTTTATTATAGTGAATCAATATTGTTTTTTTTAACATAACAAGTAAATAATTCTCGTCTTAATTAATGTTTCTGAAAACATATATATATATATATATATATATATAGAGAGAGAGAGAGAGGTTCAAACGAGAACGCTAACTATTTACGAGAAGCACGAGAACGGCCGCCCATGTACAAAATCACATGTGATTCACATACAAAATCATATTGATTAAAATTCTGGACCCGTGCGGTTTGGCCCGCGGTTTGCATGTCGCGCGACTTGTCGCGCGAATCACATGTGATTTTGTACATGGGCGGCCGTTCTCGTGTTTCTCGTAAATAGTTAACGTTCTCGTTTGAACCCACCTCTATCTATCTATATATATATATATAGGGGTGGTATTTTTTGCAAACCAATGTATTTGTACAAACTCGTACAAACCATACCTAGCTTCATGATTTTGTAAATTTGGCTTCATGAATATTTATATATATATTTTGGCTTCATGAATATATCATTTGGCATTTTTAACTAATTTTTTTACAAAAATAAGGGTATTTTAGGGCTCCATCGAAAAAAATTAGTTAAAAATGGCAAATGATATATATTCATGAAGTCAAATTATATATTCATGAAGCCAAAATATATATATAAATATTCATGAAGCCAAATTTACAAAATCATAAAGCTAGGTATGGTTTGTACGAGTTTGTACAAATACACTGGTTTGCAAAAGATACCCAGCCTATATATATAGGAAAGAGTTCAAACAAGAACCCCTATGATTTACGAAAACACGAGAACAATCTCTAAGCCAAGTATTATAATTAAAGCATTAATTGTTAGAGGTTTTAAGGGAGTTTCAAAATTTAAATTAATATTAAAGTATTTTCTATTATATTTAAACGTGGAAGGGTATAATCGGTAATTGATCTATCACAATTCAAATAACATGATCAATTTTCTCCGATCATTTGGGAAAGGATAAGGCGGCGTCATTGTTATCACATCGGCCGATTATGTGTAGAAGGAGAAAACCGTAAAGAGGAGTTCCGGATTTAATCACCTCATCGACTTAGAATACGACTACTGTATGTTATCTATCACAAGCTTATTACATCTTCATCACTTGTTTATGGTGGTCGGACATTCTATCACACCGGTTCGAAATCTTCTATCACACATCGTCTATCACACCATCCAAAACCGTCTATCACACAACGTCTATCACACGACTTGTAACACCCTAAAATTTAGACAATACATATAGGGAATTTTTCTGGAAAATGGGTAAAATAAAACTTCTAAAATTAGATCAACTAAGACCCAATAATTGCAACGGGATAGTTTGACCAAAGTGATGAAGCGAGTATTGAGACATAATACACAACCTACTAATCTAGAAATAAATTAAACTAGATTAACACGTGTGTCGCTATATTTCCAAAAAATCTCTCATCTCGTGATTTCCCAAAAGTCCGACCCTCCAAGCTCCTAAAGCATGGTCGACAACTCAACGCGATCTAGACACACCGCTAGTGGGACCTGTAATCCACAAACATACAACATCAAGTGTTAGACCGAAAGTCTAGTGGAATTAAATAATTGATGCAATGTACAATACATAAAAATAACGTCATAAAATAAAGATACCGACATCACTTGATATTAGATTACAAATTTCCAATAGCCATGATAGTCCACACCTGAACATAGTACAAAAGAGATATTTCTCTAAATACGGGGAGACCCGTTTCCATCTAGGTTGACGAGAACACGTGACTGGGGTCATCTTTGATGTTATTGGATTACACCTCAAGTCCCGGTCTTAGTTCCCGTGCCATAGAGACATCACAACCTCAAACCATATAAATGTTGCCTTTATTGCCTACTCCGTCGAGTTACACCTCAAGGACTTACGGGGACCGTATTGCCTATCCAATCTAGACGAGTTACACCTCAAGGACGGGATGTCCCTTATTGCCTACTGGCTAGTAGCCACAAATGGCTAACAATAAAATGAGCATATAGTCCATAAAGGTCTAAATCCTCGTGCATAAGGAGAAAGACTATATCAAACTCAAATCATGATCATAAATGCATATAAACAAATTATTACGAGATAGCATGGTAATTAACCCTACATGTTATCGTGAACGCGTTTTCCATAAAACGCATGTAGCATATAGATTCCACTTCATTTTCCTTTCATTTGAACTACTATAACAATATATGAAATTGCCCATTTAGTTATGGTATATCCATATACATACTCACCCAAGTACATCACCATGTTATATGAATATATATATATATATATATATATATATATATATATATATATATATATATATTTACATTTATACATATACATATATCTTCATTTATAAACCAAGTTAGATACAAGTATTATTGTATTATATATATACGTACGTATTTATGGTCCATATGAGATATAAATACATATATATATATATATATATATATATATATAGATCTATATACATACATCAAGTAACCATTTAAGGGAAAACCCTAGATTTTGGTTAAGATTCTTCTTACAAGAAAGACTACACTTCTTTAGCATTTGAAAGTTAAATAAATGTACATAAATGAACAATAACTCACCAAGTAGGGTTTTGTAAGGAAAAAAACCCCAAACTTGAAGGAACCCTACTTTTAACCCAAATCCCAAAGTTAGTTTCTAAATGAGGTGTAAATCATACCTAAGATGGAGACGATAGGTTAAATAACTCACCTAAGGGCTCTTTAGGAGGAACCCTAGCCAAATAAGGAAAACCCTAGCTTTTTAAATGCATGAACTTTGCTTGAAGACTTGAAGTGAGGTAGTAGATCTCAATATTTATGGCAAGATCAAAAGCTAGCAACCACCAACATTAATCATGGAGCTCAAAGCATTGAATGAGGAGAGAAGGGGGAAAGAAAAAGGGAAGAATCACCCTTGAAGAGTGAGGTATCGACCAACAGCAAAACAAAAGAGAAGTGACCCAAATGTCTCTCCAATCGTCGGTATAAATAGCTCAGCTCGACCCCCGCATGCGACCTTGCCCCGACGACTTAGCCATGGGCATTGTCGTCGGGCACAGTGGCCCTCCTCGGCCTGCCCACTGTCCAATCTGATCCAAGCGGCGCGACAATGCCACCGCAACTATGCCACGGGCATTGTCGCCGAGCATAGTTGCCAACCTCACCCTTGTTTCTATCCAAAAGTTGTCAAGCTGAAAAAGAGAGGTCTCTCGATGCATTTGAAGGCTGTTGACGATTACAAGCATGTGGAGGTCGAGGCATCATGCATGGAAGTGAAAGACGTATCTATATTTGTATATATATATATATTCCTATATATAGATGTATATGCAATTTGAGTTAATATCATAAATCGAGAGTGGAGTGGTTTTACTTACGTGAAACTCGTGGTGTTACAATCCTCCCCTCCTTAGAAAAGGTTTCGTCCTCGAAACCTTGCACTTAGACGAAAAGATGCGGGTAGCATCTCTTCATGTCCTCCTCGGACTCCTACGTCACGTTGGCGTCTTTATGATGCTTCCATTGAACTTTTACCATAACACTAAGTATTTTCGTTTCCCTTTCTAAGATCGCTTTCGGTTCTTCCACACATCGGTTGTTATCCACCCGAATTTCCGATAGTGGAATAACATTTTCCTCCTCCGCTAAACACTTACGTAGGTAACATACATTGAACGTCGGATGGATCCCACTCATCTCGGGTGGTAATTCAAATTGGAAGGCTTGAAGTCCTATACGTTTGACAATAGGGATGGGCCCAATGAAATGAGGTCTAAGCTTCCCACGTTTTCCGAATCTGATAATCCCTTTCCAAGGCAAGACTTTCAACATCACTCGATAACCCACTTGGAATTCAACCGACCATCTTTTCTTGTCGCCATAACTTTTTTGGCGTTCTTGAGCCGCCTTCAAACGTTCCCGAATACTCTTAACCTTATCTGCCATCTCTTGCACAATTTCCGGTTTGGCGAATTGCTTCTCTCCCGCCTTAAGCCAACAAACCGGTGTGCTACATTTCCAACCATACACGACCTCAAATGGCGCCGCCTTCAAGCTCGAATGATAACTATTGTTGTAGGAGAATTCCACTAACGATAGATGAGTATCCTAGTTTCCTCCAAAGTCGATAACACACGACCTCAACATGTCTTCCAATGTTTGGATAGTCTACAAACTTTGTCCATCCGTCTGAGGATGGTAAGCCATGCTCAGATTTATTCTCGTGCCCAATTCCCCTTGAAAGGCGTCCTAAAAATTTGAAGTGAAACGACTGTCACGATCGGACACGATAGACAATGGCACCCCGTGCCTCGAGACTACCTCGTTTATATACAATCTTGCCAACTTGTCCAATGACAACGTCTCTCGCATGGCTAAGAAGTGTGTGGTCTTAGACAACCGATCTACTATCACCCAAATAGTGTCGTGCCCTCTTAAGGTTTTCGGTAGCTTCGTCACGAAATCCATAGTGATATGATCCTATTTCCCCTCGGGTATTTCCAACGACTATAAACTTCCGTAAGGTCGTTGATGCTCGGCCTTCATCAACGAACAAGTAACACACTTAGCCACACAATCGGCCACATCAAGTTTCATCACCGGCCACCAATAATTGAGTTTCAAGTCCCTATACATTTTCGTGCTCCCTGGGTGTATAAAGTACTTTGACTTGTGTGCGTCATCCAATAATAGGTCTCGACATCCCCCGATTTTTGGTACCCAAAATCTTCCTTAGAAGAGCTTCAACCCCCTACTATCTTCCATTAAGAGTGAGTGTCGTTTCAACATAGACTCTTCCTTGAGGTTTGCTTCAAGGAGTGCTTCACCTTGCGCGGTCTTAATCTTGTTTATCAAACTCGAGACGACTTCGATTCTTGCCAATGACGTTTGCACTTTCCCACTATATTCTTTCCGACTCAAGGCATCCGCGACTACATTCGCATTGCCTGGATGGTATAGTAGTTCACAATCGTAGTCTTTAAGTAATTCTAGCCATCTTCTTTGGCTCATATTCAACTCCTTTTGGTCAAACACGTACTTCAAACTCTTATGGTCGGTGTAAAGTGTGCACTTTGTCCCGTACAAGTAGTGTCGCCATAACTTCAAGGCAAACACGACCTCCACCAACTCGAGATCATGAGTTGGGTAATTCTTTTCATGTTCCTTTAATTGCCTTGACGCATACGCTATCACCTTGCCCCTTTGCATCAAAACGCACCCCAAACCCATCTTGGATGTGTCACTATACACGACGAAGTCTTTCGTTCCTTCGGGTAGGGATAAGATTGGAGCTTCACAAAGTTTTCGTTGTAGAGTCCGAAAAGCCTTTTCTTGTGCGTTGGTCCACACAAACTTCACGTTTTTCCGTGTCAATGCTGTCAACGAAGAAGCAATATTGGAAAAGTCTTGGATGAATCGTCGGTAGTACCAGGCTAATCCCAAAAATCTTCGAATTTCCGTAGGGCTCTTCGGAGGCTCCCAATTCATCATCGCCTCCACCTTCGCGGGATCTAATTTCACTCCTTCTAGGGTTACTACATGCCCCAAGAATTGAACTTCCCGCAACCAAAACTCACACTTGGAAAATTTAGTGTACAATCTTTCTTTCATTAGGACCTCTAACTAGGGGTGAGCAGCGGAACTGGGTACCCGCCTTTGGAACCGGAACCGCTCCGGAACTGCCGGTTCTGGAACCGGAACCGATGTGATTGGTTCTGGTTCTGGTTCCGGTTCCTAAAATACGGAACCGATTAAGACTGGTTCCGTTTCTCATTTTTTTGAACCGCTACCCGTCGGGACCGGGTACCCGCCGGGACCGGGTACCCGGTCCCGCTGGGTACCCAGACCCGGAACCGACGGGTACCCGATATATTTTAATAGAAAATATCTATATATTTAATTATTTATTACATATAAATATTTAAGTGAAAAAATTAATAAACTAACTAAAATAACTTTTAGGGTTTTACTTTCAATTCAATGCATTCTAGTTTCCACATTCCATATTCAGTATTCACTTAGACATTCTCCTCACACCACGCCACCGCACACCTTGACACAGCCACCGAACCGCCGATTTGCTCACACCACAACCGTCGCGCACATCTGTAGAAGTCGATCTGCTCACTTGCTCAGCCTCAAAGGTATTTCAAACGTATTTGTTCAGCCTCAAAGCATTCTCACTCGAAACGATTGTGTTTAATTGATAGTTGTTGTGTTTATTCCATTTTTTTATTTCAAAGGTATTTCAAATGTTGCTGTCCGGTCTGCTCTTGTTTGTGGAAGAATCTGTTTGTTTCTAAGGCATTTCAAAGCTTTATTTCAAAGGTTTTTACTTTTTAGGGTGTTTTGTTTCAAAGAATCTGTTTGTTTCAAAGCATTTCAAAGCTTTATTCCAATTTTTTTATTTCAAAGGTATTTCAAATGTTTGTGTTTTGTTTCAAAGAATATGTGTTTATTTCATTTTTTGTTTGTTTGTTTCAAAGGCATTTCAAAGAATCTGTTGCTGTCCGATCTGTTGTTCCATTTTTTATTACAATCTGCTGTTTGTTTTTTCTGTTTGAGGAATTTGTTTTGGTGTTACTTTTTGGTTATTAAATGGAAGAATCTGTTTGAGGAATTGACAGACGGGTACCCGGAACCGGTTCCCAGCGGTTCCGGGACTGGTTCCAAAATAATGAGAACCGACGGGAGAGGTTCCGGTTTCGGTTCTTTCTTTCTAGGAACCGCCGGTTCCGGTTCCGGTTCCATGAAAAATGATCGGGTACCAGGTATTGCTCACCCCTACCTCTAACACTTCTCTAAGATGTTTCTCATGCTCCTCCTCATCCTTAGAGTAAACCAAGATGTCATCGATAAATACAATCACCGACTTGTCCAGAAATGGTCGACATACTCGGTTCATCAAGTCCATGAATACTGTCGGCGCGTTCGTTAACCCAAAAGGCATAACAAGGAACTCATAGTGCCCATACCCAGTCCTGAAAGCCATCTTCGAGACATCCTCTTCTCTGACTTTCACTTGATGGTAACCGGATCGAAGGTCAATCTTTGAAAAGCATCCGGCTCCTTGAAGTTGATCGAAAAGGTCATCGATTCGGGGAAATGGATATTTGTTCTTCTTGGTCACCTTATTCAACTCCGGGTAATCGATACACATCCGCATCGACCCGTCCTTCTTCTTGACAAAAAGTACCGGAGCTCCCCAAGGTGAAGAGCTCGGTCTCACAAATCCCTTCTCTAACAACTCTTGTAGTTGCGTCATCATTTCTTGTATCTCGGTCGGTGCAAGACAGTACGGTGCACGTGCGATTGGTGTCGATCCTGGCACTAAATCAATTCTGAACTCCACTTGACGGTCGGGTGGTAAATGTGGTAAATCATCGGGAAATACGTCCGAGAATTCGTTAACTATTCTTACGTCCTCTACCTTTTTCTTCTCCGCCTTGGCATCTACTACATATGCTAAGAATGAGGGGTATTTCTTTATCAAGCACTTTCTCACCTTGATGGAAGAAATGATAGCCACATCACCCTTCCGCTTCTCTCATTAGATCAAGGTAAAGTCTCCATTAGGCAAACGTATCTTTATGAGTTTTTTGGAACATAAGATTTTCGCTTGATGCTTTACTAACCAATCTATTCTGATTACGGCGTCAAAACTTCCAATTACCATAGGAAGTAGGTCTATTTCAAAACATTTCCCACCGATCTCCAAGCGACACTTTTCTAACACATCCCGCAATACCACTTGCTCTCCGTTTGCTACCTCTATTACTAGGCATCACTAAGCGTACGGGTGGGCACATTCAACATCTTACTAAATATGGAAGATACAAAAGAACAATTTTCACCGGAATCAAAAAGTACTCTTGTGGGTATGGAGTTGAGTAAGAACGTACCCGACACCACATCGGCGGTTTCCTTAGCTTCCTCCGTTGTCATCTGGAAGACCCTCCCTTGGGCTTTAGGGATGGTCTCCTTCTTCGGTTGGAATCCCGAACTAGCCCCTCTTGCGTCCCCTCTCAGCTTGGGACACTCCCTATTCACGTGCCCCACCTCTTTTACTCGTAACAAACAGTTCCCCTTATGGGGCAATACGGGCTAGTGTGTCCCGCCTTTCCACACTTGAAGCATGTGATTTGATTGGTCTTACAATTGCCAAAATGCTTGCTCTTGCACCTTGGGCACCACTTCGCCTCCCGGCGGTTGACCATCTTTCTATTATTCGGGTGGAATCTCGGCTTTTTGAACGAATTTTGTGGGCTCTCCCACCTTCTCGTCTCTCCGGTTCCGGTCTTCTCTTCCTTGTCTCTAGCATAGACTCTTTCCATAACCTTGGCCTCCTCGATCACCTCCCGTAGATTAGTAGCTCTAGAGTTGCGAACCATCGCCATCATGTCCGCGGGCAAACCCTTCAAGTACACCTTCATCTTCTCCTTTTCAGTTGGGGCCACGTGCCCCACGAGGTTCAACTTTTCCATGAAGAGTCGGGTGTACTCCCTCACTGACAAATTTCCCTTTTTCAATGATCGGAACTTCTCTTCGATCAAGTCCATCTCTTGCTCATTACAATATTCTTCGACAATCTTTTTCTTGAATGCGGCCCAGGTCATCTTGGCCAAAACAGATGCTTCCAAAGTTGCGGTGAAAACGTTCCACCAAGTCAAAGCGAACTTCGGAGAATTTGAGAACCAAATTTCACTTTCTGGTTTTCTTCACAGTCGCAAGCCCGGAAAGCTTACTCGATCTCTCTTAACCAGTTCACACATGCCACCGTGTGGATCCCAGATTAGTGCAATAACGGTAAAACAACGATCAATAAGCAATAATACGGTTTTATTTCAAGTTGTCATCCATCTATCATTCATTCAAAGCAAGAAACCATTCAGAGAGTTTTTACAATACGTATCAAAGTGACTAGAATCATTTATGAACGGCTAACCTAATGATGGATTAACTAAAGCTATTTATACCTAGGGCTTAATCCCTAAAGCCCATGGCCCATAAGCTAATCTAAGCCCAATTAACAAATAAAGTCTTTTACAAATAATATTCTTTTCTTTATATCACTTTCTATATTATAGGACATTTATGGTCCTAACAATCTCACCCTAAAGTTATATAAAGAAAAAATGGTCTTGAAAACTTCAGATCTTGATCTTCTCTCCCTCTTGAATCTTTGAAATACTTTGGTGTTGCTTGTCTTCAAGTCTTTCCAGCCCCCCCCCCCCTTTGAATAAAGCTCTTGGTCTTCATAGCTTCAACTTTATCACCAGATTCACTAAACAATAACCTTGACTGAGTGCACTAAAAGCAGCTTTCAACTGTAGGAACTCAACACATCGGATACGCACACAAGAAAGATAATGTGCGAGTTACGTGACATTACACAGTGCATCTTCAGTTTAAAATAAAGAATATGTATTTGAACCGCGAGTTGAATTTGCTTTCAGCTTCATCTTTAAGAACTTGTAGAACCAATATGCTCGAAGGAGGAAATAATGATTTGTAGCGAACACCACTTGATAAACGATGAGAAGAATTGAACACTTGTAAACAACTCTTTTCGGAACTGGTCAATCTCGGAACTGATCAAACAACAGTTACTCCCCCTCAGCTTTTGATAACTCCCCCTCAACATGATAATTTGTGTCTTTGAACTTCTATATCGTTTCTCACCCTCATGATGATGAGGAGCATCCTGAGCATCATGTAACTTCAAAGACAATACTGGTGAGTAGCAAAAGTCCAGATAAAACATTAAGTAACCAAGATAGGGTAATCAACTAACATAGAAACACAATAGTAACTGTTATCACATCAATTAAAATAATTGAGTGGCCTATGTTCAGAGTTGGCATTGGGGTATTTCTGATAGGACTTCCAGTTATCACTGAAGTAAAATTTTGAAAAATTACTTCTCAAACTGTTCCGGCAATATCACAAAGATATGCAATGAGAATGACAAAGACTCGTGAATGTGTGAAAGAACTAAGTTATATCTGTTTGGCTTAAAATTTGATTTAACTTGGGATGCAAGTTAAAATCAATTGACACAGTGATTAGAATATGAAGTTCGGAGACCGGAGCTGATGTCTTCCTTTTTCAATATCTAAGACCTCTGAGCGAGGAATAGATAAATTATATGCTAAACCTCCGTGAATATATGAAACAAGCATCCGTTGTGAGATACTTGAGTGGCTAGGTGGGGTGACACGAGTTATCGACACTGGGTCCATGTATGTTTCAATATGCATCTCCAAAGAGCGAGAATGAATAGATTGTGTGGTTACCCGGATAACTGACTCGATTTGGTAAGGACCAATAATTCTTGTAAGTCCTATCACATCCTCACCAAATTCTTTTCACTCCAAACTCATCTATGCTTCTAGACCCCTCACTGATGTCTATAATTAAATGTGTTTCTTGGGTAGGTCCTTCTGGTTTTGGATAGACCATAGAAACAATATAAGCCTTAACACTCATTTCATGTATCAAATAGAACAGTTTAGTAAACAGTGAAGTACGAATTCTAAACTGAAATGTTTAGAAGTCAAAGCATTTAAGAACGAGTCTTGATCTGAGATGATCAGAAGTCATTGTTGAAATAACATAATTTCAATGAACAAAATCAAACGCTAAACATAATGACTCAGTAAGCACAATATGTTCAAAAATGAATAATGATCGGAAAGTTTAATTGTGAAGAACAAGTCACAATTAATATGTCAGATAAAAACTGAATCATTAATATGAAATGACGAACTATGAAAACAAATTGGAATTCAAGCGAGTGTACTTCCAATGAAAAGTCAACAAATGTATGAGACATGGAAATAACTAAATCAAGAAAATATAACACGTGGCAATTCTGGAATTTAAAATCGGAGAATAACAAATACAAGTAAGTTATTCAGAATGAATTACCATGGTCTTTGAATTCAGTTAAAGTTCACTTACCTATCATAAAATAGTACTCCCCCTCAAAATTGGCATAACCTTTGAATGTTCGTCATGTGATGTGAATAATATGAATTAACACGCACATGACATTCCTGCAAAATAGATTAGAAGGATTTTGGTATCTATCATTTGATGGATCCTTGAGGGTTAGATGCCCTATTATAGTGAGGACCGGGGATACTATAAGTACCATACCAATGAGATGCATATTTACGGTCAACAAAATCATTCAAACCACATGCAGAACAACAAATACAATCATGAGAAAGTTGAAGCAATTGTTGAATTGAATAAAGTCTTAAAACCATCAAATTTTGTTCAACATGATTTTGATTGTATGTCCTAGCATGCGGAACTGACTTAAATGAATTTGTATTCATTGTGCTTTCATTTGTCTTTTTCACTACCCAAACTTGTTTGAACCCTTTTCTCCAACCATTATTATCTGAAATATCTTTAAAGTCATGGTCAGTAGAGCTTGAGTAGTAAGGATGTCTATCTTGGGGTTGATCGGTTTGTTTCCGTGTCTGTGAACATCTTTTGGATTTAGATTTGTTTTTAGAAACATCGTTCACAGATCGGGTTTGAGGTGCGGATGTAGAACATTCACCCATTTGAAATTTGACCGGTCGATCAACCATCTTTGAGAGAAAATCGGTATGGCTTGGAAGAGGTTTATCGAATTCAAACTTTGAAAGATCCTCATCTGAACAAATGTTAGAATTCATGAACGTTGAAAAATCAATCTCACTTTCGGGTGGAACATCAGTAGATGAAGGAGGTGAGGAACAGTTAGGAACGGTGGTTTGCAAAGAATCGGTTGCAGAAGCTTTTTGAAAATCAGAGTTTAAATTCTTTGGCAAACTTATGACTTGAGGTCCTTTTCCTTTTCTTGAAGATAATTTTCCTGTAAAAGCCTTACAAGAAGATGTATCTGTTGAGTTGGAGGAAGGTTCAGACAGATTGATTTTCTCGTTTTGAAGTCGGTCAAACTTCTTTTGAAGTTCGCCCTTACTCACTTGCTCTTGCATCACTTCTGTTGCCAAGGCAGACAGTTTAGATGTGAGACTGTTGATTTCTGTCTTAAGAGCTTCCTTTTCCTCACTGGATACAGTTTCTGTTTTTGTGGAACTAAAATTCTCAAGTTTAAGTAAAAGTTCTTGTTTTTCTTTTTGAATTTTAATCCTTTCATCTTCAAGTGACTCCTCTAACTCGACTATTTTCATTTCTAAAACAAGAGGGGGAATATAGCGTTTAAACTCGTGCGTCTCAGTTTTAGTTTCAGTTGATGAGGCCTCATCCTTTTTAGAGGAATCCTTGGGCTTTGCAACTTTGTAGCCGTCAAAGTAGTCATTTTAAAGGTACTTGGATTTCTTTTTCTCATAAGAGGTGCTAAGAACTTCGTACACAAAAGGTAATTGCATTCTAGTTGTATGCTTGCGTTTATATTCCTCAGTTTCCTCTTCCTTCTCTTCGAGTGGTCCCGTCCATTTGATTTTGTATTAGGGATATTTTTTCTCGAGACCAACAAAGTTAAACTCGTATAGAGTAGGCCTCATTGTCAAAACCTTTTTCAAATAATGTGGGTTGTCGACTTGTTACGCCCAATTCCCCATTATTTGTTAAAATAACTGAATTCCTTAGGTTTGTTCAGATGGATCGTTTGATCGGTTAGACCTCGTTTATAGAGTTTAAGCTCAAGATCAGTTATTTTCGAAATATGCTCTTTGATTTATATTTGAAGAGAAGAGCATTGATAGAAAATCTCAGCTTTCTCATTCTCACACTGATCAAGCTTAGCGTTTAAATCAGATATTTTGGCTCGAAGATCTTTTGGTGCTATCGAAAGATTTGCATACTTTTCCTTTAAGTAGGTGTTGTTAGACTTAAGCTTTTCTGTGATCTTTGTTTGAACATCTAACTTTTCTTTTAGTGTGGATATTTCAAGTATCTGTTCGTTAGTTGAGAACTTATAGGACTCTACCTTTTGAACAAGCAGTTGAATCTTATCAACTAAAGCGTTTATGAGTTGGTAGACATACCTGACAAGATTATTGCAAGAGCATCTCGAGAAGACATCTTAAATTGCACTTTGATGATCGTCAGACAGTATACGGTTCGATTCAAGGATATAAGAATACCCAAATGTCCCCCTCCTACGACTTAGAACGGGGATCCCGGATATGTGATCCGGGTGGTTTCCGGATAGGGAATCCGAAAAAGGTGTCCGTATTGGAAGGTATCCACCGAAGTGTCCGAATAAAAACAAGCTACCGAATAAAATAAAGTGACCGGATAAATAAGTTTCCGGAAAACAAGGAAATAAAACCAAAGTGTCCGGGAAGAATATACTTACCGGATGATGCAGTGTTCGGGTTGAGATCCGGGAAGTGAGAGTTACAGGATAGAAGTACTTACCGGACAGTTGTGGTTACCGGGAAATAGCTACCAGATACTGATGTAATCCGAATGGGATGTCCGGATATTAAAATTACCGGATAGAACGTCTGGACAGACCACGTCCGGAAAGTGTCGAGTGAAAGAAAACGTACTCGGAAAGTTAGCAGACTTCCGGACATGACGACTGTTCGTGAAATTCAGATCAGGGTTCGATTAGGGTTGCTTGATTTCGATCCTAAAAGGTGAGAAAACAACTGATAGGGTTAATTTATTAACCCTATTTTAATCACTTTTAGTAGTCATTTTCCTTGTTTTATTTGCCCAAAGTCAGTAATTGAGTCATTTTTATTAGCTTTTTAGCATTTTCTGTGTTTTAGGTGTTAATCATGAATTAATGGTGTTTTGTGTACTTTTGGATCTCATTTGGGCCTTATTTGATTAATTTCAGATTTTTGCTGGACACTACTACGGCAATGCTATAGGAGTTGAGCGCAAAAGGAATGCTGTAGGAGTGCCGCAGGATCGAACAGCTGGGCCATTTTTGGGTATCTTATGGAAGAAGCCTCTTTTGATGACAAGGCTGGAGTTGACTTTTTGGAAGGGACATAAAGCTGTTATGGGACATCAGTCTTAATCTCCTTTTAGTTGCTTAGTCTCCACACAACTCCCCTATATATAGAATGCTTCTATGCTTTTGTAAAATATGCTTTTTAGCTAAAAACACAAAAACTCTCCACAAGTATTTAGCTTTTCTCTCTAGTTTATTTACCTCTTAATTTCCAGTTTATTTACCTCTGAATATTCAGAGCTGTGGTCACGAGTTCAGTATTTTGTAGTCAAGCTTTCGGTTTCAAGTATTAATCTAAGTGATTCGAAGTAAGTTCTTTTGTTTTATTTTCCGATTCTCGCAAGTCTCCAAGTTCTCGATATTGTCTTAGTTACTTACTTAAAATCTAAAGGTTCGTGATTTTTAGTTTGGAGTCTTTCCCTCTAAAAACCGTAACCTTTGGTTGTTTAAGTTAGTGTTTCAAAGTTTTAACGGTTTCAAAGCAACAAGTAGTTTTGTGACGTAACTTGCACGACAAGTTTCCATAACTTGGCGAACAAGTTACCTTGGTAGTTTAGTAATTCCGTTTCCTTGCATTCTTAGTTCTTATTATTGTTTTTTATTTTCTTGTTGTTGAAATTCCTGTATTTAATTTCTGTCTTTCCATTTCTGTCATTTACACTTCTTGCAATTTAATTTCTGTCTTTCCATTTCTGTCATTTACACTTCTTGCAATTTAATTTCTGTCTTTCCATTTCTGTCATTTACATTTCTTGCAATTTCCTTTTAGTACATTCCATTCATGTCTTTTACATTTCTTACACCTTTCGAAAGAAGAAATCAAGCCATGAAGGGCTAATCGCCTGAGCTTGGGGTGTAAAGCAAAGTTTAGATGTAAAATATGTGTGAAAGTAAAGAGGTGTATTGAATATAACATTGTATCTAACTATTTATTTCAGGTGATTGATCTTACATTGAAGATTGCATTTAATTAATTGACAACTAATTTTATGTATGAAAATGCATTAACATTCAGTGTTAAGGTTAAGGTTAATTAACTGAAATAATAAAAGAAGACTATAAAGAGTTTTAGTGCCTGACAAGTACTAGACTTTTACGGTGTAGGATGGTAACACTGTGTTGTGCTAGGATTCACAAAGTCTAACATAAATGATATTGTATCGATAGCACGTTGACCAGTGTGTACTCTTGGGAGGCCGTTTGAACCGATAGTTGGTGCTGTGGCAGTCCTATAGCACTTGTGCTGGAGGACTGGCTGGATGTTATAATACCTTTTTACTCAATCACTTGTTTTCATCTTTATAGAGCTTTGCACCCTATGCTTCTTCTCTAAAATTGATTTTTAGCTGATAACTCAAACCAACCAATCAAACAATCTGTTTTCGAAATCGCCATCTGAAATTAGTTTTTAAAGACTGGACTTTTGAAAGGCTTTCACAAGATTTCCCTGTGGATCGATATCTGGTATTTTACCATTATTACTTGTTACGAGACGATAGTAGTTCAAGGTGTATACTTGCACTGAGTCCTATTCTAAGTGAATCTCTAAGGTTGCATAAATCTTACAACAAGTTTTTGGCGCCGCTGCCGGGGAATACTTCGCTGAAAGATTTTCATTCCAAAGTAGAGTTTGTAAAAACTGATTTTTCTACCATCTTTGTTGCTTGTCATACGTCTCCATGTGTGCGCAAGTAATAAATCTTTGAGTATATCTTTCTATGGATATGGATTCAATGGGACATTCGTTTGGGCCATATGAAACTGTTTTTTGTGACTACTGTGGTGGAAGTCATTTCTCATACAGTTGCCCTTCGACCCCCGAATCCCGTTATTTCATGGGAGATAGTAATTGGGATACCTCGCACTTCAATGGTTATACTCAATCATGGGAGGATCATCCTAATTTGTTCTTAAATGGTCAAGATCATGGCACTTTCACATCACCAATACCTCCCTATCAAGATTGGAGCAACACTTATTCAAACACTTTTAACCAATCTTGGGAGGAACAAGCTGATTTTTCTGGAAATTTTCAAGGGGATGATTTTAACAACTCACTTTTACCCCATACTCCCCCTTTAGAACAAGTTGAAAAATTCGAATCTCTTGAAACTTTGATGAATGATTTCTTAGAGAACATACAAGGATCTGTTATTAACATAACAACTTGTGTTGGAGAGATCATCAGTGAGCATAAAAGACAAAGCCAAATCCCTATACCAAGTGATATTGAAAAATCTGAGTGTATTGGTAAGGATGAGGGTGAGGCTAATACTTTGGAAATTCAAGAGATAGGGAGTTCAAAGGAAACACCTGAGCATTTGAGCAACCCCTCTTCACTTCAAAATAGTGAAGATGTGCAACAAAGTGCTAAGATTGTCGTTAACCCATACTTTAAACCTGTGCAGAAAGAACATATTGTTGCAGATACCATAATATCCCTACAACAAATTTCTGTAGAAAATCTTCAAGTTGTTTTAAAAAGGGGACGTGATGATCAATCCAAGGACTTGGGAAACTTCATAAAATCAAGTTATATTGTTGGTGAGGTGATGAATCGTTCGCCCATTTGTGCAATCGATGTTTTGTGTCGTGATCATGTAGTAAAACGAGTGGTGAGAAAAGTATATAAGCATAAGTGGAAAGAGAAACACCAAGCTTGGAGATATCAAAAAGCAAGACTCTTGAAGAACCACCCACCATTTCCAATCCAAAGAGGAAGGCAGACTGATACTTCACCTACTCATCATGAGTAGGACAGGTTCTATCATTTTTTTTTGCTGAATTATTTTCTTCCATTTATTTGTTGGTTTGTGTGCATGTCTTAGTCTGTTAAGCCCTTTTGGGGTTGTTTGGACCTGTTCTGCCACTTTGGCAATGAACAAGTTTGAGGTGTGCACTTTGTTGCACACCAAGTCATTTCTGTGGGATTCTGTCATTTGGCAGTTTATCTGTTTAACACGGGATTTTGCTGTCTTTTAGCTTTTACTGTGGATCTTGCATGAATGATCAACATGCCTTGACTTCACCTTGTTAATTGAGTCAATTCTTATGAGTCTTGTGTGTTCTTATTCCATGATCAGTACCTAAAAGTCTGATTGGTTTGGATAATTTGCTGATTTGAGTCCAGAAACTGTCTTTTGACAGTTTGTGTCTGAATCATTAAGTCATGATAGTACTATTTGAGTCCTGTTTCTTTTTATTCTCATCTTTTGCTTTTCTGTTTCAATTTGTTGGGTACTGATTTTATGAACTTGTTTCCCTCATAATATGTATGCAATTATCACAGTTTCATCAGAAGTGTTTTTTTTTGCATGCTTAGTTGATCTTATAGCCACAGTAATCTTATGCTTTGTTCTTTAAGACTAAATTGCCGTTATAGCCTACCCAACAGTTTTCCAAACTGTTAAGTTGAGTCATCATGGGCAGCTTCCCCATTAAAGCCATAATCAAATCCCAAACAGTACTTTGTATGCTCTTATCTCCCTTGACAATGAGGACATTGTCCATTTCAAGTTTGAGGTGGGGTAAGATCTGCCTCACACATCTTACGGCAAACCTCACAGATCTTTCATGAGCAAAGTGCTCTTTTGTGCTTAAAAGTGTGTCATGGACACCAAAAATTTAAAAGAGACCAATAAGTCCACATTATACCTCAATATGAGATGAATGGCAGGAAAATTGTGCCATTGAGTGATAATGTGAGTGTGTGGAAAAAGGCAAAGCATTAAAAATCAAAGAAAAAAGCCAAATGCATACCCAATTCCAATTATAGTATGCCTTGATGACTCTTGTTAACATAAAGAAAGCTTAGGTTGGTTATGATGGTGTATTTGTGTACTTAAACGAAAATAAGCTTGGTTTATGAAGGGTTATTTGTTTCATGCAACTCATGTTTTAAACCTCCTGTTCTGAAATTCTTTGTTTGTGTGCATCGTGTTTATGGTTGAAACAAGTTCAATTTTTTTTTTGGTATTTTTAGAAACTTGAGTCTTTATTTTGTCTATTTTTGTTGTTTGGGGACAAACAACGGTTTAAGTTTGAGGTTGTGATAGGGTTAATTTATTAACCCTATTTTAATCACTTTTAGTAGTCATTTTCCTTGTTTTATTTGCCCAAAGTCAGTAATTGAGTCATTTTTATTAGCTTTTTAGCATTTTCTGTGTTTTAGGTGTTAATCATGAATTAATGGTGTTTTGTGTACTTTTGGATCTCATTTGGGCCTTATTTGATTAATTTCAGATTTTTGCTGGACACTACTACGGCAATGCTATAGGAGTTGAGCGCAAAAGGAATGCTGTAGGAGTGCCGCAGGATCGAACAGCTGGGCCATTTTTGGGTATCTTATGGAAGAAGCCTCTTTTGATGACAAGGCTGGAGTTGACTTTTTGGAAGGGACATAAAGCTGTTATGGGACATCAGTCTTAATCTCCTTTTAGTTGCTTAGTCTCCACACAACTCCCCTATATATAGAATGCTTCTATGCTTTTGTAAAATATGCTTTTTAGCTAAAAACACAAAAACTCTCCACAAGTATTTAGCTTTTCTCTCTAGTTTATTTACCTCTTAATTTCCAGTTTATTTACCTCTGAATATTCAGAGCTGTGGTCACGAGTTCAGTATTTTGTAGTCAAGCTTTCGGTTTCAAGTATTAATCTAAGTGATTCGAAGTAAGTTCTTTTGTTTTATTTTCCGATTCTCGCAAGTCTCCAAGTTCTCGATATTGTCTTAGTTACTTACTTAAAATCTAAAGGTTCGTGATTTTTAGTTTGGAGTCTTTCCCTCTAAAAACCGTAACCTTTGGTTGTTTAAGTTAGTGTTTCAAAGTTTTAACGGTTTCAAAGCAACAAGTAGTTTTGTGACGTAACTTGCACGACAAGTTTCCATAACTTGGCGAACAAGTTACCTTGGTAGTTTAGTAATTCCGTTTCCTTGCATTCTTAGTTCTTATTATTGTTTTTTATTTTCTTGTTGTTGAAATTCCTGTATTTAATTTCTGTCTTTCCATTTCTGTCATTTACACTTCTTGCAATTTAATTTCTGTCTTTCCATTTCTGTCATTTACACTTCTTGCAATTTAATTTCTGTCTTTCCATTTCTGTCATTTACATTTCTTGCAATTTCCTTTCAGTACATTCCATTCATGTCTTTTACATTTCTTACACCTTTCGAAAGAAGAAATCAAGCCATGAAGGGCTAATCGCCTGAGCTTGGGGTGTAAAGCAAAGTTTAGATGTAAAATATGTGTGAAAGTAAAGAGGTGTATTGAATATAACATTGTATCTAACTATTTATTTCAGGTGATTGATCTTACATTGAAGATTGCATTTAATTAATTGACAACTAATTTTATGTATGAAAATGCATTAACATTCAGTGTTAAGGTTAAGGTTAATTAACTGAAATAATAAAAGAAGACTATAAAGAGTTTTAGTGCCTGACAAGTACTAGACTTTTACGGTGTAGGATGGTAACACTGTGTTGTGCTAGGATTCACAAAGTCTAACATAAATGATATTGTATCGATAGCACGTTGACCAGTGTGTACTCTTGGGAGGCCGTTTGAACCGATAGTTGGTGCTGTGGCAGTCCTATAGCACTTGTGCTGGAGGACTGGCTGGATGTTATAATACCTTTTTACTCAATCACTTGTTTTCATCTTTATAGAGCTTTGCACCCTATGCTTCTTCTCTAAAATTGATTTTTAGCTGATAACTCAAACCAACCAATCAAACAATCTGTTTTCGAAATCGCCATCTGAAATTAGTTTTTAAAGACTGGACTTTTGAAAGGCTTTCACAAGATTTCCCTGTGGATCGATATCTGGTATTTTACCATTATTACTTGTTACGAGACGATAGTAGTTCAAGGTGTATACTTGCACTGAGTCCTATTCTAAGTGAATCTCTAAGGTTGCATAAATCTTACAACAAGTTTTTGGCGCCGCTGCCGGGGAATACTTCGCTGAAAGATTTTCATTCCAAAGTAGAGTTTGTAAAAACTGATTTTTCTACCATCTTTGTTGCTTGTCATACGTCTCCATGTGTGCGCAAGTAATAAATCTTTGAGTATATCTTTCTATGGATATGGATTCAATGGGACATTCGTTTGGGCCATATGAAACTGTTTTTTGTGACTACTGTGGTGGAAGTCATTTCTCATACAGTTGCCCTTCGACCCCCGAATCCCGTTATTTCATGGGAGATAGTAATTGGGATACCTCGCACTTCAATGGTTATACTCAATCATGGGAGGATCATCCTAATTTGTTCTTAAATGGTCAAGATCATGGCACTTTCACATCACCAATACCTCCCTATCAAGATTGGAGCAACACTTATTCAAACACTTTTAACCAATCTTGGGAGGAACAAGCTGATTTTTCTGGAAATTTTCAAGGGGATGATTTTAACAACTCACTTTTACCCCATACTCCCCCTTTAGAACAAGTTGAAAAATTTGAATCTCTTGAAACTTTGATGAATGATTTCTTAGAGAACATACAAGGATCTGTTATTAACATAACAACTTGTGTTGGAGAGATCATCAGTGAGCATAAAAGACAAAGCCAAATCCCTATACCAAGTGATATTGAAAAATCTGAGTGTATTGGTAAGGATGAGGGTGAGGCTAATACTTTGGAAATTCAAGAGATAGGGAGTTCAAAGGAAACACCTGAGCATTTGAGCAACCCCTCTTCACTTCAAAATAGTGAAGATGTGCAACAAAGTGCTAAGATTGTCGTTAACCCATACTTTAAACCTGTGCAGAAAGAACATATTGTTGCAGATACCATAATATCCCTACAACAAATTTCTGTAGAAAATCTTCAAGTTGTTTTAAAAAGGGGACGTGATGATCAATCCAAGGACTTGGGAAACTTCATAAAATCAAGTTATATTGTTGGTGAGGTGATGAATCGTTCGCCCATTTGTGCAATCGATGTTTTGTGTCGTGATCATGTAGTAAAACGAATGGTGAGAAAAGTATATAAGCATAAGTGGAAAGAGAAACACCAAGCTTGGAGATATCAAAAAGCAAGACTCTTGAAGAACCACCCACCATTTCCAATCCAAAGAGGAAGGCAGACTGATACTTCACCTACTCATCATGAGTAGGACAGGTTCTATCATTTTTTTTATTTGCTGAATTATTTTCTTCCATTTATTTGTTGGTTTGTGTGCATGTCTTAGTCTGTTAAGCCCTTTTGGGGTTGTTTGGACCTGTTCTGCCACTTTGGCAATGAACAAGTTTGAGGTGTGCACTTTGTTGCACACCAAGTCATTTCTGTGGGATTCTGTCATTTGGCAGTTTATCTGTTTAACACGGGATTTTGCTGTCTTTTAGCTTTTACTGTGGATCTTGCATGAATGATCAACATGCCTTGACTTCACCTTGTTAATTGAGTCAATTCTTATGAGTCTTGTGTGTTCTTATTCCATGATCAGTACCTAAAAGTCTGATTGGTTTGGATAATTTGCTGATTTGAGTCCAGAAACTGTCTTTTGACAGTTTGTGTCTGAATCATTAAGTCATGATAGTACTATTTGAGTCCTGTTTCTTTTTATTCTCATCTTTTGCTTTTCTGTTTCAATTTGTTGGGTACTGATTTTATGAACTTGTTTCCCTCATAATATGTATGCAATTATCACAGTTTCATCAGAAGTGTTTTTTTTTGCATGCTTAGTTGATCTTATAGCCACAGTAATCTTATGCTTTGTTCTTTAAGACTAAATTGCCGTTATAGCCTACCCAACAGTTTTCCAAACTGTTAAGTTGAGTCATCATGGGCAGCTTCCCCATTAAAGCCATAATCAAATCCCAAACAGTACTTTGTATGCTCTTATCTCCCTTGACAATGAGGACATTGTCCATTTCAAGTTTGAGGTGGGGTAAGATCTGCCTCACACATCTTACGGCAAACCTCACAGATCTTTCATGAGCAAAGTGCTCTTTTGTGCTTAAAAGTGTGTCATGGACACCAAAAATTTAAAAGAGACCAATAAGTCCACATTATACCTCAATATGAGATGAATGGCAGGAAAATTGTGCCATTGAGTGATAATGTGAGTGTGTGGAAAAAGGCAAAGCATTAAAAATCAAAGAAAAAAGCCAAATGCATACCCAATTCCAATTATAGTATGCCTTGATGACTCTTGTTAACATAAAGAAAGCTTAGGTTGGTTATGATGGTGTATTTGTGTACTTAAACGAAAATAAGCTTGGTTTATGAAGGGTTATTTGTTTCATGCAACTCATGTTTTAAACCTCCTGTTCTGAAATTCTTTGTTTGTGTGCATTGTGTTTATGGTTGAAACAAGTACAATTTTTTTTTGGTATTTTTAGAAACTTGAGTCTTTATTTTGTCTATTTTTGTTGTTTGGGGACAAACAACGGTTTAAGTTTGAGGTTGTGATAGGGTTAATTTATTAACCCTATTTTAATCACTTTTAGTAGTCATTTTCCTTGTTTTATTTGCCCAAAGTCAGTAATTGAGTCATTTTTATTAGCTTTTTAGCATTTTCTGTGTTTTAGGTGTTAATCATGAATTAATGGTGTTTTGTGTACTTTTGGATCTCATTTGGGCCTTATTTGATTAATTTCAGATTTTTGCTGGACACTACTACGGCAATGCTATAGGAGTTGAGCGCAAAAGGAATGCTGTAGGAGTGCCGCAGGATCGAACAGCTGGGCCATTTTTGGGTATCTTATGGAAGAAGCCTCTTTTGATGACAAGGCTGGAGTTGACTTTTTGGAAGGGACATAAAGCTGTTATGGGACATCAGTCTTAATCTCCTTTTAGTTGATTAGTCTCCACACAACTCCCCTATATATAGAATGCTTCTATGCTTTTGTAAAATATGCTTTTTAGCTAAAAACACAAAAACTCTCCACAAGTATTTAGCTTTTCTCTCTAGTTTATTTACCTCTTAATTTCCAGTTTATTTACCTCTGAATATTCAGAGCTGTGGTCACGAGTTCAGTATTTTTTAGTCAAGCTTTCGGTTTCAAGTATTAATCTAAGTGATTCGAAGTAAGTTCTTTTGTTTTATTTTCCGATTCTCGCAAGTCTCCAAGTTCTCGATATTGTCTTAGTTACTTACTTAAAATCTAAAGGTTCGTGATTTTTAGTTTGGAGTCTTTCCCTCTAAAAACCGTAACCTTTGGTTGTTTAAGTTAGTGTTTCAAAGTTTTAACGGTTTCAAAGCAACAAGTAGTTTTGTGACGTAACTTGCACGACAAGTTTCCATAACTTGGCGAACAAGTTACCTTGGTAGTTTAGTAATTCCGTTTCCTTGCATTCTTAGTTCTTATTATTGTTTTTTATTTTCTTGTTGTTGAAATTCCTGTATTTAATTTCTGTCTTTCCGTTTCTGTCATTTACACTTCTTGCAATTTAATTTCTGTCTTTCCATTTCTGTCATTTACACTTCTTGCAATTTAATTTCTGTCTTTCCATTTCTGTCATTTACATTTCTTGCAATTTCCTTTCAGTACATTCCATTCATGTCTTTTACATTTCTTACACCTTTCGAAAGAAGAAATCAAGCCATGAAGGGCTAATCGCCTGAGCTTGGGGTGTAAAGCAAAGTTTAGATGTAAAATATGTGTGAAAGTAAAGAGGTGTATTGAATATAACATTGTATCTAACTATTTATTTCAGGTGATTGATCTTACATTGAAGATTGCATTTAATTAATTGACAACTAATTTTATGTATGAAAATGCATTAACATTCAGTGTTAAGGTTAAGGTTAATTAACTGAAATAATAAAAGAAGACTATAAAGAGTTTTAGTGCCTGACAAGTACTAGACTTTTACGGTGTAGGATGGTAACACTGTGTTGTGCTAGGATTCACAAAGTCTAACATAAATGATATTGTATCGATAGCACGTTGACCAGTGTGTACTCTTGGGAGGCCGTTTGAACCGATAGTTGGTGCTGTGGCAGTCCTATAGCACTTGTGCTGGAGGACTGGCTGGATGTTATAATACCTTTTTACTCAATCACTTGTTTTCATCTTTATAGAGCTTTGCACCCTATGCTTCTTCTCTAAAATTGATTTTTAGCTGATAACTCAAACCAACCAATCAAACAATCTGTTTTCGAAATCGCCATCTGAAATTAGTTTTTAAAGACTGGACTTTTGAAAGGCTTTCACAAGATTTCCCTGTGGATCGATATCTGGTATTTTACCATTATTACTTGTTACGAGACGATAGTAGTTCAAGGTGTATACTTGCACTGAGTCCTATTCTAAGTGAATCTCTAAGGTTGCATAAATCTTACAACAAGTTTTTGGCGCCGCTGCCGGAAAGTGTCGAGTGAAAGAAAACGTACCCGGAAAGTTAGCAGACTTCCGGACATGACGACTGTTCGTGAAATTCAAATCAGGGTTCGATTAGGGTTGCTTGATTTCGATCCTAAAAGGTGAGAAAACAACCAAAACACAAAAACAAACAGACCCAAATCGATTTCTAAGCAAAATAACTTGATTTTGATGCAAAATTTTTGAAACTTTCAAGAATAGAGACCAAAAAATTAGAAAACAATTTTGCTTAAGAACTCACTCAATCGATCAAGTTAAGTTCAAAAAACTTGCAGAAACGCTAATAATGCTATTATGAAACGATTGTGACGAGTGGAATCAACCGATTTTGACAAAATCACAGAATGAGATTTTAGAACAAAGGGCAGTCGATAACAAAACTTACCAGGATACCTTGAATCGATGTTTGTCTGCTCTGATACCAATTGTGGATCCCAGATTAGTGCAATAACGGTAAAACAACGATCAATAAGCAATAATACGGTTGGATTTCAAGTTGTCATCCATCTAGCATTCATTCAAAGCAAGAAACCATTCAGAGAGTTTTTACAATATGTATCAAAGTGACTAGAATGATTTAATGAACGGCTAACCTAATGATGGATTAACTAAAGCTATTTATACCTCGGGCTTAATCCCTAAAGCCCATGGCCCATAAGCTAATCTAAGCCCAATTAACAAATAAAGGCTTTTACAAATAATATTGTTTTCTTTATATCACTTTCTGTATTATAGAACATTTATGGTCCTAACACACCGGATTATCAGAACCGGAAAACTCCGGTGGCTTACAACATAGAAACGTTTTATAGGAACAAGCTCTCCCCGCCGACCTCGTCTCCAAAGTAACCAACCCATCCGTCCGGTTCTCATCACCTGTTCCACCGGACCCTGCTACGAATACGTTCTCTTCAATTGTTTCTTGACGGCGCGGATTAGCATCCCGTTCCTCCAGAAGTTTCATGAACAATTCTTGTTGCTTAACCATGGTATCGTTCATGGCCCTCATCATGTCCATCATTTGCGTCTGAGGAGTAACTTTCGTTATAACCGGGTTGGCGGAGGTAATGTTTGTCCTTGGTATTTGTTCCACTCTCCCACCTAACAGAGGTGGAAGTGGAGGAGGCAAAGCTAACGCATTAGCGTTTGGTTGATCGGCCGTGGATTCAGTCACGGCGTTACCTTCCGGTGAAGACTAAGGTCTACTCCGTGTGTTTACCATTTTGTCTGTCACATTCGAGAATAAAGATAAGAAAGTAGACTACGAGATACACATAAGGAAACGTAGTAGAACAATTATCGATCATTATAATCATAGCAGTCAAGTACGCTCATGTAACAATATATTCATAATAACAGTAGCTAATTGGAATTATGAACATACTACACATAAGAATTCTCGTTACCACTCTCATAGTTCACAATAATGTAATTTCCGTCGACTCTGAAACACCCATCTTAATGTTTCTACCCACATTTCTCACACTTCATAACTTATTAGTCTCAGCTTAAGTCTAGGCATCACACTAGAACACATAGTTCACTTAAACTAGAACTCTGATACCAACTTGTAACACCCTAAAATTTAGACAATAAATATAGGGAATTTTTCCAGAAAATGGGTAAAATAAAACTTCTAAAATTAGATCAACTAAGACCCAATAATTGCAACGAGATAGTTTGACCAAAGTAAGGAAGCGAGTATTGAGACATAATACACAACAACCTACTAATCTAGAAATAAATTAAACTAGATTAACATGGGTGTCTCTATGTCTCCAAAAAATCTCTCATCTCGTGATTTCCCAAAAGCCCGGCCCTCCAAGCTCCTAAAGCATGGTCGGCAACTCAACGCGATCTAGACACATCACTAGTGGGACCTGTAATCCGCAAACATACAACATCAAGTGTTAGACCGAAAGTCTAGTGGAATTAAATAATTGATGCAATGTACAATACATAAAAATAACGTCACAAAATAAAGATACCGGCTCCACTTGATATTAAATTACAAATTTCCAATAGCCATGATAGTCCACACCTGAACATAGTATAGAAGAGATATCTCTCTAAATACGGGGGAGCCTCATTTCCATCTAGGTTGACGAGAACACATGAGTGGGGTCACCTTTGATGTTATTGGATTACACCTCAAGTCCTGGTCTTAGTTCCCATGCCATAGAGACATCACAACCTCAAACCATATATATGTTGCCTTTATTGCCTACTCCGTCGAGTTACACCTCAAGGACTATATTGCCTATCCAATCTAGACGAGTTACACCTCAAGGACGGGATGTCCCTTATTGCCTACTTGCTAGTAGCCACAAACGGCTAACAATAAAATTAACATATAGTCCATAAAGGTCTAAATCCTCGTGCACAAGGAGATAGACTATATCAAACTCAAATCATGATCATGAATTCATATAAACGAATTATTACGAGATAGCATGGTAATTAACCCTACATGTTATCGTGAACGAGTTTTCCATAAAACGCATGTAGCATATAAATTCCACTTCATTTTCCTTTTATTTGAACTACTATAACAATATATGAAGTTGCCCATTTAGTTGTGGTATATCAATATACATACTCACCCAAGTACATCACCATGTTCTATGAATATTTATATATATATATATATATACATTTATACATATACATATACATATACATATACATATACATATACATATACATATACATATACATATACATATACATATATATTGGTTTATAAACCAAGTTAGATACAAGTACTATATATATACATATGTATTTATGGTCCATAAGGGATATAAATACATATATATATATATATATATATATATATATATATATATATATAGATCTACATACATACATCAAGTAACCATTTAAGGAAAAATCCTAGATTTTGGTTAAGATTCTTCTTACAAGAAAGACTACATTTCTTAAGCATTTGAAAGTTAAATAAATGTGCATAAATAAACAATAACTCACCAAGTAGGGTTTTGTAAGGAGAAAAACCCCAAACTTGAAGGAACCCTAGTTTTAACACAAATCCCAAAGTTAGTTTCTAAATGAGGTGCTAATCATACCTAAGATGGAGATGATAGGTTAAATAACTCACCTAAGGGCTCTTTAGGAGGAACCCTAGGCAAATAAGGAAAACCCTAGCTTTTTAAATGGATGAACTTTGCTTGAAGACTTGAAGTGAGGTAGTAGATCTCAATATATAAGGCAAGATCAAAAGCTAGCAACCACCAACATTAATCATGGAGCTCAAAGCATTGAATGAGGAGAGAAAGGGGAAAGAAAAATGGAAGAATCGCCCTTGAAGAGTGAGGTATCGATCAGCAGCAAAACAAAAGAGAAGTGACCCAAATGTCTCTCCAATCGTCGGTCTAAATAGCTCAACTCGACCCCCGCATGCGACCTTGCCCCGGCGACTTTGCCCTGGGCATTGTCGCCGGGCACAGTCACCCTCCTCGGCCTGCCCACTGTCCAAACTGATCCAAGCGGCGCGACAATGCCACTGCGACTATGCCACGAGCATTGTCGTCGGGCATAGTCGTCGGCCTCACCCTTGTTGTCGTACAAGAGTTGTCAAGCCGAAAAAGATAGGTATCTTGATGCATTTGAAGGCTGTAGACGATTACAAGCATGTGGAGGTCGAGGCATCATGCATGGAAGTGGAAGACGTATCCATATTTGTATATATATATATATATATATATATTCCTATATATATAGATGTATATGCAACTTGAGTTAATATCATAAATCGAGAGTGGAGTGGTTTTACTTACGTGAAACTTGGGGTGTTACACGACTTCAGTTCGATTCGGAATCGTATATCACACGTCTGACAATCAGCACTTATTTGATTTTTCCCTAGCCGTGTGGTAATGGAATTTTGATAATCGTGTGATTTCATGGCTAGGGCAAAATCAAGAACTGTTAGTGTATATCAGAACTTATGATTTCATCACTTATCACACTCCTATCACAATGTGATTGGAAACCTAATAAACTACTTTTTATAATGTTTGTGTATATCGGAAGTTATGATTTGAGCACGTATCACACTCCTATCACAATGTGATTAGAAGCCTAATAAACATCAGTTTTTATAATGTGTTCGTATATCAGAAGTTATGGTTTGATCATTTATCACACTCTTATCGCAGTGTGATTGAAACCTCATGGTTGAGTATATTCAGATTCGTGTATTCTTTTAGCTGTGGAAGGATAAGGAGGTTGGATATGTGATCTGTCTTCTTGTTATCACAGTGCTATAATACTCGATCAATTTTTTTTCAAAATCCATTATATCACAATCTATTCTATTAATGTGCATTCTATCACAATCTATCACTTTGTTAGCACACTCTATCACATAGTGCTTTCACAAATATCATACTCCTATGACACTGTATTATATCTGTTAGCACACTCAATCACATTGATATGTATGTTATTCAAATATTACTCTATCACAATGTATCACTTTGTTATCACACTAAATCACAGTGCTATCACACGGCTATCACATTCGTATCATACTGGTCGACAAATATGAGATGTACTATACAACGATCGAAAATTGGGGATAATTCTTACTAATTAAAATAATATAAAAAATAACTAATTACGTTACTACCCTTGTGCTTTAATCTTATTTACTATAATTAAAATTAAGGATTAAATAGAATGGAGGCCCACAACTGTTCTCGTGTTTTCACAAATAGGAAGGGTTTTCTTTTGAACCTCCACCTATATATATATATATATATATATATATATATATATATATATATATATATATATATGGTTGGGTTCACGTGAGACCAACCTGTTTTCGTGAGACCGTGAGACCACAAAATAACACTGAAACTTCACGGCGATTCATTGTGAAGGTACGAAAAACATGAACCTTCACAGCAAAAACACTGTGAAGGTTTACCTTCACAACACCTTCACAGTCTTTTTCTGTGAAGGTTTAGTGTTATTTTTGTGGTCTCACGGGTCTCACGAAAATAGTCTGATTTCACGTGATCTCAAATCTCTCTCTCTATATATATATATATATATATATAGCCTTAGGTTCAAATGAGAAGTGTAAAATTTTTGATAAATAGAGAAGTGGTCTTGGCCAAGATCGGTTATAATTGATCAAAAGTTGCGGCTTTGACCGGTCAAAAGTTGCGGCTGTTCCAAAAATAGAAGGGCAATTTCGTAACTTTTACAAAAAACACGGGCTGAGTTCATATATGAATCTGTGTGATTCACATATGAACTATACGTTCATATATGAACCTTTGTAATTCACATATGAACTCTTTATAACTAATTCATATATGAATCTTGTGATTCATATATGAACTTTTGTATTTCATATACGAAACTAATTAACTGTAGGTTCGTATATGAATCAGTTGAACCAATTAACTGATTCATATATGAATCTTTGTATTCATATATGAACCTTTGTGATTCATATATGAATTTTTTTAACTAATTCATATATGAACCTTTGTGATTCATATATGAATTTTTTTAACTAATTCATATATGAACCTTTGTGATTCATATATGAATTTTTTTTAACTATTTCTCATATGAACAAATTAACTGATTCATATATGAATTAGTTAAAAAGAGTTTATATGTGAATTACAAAGGTTCATATGTGAACACAAATGTTCATATATGAATCACACAGATTCATATATGAACTCGTCCCGCGTATTTTTTATGAAACTACCCCTCTATCTTGTGCAGAACACGCGCAGACCACACGAGGAATTATCCGCTGCTTCTTGGTCAAAGCCGCCGATCTTGACCGAATAAATGACCAAGATCACTTCTCTATTTCTCAAAAAAATTGCACTTCTTATTTGAACCCCCTCTCTCTCTCTCTCTCTATATATATATATATATATATATATATACACGTACATATATATATATACATTAGTTGCATACTTGTTTAAACAATCATTATGTAACTTCTTATTGTGAACCAATAATAAAAAATATTAATGTAATTCCTCACTAAAAGAAAAAAAATCTGAAATTTAAGTTTGAACATAAATAATAAAATATGACAAATAGTTTGATTGTTTTTCCCTAAAAACTCGGGTCTCACAAGAAAAATCTCCAATAGGTTTTCTATATTTTTTTCAAAATAAAGATTTAGAGCATCCACAACAATGAAATTTCACGACAATTGCAAATGTGTCACATCAGCGTCACATCAGCTTTGCAATTATCTTGAAATTATCCTCCACAACAATGAAATTTCAACCACTTTCTAAAGTGACACCTCATCACAAAAACCTATATTTTAATCAAATAACAACAACTACAATTAAATATTATTTACTATAGTTTAATACGAAATATTTATAATAAAATTAAATAAAATATTTAATTTATAAAACATTAAATTAAAATACAAAGTAAAAAAATACATTAATCGTCATTTTCCTCTTCTCTAAATCTTTGCCAAATCTCTTCAATCAAATCTATTTATAAACAATGATTCGTTGACCGATTACGTACTTGTATGTGATTTTTGAGATAGTTTCCGTACTCGGGAATATGCTACGAGAGATTTGAGACGTAGTTATAGTAAAATTAACATCTGTTAGTACCAAATGTATTCAAGATTTAGAGTTATTGTAAAGGGTCAACAATAGTCAAAGTCAAGGTAATTGTTAGGATTGGTCAAAGGTATAAATAGGTAATTGTAAGGGAATTGTAAGAGTAGCACATTAGAGAGATACTGAATACGTAGAGTGTGTGTGTGTGTGAAATGAGAGATGACTCAATGAAAGAAAATTAGATCCCATTCCAATCTTGTATCAATTATCATCTCTAATCAAGTTCAATTGTGTTAATTCATTGTTACCTGGATTTCTCAGTTGGTATATCATCAAATTGACGAATATAAATATGACGTTCATCTTCGACGATCAGATGAAGAACTACTCTCAAAATTTGACATCTTAAAAAAACTTGTAATAAAAAGTGATATTGTGAAAAATCCAACTAAGAAGATTATGTAAATATTCTGAGCCATTATTTATATAAATCATAGAGAGCCATGAGTTGGTGAAAAATCCATGAAACACATGTAAACGAACAATGATGTATTTTTATGTGTTAAGTTTGTATATTTTAATATGTAATATATTTTATTGTACTTTAATATAAATTATAGGGAAATTAATTAAAATACCCAAAAAAAATTCATTTTGCAAAAATACCCAAAATACCCGCGATGGATCCCGCGATCGCGGGCTAGGGCTGACGTGGCACGTATTTTGGCCCCAAATGCCCCGCGAAGCCCCTCAACTTTGGCCGCGGTGCACTTTTGGTCCCAGCCCGCGATGGACCAAAATTTTCACTTTTGGTCCCTGAAAATTTACACTTTTGCTCCCTGAAAATTTACACTTTCAGCCCCTGTACTTAGACGAATCTTGCATGCTTTTACTGTTTTTTTTCCACAATTATTGTACTTTGAAGACCGATTTGTGGTTGAAATTCATTTGCATGTTTGAGATTTCATCCATAAATATCAGTAGTATGCAATTCACAATTCATACTTCCTCTTGCTTTCTTTCTTGATTTCTCTCTTGCTTTCTTTCTTTGAATTGATTTCTCTCTTCTCTCATTTCATCCACAAATAGCATCGTCATCAAACCCTAAGTCTACTCCTGAAAAAATGCCACCTCAAATCGAGGTCGCCATAGCAAAAAAGGAAAAGGAGATAGATGAACTAACAGAAGAGTGGAAAAAAATGATGGACAGGAAGGCAGTCCATTTGAGAAAGATCGAAGAGGAAGACAGGGAGATCAAAAGGATGAAAGGGGATATAAAAGCTCGGGAGGCTCGTGTTCGTCGAGAACAAGAAGCAATTCACCATATTCTGCAAGACTTCACAATTATTCAAGCGAAGGTAAACGAGAAGCAAGCTTGGATTGATGTAACTAAATCAATTTTTAAGTAGGTGGTGGTTATATTATTTTTTGTTTTGTATTTTTTTTACTGTGTTGTTGTTTGTATTTTTTTTACTGTGTTGTTGTTTTGTATTTTTTGTTGTTAATTTCTCTGAAAAGTAGTTTTTAAGCTGCTGAACCACGGTTAGGTTGGATACATCATGCAAGGTCAAGTCAGAGGTTACCTCATTCATGGGCCTACTCCTCTTGTAGAATATATGACAACCCTCAACTCATTTGCTAAAGTGTGTGTGGGTTGTGGTACACAATGGCCATACGTGGTTGCAAAAGCAGAAGCTGTTGAAGAAGGGTCAGAAAGATTGAAGTCAACTCATTTGCTAAAGTGTGTGCGGGTTGTGGTACACAATGGCCATACGTGGTTGCAAAAGCAGAAGCCGTTGAAGAAGGGTCAGAAAGATTGAAGATGAAGAGCTTGTTGGATGGAATACAAACTAGCTGTGTTATCAATGTTCATTTAGAAGCATATGTATGTGTGTGTATATATATAATATGAAATGGGGTTTTGACAAGCTGGTATCACTGGACTCATTTAAGAATTGTGAAAATGGGTATTTGACGAATGATGATTCATGTGTGTTTGGATATATATAATATTTATGTGTGTAAATATATAATACGAATATATATATATATATCATTTACAAACTAGCTGTGTTATCAATGTTCATTTAGAAGCATATGTATGTGTGTATATATATCATTTATAAATCAGTGTTTAGATCAACAGTATCATATGGGTTTGTTCCATATGGTTCAAGTTGTGACGGGCCCGGGGTGTGACTGACAGAATGTCTCCTTGGCACGGTTGAAGGGGTGGGATTTGGACACTCTCCACGAGTGTGTCCTACGCATTGGCACCGAGTACATCTTCGTTGTATCGAACTTTCACCACGTGATGGACGTCGGTCGTTCTTTCTCGGTCTCCCGGCCCTGTTCTTATCCATTAAAGGTGGATAGCATGGTGGAAGCGGGTCGGGTGGATACACCCATGCTGCAGGGGGTCCAGCTGGGTTTATTACCTCCACGTATGTTTTCCGGTAATATTCGGACGTGAAGAAAGGTACAGCCAAGTCGCTGCAATCTGTACGACCCATATATGTTGCTGCAGCGATGGCATGGCCGCACGGTAACCCAGGTTTATCCCATTCGCGACACGAACAAAGGTGGTCTTCCATATTCACAATCGCGTGAATATAGTCATCATGCACCTCGTACTTCCCATACACGATTGCTCTTACCGGCCATGTCACCGCACGACGCGCCCTGTACTGAACGATATTCTCCGTCGTTGGTGCGAGTGCATTTTGTATCTTAGCTCCTTTTAGGCGTCGAATTTGGTATCACTCTTGTTGAAAGGCCCGAAAGTAGTCCATAATATTAACAATCGGACATCTACGCGCAAAACGGGAGAGTGCATTCACAGACTCTGCACTATTCGAGGTTAGAATGTCATACCGTTGTCCAGGAAAATGGGCCGCGGACCACCTCTCCGGTCCAACATCGTCAAAGACTTTGGCTGCTTCCTTGACACTGTATCGTAGCATATTCATGTACTTGTTAAACTCCCGATCCGTATATGCTCTGCATGCCGCCCAATAGACATCCTTGTAGGTGGTAATACGTTTGTCCTTGGATTTGGCGTTCATCTCCAAATGTCGACAGCATATGGCGTGAGGGGCGTTTGGGTACATGGCAGAGATTGCGGCGCTTATGGAAGGAGCCCTGTCAGACATAAACACCAACCCTTGCGGGTCTCCGATAGCTTGTCTCAACATGGACAGAAACCAAGTCCACTCGTCCCCGGTTTCGGACTTGCCTACGCCGAAAGCTACTGGAACGATGGAGTTATCCCCGTCCATGGCAACCGCCAGGAACATCATACCCAAGTAACGGCCCTTTAAATGGGCTGCGTCTATTATCAGGACACGACGTAGATTTTCCAGAAATGTGCGGATCTGCAAAAACAATAGGTTAAAATGTTATAGTTTATAATGTGTAAATGTTATAGTTTATAATGTGTAAACATATGACGTGTTAAAATACGTACCGCGGGTCCAAGGGCCACGAAGCACATCTCAAACCGTCCACGTGAATCGGTCCGTAGCTGCGTGACAGTACCAGGGTTCTGCAGCTGCAAATTATATAAATATGTCGGGAGTCGTTCATACGACTCCTCGAACGTGCCTCTCACCATAAACAGTGCATGGCAGCGCGCACGCCACGCTTGGTGGTAATCAATCGTGACGCCGAACTGCCGGTGAACGTCGTGGACGATGTCCTTTGGACGCAATGACCTGCTAACATCAAGAAATTTGTTTTTCAGGATCGCACCCAAAGTCTTTTTGCCGGCTTGTTTGTGGTGGGGATTAAGTTGCGTCCTCGTACAAGTGTGTACGTCGTGCAACTTTCTAATCATTATCGCCCCTCCTTTGGGACCCGTGTGAATCGCGTACAACCTCCACTCACACTTTTCTCTAGCACATTGAACTACGTATTTGATTTTGTCAGATGCCCGCACGCGACTTTGGAAACCCTCTTCCAAGAACTTGAGTCTGATCTGACTTGCTAAGAGATCCTTCGAATCGAATATCTGACCTGCTGTTAAACTTTCGCTACGAATATAAGGTGTAGGTTCGTAGCTTTGTGTCTGGGTATGGGAGTCTGGAAGAATAGGGGGCATATCAAAAAAGTCATTTATCTGACTACATGATTTTCTACTAGGGGTATATTCTTCGTGATCATCTTTATCGGTGTCTGATCTGTCTATTTCAGAATTACCCGTTCTGAAAACGTGGGTTTCGTCATCAGCAACTCCAGCAGTACGCCATTCGTGTGGTTGTGGTGATGGTGGTGGTGGTTGTTGTTGTTGAGAATCAGGCTGCTCTATTTGGAGGTCTTCGTCGTCATCACCCTCCTCATCACCGTCGTCGTCACCGTCGGATACGCCGGGATACACAAAGAGTAATGGGGGTCTTTCTGAATCGACTGCAAGGTGCAGAAAAGTAGAGATATCCCCATTGTTGGATAAATCCACAAATGACCCATCGCCATTTTTAAACACTAACTTGCAAATATCAGAAGAGTTGATTCCACATTTTTGCATGGCGTATGCAACAAACTTCTGATAAGTATAGTTTACTGACACTTTTACACCATGCTTAGATTTATAAGCAAAATTCCACTCATTGTTATCTTGCACCTATTCACCATCAAAACAGAAATATAGCTTAGCTTTTGCAACAGATGAACTCATTTTTCAGTAGTATCTCAAACACAAAATATTGCAGAAAGAAATATTGCAACAATGAAATCGTTGTGTGAGAATTATGGCTTGAATTTTACGTCTATTTATGAATGAAACAACCAACATATCAGAAAACCAATCTCTCATTTCATCCACAAACTGATATTCCAAAAACATTGATTTAACATTGATTGAAACATGCAATTGAATTTCAACCACAAATCGGTCTTTAAATTGCAATAATTGTGGAAAAAAACAGTAAAAGCATCAAGATTCGTCTAAGTATAGGGACTGAAAGTGTAAATTTTCAGGGACCAAAAGTTGAAATTTTCAGGGACCAAAACTGTAAATTTTGGTCCATCGCGGGCTGCGATCGCGGGCAGGGACCAAAAGTGCACCGCGACCAAAGTTTAGGGGCTTCGCGGGGCATTTGTGCCCAAAATACGTGCCACGTCAGCGTATCCCGCGATCGCGGGACCCCATCGCGGGTATTTTGGGTATTTTTGCAGAATTGGAAAATTTTAGGGTATTTTGATAACAGTTGGTTTGACTTTGGGTATTTTAATTAATTTCCCTAAATTATATTTTGCATTTTTTAATATTTATGCCTTTCAAAAAAAATTAATATTTATTAACAAATAAAATTATTCATACATTTTTTCATAAACATATTCTACAAAACAGCAGAAACACATGATTTGACATAAAACAATTTCTAATTTAGAAATCATTCCCTACATTTTCTTATGCTATTCACTGCCAAATCAGCAAAAAGTACTGATTTGACATTTGCAAATTACCAAAACCAATTTCTAATTTAGCAATCATACTCACAACCACTACAATTTCTAAAATAGAAATCCTAGTTGGCATCTTTGTAATCCATATGAAATCCAAATGATATCCTTGTTGTGAATGCTCTAAAAGTCAAAATCTCTAAATAAAATTACCTTTTATTCCAACACATTATATATTTTAGAGTTTTCAATATTAATTATTTTATTAAAATATTATATAATTTTGTATCATCCTAATGCACTTTTTAAAAAAATTATATAAAATTATGATATCCTAATCTTATTAGTGGAAATCAATAAAATATTAGTTTCTCTCACCCCCATCAAGTTTTAGAGAATTCAATAAACTTTAAGTTTTTTTTGTTTTCTCTGTTTTAGAGAACAAGATAAAGAATCTGTTGAACCTAAAAATAGAACAAAATCTTCATCTTATCTATTTTAAAGAAGCTGTTGGAAGTGCTCTTAGAGACTGATATCTTACACAACATGCACTATTTTTTAAACCAAAGTTTTTGACTCATTTTACCTACATGAAGCTTGCTAAATCTTTTGTTGGTGTATTTATGTGCCACATTATTCTTAACAAATTTTAAACTTTTTTTTACCTAACTTTTTCATCAAATAGCAATAAAAAGTTTAGGTTTATGGGATCGTCCTTAAAGATCCCCGGTTTAAGGTTATTGATGATTTTTCTAGTTGTCCTTCCGACCTCTAGAGATTAATCGAGGGCACACAAGTTGGCTTATACACCCATGACTAAAAAATGTAAATAATTGATATACATGTACATTGTTTATTGATATGATTATCATAAATTTGGTACATCATTTCTCAATAAAATAGATGTATTTTTACTTAGATAAAAGAGAAAAGTCTAAAAAAAACCCAATAAACTATCTGATTTTGGATGATTAAGTCCTTAAACTATTTTTTTGAATAATAAAACCCTTAAATTTTCTAAACCGATTAAATACAGCGTTGTAACCTGTAAAACCAGGTTAATGTAATACAAATTTAGGAAAAGCCTAAAAAACCCAATAAACTATCTGATTTTGAATTATTAAAGCCCTGAAATTTTTAACAAATAAATATTTACACTTTTTCCTAAAACAAATTAACAATTAAATCTTTAAACTTTTTGTTAGGACCATAAATGTCCTATTAAATAGAAAGTTATATAAATGTTTTATATTTATTATTAATGCGTTGTAAAAGCCTTATTTATGTTAATGGGCTTATTTGTGTAATGGGTTTGGGCTTTAAGCATTAAGCCCTAGCTATTTAATGTTGGTTTTCTAACCTTTAGGGTTACATTAGTTGGAACGATTCATAGAGATTAGAGAGAGGCAGGTTATCATTCTTATGTAAAACATTCTCTCTACAATCATTCAATAACAACTGCTTAATCGTTTCGTTACATTGTTACTTGATCAAACTGGGATCCACATGTGGTATCAGAGCAGAGGGACAAAGCTATCGATCCAAAATGTATCAATTTTTCATATGTGTTCATCGACATCTAACAAAACGGCGCTGTGTTCTCAAGGTTAAAACCTTAATCTTTATTTTCTGTGTTAAAAACAAAATTACTGCTTGAGAAATCGTTGGTATTATTCTCTTAGTGATCTTTACAAAGTTTTGGATCTGATTTCTAAGTTTTTATCATCATATTGAAAAAAATCGATTTACTGGGTTTAAAGCCTCTGTTTTTCAATTTTTTCTTGATTTTGATCAAAGGGTGTGTTTCGGTTTAAATCGATCCGTCTATTGTGTTATTTTGGTATTCTTGTTGTGAAAGTTTTGTTCAGGAAAGCTTATTTCGAGAAAACACTCCAAAAATCGCAATATTCGAAACCCAGGTACGTCTGTTCTAAACTTTTCCCGATTGGTTTCCCGACTTGGTTGAATTCGGGTCTCTGAGTTTCCCGATTCCGGACAATACCAGATTCCACCGGTTCCCGATACCGTCTCCCGGTCGTTTACCGGATCCAAGGTTATCCGGTACCGATATCGGATCCATACCGGTTTCCGGACACAATACGGTTCCCGAACTCAATTCCGGATCCCGGTTGTTTCCAGCGTCCTGGTTCCCAAGTTCCCGGTTTCTACTTCCGGGTCCTCTTTTTCCCAGTACAACTCCCGGATTGCCATACCCGGATCGCGCTTCATCCGGATTGCCTGCTACTCGGACTTCTTTCCCGGATCCCAATTCCCGGATTCTCTATCCAGGAAACCACACCCGGATCATAAGTCCGGGAGTTTTCTGACCCTACAGTTTTAAATTTTTTTCTCGGGGCGCTGCCCTTAGACCCTGCAATGGCGTTGCCCCTTGACTAGGTTGCCAAAGAGGGACTTTTGTGTATTCTGTGATACACAGTCTGTTTTGGATCATATCTTTTGTCTCACGATCATTTTATTCGAGTAACAATGTCTTACCCAACTTACTCTGAGCTTAAAGAAAACGTTTCTCATTTAGAAGCCCAAATCACTGATTTAGAAGCTAACGTCAAACGGAAATACAACACTATAGGTAACCTAGTTGTCGAAAAAGCTGAACATAAATGCATAATTGAAAATTATAAAGAAGAATGTTCAGCTATTTCCAAAAAGACTGAATCCTTAGAGAAAAGCAATCTCGTTCTTCAGCAACAAATTTCCGATCTGAAGAAAGCAGCTAATATGCAGAGAAGTAACCCGACAAGTGCTGAAGCTTCAGAGAAAATATCTGTACTTGAACGGAAAGTTGCAGATCTTGAAGCCATAGAAGAGAAGCATATGGCACTTGAAGAAAAAGGTAAACTCTTGAACTGTGAAAACCTCGAACTTAAAAATAAACTAACTGTTTTTGAAAAGGTATTTGAAAAAGCGAAAGAATTTTTGCAAAGGAAAGACAATTGTTTACACAAAAGCAATCTGATTTTTCAAAGAAATCTCTTGAAGAGAAGAAGAGTCTTGAGCTTAAATGTTTAAAACTTTCAAACCATATCTCTGACTTTAAGAATGTTCTGATTTTAGAAGCGAGAAGTTTGAAATTGAACGCAAATCTTTTACTGAAAAGAATGGAGAACTTTCTTTGAAAATAACTGGTTTGGAGAAAGAATTAGACATAGAAAGCAAAGAGTCTGAGAAGAAGAAGGTTGAACGCTTTAAAGCAAAAAGTTTGAAAGATGATTTTGCAAACGAAAGAAAGATCTTTCAGACTGAGATTTCTAAGCTTACAAAGAAATTATCTGTTTTGTCAACTGATATTATGATAGAGAAGAGGCTCAAATCTGATCTTCAAAAGAAGATAGATCTAATGTTTGAGAAGAAAAATATTTTGTTTAACAATGACAAGGAACCTGAAGCCAAAATCTCTGATGTTGAATCACCCAATCTTACTAGTCCAGATACTATTTGTTGGGTCATCAAGATTTGAAGATGACCTCATGATCTCCTTTTATACTTTGAAAAACATTTTATACTCAGAGAAAAGTGACAGTTTGTCTTTTTATCCACCTTCAGTTAAGGTCCCTATTATCTGCTCAAGCTACTCTGTCTGCACCTAGTGAAAAGTGACAAGGACTTCACAGTTCTCCTGAAGTCAACATTATCAGCATATGTGAAGATGACAAGTGTCCCAAGCATTTAATGCTTGGGCACTCCTTGGCACTATAAAAGGAGAAGTGCTCTTCATGCAATTCTCACGCTTTCAAGAAATTCTCTCAGTGCAAGAAACCCTCTTTTAAGCCTTAAAACTTTATAGCTTTGTTCTAAGTGTTCTTAGTTATTTTGTTGTATACTTTGTGTAAGATTGTTAGAATAGTTTATCTGTTCTTTTCCGCAACAGTCTTAAGTTTTCTATGTGTAATTCTTGTTGAAAGATTTTCAATAAAAAGAATTAAAATTGTGAAAATTTTGAGTATTGTATTCAACCCCCCCCCCCCCCCCCCCTTCTACAATACTTGTTATAGCCATCTGGGACTAACAAGTGGTATCAGAGCAGAAAGTTTAATCCCATAAACTTGATCTGCGATGGCTGCCTCCTCTTCTTCAACTATTGAAAACTCTTTTCAAAATAACTTTTCTGAAAATGGCTCCATTTCAAAACCTCCTAAGTTCAATGCTAACAACTTCTCTTTGTGGAAAAGCCGCATGATGTTGTTCATGGAAGGAGTGGATACTAAATATCCAACCATTCTCCAAGAGGGACCCATTATCCCCAGAGTTTGGGCTCGCTATGAAACGCAGAGGCCGGGTAAAGAAACCATGGAAAAAGGTGATTCTGATGATTCGTCTGATGAAGAAAAATCTGCTGCTACTGGTCGTTACATTCTTAAAAATCCTAAGAAATATACTGATGAGGAAAAACGACTTGTGTCTCTTGATTCTAAAGTTAGAACTATCATTGCTCTCTCTCTTCCTGATGAAGTGTACCACTCTCTGGTAAATCTCTCTACTGCCAAAGAGATGTGGTCCACTCTGTGTGTTTTGTACGAAGGTACAAATGAAGTTAAAAAGAGCAGAAAAATTGGTTTTGTTAGAAAATATGAACTCTTTTCTTATGAGAAAGGAGAATCTCTCTCCAACTACTATAATCGCTTTAACAGTCTTCTTAATGACTTAAAGCTGTTAGGTAGAGTGTATGACAATGAGGAAGTCCTGTGCAAATTTATGGACTGTCTTCCCGATTTTTGGGAAAATATATGTACTTGTATAAAGACAACCAAGGATCTTGATCATATGCCTCTTACTGTTCTTTATGGTACTCTTTTCAACTATGAGCAGACGAAACTGCAAAGGTTTATAAAGAACTCTTCTCTAGCTCTCCTGAGTGACTCTTCCAAAAAGACTAAGTGTTTTCCAAAAATCACCTACCCATCTGACTCTGACCATAATAGTCAAGAAGATCCCAATGATCATTCAGAAGCATATCTTAGTGATGCTAAGGATGAATGTGAGGAAACTTCAGCTGATAAATTATCTGATGAAATGGCCATGTTGGATGGGCACTCTAAATCCAAATCTCATCTCTCTTCTGGAAAATCTAAGTTTGATAGAAATTCATCATCTTCTCTCTCCAAACACTCTCCTTTGGATAAATCTAATGAGGAATGTTTTAACTGTGGTAAAAAGGGTCATTTTGCTTCTGAGTGTAAGAGTAAACAGTTTGAAAGACCCATAACTGCTTCCTCAGGCCGATTTTCCTCAAAATCAGAAAGATCCAAATATGTTTCCCAAAAGTTCAGCCAACACCTCTCTTCTGCAAATTTTGACCGGGCTGAAAGATACAAGGAGAAATACAAGAGAGAAAAGGAAAGAAATGAAAGACTTGTCAGAAGAGGAAAGGGTCTGCCTGCTAAATCTTATGATTTGGCAGATGAACCCACATCTGAAAGCGAATGACTCCTCAACTGCTCTTGTATCAGCTAAGTGCTTCTTCTACTCTTCAGGTACATACTATGTGTTTTATCTATCTTTTATGAATTCTCTTATTTCAAACTCTTTTGCTATGTGTTCATAATTTCTGCCATCACATCTGAAAACATAAATTTTGGAAATTTTATTTGGCTAGTCTCTGGGTGTTGTTTCTGTCTTAAAAGGAAATCCTCCAAAAATTTTCCAAAAATAACTTTATGACTTCTCATACCGATTTTCTTCTTAAATCTGTGAGTTTCAAAATGTCCAATTCAAAAGAAAGGATTTATGTACTCCCAATTTTTGAAATATGAATTCTATGTGATGCACCCCCATTCTTTGTTATCTCTTCAAAATCTTTGAGCAAAAGTTAGGAAAAATGTCAAGTTTCTAAAAGGAACTCTCTTTATAGAAAATGCTATATCTGTGGTGACATTTCTCATTTTGCCTAAGACTGTGAAATAAAGAATTATTCTGAGTGATATAAATTCTTTTCATTCTTTTTCTAACCCAAAAGGACCCACCTCCAAATGGGTACCTAGGAAATAAATTCTTTGTGATTGCAGATTTTAAGCTGGACAGATGGTTCTATGTGAGAAAGTTGACAAAACCTTCAAGATCTCCTTGTTTTTGAAAAGCCTCCCAGTTCTCATCTTACTGCTCTACCCACTAAAGAATAGGCGTTGTTTAGGATGCATTGGTTTAGGGTATTGAAATTATTATTATGATTATTATATTATTATTATTATTATTATTAATATTATTATAAATATGTATATATATACATACTTTCGGTTTCACCGATGTGTATATATATATATATTAAAATAATAATAATAATAATAATAATAATTTAATAAAACTAATTACTAATTTCTTCCACCAAAATACTTTCTTACCATGCAATCTCACGACCACCGAAAATCACCTTTTCTTAAAACCACCAAAAGTACAAAATCTGGTATCACCTTTTCTTAAAACCACCAAAATTGAATTTCATCCACCGAAATTCAAATTTCATCCACAATTTTTTTTAAAACCTCTTCCCCATTCTTCACCGAATTCATTTTTCTCTTTCACCGAATCTTTTTCACCAAATTTCTTTTCCACCCTTCTACCCTTATTTTCTGCTGAGAAGAAACCCAACCAGCCCACACCGATTTTCTTTCCACCGAAAATCTCATTTGAACCCTTCAAATTCGGTGGTGAAACCCTTCTAAATTCGGTACAATCCTTCAAACTCCTCGGTGGAATCCTCACACCGATCCACCACCGAGTCTACACCGACCCACACCGAATCTCCACCGATCCACCACCTCAAATCCCTCCACCGATCCACCACCTCAAATCCCTCCACCAATCCACCCACTACAAACTCTTCTACAGATGTCACCCCAAATCCTCAAACTCAATCTTTTTGGGTCATCAAATTGGAAGATGAAATTCCAATCTTTTCTTCACTTTGAAGATTTTCTCCATAATGTCTTAGAAGTTTTACTACTGATTTTCCACCGAAAATAGCCAATTTTCGGTGGATTCTCCTTCATTTTCGGTGAAAAAGCAAAAAAAAAAAAAAAATCCTACTGATTTTCCACCGAAAATCCTACCGAAAATAGCCTATTTTCGGTGGATTTTGCTCAATTTTCGGTGGAAAGGTAAAAAAAAAAAAAAAAAAAAATCCTACCGATTTTCCACCGAAAATCCTACCGAAAATAGCCTATTTTCGGTGGATTTTGCTCAATTTTCGGTGGAAAGGTAAAAAAAAAAAAAAAAAAATCCTACCGATTTTCCACCGAAAATCCTACCGAAAATAGCCTATTTTCGGTGGATTTTCCTCAATTTTCGGTGGAAAGGTAAAAAAAAAAAAAAAAAAATACTCTTGGTTCTGGCCGATCTTTTCATTTTCTCTTGGTGTTTTTCCTACGTCGGCCGCTGAGGGGGAGAATTCATCTGAGGGGGAGCAACATAAACCCTCAGTACTCATATACAGCGACCAACTTGAAAAAATGAGGAAATCGACGGACCGGTCAAGGGGGAGCACTTCAGTCCGGGCGGATCTAACTGAGGGGGAGAAACACAAAGACCGTCTGATCTAACTGAGGGGGAGCAAAACAAAGACAAAGGATGCTGATGCTAAACATGAAAAGATGCCAAGATGCAACAGTTGGGCAGAAGTATCCTAAGGCTGCTGATCAAAATGAAGAATCCTCAAGCCAGACACAAGTTTCAACTCGCCCCTCCAAAGATGCAAGTAATATTCATTCTGTTTATACTGTTTATACTTCTTTCCTTTTCCTTTCGATTATTTGTACAGCTATACCTTTTTATTTTTTCTTATATGTAAATATCATATATACATACACACACAAAAAAAAATGGACTGTGTGAAAAAGAACCCAAAAGAGTAAAGAAGGGTCAACTTGCATTATTCACTGTCTTACTCATGTTTTTCTAAGTATGGATGTCATCATCAAATAGGGGGAGATTGTTGGGTCATCAAGATTTGAAGATGACCTCATGATCTCCTTTTATACTTTGAAAAACATTTTATACTCAGAGAAAAGTGACAGTTTGTCTTTTTATCCACCTTCAGTTAAGGTCCCTATTATCTGCTCAAGCTACTCTGTCTGCACCTAGTGAAAAGTGACAAGGACTTCACAGTTCTCCTGAAGTCAACATTATCAGCATATGTGAAGATGACAAGTGTCCCAAGCATTTAATGCTTGGGCACTCCTTGGCACTATAAAAGGAGAAGTGCTCTTCATGCAATTCTCACGCTTTCAAGAAATTCTCTCAGTGCAAGAAACCCTCTTTTAAGCCTTAAAACTTTATAGCTTTGTTCTAAGTGTTCTTAGTTATTTTGTTGTATACTTTGTGTAAGATTGTTAGAATAGTTTATCTGTTCTTTTCCGCAACAGTCTTAAGTTTTCTATGTGTAATTCTTGTTGAAAGATTTTCAATAAAAAGAATTAAAATTGTGAAAATTTTGAGTATTGTATTCAACCCCCCCCCCTTCTACAATACTTGTTATAGCCATCTGGGACTAACACTATTGATCAGTCTCTTTATGATGATTTAGCTAATTCAGTTTGCTTTTCTAACACTGCTCCAAGTTCTATCCACAAAAATGTTTCTTCAAAGACCTGCATCAGATCAAACAGCTCTTCAAAAGATCAGATTCGTACTTCTAATCTGTTTTATGATCCTCTTCTTGACAATTCAGATAATCAATCTTTCAAGAAAGTAAAGATGGCTTGGAGAGTTAAAGGATCTGCTCCTGCTCCAAAGTCATTTGTCTCTGTTAAGAGTGCCAAGAAGAACAAAGCTTTCCATGTTAAACCCTTTGTGAAACCTGATCTTGTTTACTCTGTTAATCAGCTAATCAGGTTATCTACACAGAAGCTGTGTTGTTCTTATTGTGGAACAAGTGACTTTGTGAATAAAAACCATGCTAAGTATGGGTATGGTTCTTATAGTATCTCCGGTCCTCACTCTAATAAGACATCTAACCATCAAGGATCCATCAAAACATGGATACCAAAATCATTCAAATCTGTTTTGCAGGAATGTCATGTGCGTTTAGTTCAGAAGATTCTTTTCACATGACAGCAATAAAAGGTTACGCCATTTTTGAGGGGGGGGGGGTACTATTGTGTGAAAGTAAGTGAATTTCAGTGAATTCAAAGAACCGTGGTAATTCATTCTGGATAACTTCCTTGTGTTTGTTATTCTCCAATTTTAACTTCCATGAATGCCATGTGTTATGTTTTCTTGACTTAGTTATTTCCATGTCTCATAGATTCGTTGAATTATTTCGGTGGAAATACACTCGCTTGAATTCCTATTTGTTTTCAAAGTTCGTCACTTCTTGTTAATTATTCAATTATTATTTGACACATTAATTGTGACTTGTTCTTCACAATTAAACTTTTTGATCAGTTGTTTCTTTGATATTCATTATCATTTTTTATGACTTCTGATTACCTCATATCAGAACTCGGACTTCATTTTTATGACTTTTGAATAATTCAGTTCAGAACCCGTTCTTAAATGCTTTGACTTCTAAACACTTCAGTTTAGAACTCGTACTTCAATGTTTAATAAACTGTTTTATTTGGTGAATGAAAAAATTGTGAAAGAAGTGATAGGATTTATTTTGTTTCTATGGTTTATCCAGAACCGGAAGGACCTACCCAAGAAACACATCTATTATAGACATCAGTGAGGGATCTAGATTGATAGATGAGTTTTGAGTGAAAAAATGGTGAGGATGTGACAGGACTTAAAAGAATTATTGGTCCTTACCAAACCGAGTCAGTTATCCGGACCACACAATCTATTCATTCTCGTTCTTTGGAGATGAATGTTGAAACAGACATGGACCCAGTGTCGATAACTCGTGTCACCCCACCCAGCCACTCAAGCATCTCACAAAAGATATTTGTTTCATAAATGGACGGAGATTTATCACATAATCTATCTATTCCTCACTCAGAGGTCTTAGATATTGAAAAAGGAAGACATCAGCTCTGGTCTCCGAACTTCATTTTCTACTCACTATGTCTATTGATTTTTAACTTACGTCCCAAGTTAAATCAATATTTGAGCCAAACAGATATACTTTAATTCTTTCACACAAGCACGAGTCTTTGTTATTCCAATTGCATATCTTTATGATATTGCCGGAACAGTTTGAGAAAGCAATTTTTAATATTTTACTTCAGTGATAACTGGAAGTCCTATCAGAGATACCCTAATGCCAACTCTGAACATAGGACACACAATTATTTTAATTGGTGTGATAACAGTACTATGTGTTTCCGTGTTAGTTGATTACCCCATTTTGGTTACTTAACGTCTTATCTATATTTTGCTACTCATCAGTGTTGTCTTTGAAGTTACATGATGCTCAGGATGCTCCTAATCATCATGAGGGGGAGAAATGATACAGATTCAAAGACACAGATCATCATCATGAGGGGGAGAAACGTTATAAAAGTTCAAAGACCCAGATTATCAAGTTGAGGGGGAGTAAGCAAAAGTTGAGGGGGAGTAACTGTTATGATCTGTGCAGAAAAGATTACAAGTGCATTCTTCTCATGCCTTATCAAGAAGTGTTCACAACAAGTTGATTCCATCTTCGAGCATATTGGTTCGACAAATTCTGAAGTTTTTCAAAGCTAATTCAACTCACGGTTCAAAGACAGATTCTTGATTTTTAACTGAAGTTGCATTGTGGAATGTTACTGAATCTGGTGATAAAGTTGAAACTATGAAGAGCAACAACGTTGTTCAAGGGGGAGTTTGGAAAGACATGAAGACAAGCAACACTAAAGTGTTTCAAAGATTCAAGAGGGAGAGAAGATCAAGACCTAAAGTCTTCAAGACCATTTTTTCCTTTATATAACTTTAGAGGGAGATTGTTAGGACCATAAATGTCCTATTAAATAAAAAGTTATATAAAGGTTTTATATTTATTATTAACTAGTGTTGGTCACCGCGCGTTGCGCGGTGGCGATAATTGTTTTTAAAAGAATGCAATGTAAAAGTGATTAGCTTGCATATATCGATAATAGTCTTTTGCTACGAAGATTTTAAGACACACACACACACACACATATATATATACATGCAAATTAGTTGATTAATATCCATTATGGGTATATGTGTATGTACCATCCTTGTTGTATTTCATTTTTTCCGAAAACACCTTATGTTGATTATTTAAGGATATGTTAAGTGTATCTGATAACCTACAAAACATAAACTAAAAAATTAGCCTAAGTGATGGCAAGAGATGATAACAACGTATTAAGATTATAAAGTAATCAAAACCTAGATTGTATATAAAATTTAGTCTGATCTTATTATTTTCATAATAAAGATGTGATGGTCATATGCACAAACTTCAATCATGTGTTTAGACACTTAATCAAGTGAGACGTGAAATTAATACATCTTAGAAGAAACTAAACGTATATTGACGAAAACTATTAAAAACTAATGATATTACTTAATTACAATGCAAATTATTAAAAACTATTTATGTTATTCATATGGATGAATTTAGAATCCTAGGTTTGATGCCCTCTTTATCTAAACAAATTTAGGCAAATTCGTGCTGCAATTACTCATCAACATTAAAAAAAAAAACTTAGGAGAAGTTGGAAACAATCTTAAAATCAAATGCTAAATTTGGTTCCGTGACTATGCCCGCCAACGGTCATGCAAGTTACTCTACAATGTTAGTAATTTATTTTTGTAGAAGTCACAATAATAGAAATCTTATTTAAGGTGACAAAGTGACGGTTTTAATTTTGTAACAAATTTATTTGAAATCTCATTTATAGCTATGAAAAAACGGAACATTCTATTATAGTGATAATTAGAAGGTTAATTGTGCTAGTAGTGTAAACTCAAACGACAAAATTAAGAACCACATCACCAAGCTACGATAATGGACATTCCCACATAGAATATAAACTTAATATCAAGTGGAGTCGACGACCCACATATCAAATATTAAACAGATAAAAACAAATATTACACTTGAGTTTAACGAAAATGTCGAGATTCAAGAAAATGTATGCTTATCCCATTGGTGGCCCTTTATTTTTGTACCCATCACCCTCTTGTTACTTTCATTTCATCATCCGATGTGGGACGCAAAGAATAAATTGAGAAAAAAATGACTTTTTCTATTTGTATCCACCTCTCTCATGCCCTTTTCATTATATCATCCAATGTGGGATGCAAATAATAATGTGAGAGAATAGACAATATGAAGATATTTTCAAAGTGAAAGTTCATCTTTATGAAAAACCATTCTACAATATTTGAATTGTAAATTAGAGAGTTGCGCCAAACCTTGGTAGTAGTTTAAGACCAAGACGACGCATAATGAATCACGTCATCAAACTCATATAATGGACATTCCCTCATAAAAAATAAAATACCAAGTAGGCCGATGACCAAAATATTTGATATTAAACTAAACACATATTATTCATGATCTTAACAAAATGATCGAGATTCGGGAAAGATATGTTTGTTCTATTGTTAGTCATTTCTTTTTGTACTCACCTCACTTTTGCCACTTTCATTTCATCATCCTATTTGGGATGCAAACAATATTGAGAAAAAAATGATCTCTTTCTTTTTGTATCCATATCCCTCGTGACTCTTTCATTCTTTCATCCAATTTAGGATGCAAATAATGATGTGAGAAACTAAAAGAATATGTACTATACTTGATCTTAACCAAAAGGCCAAGAATTTGGGAAATACATGTTAAACTATGAAAAACATATACTATAGTTGATCTTGACCAAAACGTTGAGATTAGAGAAAGATATGTTTGTCACCTCCCTTTTGCCACTTTCATTTCATCATCCTATCTGAGATGCAAACAATATTAAGAAAAAAAACATGGTCTCTTTCTTTTTGTATCCACATCCCTCGTGACTCTTTCATTCTTTCATCCAATTTAGGATGCAAACAATGATGTGAGAAACTAAAAGAATATATTACTGTACTTGATCTTAACCAAAAGGCCAAGAATTAGGAAATGCATGTTACACTATAAAAAACATATACTATAATTGATCTTGACCAAAACGTTGAGATTAGAGAAAGATACGTTTGTTCCAACTTCCATGTTAGCCATTTCTTTTTGTACTTGCCTCCCTATTTCCACATTCATTCCATCATCAGATGTGGATGCAAACAATATTCAAAAAAACAGTTGACCCTTTTCTTTATGTATCCACCTCCCTCATGCCTATTTCACTCTTTCATCCAATGTGGGATGCAAACATGAGGAAAAAGAAGATATAATTTCTATTTTCTAAAGTGTAGGAGGTGCTAATGGTTACATATATAATGATATACTAATTGATTGATTTGATATATTATTGTTTCAACATGTAGACTAAAAATAACTATCTTTTATTAAAAATTGGAGTTTAAAAACCAAACAATCCTTTTGATATAGATTTGATAATACTCAATCCTCAAGATGCCATCTCAATACTCTAGAATTTTCTTCTCTTATATATAAAGAAGATATAAAGATGATAGTAATTACTAATATATTTTTTTTGCAAAAGATGGTCATTCAAAATAAGACAACCCCTTGAATCAAACTATTTTCTTTTTGCATAAAGGTCATCCAAAATAGACAACCATATGAGTTAAAACACATGAATGTACACAAATGCATCACATCCACCTTTCTTATACATATCACTTTGTTTCAATCTTTCAACTTCTCATCAACGTGGGACAACTCCAAATCAACCACAACTCACCTAATGTTTCAACTTGTAGACTAAAAATAACTATCTTTTATTAAAAAATGGAGGTTAAAAACCAAACAACCCTTTTGATATAGATTTGATAATACTTAATCCTCAAGATGCCATCTCAATGCTCTAGATTTTTCTTCTCATATGTATAAAAAAGATATAAAGATGACAGTAATTACTAATATATTTTTTTTGCAAAAGATGGTCATCCAAAATAAGACAGCCCCTTGAATTAAACTATTTTCTTTTTGCATAAATGTCATCCAAAATAAACAACCATATGAGTTAAAACACATGAATATACACAAATGCATCCCATCCACCTTTCTTATACATATCACTTTGTTTCAATCTTTCAACTTCCCATCAATGTGGGACAACTCCAAATCAACCACAACTCACCATTTGAGAATACTCAATCCTCATGGTGCCACCTCAATAACCCAAGGTTTTTCCTTTTATATATATAAAGATGTGTTGTAAAAGCCTTATTTATGTTAATGGGCTTATTTGTGTAATGGGCTTGGGCTTTAAGCATTAAGCCCTAGTGTAACGACCCACTATCCCGTAACATACATAATATATATATATATATAACAATTAACATTTCATACACAACGTCGTTACTTTCATAACAAAATACATGATAATTCACATTCGGTCCCAAAGTCTCAAAACTATACAAATGGAAATGTAAACATATCCTAGTCTTCGTCAGCTATCAACCGCCTCTTATGCATTATCCTTCCCTTTGCTAACAAAAGATCATTGACCTGGAATACATATTTTTAAAAGGAAAATGAGGGTTAGACCAACCGGTCTAGTGAGATAATCCCTGACAGTTTAGAAATCCTTTTTATAAAATACACATATACCACAAAGATTAACTACCAAGCAAGACTCGTGCATCTCATCCCACCTTATTCCTCCACAACTGGCCATATTAATTGGTAGTGAGCCAACTAATAAATAATCAAAGTTACCGGTCCGCACACCGGAACCCGGCTACTCGCCGGTCCGCACACCGGAACCCGACTACTCAGCACTTGTGTAATGTAATGCACATATAAATACAATATATATCTCAATATAAACACATAATCACATCATACATCACATATCCACTCCATACCTATCCATCTCATATATATATCACATATATATGTATTACAGTTGAAATGTTTTAAAAGTAAAACTCACTTGATTTGTTTATCAAACGCGCTCGCAAGCTTCTTTCAATTTGATTCTATCTTTCACCTCGACTCCACAGTATCTGAAAAATTTAAGATACATATTCCGCTTTACTAGCCAAACACATAAAGCCTACCAGTTCCCGCTCTCAACTGTATCACTTATACTTTTACCTCTGACTTAATATCACAACATAACAAGGTACCGGGACTCCACAGAGTACCGGGACTCTCAGTCACCGGGAGTTTATTATACTGGGACTTGACATCACCGGAAGTTGATAATACCGGGACTCCATGGTACCGGGACTCCATGGTACCGGGACTCGACCAGACCGGGAGTCCACCGGGAGTCTAAGAACACAGTCGGTTTCATCTTACCTAGATTCGATTGAAATCAATACCAATCACTGAAATCGTAACTTCTAAACCGATAGAAACTTGTTATAACCGATTACAAACATAATATGAGAAGAAACTATACCTCAATAACGATTCCAAACGAATCAATCGAAGCCCTAACCGTACGAATCCTTTTTCCGCTTCTTCTCGCCTCAGGAACACACACACTGATAATATCTGGATGTTGCTGCTGAATGAAATATCAGAATATCTTAAGGGTGTATATCAATTCCACACTTACCATTTAGACCTTGAACTTCTCATTAATGACCCAAACACCCCTAAACTTATAATTTACCCAAACTTGCCCTAACATCCAACTTTAAGGTTAACTAAATTTAACGGAAAAAAAAAGATTTTAACTAACGAACTTACCCGGGGTATTACACCTAGCTATTTAATGTTGGTTTTCTAACCTTTAGGGTTAGATTAGTTGGAATGATTCATAGAGATTAGAGAGAGTCAGGTTATCATTCTTATGTAAAACATTCTCTCTACAATCATTCAATAACAGCTGCTTAATCGTTTTGTTACATTGTTACTTGATCAAACTGGGATCCACACTTTTTCCTAAGTTTTGTATAAATCTATTAATGTTTTAAGCATAAATTTTGAATGATTCGGAATTAGTGATGGAAATATTATAATTTTTCTTTGTTTAATTGGTCATTTTATTTTGTTGTCGATGAGAGGACTTGTATTTTTTTGTTCAAAAAGAAGTTTCGGATTTATTTGTTCAAAATTAAGTTCATGATTTTGTTTCTTAAGAAAAGTTTGAGATTTATTTGTTAAAAAAAATTCAACAATATATTTGGTAAAAAATTAAGAAAAAAGTTTATAAATGTATTTGTTAAAAAAATTCAAGTACTTAATCATTCAAAATCAGATAGTTTCTTGGTTTTTTTTACACCTTTCCCAAATTTGTATCACATTAACCTGTTTTTACATGTTACAAAGATGTATTTAACCGTTTTAGAAAGTTAAAGGGTTTAATCATTCAAAAAAATAGTTTAAGGACTTAACCATTCAAAAAACAGATGATTCGTTGGCTTTGTAGACTTTTTCCTAAATAAAATAGATGCATAGTTTGCTTAAGGCATTGTTTGGCAAAAATAAGCTAGCTTATATGAGCATCAATGCAAGGTTCTTACAATCAGAGCAGTCCCTCGTAGAGGTGGCCAAATGTACGGGCCGAGCCGGGCTATAGGCTGGACTAGGCCGAGATACTATTCCAGGGGCGGGCTTTTTTGGGACCGGGTCGGGCTTGATGGTCGAGGGTCCGACCTGTTTAGGCTTTTTAAAAGACCGGGCTTATAAACCGGGCCGAGAACCGGGCCTTCAAAAAAAATAATATATATATATATATATATATATATATATATTAATAAATGTTATTTGAATACTAATACGTAATTAGGTCACTCAAACATACTTAAAAATACGTTTTATTAGAATTTCGATGGAACAATATATTTAAATTACTACATTTATTGAATTATAAAGAAATTACTCTTAATCCTCCCATGGTGGATGGTATTGAAGAGTGTTGATCCAAACCCTCAGTGTTTTGATAATGACCCTCTCTTGACACTTAGTGAAAATTGTAAGTAAACAATATGTATTAGAGTTTTACTATCGCTGATAAGTACTAAGACTTTACAGTACCGCTGATAGGAACTCTCACTCTTTAGATTAGATACTCAGCGAACACTGTTCATCATCATATAGCTCTGAGCCTGTTCAGTTCTATTGATGATCGCTGATAGTTTAGTTTGTTTACTTATTATCTCTGAAGACAAGTTTCACGTCAACCAAAGTTCTACGTTGAAGTCGAAGATCAAGCTCAAGAACCAGCGACAAGTCTACTCATGAACTGATGCGGATATCAGCGAAGCAAGACCTGTCCATTCAACGTGAAGTATCAAGTAGAAGACTTCAGCAATCGCTGAACTTTATCATTCGCTGATAAAGATCTGACTCAACGAAAGCTGATCATGAAGTCTCCCTGCATGTTACTATTGTCTTACCTCCCTTGCACGTCTCCGTACAAACTGTCAGAACGGGCATCCCTTTTGTATGTAATCGTACAACAACTCTGATTCTACACTGTGCACCATGCGGCTACTAAGGTTGTCTACAAAGGTCAATGACATGCAACCACTCAGCTACTGCCACGTGTAAAGCAATACTGCCATGCATTAAATGCATGCAGTATATAAGAAGAACCCTACTTCAGAAATGAAGTGTGCTCGGACCATCTTCTTCTTTCTATCTGTGTGTTAGGTTATTATTCGTAATTTCCTTATCCCCTTCTAGTGCAAGAAACTTAGTGTTTCTCTTAACTTGTTTAGATTAGGTTTATCCTTAATCTTGTTCCGCAACAAGTTGTAAATTGTCTTGATTTATCAATAAACAATTTAGAAAAGTAAAATCGTGTGTTGGTATTCAACCCCCCCCCCCTCTACAAACTTGTATAACCCTTCGGGACCAACAAAGAGTTCCGGTCGTTTCAATTCTGTTAAAAGTCGTTCAACCATAGTGTAACCATTCCAAACTTCGGATTTCCGTCCGTGCTTGGCAAGAGTTTCTCTTATTTGTTCGTTTGATTGAGAAGTTGCGAAAAATTTGAAGGATGGAAGAATTGAGAGAGTGAGAAGTTGCGAAAAATGAACATTGAGAAAGCGAGAAAGCGAGAATTGCGTTTCGTAACTTGGTATCTAACCCCATACATTAACTATCTTATTTATAGTGTTGAGGAAGCAAAAAAACAAAAAAACGGTCAAAAAATCACACAAAACATCTATAATACCGTTGAAAAACGGTAACATTTTTGAATCCTATCGGGTCAGGCCGGCAAAAATCGTAAAATCTCGACCTGATACGGCCCGTCGGGCTTCGAACTAGCATTGGTGCGGGCCGGGTCGGGCTTTTTCCGGGTTGAGCTTCAGGCCCTATCGGGTCGGGTCGAGACCGGCCCCATTCGGCCATCCTGGGGGAGGGCGGGCCTAAAGGAAATAGGGGCCCAAAAAATTTAAGTATATATTATATAGTAGTTGTCAAAGTAAATAAGAATGATAAAAAATTAGTATATAATAAGACCTAAAAAGAATTTAGCATTATATTAAGGGCCCAAACATGTATTAATTAATCACATTGAACAATAAAATTTGTAAAAAGTTAATTGGTCTTTCATTTTATTGCTTATTATTTCTCTAAGTTTTTTTTTATTTAGTACTAATATCTAAAAACTATTTTTGCCTAGAAACCTTGATATATACTCCATTACTCATCTTCCACATACTCTTTTGATTAATGATTATTCCATCTGCATGAATACTTTTTTTTGTTAGAATATATTATATTTCTTGTTATTAACTAAGAAAAAAACTTACTTTTTGAAAATATTACCAACTATATGAGACGACCCAACTTATATCTAAATTAAGGTTTTCAAAACGCTCTTCTTATACGATATTGACTCTTTCTTATCTATTATTGAGTGCATGAATCTTAAGTACTATCTTATATCTAAAACAAGAATAAGATCTCAAAGTATAACGAACATGGACTTTTGATTCTAAGATTGATGGTTTTAAAAGTTTGATTAAACTCTAAACGTTTAAATGGTGATGAAAACCACTAACATCAGGTAACATGTGGAAACTCAACTGATTAATGTTGATTTTCTTAAAGTGTTACTCTGAATGGTCAACATACTGGCCTCAAAAATTTCAATCTATATATTAAAGGTATATCATAAGATGTCTTTAATGGTGGAACAAATTGACGATATTATGCAAAAATAATATGGTAGATAATATTAACTTAGAAATAATTATTGATTGATCTTGCGCTAGGATTACCGGGAAAACGGTTTTATAGAAATTAGTATTTGTTGAATTTGATGCTATTTTTTATGATATAAGCATATATTAAAAGAAAATTGTAGTTATCGAGGGCCCATTTTTACATCTCGCCCAAGGCCCAAAAAATGTCAAGAACGGACCTGCTTACAAGCAAAAAGTGCAATGCCTTGTAGAAACTACCATTGTGGAGAGTTTTTAGAGCATCTCCAACAGCATTGCTAAAATAGAAAAAAATGAGTTTTTGTTGGTTATTCTTCTCCAACAGCATTGTTATCTTGTTTCATAAAATAAATATTCATGGATAAATCTATAAATATAGAGAACTCTTTATAATTCTCTAAATAGGAGGGAGAAATATTTATTTTATTCAATCCCACCAATAACATAAATCTCCTTTTAGAGTATTTAATTAAAATGCCCCAAGTTTGACTCTAGACTTACTAAAATGCCCAAACTCTCCCCAATTTAACCAAAATACCCAAAAAATCCGTGAAAATACCCCGTGATCACGGACTCGTTTAAAAAAGTGGATTTCTGTCCGTGAACCAAATGAAATTCACGGATGGGGGTGGATCGCGGATTCATTTGGGGTGGTCGCGGATTCATTAGGGGTGGATCGCGGATTCATTTTGGGTGGATTGCGGACCAAATGCATTTGGTCAAAGGACCGGGGAGAGTTTTATAAAGGAGTTCGTGATCACGGGGTATTTCACGGATTTTTTTGGGTATTTTGGATAAGTTAGGGAGAGTTTGGGCATTTTAGTAAGTCAAGAGTCAAACTTGGGGCATTTTATTTAAATACTCCAATCTTTTATTATTTTATATTAAGTTTTTTAAAGTGTATTGGGAATATAAATGAGAGAATATTATATTAATAAAATTTGTGTTAAAACAAAAGGTAAACACGAAAAATCCTTCTAGTGGCTCTCTCTTCTGAGTAGGAGTTCTATATCCCCTTCTCTTCGCCAGCTTCTTTCTCCGGCCATATCTTCGCCCCTGCCTCCCTTTTCTATCCAGTCTAAGTCTGCTCCTCTCCTCTATAGCTTTTCTTCTCCATGGAAGCCATTGAAGATCTCTCGACTCTCACTACCAAGCTACGTGTCTCGACTGACGGGAAAGACGAAGATGTTGTCGAGGTCACCAGTGATTGTCTAGCTGCAGAAGTGGAAGTTCTCGAGCTGGAAAAGTTTACGGAAACGTTGATGGTAGCACGTGTGTTTCCTCGAAAATGATGAACTACCTCTTTTCTCAAACAAATTCTTAGCCGAATGTGGAAGTTTAAAGAACCTTGGAAAGTTCGTTATCTGAGTTCCGATCCGACCAACACCTACTTTTCCGGTTTTACGGGAACTTATCCGGTCTCCCGTCCGAGTGTACTTTTTCTTTTCGAAACGCTTGTTCCCCAATCTAGAGTAGAAAGTTTAAAACATCGTTTGGTGTTTGATTATTGTTTTGCGGATAGTTGTAACGGTCACGGTAGTGGCATCTCCGTGTTTTGGAATAATAAAATATGTTGTTCCCTCTTGTCTTATTCTCAAAACCACATTGACTTGCAAATTTTGGATGGTAATTTTGGACCGTGGCGGATTACCGGTTTTTACGGTTACCCAGAACGGGCCCAACGCCGTGATTCGTGGAACCACCTTCGAAGCCTCGCGAAATACTCCACTATTCCGTGGGTTGTTATGGGCGACTTTAATGATCTCCTCGCTCAAAGTGAAAAGCGGGGGCTCATTGAGCACCCAAAATGGTGTATAAACGGATTCCGGGATGCTCTTTCCGATTGTCACTTACTTGATTTACCCATGCATGGCTTTCCTTTCACGTGGTGTAGGCATAAAGGAAAACCAAATGAAGTATTTGAAAGACTCGATCGTGCAATGGCCACCCAAGATTGGATAACCTCTACCCGGACCACCGGGTGGAAAGTCTTTGTAGTCCCATATCCGATCACTCCCCTATTGCCCTCCACACCGAGGTCCGTCATTCTCTCTCGCCTAACCGTATTTTTCGTTTTGAGAACAAATGGTTGCAGGAAACTTCTATCTTTCAAGTGTTTGAGAATAGTTGGAAAAAACCCGGAAACAACGACATCATCTCCAAACTCTCATCACTTGCAAAGAACCTTGGTAAATGGGGTAGGAATATGAACTCGACTTTCAAAAGAGAGGTTAAGGATGGTTACTCCAAATTGGAATCGCTCAGGGATTCCTCTAATTCTATTACCAACGCCGCTTACGAGGAAGAGCGACATCGTCTTATCGGGATCCTTCTAAAAGAAGAAGAACATTGGCGCCAAAGAGCAAAGGTTTTCTGCCTTAAAGAGGGAGACCATAACAAAAAAAAATCACGCTTTTGCGAACGGCCGCCGGAAAGCCAACTGAATTGTAAAGCTTAAAGACAAAAATGGAGTGTGGTTAGAGGATAGCAACGGTATTCATAATCTTGTTACTAGGCATTTCAATAACCTATTTTCTGCAGGTTCGGGCAACCCGGAGTTGATTACCAACTTGGTTCACAAAAGAATTTCTGCTAGAGACATTGTGCACCTCGAGGCCCCGTTCACCAAAGAGGACTTTCGTACGACTCTCATCCAAATGCACCCAGATAAATCGTCGGGGCCGGATGACTTCAATATGAGGTTCTACCAAAAACTCTGGAACTATATGGGTGAATATTTTCAACGAAGGAAAGTGATGGCTCGACAATGGGACCATTCCGAACGGTCTTAATGACACGATTCTCACTCTTATACCGAAAATCGAGGCCCCATCCTTTCTCAAACATTTTAGACACATTGCGTTGTGTAACGTCATCATGAAGATAATCACGAAAGTTCTCGCCAACCGCATCAAAATTCTCTTCCCGTCAATCATTTCCGAGAACCAAATCGCTTTCATCCAAAATCGCCTGATTACCGACAACGTCATCATTGCCTTTTAAATGCTCCATTCTAAGAATCGTAACTCGGATAGAAAAAAAGGCGAAGTTGCTCCTAAATTTATATCAACAAGGCATACGATCGCCTCGACCGGGGGTACCTTCGCCAGACACTCATAGCTCTCAACTTCCCCACCCGTTGTGTTAACATGATTATGATTACGGTTGAATAAGTGAAGTATTTTGTGAGAATCAACAATGACCTGATCGATCCCATCACCCCTCATCGCGACCTCAGACAAGGAGACCCAATTTCCCCGTACATGTTTATACTGTGTATGGAGGGCCTCTCTTCCATCCTCGGGCATGAAGAAAGGGCGGGAATAATTCACGGTTGTCAAGTGGCCAAAGGTGCTCCCTCGATCTCTCATATTTTTTTCAAGGATGATGCTTTCTTGTTTTTTGCAGGGCTACTATTGACGAGATACGTCACGTAAAGAACCTTTTGTCGATTTATGAAGAGGCGTCGGGCCAAGGTATCAATTATGCAAAATTAGGAGTTATAGCAAGCAAAAATATGGCAACCGACCTCGTTTATGGTTTTTCTTGTATTCTTGGCATTCACAATCACATAAATACGGGTCGTTACTTGGGTCTCCCTTCTCTTGTGGGGCGATCAAAAAAATGCATTTTTCGCTTCATTCATGAAAGGCTTTGGCTCAAGTTGCAAAATTGGAGGAAACGACCCATATCCATTACGGGGAGGGCTACTCTCATCAAGGCGGCGGCTCAAGTCGTGCCCGTTTATTACATGAACGTGTTTCTCTTTCCGGTTTCCACTATTAATGACCTGGAAAAAATGATTAACTCCTTCTGGTGGGGTGGAAAAGACAATGGTCAGAGATCACTAAATTGGCTCTCTTGGGATAAATTATGTCTCCCTCAAAAAGGTGGAGGTTTAGGCTTTCGTGATCTCATCGCTTTCAATGTGGCTATGCTCTGGAAACAAGGACGGAGAATTGTCTCAAACCCAACTTCTCTGGTCAGCAGGATCTTAGAAGAAGAAGAAGATGATGATAAAGAAAGACGGTTTGCTGGATTTGATGATGACGAAGCTCATGTTTTCTCATTAGGTATGTCTGATGTTGAATTATCAGAAACCGATAAAGATAAAGACGAAGAAGTAGAAACAATAACCCCTACTAATAAATCATTTGGTGGGTTAAATGATTATTTTGATATGCCTCCTCCCCTTCTAACCCCAGAACCTTATATAACAACCAACCAACCCACACCTTATAATCGTAGTGCAAGAATAGTTTTCGGTCAGATATTTGATATGAAGGACCAAATGATTATACAGCTCGGAACTAAGTTTCTTGAAGATGGTTTCGAGTTTAGAACGAAGAGATCTAACACAACCATATACAAGGTTGTATGCGTCAGAAAGAATTGTGGTTGGCGTATGACGGCAGCCGCTGTGTGAAAAGACACTATGTTTCACGTTCGAAAGTTGGTGGACATACACACTTGTTCGAAGACCCAATTGAATCCCAACCACCAACAAGCAAACAAAAAGGTTTTGAGCCATATACTCAAAGGCAAATTTATAGATGCTACCAGGGCACTTCGGCCAAATGATATCGTGCACGATATAAACCAGCAATACGGTATTACTATTGGTTACCACCAAGGTTGGCGTGTGATATGTAGTGCACTACTGCTGGTGAGGGCCACTCATGAGGATTCGTTCACCCGACTCCCTACGTTTTTATATACGTTTTTATATAATGTGGAGCTGCAAAATCCAGGTACACGTACCAGAATAAGGACAAATTCTAGGGGACGTTTTGAGATGGGTTTCGCTGCCCTTGGTTACGCGGTACGTATAGTTTTGTCACATGTTTACATATTATAAACTATAACATTTACAAACGTAAACCACCTACATTTTTTGCAGATCCAGACTTTTTTTGACAAACTTGCATCTTGTCCTTGTAATAGACACCACTCATTTAAAGGGACGTTGCTTGGGTACATGTTCTTGGTGGTTACCATGGACGCAAATAACAACATTGTGCCCATTGCTTTCGGAGTAGGTAGGTCCGAGACCGGGGAGGATTGGACTTGGTTTTTGTCCATGTTAAAAGAATGTATCGGAGAACGAAAGGGTTGGGTTTATGTCCGACAAGGCTGCTTCCATAAGCGCCACAATTACCGTCATGGTCCCAACGGCCCATCATGCTCTATGTTGTCGACATTTGGAGATGAACATGAAAAGCAAGGACAAATGGATTAAAATATATAAGACGTCATACTAGAAGGCATGCAATGCGTATGAGGTGTGGGAGTTTGACCGCTACATGATGGCACTACGATTTAGTGTACCTGTCGGAGCTCAATTTATGGACCAGGCTGGCGATGAGAGGTGGTCAATGGCCTTATTTTCCTGGTATACTGTACAATATTACGACCTCAAATAGTGCAGAGTCGGTGAATGCATTGTCCCGTTTTGCCTATAGGTTACCGATTGCCGGACTTATGGAGTACTTTCGAGGTTTTCAACAATAGTGGTATCTAATTCGACGTGATAAATGAGGTTAATAAACTCTGAAATTTGAGCTTATATATAGTTGTATGTTCGTGTTCTTTTTATATTGTAACACAATCAACACATATTTGTAGATCAAATGCATCATAGACTCACCCCGTGGGTGGATGCCAAGATTTAGAAAAAAGGCAGAAGAAATTAGGCGAGAAAATTGTAGCTGTAATCCTTTTTTATGTTTTTAGGACTAATTTGTAATCTCTGTGAAAAAAATAATTAAATGTTTAGCATATGAAAATGTAAAGTTAAGGGGCGGTTTAGTAATCGCTTACCCTTAATTACTGGAAGAACATGACAATATTGAGTTGTGTAATAACTTTACCCGATAACTTTTAATATAATACTCAGTTGTAAAAAAATTATAAGATACGTTCTAATGATTAAATAAATAATAAACAAACTCAAATAAAAAAGGAAAAGAAAGAAAAAGTATAAAAAAAGACAAATATAGGTTTTTGTGGAATTCGCATGAGAGAGAGAGAGAGATGCAGTTCAACCCATTGGGATGTGTGATTAATGGGGTCGAACCCAAAAGTTATTTATATGGTAATTTTTTTCTTTTATAATATATACTTGACTTAATATATAGAATCATGGTAATAAGATTTGTATAAAAATTGAATTTAAAGTCATATACATTCAAAAATAAAAAGTGGTTTGCTAAAAAATATATAAAAATTGTCTAAAATTATGTCTAACAAAATAAAAAAATATAAATAATGATTTTATGAATACATATTTCATTTGGTTCATAAAAGGAAAAACAAAGTCTTATTTATATATATATATATGCATTGGCATTCGGTTTATCTAAAATCAGATGCTCTAGTTTGTTGCATTTGAAAGTTGGAGTAAGTTTGATGTGATCATATCAATGCGACAAACACCAGGAGATACTTACAATAGATGAAGATGATTTCTCTTTTGCTAGGTTTAGTTTGTTTTGAACACGATTTTACAATTTGTTTCACCAGGTTTCTGGTAGAAGATGTTTACAACGAAAAAAGTAAATACTGCAAAAACCTTGTTGCTACGTGTCAGCGACCGTTTGGTAATAGATTAAATTTCACCGCTGAAAACGAGTGTCTGCAAAAACCGTAAAGGTCCTCCTCTTTACGGTTCGAGGAAACTGAGCCCATAAAGAACACCATACTTCAAGACCCAAACAATTAAATGATTAATTTAATGCTTAATAGTTGAAGTTTATTAAGTGGTTTAGATTTTATTTTGACTCCTACGTGGGACAAGGTTTCTACTATATAAGCTAAGTTCCAATAATACCTCCCATTTTCTATTCAAACCCAAATAATACCCCACATTTGAATAGAAAATAAACAATATTATGGAACATATCTTTCTATCACCAAGTTAGTTATGATATGCATCGGAAAATGTGTCTTTTGGACATGAATCTTTCCTAGTGAATACCTGTCGGAGCTACATCGTAGATAGTGAACTAATTATCTAAATCGGAAAAACTAGATGAAAGTCTTGATTTTAGAGAATTTCATTAGGATTAAATAGCGTCAAGTTGGAGAAATAAATTAGACGAGGAAATTGTAATTGTAATCCTCTTTTATGTTTTTAGGACTAGCTTGTAATCTTTGTTAAAAATAAGAAGTAAATGTTTAGCATATGAGAATATAAAGTTAAGGGGTGGTTTAGTACACGCTTACCCTTAATTAATTACTGGAAGAATATGACAATATTAAGAATCTTATCAGATACAAAACAATATTAGAGATTTTGAGTTGTGTAATAATTTGGGAATTTAATTAAAATGCCCAAAGTTTGACTTTGACTTACCAAAATACTCATTTCTCTCCCGAATTTGCCAAAATACCCATAAAATCCGCGATTAATCCCACGATCGTGGGATAGGACACACGTGGCCCGCTATTTTGGCCAAAACGTCCCGCGGCACCCCTCAACTATCCCCGCGTCTACACTTTTGGTCCCTCTCCGCAACCATCCCGCGATCAGACAAAAAAATTGCAATTTTGGTCCTTTTGCACGAATCTTTGCATGCTTTTACTGTTTTTTTTCCACAATTATTGTACTAGGAAGACCAATTTGTGGCTGAAATTCACTGACTTGTTTCATCAATATTGAATCATTGTACTTGGGAAAGACCAATTTGTGGTTGCAATTCATCTTCCTCAATGAGATTTCATCCATAAATATCAGTAGAATGCAATCCATAATTCACACCAATTCCATCCTTCATTCTTGCTTTCTTGCTTTCTTTCTTCAGTATTTTGTTTTTGAGATACTACTAAAAAATGAGTTCATCTGTTGCAAAAGCTAAGTTATTTTTCTGTTACGACGGTGAATGGGTGCAAGACAACAATGAGTGGATTTTTCTTTATAAATCTAAGCATGGTGTAAAATTGCCAGTAAACTTGGCTTATCAGAAGTTTGTTGCATACGCCATGCAAAAATGTGAAATCGACCCTTCGGTTGTTTGATTGGGACGATAAACATTGTATGTTTAGTGCGTTGTAATTTATCAAACATAACTTATGTACGTTGATCTGAACATTGATTTCCCTTGATTGGGACCGATTATCTTTTGAAAGGTACTTGAAACAGAACATGGGATGATGATCATAATGGTAGTAGTTTAAATTGAGAGAATAGTAATGGTAGTAGTGTAAATAGAGAGAATAGTAATGGTTATATAGAACTATATCATATGATAGCGTTGACAGGGACCTAAGTTGTGTTAGAGCAAAGACAGGGACCTAAGTGCAGTAAAAGCATCCACATTTGCCTATAAATAACCCACGCTAGATTAGTCGTAAAACACATATACGAGAACATATTATTCGTTAACGTATTCTTACATGGCATCCCCAAACCTTCATGTTTGGTGCTTTAGGCGTTTATCTGAATCGCTTTCAGACACTGGCAAAGAGTTATATGGTTAGTGTGCATGTTTCATTAAGTTTTGCTTGTTACTATCGTTGTTCTACGAACTAACTATATTAATTAATGTTCATCAACAGATGCATATCCACAGTTGTTCACCATGAAAGTCCACCATGGTGGGTACTTCACGGAACCACCCAAAAGACATTATTTCTGTGGTCTAGAAATTTATGTTGACATGTTAGATGTGGAGGATCTTTCTATGCAACTGCTTGACCAGATCATGAAAGAGTTGGACTATGAAGAACCAAAATATAATAGGTTGTATTTTAAGAGGCCGAATGCAAACTTCTTGACTGGACTGGTAGAATTGAGTACCGACGAAGATGTAGCCAACATATGCCAGTATGTTGACGACCATACTGTGATTGAAGTGTACATCGAGAAAGTGGAGCTTAACACTTTGAGACTCGTCTCGCCAGAGCATGTAAGAAGTCGACCCGGATTGTCAAAAACCAAACCATCGTCTAGCCGTAGCCTCAAATTTGGATAATTTTGTACTGTATTGATTAGTATGTGTTTGTTATGAAATAATCTTGTATAACATCTATGAGTTGTATTTTTAATATGAACCACTTTTCAGACAAATTTCAGACTACTTAAATACTACTTTTCAGACAAATTAAATACCTTTATTCATGAGCAAACTTCAACATACAAACAAGAAAGGAAAAGTACAAAACAACAACACATAAACAATAAAGTACTAAAGCAACACCCGTACCACCACCTACTGAAAAATTGCTTTAGTTTGGTCAATCCAACTTTGCTTCTCGCTTACCTTCGCTTGAAAAATTACGAAGTCTTGCAAAATGTGGTGGATTTCTTCTTTTTCTCGACGAATACGAGCCTCCCTATCTTTTATGTCCCCTTTCATCCCTTTGATCTCCTTTTCTTCCACTTCGATCCTTATCAAGTGGACTTCCTTCCTGGCCATCATCTGTTTCCACTCTTCTGTCAGTTGCTCTATCTCCTGTTTCCTTTCTGCTATCGCGATCTGGAGTTTAGGTGGCATTCTTTCAGGTGTAGACGATGAGTTAGATGACGATGCCATTTGTTTACTGAAGAAAGAAAGCAAGAAAGAAAGCAAGAGCAAGAAAGCAAGAAAGCAAGAAAGAAGAATGGAATGGGTGTGAATTATGGATTGCATATTACTGATATTTATGGATGAAATCTCAAACATGCCAATGAATTTCAACCACAAATTGGTCTTCAAAGTACAATAATTGTGGAAAAAAACAGTAAAAGAATGCAAAGATTCGTGCAAAAGAACCAAAATTGCAATTTTTTTTGTTTGATCGCAGGATGGTCGCGGGGTCAGTCGCGGGGAGGGACCAAAAGTGTAGACGCGTGGATAGTTGGGGGGGTGCCGCGGGACGTTTTGGCCAAAATAGCGGGCCACGTGTGCCCTATCCCGCGATCGTGGGATTAATCGCGGATTTTATGGGTATTTTGGCAAATTCGGGAGAGAAATGAGTATTTTGGTAAATCAAAGTCAAATTTTGGGTATTTTAATTAAATTCCCTAATAATTTTACCTGGTAAATTTTAATAAAATACTAAGTTCTAAAAAATATATAAGATACGTTCTAATGATTAAATAAATAATAAACAAAGTAAACCAAAAAGGGGGGAAAAAGTATAAAACAAACAAATATAGGGTGCTGTGGAATTTGCATGAAAAAAGAGAGCAGCAAAGAGTGAGAGTGCTCCAAATGCATATGTAATGAAGTTTGAAATTAATATCAAAACGGAATCTAAAAGAAATTTCAAAACCAGGTCGATTTGTACCCATGGATGATCGGTTTAAATGCCATCGTGCAGAAGAGAAGGAAGAAGAGATTTCACCGGGACGGATACGAGGGGGGTGGGAGGGCGGTTTCAGGCTCAGACAATTTAGAAGGGGAGGACGTGGGAAGACAATTCAAGGTTTTTCCTTTGTACTTGTACATTGTGCAAAAGAATGAGTAATCTTGAAAATAGCCGAAATACCATTTAATAATATAGTATAGATGACTTAATAATTGATTTGCAAGTATTTCATCACATTTTCAGAGCCTCTCCAACAAATTTCCTCGAATTTGTTTAATTTGAAGAATTCAAAGTTAAATTTTAAAAAAAAAATTACATTAATCTCTAACAACATATATATTCTTAATATTGGAAAATCAAACATCAAATATAATATTAAAATATTTAATTTATGCATTAAAATATTATTTTTCTATCTAAATATTTATTTTCAAAGCATCTGATGCTCTCACATGGTAATCATTTTGTAAGTGTTCTCCAATTTAAAGATAGTTTTTGAAGAACTGTTAAGACAAATATTGACTTAAATTATCATTTTCTCTATTTTCTTTACTTTAAAAAAGTTGTTAAAATGCTCTCGATAAGTTAAATTAATCATGTGTAAATATGTACCGGTTTACGTCAAACGTGTACCGACTTTATGTTCCCTTTTTTTCAGCAAGTTAATTAGTCATATTTCTATTGAAATTAAAATAAAATCACACATGTGTATGCTCGATATGAGTTGTAAGGAGACTAGTCAATCATGATCACATGCAAGGCTAATACGATCTTCAATTCTTTGTACAACATTCACCATAGGATGCACAGTGATAGAATATATAATATATCTTTTTGTATGAAATGTATATCTCTTTCAGTACAGTAGATATCCCCATAATCCTCTCCTATTTGGTAAGGATATTTGTCTTGGTCAAAGAGATATATTCTATATTCTATCAGGCACACAAAATCAGACTACCGCTTAACAATGATCTTGAGATCCAGGATCAATAAACGAAGCTTCACGAACACCACTTAATGTCAAAAACACTCTCGACCTCACACACACTATGTATATCGAAATATACCAGGGAGAGTATTTGTTGGTGTTTATCTAATGGAAGCTAGCTAAACGGTATATGTTTGTGTGTATCTTCAAAAATGGTGGAATAGGATTGTATTTATAAGGTGATAAAGATTGAGGAGCAAGTTTGGATGATGAAGATTGGGGAGCAAGTTTGGAGACTTGGAGCCCAAACTCATATTTCAATCATGTGCAACATAGTTTCAAAAAAGCAAATATAATAATTTAATATTATTACAGATTCAAGATCCAACTGTAGATAGTTTATGACTGGTTTTCTTTCATTAGAGTTTCATCTCATATGTTCTGTTACGACCCTAGTTTCACCTTACTATAATATGACGTCTCACTTAACTTATAAGAAAAATATCAGAATTTAATTCATACATACCATAATCTCATTTACAACATAAATGGAATTACATCCCAGAAACTAGATAGCCTTTAAGATCACAAATAGAATGTACTTAATTAATAATGTTCATACAAAATCAAACATAAGGGAATAAGCATATTGTTATCGTCTATACTAAGGCTAGACTTATCCATTGCCCTTGTCGAATCCTGACTTCGCTACTCTTAGGATGCATGGCTAGTAGATCCATGATCTGATAAACATTTCATCAACATAACAAAACAAACTTTTTTTACAATTTTCGCACATAAATAGTTATGCCACAAATCATCGTAACTCTTATGCAATACAACTGTTCATGTCTGTTTGGGTAAAAAATCACACCTCACGACCGACGTGAGAAAACTCAGATAACATTTCCATAAGACCACCGGCGAGAGTTATATAAAGGCCTGCTTCACACTCAAAAGCTATCGAATCTCATCTGGCACAACTGATACTGACTGAATCAACATCTGCTTCTTCTATTCTCTGAACTATTTCACACCGAAAACAAAACTATCTACAAGGCATTCGAGCAAATATCGCTATGGCAACCTTCGCACTACAGCAGTTTATTTCGCACGATTAACACACGACACACAAGTCTATTCTTACATTTATTTGTAATCTGTTGTACACAAAACACCTGCTACAAAAGGACTTTCGCCCATGTTTGGCGACTATAGTGCACCGTCGACTCTCACAAGTCGACCGCGGTTTTTTCCCTTGTTTTGGGGTTTTCCGCGTCGCCAAATCTCTTGTCTTACTTACTTTTTCCTTGCGATTGTGTTGCTTGGTCTTGAGATACGTTTCTTTAGTTGTTAAAAGTCCACATCAACCTTACGTTGCTCTTTTGGGCGATTTTTGGCATTAACAGTTTGGCGCCATCCGTGGGACCACATCTAGAGAAAATATCAGACCATCGCATACATCGCTCTAACGATCTCGAAAAGTTTTTGTTGATTCCAGGATAATGGCAACCCAACCAAATCCTACAGCGTAGCAGTTACAAATCTAGGATATCCCTGAGTCCTCAAATGACCATTGTTTGGAAGAAGCCATCCTGGATCAGAATAAGCCTGATCAGATTGTCTTCATGGGGGCATCATTAGATCCTGCCATAAAAAGTCAACTAATCTCCTTTTTGCAGGAATATGCTAACTGTTTCGCTTGGACACATGAGGACATGGTGGGTATAGACCCCAATGTCATATCTCACAAGATGAACGTCAACCCATCTTTTAAACCGGTAAAGCAAAAGCGTCTAAAGTTCGCCCCTGAGCGGAACAAAGTAATCAATGATGAGGTCGACAACTTGCTTAATACTGGGAAGATCCGAGAAGTAAAATACCCCGATTGGTTAGCCAATGTCGTGGTCGTACAAAAGAAGAATGAGAAGTGGCGCGTGTTAATGCCAAAAATCGCACAAAAGTACAACTTAAGGTCGATGTGGACATTTACCAACTAAAGAAACGTATCTCAAGCCAAATAACACAATTGCGAGGAAAAAGTAAATAAGATGAGAGATTTGGTGACGCGGAAAACCCCAAAACGAGCGAAAAAACCGCGGTCGACTCTGTGAGAGTCGACAGTGCACCATAGTCGCCAAACAGGGGCGAAAGTCCTTGTGTTACAGGTGATTTGTATACAACAGATTACAAATAAATGTAAATATAAACTTAGTCGTGTGCAAACGACGTGGGTCGTGCGTAAATCGTGCGAAATAACTTGTCGTCGTGTGGTCTGAACTGTCGTCGTCAGGTGGTTCGAACTGTCGTCGTGCGATACTTGCGTGTTCGAATGCCTCGTTGTATTGAGAGAAAAATATAAGTAGCTCTGTCTCTCCTTTGCTCGAAGGGGGAGCAGTCTTTATATAGCTTCGGTCGGTACTGAATGTGCTTTAATTGTTGGTCTTGTAACCGCTGTCGACATTAAATGCGCTTTGATGATTCGTCCGTTACTGGTCGTTGTGCCATAAATGCCTGTAGACCTGCATTAATGAACAAAATAAATGGCTGTTGACCATGAACGGTTAGTGTAATCGTAAGACCATCTTAAGTTCTGGACGTCGGTCTAATGGAGCATACGACCGTTGTCGAAACACAAGACCATGTATATGACTGTAGATGTCTTGTAAGACCTTATCTTAGTATAGGAATGGTCTTATAAAAATGTTGTGAGACTAGGATAAAAATGTCGTAAGACCACTAGGTCGTAAGACCAAGATGATGATGTCGTAGGACCAGAGCGATATAAAACCGACGACAGGGGACTGTCGACGTAAGACCAACGAGTCATAACTGGCGACACGTAACTGGCGACACGTAACTGGCGACATAAGACTAGTGACGTAAGACTAATAACGTAAGACTAGTGACGTGTGACTGGCGACGTGTCGCTAACGATGTTGTCGTGCGACGTGCGACACGTGACGTGCAATCATGAGATGTAAAGACACTATCTTGAATGACTATTGATATAAGATGACTTTTAATAATCAACTATCGTATGTCGGGGATAAGGCAATAATGGGTATTATCTTCATCGATCGGGGGTATGACTTTTGTAGGCATTAGGGTAATCGACGTCTATGGGTCATGTCGAAGGAATTCCCCAGGTCGGTCGAGGGTGTGATTTTTTACCCAAACAGTTAGCCCCCCGAGATTTGAATTTCAAAGCCATTTGAATTTCAGATCTCGTACCGAAGTAAAATGTGTTTATACGGAGACGTGTCACTTTTGCTAAGAAAATCGACTTGGTTAGCTAAAATCGTGAGTCCAGTCGATGGTGTTTAAGTAAGTTGCGACGATCGAATGGTGACCTTTAATGCGCAAGATACTTGTGGTGTTCATCTGACGGTCGTAAGACGACCTTAAAATGTAAGGAACCGACGGTGATCCTAAGACGATCTTTATCAAAATGAGACGTATGGGTCGGGAGTCAATCGTAAGACGATTGGTCCGAAATAAAGCTTGGCGGCGATCATAAGATGATCGAACCAAGATAAAATTTAAGGATCTTGTGATACAGTCTTTAAAGACTTATGTTCTGGCGTTCCGAGCCGATACGGTCATTATAGATTTTTGATCTGGCGTTTAGAGCCGATATGGTCGTTATAGACCTATGATCTGGCGTTCCGAGCCGATACTGTCGTTATAGACTTTTGATCTGGCGTTTAGAGCCGAATTGGTCGTTAAAGACCTATGATCTGGCGTTCGAGCCGATACGGTCGTTAGAGACCTATGATCTGCGTTCTGAGCCGATACGGTCGTTAGAGACCTAAGATCTGGCGCTTACAGCCGATACGATCGCTAGAGACCTATGATCCGGCATTTACAGCCGATACGGTCGTTAGAGACCTAAGATCTGGCGCTTACAGCCGATACGGTAGCTAGTGACCTATGATCTGGCATTTACAGCCGATACGGTCGTTAGAGACCTATGTTACGTTGTGTAAGTTTTGTTTTAGCGATAATCGGTAAAAAAATTTACCTTTCTATTGAACCTGAGTATTATGTCGACTCATATATGTCATGGACAAATGTAATGTCAACTGTAAAAATTCATTAAGTACAAGAATGAACAAGAAGTCGTGCGACCTGGGCATCCATTGTAATACAACGATTAAAACGTAAGTCATAAGACTTTTTGAATCGTATAAGCAAACATAAGCGCATGCGATCAAAGCATTCATTCAGAACATGAAATTTTTCTAAGTTAAAGAACTTAGCTTGTGGGGTCGCTAGACCTTACGATCGTGTGATTTGATCATACGATGAACTTGAATCATGTGTTCCTGTAGTTATACAATCGAGTCGTCTAATAAAACTGATTGTTTATATCGTGCGATTTTACTGAAGTCGTATGATAGACTTAGTAACTTATGTCGTGCGATCTTGCGATAAAGCAATGTCAGAGGTTGGTCGTTGGCTAGCCAACGACCCTCCGATGCTTAAGTCAGTAGTCGTCGTGATGAATAAAAAATCGTATGGAAGAAGGAAAAGGACTTAGAAGAAATACCTTCTCAGATGCGTTGCATTCCAGTTGCGTGGGATATTTCGACCGTCGAGGGTTTGGAGCCGATAGGCACCTTTACCCACGACTTCTGAGATACGATAAGGACCTTCCCACTTGGTGGAAAGTTTACTTGCATTAAGCTCTTGAGTGCTTTGGAACATCCGTCGGAGGGCGTAGTCGCCTTCTTAAAAGACTCTTGCTTGTGATTATACGGTTAATCTTGTGACTGTCCTTTATTGGCAATCATGAGATTAAAATATGCGAGTCGCACTTATTGGCGACCTTTGCGTTTTTACATGCGTCTTAACATGACTGGTGATTATGAGATTCAATGTACAAGTCGTCTTTATTGATGACATATGTCATGACTAGCGATCGTGCGAGTTGCTTTTATTGGCGACCAACAATTTTTAACCTGCGTTTGTCGTGACTGACGATCATAAGAAAATGTGAGTCATCTTTTACTGAGGACTATAAATTGCGACCTGCGTTTGCCTTGACTGGTGATTGTAAAATATAAGTCGTCTCTTATCGACGATTACAAATTGCATCCTGCGTTTGCCATGACTGGCGATCGTAAGAAAAAACGTAAGTCGTCTTTTACTGACGACTATAAATTGAAACATGCGTTTGCCATGACTGGCGATCATAAGATTTTTAAAAAATATGAGTCGTCTCTTATTGACGACTATAAATCGGAACCTGCGATTGCCATGACTGGCGAACATAAGATTTTTAAAAAATATGAGTCGTCTCTTATTGACGACTATAAATCGGAACCTGCAACGTAAGTCCTAGAGACTTTTGTTTCTCACGATATAAATCGTAACACTTGTATTTATATGATCTTGCTAGTCTGCAATGAAAAATCGGGGGTGGTCGTTGGTTTTTACCAATGATCTTTTGATGCTTGAATCAGCGATCATATATTAGATCAAAATAATTATACGAGGAGAATATACTTAGAGTATATATATAGAATTGTTCTAAGTGGGACGTCACAGTTACCGTAACATGTAGTCGATAAGCGCCTTTTTTCCGAGGACTTTTGAAATCAAATGTGGTATTTTTTCCAGTTTGTGAAGGGTGTTCCGAGCCCCCGAGTCCTTTGGATGATGCGATACATGCGATACTTTGACGGAGCATTTTTTTATCAGGGCTTGAATCTGGCTTCGAGCCGCATTCAATTCCGATCGAAGTTGAATCAGGGGATCTGGATAATTTGCCATGTACCTGAAAAAACTTTACAAGATCGTTAGAGCGATGTATGTGTTGGCTTGAGATTTTCTCTAGATGGGGTCCCACGGATGGCGCCAAACTGTTAATGCCAAAAATCGCACAAAAGTACAACTTAAGGTCGATGTGGACATTTAACAACTAAAGAAACGTATCTCAAGCCAAATAACACAATTGCGAGGAAAAAGTAAATAAGACGAGAGATTTGGTGACGTGGAAAACCCTAAAATGAGGTAAAAAACCGCGGTCGACTCTGTGAGAGTCGACAGTGCACTATAGTCGCCAAACAGGGGCGAAAGTCCTTGTGTTACAGGTGATTTGTATACAACAGATTACAAATAAATGTAAATATAAACTTAGTCGTGTGCAAACGACGTGGGTCGTGCGTAAATCGTGAGAAATAACTTGTCGTTGTGTGGTCTGAACTGTCGTCGTCAGGTGGTTCGAACTGTCGTCGTGCGATACTTGCGTGTTCGAATGCCTCGTTGTATTGAGAGAAAAATATAAGTAGCTCTGTCTCTCCTTTGCTCGAAGGGGGAGCAGTCTTTATATAGCTTCGGTCGGTAATGAATGTGCTTTAATTGTTGGTCTTGTAACCGCTGTCGACATTAAATGCGCTTTGATGATTCGTCCGTTACTGGTCGTTGTGCCATAAATGCCTGTAGACCTGCATTAATGAACAAAATAAATGGCTGTTGACCATGAACGGTTAGTGTAATCGTAAGACCATCTTAAGTTCTGGACGTCGGTCTAATGGAGCATACGACCGTTGTCGAAACACAAGACCATGTATATGACTGTAGATGTCTTGTAAGACCTTATCTTAGTATAGGAATGGTCTTATAAAAATGTTGTGAGACTAGGATAAAAATGTCGTAAGACCACTAGGTCGTAAGACCAAGATGATGATGTCGTAGGACCAGAGCGATATAAAACCGACGACAGGGGACTGTCGACGTAAGACCAACGAGTCATAACTGGCGACACGTAACTGGCGACATAAGACTAGTGACGTAAGACTAATAACGTAAGACTAGTGACGTGTGACTGGCGACGTGTCGCTAACGATGTTGTCGTGCGACGTGCGACACGTGACGTGCAATCATGAGATGTAAAGACACTATCTTGAATGACTATTGATATAAGATGTCTTTTAATAATCAACTATCGTATGTCGGGGATAAGGCAATAATGGGTATTATCTTCATCGATCGGGGGTATGACTTTTGTAGGCATTAGGGTAATCGACGTCCATGGGTCATGTCGAAGGAATTCCCCAGGTCGGTCGAGGGTGTGATTTTTTACCCAAACAGTTAGCCCCCCGAGATTTGAATTTCAAAGCCATTTGAATTTCAGATCTCGTACCGAAGTAAAATGTGTTTATACGGAGACGTGTCACTTTTGCTAAGAAAATCGACTTGGTTAGCTAAAATCGTGCGTCCAGTCGATGGTGTTTAAGTAAGGTGCGACGATCGAATGGTGACCTTTAATGCACAAGATACTTGTGGTGTTCATCTGATGGTCGTAAGACGACCTTAAAACGTAAGGAACCGACGGTGATCGTAAGACGATCTTTATCAAAATGAGACGTATGGGTCGGGAGTCAATCGTAAGACGATTGGTCCGAAATAAAGCTTGGCGGCGATCATAAGATGATCGAACCAAGATAAAATTTAAGGATCTTGTGATACAGTCGTTAAAGACTTATGTTCTGGCGTTCCGAGCCGATACGGTCATTATAGATTTTTGATCTGGCGTTTAGAGCCGATATGGTCGTTATAGACCTATGATCTGGCGTTCCGAGCCGATACTGTCGTTATAGACTTTTGATCTGGCGTTTAGAGCCGATATGGTCGTTAAAGACCTATGATCTGGCGTTCGAGCCGATACGGTCGTTAGAGACCTATGATCTGCGTTCTGAGCCGATACGGTCGTTAGAGACCTAAGATCTGGCGCTTACAGCCGATACGGTCGCTAGAGACCTATGATCCGGCATTTACAGCCGATACGGTCGTTAGAGACCTAAGATCTGGCGCTTACAGCCGATACGGTAGCTAGTAACCTATGATCTGGCATTTACAGCCGATACGGTCGTTAGAGACCTATGTTACGTTGTGTAAGTTTTGTTTTAGCGATAATCGGTAAAAACATTTACCTTTCTATTTAACCTGAGTATTATGTCGACTCATATATGTCATGGACAAATGTAATGTCAACTGTAAAAATTCATTAAGTACAAGAATGAACAAGAAGTCGTGCGACTTGGGCATCCATTGTAATACAACGATTAAAACGTAAGTCATAAGACTTTTTGAATCGTATAAGCAAACATAAGCGCATGCGATCAAAGCATTCATTCAGAACATGAAATTTTTCTAAGTTAAAGAACTTAGCTTGTGGGGTCGCTAGACCTTACGATCGTGTGATTTGATCATACGATGAACTTGAATCATGTGTTCCTGTAGTTATACAATCGAGTCGTCTAATAAAACTGATTGTTTATATCGTGCGATTTTACTGAAGTCGTATGATAGACTTAGTAACTTATGTCGTGCGATCTTGCGATAAAGCAATGTCAGAGGTTGGTCGTTGGCTAGCCAACGACCCTCCGATGCTTAAGTCAGTAGTCGTCGTGATGAATAAAAAATCGTATGGAAGAAGGAAAAGGACTTAGAAGAAATACCTTCTCAGATGCGTTGCATTCCAGTTGCGTGGGATATTTCGACCGTCGAGGGTTTGGAGCCGATAGGCACCTTTACCCACGACTTCTGAGATACGATAAGGACCTTCCCACTTGGTGGAAAGTTTACTTGCATAAAGCTCTTGAGTGCTTTGGAACATCCGTCGGAGGACGTAGTCGCCTTCTTAAAAGACTCTTGCTTGTGATTATACGGTTAATCTTGTGACTGGCCTTTATTGGCAATCATGAGATTAAAATATGCGAGTCGCACTTATTGGCGACCTTTGCGTTTTTACATGCGTCTTAACATGACTGGTGATTATGAGATTCAATGTACAAGTCGTCTTTATTGACGACATATGTCATGACTAGCGATCGTGCGAGTTGCTTTTATTGGCGACCAACAATTTTTAACCTGCGTTTGTCGTGACTGACGATCATAAGAAAATGTGAGTCATCTTTTACTGAGGACTATAAATTGCGACCTGCGTTTGCCTTGACTGGTGATTGTAAAATATAAGTCGTCTCTTATCGACGATTACAAATTGCATCCTGCGTTTGCCATGACTGGCGATCGTAAGAAAAAACGTAAGTCGTCTTTTACTGACGACTATAAATTGAAACCTGCGTTTGCCATGACTGGAGATCATAAGATTTTTAAAAAAGATGAGTCGTCTCTTATTGGCGACTATAAATCGGAACCTGCGATTGCCATGACTGGCGATCATAAGATTTTTAAAAAATATGAGTCGTCTCTTATTGACGACTATAAATCGGAACCTGCTACGTAAGTCCTATAGACTTTTGTTTCTCAAGATATAAATCGTAACACTTGTATTTATATGATCTTGCTAGTCTGCAATGAAAAATCGGGGGTGGTCGTTGGTTTTTACCAATGATCTTTTGATGCTTGAATCAGCGATCATATATTAGATCAAAATAATTAAACGAGGAGAATATACTTAGAGTATATATATAGAATTGTTCTAAGTGGGACGTCACAGTTACCGTAACATGTAGTCGATAAGCGCCTTTTTTCCGAGGACTTTTGAAATCGAATGTGGTATTTTTTTCCAGTTTGTGAAGGGTGTTCCGAGCCCCCGAGTCCTTTGGATGATGCGATACATGCGATACTTTGACGGAGCATTTTTTTATCAGGGCTTGAATCTGGCTTCGAGCCGCATTCAATTCCGATCGAAGTTGAATCAGGGGATCTGGATAATTTGCCATGTACCTGAAAAAACTTTACAAGATCGTTAGAGCGATGTATGTGTTGGCTTGAGATTTTCTCTAGATGGGGTCCCACGGATGGCGCCAAACTGTTAATGCCAAAAATCGCACAAAAGTACAACTTAAGGTCGATGTGGACATTTAACAACTAAAGAAACGTATCTCAAGCCAAATAACACAATTGCGAGGAAAAAGTAAATAAGACGAGAGATTTGGTGACGTGGAAAACCCTAAAATGAGGTAAAAAACCGCGGTCGACTCTGTGAGAGTCGACAGTGCACTATAGTCGCCAAACAGGGGCGAAAGTCCTTGTGTTACAGGTGATTTGTATACAACAGATTACAAATAAATGTAAATATAAACTTAGTCGTGTGCAAACGACGTGGGTCGTGCGTAAATCGTGAGAAATAACTTGTCGTCGTGTGGTCTGAACTGTCGTCGTCAGGTGGTTCGAACTGTCGTCGTGCGATACTTGCGTGTTCGAATGCCTCGTTGTATTGAGAGAAAAATATATAAGTGAGTATAAGTAGCTCTGTCTCTCCTTTGCTCGAAGGTGGAACAGTCTTTATATAGCTTCAGTCGGTACTGAATGTGCTTTAATTGTTGGTCTTGTAACCACTGTCGACATTAAATGCGCTTTGATGATTCGTCCGTTACTGGTCGTTGTGCCATAAATGCCTGTAGACCTGCATTAATGAACAAAAGAAACGGCCGTTGACCATGAATGGTTAGTGTAATCGTAAGACCATCTTAAGTTCTGGACATCGGTCTTATGGAGCATACGACCGTTGTCGAAATACAAGACCATGTATATGACTGTAGATGTCTTGTAAGACCTTATCTTAGTATAGGAATGGTCTTATAAAAATGTCGTGAGACTAGGATAAAAATGTCGTAAGACCACTAGGTCGTAAGACCAAGATGATGATGTCGTAGGACCAGAGCGATATAAAACCGACGACAGGGGACTGTCGACGTAAGACCAACGAGTCATAACTGGTGATATAAGACTAGTGACGTAAGACTAATAACATAAGACAAGTGACGTGTGACTGGCGACGTGTCGCTAACGATGTATGTCGTGCGACGTGCGATCATGAGATGTAAAGACACTATCTTGAATGACTATTGACATAAGATGTCTTTTAATAATCAACTATCGTATGTCGGGGATAAGGCAATAACGGGTATTACCTTCATCGATCGGGGGTATGACCTTTGTAGGCATTAGGGTAATCGACGTCCATTGGTCATGTCGAAGGAATTCCCCAGGTCGGTCGAGGGTGTGATTTTTTACCCAAACAGCGCGTCTTCATAGACTTCACACATGTCCAAACGATCCGTTCCCACTACCCCACATCGACGCTATGGTCGACGCGACAGCAGGACATGAACTCCTGACGTTCATGGACACGTATTCTGGGTATAACTAGATATTGATGCACGAGGAAGACCCAGAGAAGACTGCTTTCATGACAGACAAAGGCATCTATTGTTACAAAGTCATGCCTTGTGGTCTAAAGAATGCAGGTTCTTCTTATCAGCGATTGGTTAACACGATGTTCAAAGAATATCTTGGCGACACCATGGAGGTCTACATTGACGACATGCTTGTCAAGTCCAAGCAGACGACCAATCACATCGATCACCTGAAGAAATCTTTCGACATCCTGCGAAAATACCAGATGGAATTAAATCCCACGAAATGCTCCTTCGGAGTAAGCGCCGGGAAATTCCTGGGCTATGTGGTCACATAACGAGGCATGGAGGCTAACCCGGATCAGATCGAGGCCTTGATGAATGTTAATGCCAAAAATCGCACCAAAGGGACAACTTAAGGTCGATGTGGACTTAAACAACTAAAGAAAGAATCTTCCGACGAGACGTGCGACGAGGATAAAAATAAAGAAACAAGGGATTTGATGACGCAGGAAGAACCTCAAACGAGGAAAAAACCTGCGGACAACAGGGGGTGTCGTCGCAGCACTATGGTCTCCAATCAGGGGCGATGTCCTTGGATACTGGTGTCGATCGTACAACGATTACAATACAAATGAAGAAAATGCTTCGAAATGTAAAGTACAAGTGTTTGAATGTAAAAACAGGTGTTTGTCGTGTGTGAATACAAAGTGTAAACTGTTGGTCGAAGGCTGATGTCGTGCGTCGAGAGCGATAACTTGAGCTGTTCTTCGAGTGTTCTTGAGCTTGAGTGTTAGTTTCTTCGAGCTTGAAAGTGCGTAATGGATAGTTCTCCAGATGATCTCTGCCCGGTGATCGATGATCTTGAAATGATGATTCGACTCTATCTTTATAGTCTTTGGGAGCTTTGATTAGCTCATTGATTGCTTCATTAATAGCTATAATGGTCGCAACGGTCTGTAACGGCTGCCGGCATGAACATTCATAATGGCCTTCGTCCGTTACGGCTATCCTCGGGTAACAACTTGCGTCGGATAACGGCTTGCGTCGGATATAGCTGTTGCTTCTTTAATGGCTTTGACTCCTGCATTAAACACTTAACAAAACGTAACAGTCATGGTTAACGTTAGTTTTGGTCGAGGTCGCATGGCTTTATGCGATGGTCGTGCGGGGACGGGCGTCGCTATGGTCGAACGTCATAAGGAACTCTCGACTTACCTTTCACGAGGGACCACAGTCGTTCTCTGGGTCTTGGTCGGGACCTTATCTTAATCCAAGATGTATTCATGACGTGCGTCTTACCTTTTCTGGTCGTGGTCGTACGACGTGAATTTTTGCCCAAACAGTTTGCCCCCAAAATTTGAAAGAAGGATGGCAAATTCGAGTTTAAATTTTGTCAATCAGACGTGTAGAAAGTAAAGTAAGGGTCAGAAAAATTTACCTCGATCGCCTTGGAACTGGACTGGTTCGTCTTTATCTGAACGAGAAGTCGGGGTTGTGATGTCATGCTGTCGTATGATTATGCTTACCAGCTGTTATTTTAGGAATGTCGACGGAGCCCAGAGGTGCTATTAGAAATGAAAAAGATCTCGTTGACTTTAGAAGTCTAGCGAGGATTCCCATGTGGATTACCATAAGCAAGGTTGGCAAGGTTCGACTGGAAATGTGCCCCGAGAGGTACGTCGTTATATACGAATACCTGTTTTAAGATGGGCTTCCACTAGCCGTATTTGCCTCTGGCCAAGGCAATTCTGTGTGAGTTTGACTTATCGTCAGGGCAACTGATGCCCCAGTTTTGGCGAGTCATTCTAGTCACCGAGCGAATTACTTCGCACTGGGAGTGGCGTATAAAGTCATGAGCGACCAATATCGTCGTTATAGTTTACTTTCAAGGCTTAAAGGTGATCGTACCTTAGTTTTGAACACTGCTGTCAATGATCGTAAATGGAGGACGAAGTATGTACTTGTGCAGACAATTATTGGATTATATCCGTAGATACTGCACAACTGGCGACGATGTCTCATACTGCGCAACTGGCGACGATGTCTCATACTGCGCATCTGGCGACGATGTCACATCCTGCACAACTGGCGACGATGTTTTCTGCTGCCACGTCGACCCTTTTGTCAGCTGACAAGGGCGAGGGTGTAAAGACGGGAGAGAATGAGGGAGTGTTTATGGCGACGAACTACTTTGGGTTGTCGTCAACCCTCCTAATTGACTATGTCTTCGTCAGGGCAGAGTCACTTCCGCATCTGGGGAAATATCAGCTCTTATCTTTCAAGGAGCGATTTCGAAGAATCTCTGTTGAAGAGATTGGACTGTGTTTAACCGAACTGGCGTTCTGTGTAAGTTTTTCTTTCAAAACTTGTGTTATTGATGTTCTTTCGCTGAGCACTTAGTATGTTTCTTTTGTAATTTGCAGATGCTTCTGTTTCCTCTCATTGAATATGTGAAGGCAGAGGAAATGTTGGAGTGGAGGTCGATCGTTGAGAAGGATATATTCCTTCCTCCAACCTTAGCATTAATCTTAAGAGCCACATTCTCAGAAGGTCGAGGCGTAAGGAGTTGGAAGACCACTCCTAATATACTCGTTTGATCCTTGCATCAGTTCTTCGGGATTGGCAGGGCTTCGAAGGTCGAGACTTTTGGGCAGAGCTTGCCATCAACGCTCCTCTCTAGATTTAGGATATGCTATGTCTTTTCATGTCTCGATCGTTGGTGGTCGAACCGTCGGTAGTCGAGTTCTTTTGAATGTAATCGACAGTTCTGTAAATGAAACTTTGAACTTTTGTTTGAACTTGCGTTTTATATATTTGGTAAGCAAATACCATATCAATTATGAAATTGCATCTGGAAATCATGCGACTAAGGCATTCATTATAACCCAATAACTGGTACGTAAGCCATAAGACTTTTAAATCGTGTGTATAAACATAAGCACATGCGACTAAAGCATACTTTCGGAGTATGAAATTTCTCTAAGTTGAGAGGCTTAGATCATGAGATCGTTAGACTTCGCAATCGTACGACTAAGTCGTGCGATTAATTTGAATCGTATGTCCCTGTAAAGGATGATCAAGTCATAGACTTGGTCGTTTATGTCGTGCGACTTTGTGAATTTAAATTCATATAGTAGACTTAATGACTACTGTCGTGCGATCCTGCGATAAGCTGTCGTGCGATTCTGCGATAAAACGATGTCAAGGGTTGGTCGTTGGCTAACCAACGACCCTACGATGCTTAAGTCAGTAGTCGCTTTGTGAAAAAATGAGAAAAAATCGTATGAAAAAGAGTTAGGAACATACCGTTAGATTCTCTTTTTAGTGGGATATTGCCCCCCTGTTGTTTATTATCCTATTCTTTTCAGATGAAAAGATAGGTTTTAAATGACTGGATGACATGGCGATCCGGTGTGATATTGTCTGCGATCGACTATGTTGTCGTGCGACAGGGCACCATAGTAATCTTATCCCTGTGGAAAAGATATAAATTTAGGGATAGAATAACGAACCTGTCAAGGGCTTGATCTTGCGACTTTAGTTCATTTTCGCGGCTTTAAGGTAAACTTGTAGCACTCACGAGCAACTTTTGGCTCGCTCTTGATCTCCTGGATCCCCCATGTCGTAGGGAACTTCAACATCTGATGGTATGTCGAAGGGACGGCTTTCATGTCATGGATCCATGGTCGACCAAAGATGATGTTATAGGTTGACGCACAGTCGATGACGCTGAACTTGGTCTGCTTATTGACTCCTCCGGCATAGACGGGCAAAATTATCTCTCCAAAGGTGCTCGTCGTTTCTCCATTGAAACCGACCAGAGTTGTCGAACGTCGGGTGATTTCTTAGCGATCAATTCCCATGGCTTTGATGGTGTTGAGAAAGATGACGTTTGTTGAGCTGCCCCTGTCGACCAAGACTCGATGAGTTAGACAGTTACCAATCGTGAGTTGAATGATCAACCCATCGTGATGCTTCTGATACGAGTCGCTGAGGTCGACGTGGTCGAACACAATCTTCAGGGCTTGTAGCTCCAAATCTCCTTTGGGTCTAGACGAGCGAGGAATAGGCCTGTCGTCGGGCGTCTGACTGGCATGACGTTTGGTTGCGGAATACGTCAGACCACACAAGTCTGAACCACCGGTGATGCAATTGACGACTTTTGCATGCTCGGGGGTCGACGACCGATGGTTATTAGCTGGAGTAGCGTCATCGTCGATGATATCCTTGAGATTTCCTTTTGGGAAGTGATATGATAGCTCCTTCTTTAGCGCGATTCAATCATCTGTCGCGTGACCATGGTCGAAGTGGAATTCGCACCACTTTGATTTGTCTTTCTTAGCATCGTCTAGGTCGGATTTCTTCGGCAATCGAATGGTCGCTTGTGCGGACTTAAGAGCTTCGACTAAGTCCTTTGCGGACCCTTTGAATCTGTAAGAGGATATCTTGGGATATTGAGGAAAGTTAGCTGCGGTCTTGTCGATAAACGGCGACGCCTGAAAGCAAGCTCGAGGCTCGACGTCGATTGGCATGGATGCCCCAGGAAATTTGGCGAGCAAGGACATGACTCGTTCGTTCTGATCTTCTAGCATCTTCAAACGCTGAGCGACGGAGTCATTATGATCGACGGTTACCCCTGCTTGAGAGTTAACTCCTGAACCAATGCCATTGTAATGTGACGAACCATTGGTGTCCCCAGTGAACGGGACAGAATATGGCTGCGACCCATGATTAAATTGCTGCGATCTTTGATGAAAAGGGTGCGATCCATTGTGGAATGGCTGAGGTCCATTTTGAAACGATTGAGGTCCATTCTGAAATGGCTGTTGAAATGGCTGCGACCCCTGCTGGAAAGGCTGCGACCCTTGCAACGGCTGCGACCCATTATTCATGGGTGGTGGCCTGAGATGCTGAGGGGGAATTGGTCCGAACTGGGGATTTGGGTTGAACGGCCCTGGTTGCTGATTCTGCATAAACGGACCTGGATGCTGATTCTGTGCGGATGGACCCGGTCCTGCACCTGGATTCTGGACAAATGGTCTGGGACCATTCTGATTGAATGATCCTGGAACTGGGTTATGCACGAACGGTCTAGGACCATTTTGAGGTCCAAAAGGATTTCTTAACCGCGTAATCTCCTCAGCTGCCCTACGATTCTGCTCTGCCATTGCATTGAGTTGATTCCTGGCGACTTCGAGCTCCTGATACATCTGAGCAGCGGCTTGCTGCGGATTTCCAGGGGCTGCCATTTTCCTGAAACAGAAAATAGAAGAAACTCCAAGAAACTATTAGTAGAATGCACGTTCGTCGAGGATTTTCTCTAGATGAAGTCCCACAGATGGCGCCAAACTGTTAATGCCAAAAATCGCACCAAAGGGACAACTTAAGGTCGATGTGGACTTAAACAACTAAAGAAAGAATCTTCCGACGAGACGTGCGACGAGGATAAAAATAAAGAAACAAGGGATTTGATGACGCAGGAAAAACCTCAAACGAGGAAAAAACCTGCGGACGACAGGGGGTGTCGTCGCTGCACTATGGTCGCCAATCAGGGGCGATGTCCTTGGATACTGGTGTCGTTCGTACAACGATTACAATACAAATGAAGAAAATGCTTCGAAATGTAAAGTACAAGTGTTTGAATGTAAAAACAGGTGTTTGTCGTGAGTGAATACAAAGTGTAAACTGTTGGTCGAAGGCTGATGTCGTGCGTCAAGAGCGATAACTTGAGCTGTTCTTTGAGTGTTCTTGAGCTTGAGTGTTAGTTTCTTCGAGCTTGAAAGTGCGTAATGGATAGTTCTCTAGATGATCTCTGCCCGGTGATCGATGATCTTGAAATGATGATTCGACTCTATCTTTATAGTCTTTGGGAGCTTTGATTAGCTCATTGATTGCTTCATTAATAGCTATAATGGTCGCAACGGTCTGTAACGGCTGCCGGCGTGAACATTCATAATGGCCTTCGTCCGTTACGGCTATCCTCGGGTAACAGCTTGCGTCGGATAACGGCTTGTGTCGGATATAGCTGTTGCTTCTTTAATGGCTTTGACTCCTGCATTAAACACTTAACAAAACGTAACAGTCATGGTTAACGTTAGTTTTGGTCGAGGTCGCATGGCTTTATGCGATGGTCGTGCGGGGACGGGCGTCGCTATGGTCGAACATCATAAGGAACTCTCGACTTACCTTTCACGAGGGACGACAGTCGTTCTCTGGGTCTTGGTCGGGACCTTATCTTAATCCAAGATGTATTCATGACGTGCGTCTTACCTTTTCTGGTCGTGGTCGTACGACGTGAATTTTTTCCCAAACAATGAACATCAAGTCGCCCAGAAATTTCAAGGAAGTCCAACGACTCACGGGTCATGTGGCCGCCTTAAATCGCTTTATCTCACGATCGTCAGATAAATGTCGTCTATTCTATAACGTCTTAAGAAAAAACAAGGGCTTCGACTGGACTGACGACCACGAGTTAGCATTACAACGATTGAAAGAATATATGGCCGTTCCGCCATTACTTTCGAAACCAGGAGAACACGAGGTCCTGCAACTGTACCTCGCCGTAAGTCCTCACTCCGTAAGTGTCGTCTTAACTAGAGAGGACGACAGGCAGCAAATGTCGATTTACTACGTCAGTATATCTCTCTTGGACGCAGAAACCCGATATACGTCTATGGAGAAATTACTCTTGTCGCTAGTAACAGCTGCAAAAACGTTAAGACACTACTTTGAATCCCATCCCATTACCGTCGTAACGAGCTTTCCTCTTAAGTCAATCCTGAGAAAACCTGAGCTATCAGGACGACTAGCGAAATGGAGTATATACCTCAGTAGCTACGATATCGACTTTAAACCTCGCACAACAATAAAATCGCAGGTCTTGGCTGATTTCATCGCTGACTTCAGTCCCGAACTGGAAAAAGAAGCACATACCGAGATTTGTACTGTGGCGACTATAAGCGACACGAGTTGGATACTCCATGTCGACGGTTCCTCAAACTCTAGAGGAGCAGGCCTTGGTGTCGTCTTAGAATCCCCACAAAGGGACAAGATGGTGTACTCCATAAGATGCAGTTTCAAAGCTACTAACAATGAGGCGGAGTACGAAGCTCTAATCGTGGGCATGAAAATGGCTCACGACTTGGGGGCAGTCGGACTCCATGTCAGAAGCGATTCCCTACTGGTTGTGAACCAAATAAGCGGAGAGTTTTCAGCCAAAGATTCTAAAATGATGGCCTATCTCAAGATAGCCAAAGATAAATCCAAGATGTTTGATCCATTCTCAATCGAGCAAATCCCCAGAGATCGGAATACTCAGGCCGACACGCTAGCTAACCTTGGATCAACACTTAATAACCCGTCCTTCGACGCTATTCCTATGATACATCTAGCGACTTCGTCTATTGAAGACTCGAAAGAAATCTGTGCTCTTAGCACGGAAGACAGTTGGTCGACTGACATCAAAAATTACCTTATGCACGACCAAGTACCTGGAGATCGAATGGAAGCTCGCAAGATTCGATTCAAAGCATCGAAATATATAATCATTGGCGACAGACTCTATCGACGCTCGTCGACGGGTCTAAACCTAAGATGCATCGATAATTCCGAACAGGTACAAAATATCCTAAAGGAGATGCACGATGGCGAATGTGGCAACCACTCAGGTGGTCGTAGTCTTGCAAATTGTATCTCACGACAAGGCTATTATTGGCCGACATTAAGGCAAGACGCCACCAGGTACGTCCAAGGCTGTGACGCATGTTAGCGACATTCAGGTATGACCCACCAACCCTCTGAACCTTTACATACGTCCTTAGTTCCATGGCCTTTCATGAGGTGGGGAATGGACATCGTTGGCAAATTACCTCCTGCCCCAGCGGCTGCTTCTATCCATTTAGAAAAATAATCTGTAGGGACTAACAGAAAGACCTCCTGCCCCAGGGCAGAAGGTCTTTCTGTTAGTCCCTACAGATTATTTTTCTAAATGGATAGAAGCAGCCGCTTACTCCCAGATTCGGGACAAAGAAGTTATTTCTTTTATCCAGACTAACATCCTATGCAGGTTCAGAATCCCTTCCGAAATCGTGTGTGACAATGGGTCGCAGTTCATAAGCGATCGTACATTGCGATTTTGTGAGGACCGTAATATCAAACTTACGACCTCAACCCCACGTTATCCCCAATCTAACGGTCTTGTAGAATCAAGCAATAAAGTCATCATCATTTCAATCAAGAAAAGACTTAAGGCCGCAAAAGGGAAGTGGGTAGAAGAACTCCCATCGGTCCTATGGCCAATCGTACGACACCCCGGACATCGACAGGGTAAACACCGTTTTCATTGGTCTACGGTTGTGAAGCCGTCTTACCTATTGAAATACAGCTCCCGACATCGAGGCATACGTCCGTCGATCATAACTTGCTAGACCTAAGCTACGACCTCGACGCTATTGAAGAGTTAAGATAGTCTGCTTTAGTCAGGATGGCATCTCAACGACAAGTCGTCGAGCGACATTTCAATAAAAATGTTAAGGCAAAAATATTTCAGGAAGGTGACTACGTCTTACGACGGGTGTGCCAGAACACTAAGGAACCAAATGTAGGTAAGTTGTCCACTAAGTGGTAAGGACCTTATCGAATATCTGAGGTCGCCGGGAAGGGTGCTTACAGGCTTCGGACCCTCGACGACCAAGACATCCCACGAAGCTGGAACGCAGTACATCTAAAAAGTACTTCTTTTAAATTTTCTCGATTTACTTCGACAAACGATTACTGACTTAAGCATCGGAGGGTCGTTGGTCAAGCCAAAGACCACCCCTGAATCTTACATTGCAGGCTCGCAGGATCGCACGTAACGCTAGTCTTACGATCTATATGGTGAGAAGACAGAGTCTTTCAGACTACAAGGTCGTGATAAATATGTCATGATCGATAAAGTCATGACCCGTAACTTACGACTCGTATGACGTAAACCGAATCTTGCGATTCACTATATAGATCTTATGATCACGACAGGTTTTACAGCGAGAAGCCAATCTCTAAGACTTGCATATCACAAAAGGAATCTGATGATTCATTACACAAGTCTAATGACCATCACAGATGTTCTTTAAACTGAGTATCAGAAACAAAGTCTTATGACTGGAATTCCATACTTAGAATATTTTTTCGGCCCGGTTGCCCGACTCCTTCCAGAGTTATATGTCGTATAATTTTACCTTCGCTTTCTATACTAGCTTATTTTACTTACAACAAAGTAAAGTACACGATGATATAACGAAAGGCATGCTTGTATTAAATCCACAAATAATACAAGGAAAGGCACGACCACCAACGGTCGCCCTTAAAAGAAATACAAAATTACAAAATCTACTGAGGGCCCTGGTTGACTCCACCCTCGTCTTCCGCACCACCCGTCTTGGTCTCTGCGGAGTCAGTATCGTCGATCCTATCTTCTTGGTCGAGATCCTCCTCGGTCCCGACATGTTCCAGATAGGACGCGACCTCGGCCTTAGCGCCAGCCAAGGGATTCTTCCCCTGCAGATGACGGCGCATGATTGCCGCCCTAACCCTCAGACGAGTCAGCGCCTCAAACGAGAGGAGCTTCTCCTCCAAGGCCCCCGTCTTGGCCTCAACGACCTTGACCGACATCTTGAGCTCCCCCACCTATTTTTCGCGCACGGTGAGGGATGCTTTAGCCGTCGTCACCTCTACTTCATAAGTAGAGCCCTTTCCAACGTCTCATTGAGACGATTTTAGAGCTCCTCCTTCTCCAGCGATGACGTCTCCAGGAGACTCTTGAGATCGTCCACTTGAACGGAGAGAGCCTCCGCCTTGGCCTTAGCCGTCCGCTCATCCTCACGAACTTTACGTTCTTCCTCTTGCGCTCACTGATGTTTCTCAGCGATGCAAGGTTCGACCTTCTGGAGCTCCTCCAGTTGGCCGAAAAGGCACAACGACGCCTGAAACGCCTGCAGTCGCACGAAAATACATAAGGTAAGTATAACTTACTAAGAGAGGAAGAGACATGCGACAAAAATACTTACCAGGAATGCCATGCCTGCGACGTGAGACCCTGTCTCGTCCACGGTAGCGCCACGGTAACGATCCTTGAAAGCTGGTAGGAGAAATTTTCCCAAGTTATGGAAAATCTTCGCCCTATCCAGGACGCCGTCTGTTTGGGTAAAAAACCACACCTCACGACCGACGCTAGAAAACCCAGATAACATTTCTATAAGACCACCCTTGCACTAGGATACGGTCTTATGAGTTGCTCACGGACGTATGCTCGATCGTACGTAATTATGCTGGTCGTACGTTCCGTACGACGACGTATGAGACTTAAGACGGTCGTACGATTATATTAACCGTTAACAGTCAGACATCCGTTTCTTTTGTTCATTAATGCAGGTTTAACAACATTCATGGTGTAAACGGTCAGTAACGTTCAGCTCATCAATGACATTCAAGGCCCGACAACGGTTACGAAATGCGCCATAAAGGCACCATTAATGGCCAGCGGAAGCTATAAAAGAGCCCGTGCTGCAACCAAAAAAGGCATCTGGTTTTATCTGCTTAAACATGTTCTGAGGAATACACCAAGCTATTTCACTCTGCTCCATCTATTTTCTAAGTAACTCTTCACCAGAAATGCAGTAATTCGCAAGGCATTCGAACGAATATCGCTACAGCACCTTCGCACAACAACAGTTCAAACCGCACGACATCAGCTTATTTCGCACGATTAACACGTGACACACATCATTTACACACGACTAAGTCTATTTTTACGTTTATCTGTAATCTGTTGTACACAAAACACCTGTTACAAAAGGACTTTCGCCCCTGTTTGGCGACTATAGTGCACCGTCGACCCTTACAAGTCGACCGCGGTTTTTTCCCTCGTTTTGGGGTTTTTCGCGTCACCAAATCTCTTGTCTTGTTTACTTTTTCCTGAGATTGTGTTTCCTGGCTTTGAGATACGTTTCTTTAGTTGTTAAAGTCCACATCAACCTTAAGTTGTGCTTTTGTGCGATTTTTGGCATTAACAGTTTGGCGCCATCCGTGGGACCCCATCTAGAGAAAATCTCAAGCCAACGCATATATCGCTCTAACGATCTTGCAAAGTTTTTGTTGTTTTCAGGTAAATGGCAAATTATCAAGATCCCATGATTCAAATGCAGTCAGAATTGAATGCGGCTCGGAGTCAGATCCAAGCCCTGCATGAACAAAATCAAAAACCAGCCGCGGAGATTGCTTCTCTGAGGAATCCAGCAATGGGCAATTCCTTTGGTCCTCAGAATGAGGCAATGGGCAACTCCTTTGGACCTCAGAATGGTCCCCGACTTATGGGTGTACCTATCATCAGGCCCCAATTTCAGGTAGGTCCAAGGCCATTCGTCAACAATCCGGGTCTAGGACCATTTGCCAACAATTCAGGTCTAGGGCCGTTTGTCAACAATCCTCATCAAGGACAATATCCCCCTTAGTACTTGAGACCGCCACCTTTGCATAATGGAACCACGCCATACTTTGTCCCTCTCAACGGGGACGCCAATGGTTCTTCTTATGGAAACGGTACGACGACAGCTACGAATTCAGGCGTCAACCCTCAGGCGGGTGTAAATTCTGATCCTAATGACCCCGTCGCCCAGCGACTCAGGTTATTGGAGGATCAGAACGAAAAGATGTTGTCACTACTCTCCAAGTTGCCAGGCGCCGCCGTCCCTGTCGACGTCGAACCCCACACAGGGTTTCAAGCGTCGCCTTTCGTTGACACAATAGCAACTGTCAATGTCCCAAAGAAATATAATATTCCTGCTTTTACTCCAAAATATTCAGGAATAACCGACCCAACAGAGCATATTGCACAATACAAGCAATTGATGTGGACAGTATCAATTCCACAACAATACCAGGAGGTGTGCATGTGCAAGAGCTTCGGGGCGACTCTTACAGGTCCTGCTCTCCAGTGGTTGATCAACCTCAAGCCCAAGTCCATTAGCAACCTCGCAGAATTGGTCAACCAGTTCTCGCAACAGTTCGCCAGTAGTCGCAAGATGGAGAAGCAGACCAGCGACCTGTACTATGTCATACAAAAGTCCGGGGAATCCATCCACAGTTATTTCAATCGCTTCAACGCTGAAATGATCAGCATTCGAAACTGTGACGTCAAGACTGCCATCGAAACTTATAAGCGCGGTCTCGACGACACCACTACCGGATTGTACGTCGATCTTACGAAATATCCGCCTGAGAATTTCGAAGACGTACGAGCTACGACTCTAGCTTACATGAGAGTCGAAGATGACCTAGTCTTCTGCCACAAGCACTCCGCCGATAAGAAGGTGCTCGGGATCAAGAAACCAGATTTCAAATCCAAGCCGAGCGTCAAGTCAGAGCCGTCGTGCCAGATATCGAACGTCCGGTTCGATAAGAAGAAAAGCAATCCTATGCCTCGATTTTCCCAATATCCTAAGATTTCTTCTTATGGATTTAAGGGAACGATGAAAGAGCTGGTCGATGCTCTCAGAAACGTTCAGTCGTCTGTCCGATGGCCCAAGAAAAGCGACATAGATGATGACAAGAAGGACAAAACCAAATGGTGCGATTTCCTTAGCGACTGTTTGGGCAAAATTTCACCAGTCTCGACCACGATCAAGGTAAGGAAACACTTAATCCCTTTTCCATAACGAAGGTAAAATCATAGTACTTTAAACTCTTGATTAAAGATAAAACGAAAGTCTTTTTACCTCACTGTAACATCCTGAAAATTCCATTGTATAAAAATAACTTGGTATTATTTATTTAAAGTTTATGAAGAAAGTTAACTAGAAGGGTTAAATTGTTATTTTTGGAAGTTGAGGTATTAATTGGGAAAATGAGTTAATGACTCATCTAATTGGTGTTGAGGTGTCAAATTATGAGGATAAAAGTATTGTAAAATACTGATTGTTGTTGTTGGAGTGTTTCACAAAGAAAAAAAAAGAAGAACAGAGAGATCGAGAGAAAAAGAGAAAGGACGAAGGAAGGAAAAGAAAAAAAGAAATCAGTGGTGAAATTAGAGGTAAGAACTTGTTTTCTTAACTGATTGTGGTTAGGATGTATAGTTTTTAAAAGTCTGTTTATTTCCAGATTGTTGATAAGCTGCCATTAAGCTGTTCGTTAAGCTCTTACGTGAATCAGTGTATAAATCGACTTTTGAGGTGAGTTTAATTGATTCTTGCTTAAAACTTAACATGTAAACAATTGTGTATGTGTTTATTGAGCTTAAATATCATTTTATATGCTTAATGCTTAATCTGGTAAGAAACAACTTAATGAGAGGTAGATGATGATGAGCAGTGAACGAATCTCGCAGCCTTGGCTTGCGAGAATCAGATAAAATTCGCAACCATAGCCTGCGAATTTCTGAAACTCGCAACCATAGCCTGCGAATTTCTGAAACTCGCAACCATAGCCTGCGAATTTCTGAAACTCGCAACCATAACCTGCGAACTTTTGAAATTCGCAGCTTTGGCTTGCGAATTTCATGAAACCCGCAATCAGTAGTTGCGAACTTTGATGCTTTTTGAAATAAAAATGCATGATGATTTTATGTGATGTTTTCATGTTATTATTTATATGCTCTTGACATGATTTAATGATGAAGAATATGCATGAGATATTATCATATAAAGAGTTTATATCAGTTATTAAATATAGAGATTTATCTGATATTATTGGCACTATGGATGTAATAGAAAGAGTAATGATACATATTTATTGTGTTGCGATGGCTAGAATTTACATTTGGTCTAGTGGGCAACTTAGTACAGTTTAATGGGAACCGCATACTAGCTGGGACCTATAATGTAGTTCTAGTGGTGGAGTGAATTCTGAATCATCTGTGAGGGTTCCCGGTTGTTGTGATCATCGATGAATAAAATCCCACTGGGAACCAGTGATTCAGGATGGTGAGGTATTGAAATGTGAGAGAATTACATAGAGGTGTAATTCGCATTTCAGGCGATAGGAAGTGTGAGAGAATTACATTAAGGTGTAATTCGCATTTCCGGTGTTTATTAAATAATGAAGTGTGAGAAAATTACATCGAGTTGTAATTTGCATTTCAGGCGATAGGAAGTGTGAGAGAATTACATTAAGGTGTAATTCGCATTTCCGGTGTTTATTAAATAATGAAGTGTGAGAAAATTACATCGAGTTGTAATTTGCATTTCATGGGTTGTTGAGTTTAATTTCTTATAAATCTGGTGGGATTATAAGTAGTTGATGTTGTTATTCTATTTAATGACTAGGTGAAATAGTCATAGTGGTTGGAATTTGATTTGGTAAGATGAAAGATGCAGGTTTGAGACACCTGATGTTTTAATTGTTGAGTTTTAAATTTGAATTGATTAACCTCACTAGGCGAAAGCCTAATGTTTTAAGTTGAATTGTCTTACCAGGTTCAGGTTCGGGAAAGAAGTTTGGGGAGTGAATTTCATATCAAACTTTGAGGTGTTGAAGGATCCAGCAATTCTTTTGGAGATTTTGGGACGAAGCTTAGATAATCTAGTTAATCTATTTATGTTGTAAGAATAGATTAATAAGATTATTTAGGACAAGTTTAAATGTTGTGTATAAAATAATGCTGTAGATCCTTGTTGTTATAAAAGTTTGGTATCTTTAATGATCATAGCATTTATTTTGGGGTTTAAATTTACCCTGTTTTTAGGGTGTTTCAGTATGGTATCAGAGCTTTAGTTTAAGCGAACTAGGTATGAATTTGAGATACCTAGACTTAAGCTGAGATGAGTTAAGTTATGATCCGTGAGTTTTGGGTAGAAGTACTAAGAATGGGTAGTCTTAGAGTCGACAGAAATACGCAAAGTTAGTACTGTAACAATGGTAATGAGAATTCTCATGTATGATATGTTCGCAATTTCAATTAGCTACTGTTATTATGAATATATTATTGCACAAGCATACTTGTTTCTAATTGTTACAGTGACTGATTAGCGGTAAAGTACGTATTGTATGTTTAGTTGTATAAACCATTAACTGATGAGTATTCTTTTATGCTCCATCAGAACGATGGTGAATACACCCCCGAGGTCTCCAAATTCTTCGATGAATAGGAATTGGTTAGACGATACTGGAGAAAGACAGACTGGATTGGGCGGAGTTCCTGATACGCCAACAGATTTTCTTTCCTTGGGAGGAATGCGAAGTCGAGTACATCCAGGAGGTACTAGTAATGTTGATCAAACGTCGTCAGATTCAGGTATGGAGGGGCGAATAATGGATAATGTGACTCGGCTGATGAATGCTTCAATGGAGAGGCACGCATAGATGATGAATATTGTAATGGGGAGACAGGCAGAGATGTTTACGAAATTGATTAATGATCGAAATGTGGAGCCAAGGAGAACAGTGACCGATACTAATGTGATAAATCCGACTGTAAATCCAGGAGTGGAGACAGTTAGAAGGGTTGACAGAAACTGTTCTTACAAGACGTTCCTAAGCTGTAAACCGCCAGAATTCAAGGGAGATGATAATCCAGTGGTTTGTATGAACTGGATAAGAGAAATCGAACAGGATTTTCGTGCCTGCGAATGTACAGATGAGAGATCTAAGGTGAGATTTGGGTCGCAAATGTTACGTGGAAAAGCGTTGCAGTGGTGGAATGTGTTGTCATCAACTGTGACGGAAGCAACTTTGAATTCTGTAACTTGGAGTCAGTTTAAAGCAAAGATTTTAGAAGAATATTGTAACGAGCATGAGATGGACCGAATCGAAGAAGAGTTTCGGAATATTAAGAAGGGTAATATGTCGGTGAGAAAATATACCGAGGTCTTTATGGAGAAGCTAAATCTTGTGGGGCACGTGGCTTCAACAGAGAAAGAAAAGATTAAGTATTACTTGAAAGGTCTACCAGCAGATATGATGACAAGAGTTCGTAGTTCAAAATCTGCTACCTTGAGGGAGACGATTGTAGAAGCAAAGGTGATAGAGGAAATGTATGTAAAAGATAAGGAGGAGAAAGCGCAGGTTGGAGAAAAGAGAAAATGGGAGGGTCGTTCAGAACCTCCTCAGAAATTAAGATTATTCGGAAAGAACATTCGCAATGATTCTCGTAGAGAACCGAGTTGGTGTGCAAAGTGCAGAAGTAAACATTTTGGCCAATGTCGTGTGGTCGGAAATCAATGCTTCAAGTGTGGGAAGATGGGACATATGGCGTCAAATTGTACAGTGTCTGGGTCGGTTTGTTTTGAATGTCAGCAACCGGGTCATTTTCGAAAAGATTGTCCGAAGTTGAAAAGAGGAGAAGACCAGGGAAGAAAGCTGGATATTCCCAAACCAACCGGTCGTGCATTCCAAATGACTGCTGATGAAGCGAAGGGGTCAAAGGACGTGGTCTCGGGTACATTTCTTATAAACTCTATTCCTGCACGTGTGTTGTTTGATAGTGGCGCAAATTTCTCTTTTGTATCCAAGATGTTTCAACATAAACTAGCTATGCCTGTTACTACTCTAGGAGATGCTTTAGTAGTCGAAATAGCTAATGGAGTTCAGACTTTGGTTAAGGAGAGCCTGGCCGATTGTAAGATTATGATAGAGGGAACAAAATTTCCGATTAACTTGTTGTTAATGGAAATTGGGAGTTTTGATATTGTGGTAGGAATGGACTGGTTGAGCAACAACCAGGCAGAAATTATGTGCACAAAGAAGCTGATTCGAATTCCAATGGGCGAGAAAGATAGTGTATTCGTGTTCGGAGAAAAACAGGAGGGAGAAATTCCGTTGATTTCAGTGATGAAGGCACATAAATGTTTATCGAAAGGGTGTTGGTCTTATCTAGCCTATGTTATTGATACAAAGTTAGAAAAGAAAAATATTCAAGATATCAACGTGGTGCGTGAGTTTCCGGATGTGTTCCCGGATGACCTTCCAGGTTTACCAGTTGAAAGACAGGTGGAGTTTCGTATAGATATTATTCCTGGATCGGCACCGATTGCACGAGCACCTTATCGTTTAGCACCCGCTGAGATGCAAGAGATGATGACTCAGCTTCAGGAGTTATTGGATAAGGGTTTCGTGAGACCAAGTTCTTCACCTTGGGGAGCTCCAGTTTTATTTGTTAAGAAGAAAGATGGTACCATGAGAATGTGTATTGATTACCGAGAGTTGAATAAGGTAACTATTAAGAACAAGTATCCGCTTCCGAGGATTGATGATCTATTCGATCAACTCCAAGGTGCGGGATGCTTTTCAAAGATAGACTTAAGATCTGGATACCATCAAGTGCGAGTAAGAGATGAAGACGTTTCAAAAACAGCGTTTAGAACAAGGTATGGGCATTATGAGTTCCTTGTGATGCCATTTGGGTTGACAAATGCTCCTGCAGTATTTATGGATTTGATGAACAGAGTGTGTCGACCATTTTTAGATAAGTTTGTCATTGTGTTTATTGATGACATACTTATTTATTCAAAGACTGAGGAAGATCATGAGCAACATCTTCGTGAAGTCTTAGAAGTTTTAAGAAGAGAGAAGTTATACGCCAAGTTTTCAAAGTGTGAATTTTGGTTGAAGGAAGTGCAGTTTCTAGGTCATATAATTACTTCTGAAGGAGTTAAAGTAGATCCTTCAAAGATTGAAGCGATGACGAATTGGGAGACACCTAGAAGTGCATCTGAGATAAGAAGCTTTCTGGGATTAGCAGGTTATTATAGAAGATTCATAAAAGATTTTTCTAAGATTGCATCTGCTTTGACGTTGTTAACCAGAAAGAATGAGAAGTTTGTTTGGACGGAGAAACAGGAAACAGCTTTCAGAACTTTTCGTCAAAAACTGTGTGAAGCACCTGTACTTGCCTTGCCAGAAGGGACATAAGATTTTGTCGTGTATAGTGATGCTTCAAAGATGGGTTTAGGATGTGTGCTAATGCAAAGGGGCAAAGTGATTGCCTATGCCTCAAGACAGCTTAAAGAGCATGAAAAGAATTATCCTACCCATGATTTAGAGTTAGCAGCAGTGGTGTTCGCTTTGAAGTTGTGGCGACACTATTTGTATGGAACGAAGTGTACTCTTTATACTGATCACAAGAGTTTGCAACATGTTTTTGATCAGAAGGAGTTAAACATGAGGCAGCGAAGATGGTTAGAACTGCTTAAGGATTATGATTGTGAATTGCATTACCATCCTGGTAAAGCAAATGTCGTGGCTGATGCCTTAAGTAGAAAAGAGTATGGTGGGTGTTTGAAATCGGTAAACGCTAGAATTGATGTAACGTCAAGTTTGATGGAAAAGATCAAAGAAGCACAAGTGGTTGCCTTGCGAGAGGAAAATCTGAAAGAGGAAGTAATGGGTAAGCAACATCTTCAGTTGACCGAAGATGGTCGTGGGATTAAATTATTTCAAGGAAGAGTTTGGGTGCCTAAAATGGGAGGAAATCGAGAGTTGATTCTCGAAGACGCTCATAGATCTAAGTATTCCATTCACCCTGGGAGTACGAAGATGTATCGAGATTTGAAATTGCATTATTGGTGGCCAGCGATGAAGGTAGATGTGGCTCGAAAGGTAGAAATGTGTACAACATGTTCGTTAGTGAAAGCCGAACATCAGAAACCTTACGGAAGTTTCCAATCCTTAGAAATTCCGGAGTGGGAGTGGGAAAAGATTACCATGGACTTTGTGACGAAGTTACCAAAGACGCAAAAAGGTAACGACACAATATGGGTAATCGTGGATATATTAACTAAGAGTGCTCATTTTCTAGCAATGAAAGAGGCATCACCAATTGAGAAATTGGCAAAGTTGTATATTGATGAAGTGGTATCAAGGCATGGTATACCGGTGTCAATAGTGTCAGATCGTGATAGTCGGTTTACCTCGAGATTTTGGCGATCACTGCAAGAAGAATTGGGTACTAAAGTTAATTTGAGTACTGCTTTTCATCCACAGACCGATGGACAGAGTGAGCGAACCATTCAAACTTTGGAAGATATGCTCAGGTGTTGTGTTTTGGATTTTGGTGGTAACTGGGATACGCATCTACCGTTAGTAGAATTTGCGTATAACAATAGTTATCATTCGAGCATCGGGAGAGCACCCTTTGAAGCGTTGTATGGTCGTAAGTGTAGAACTCCGGTGTGTTGGCTAGAAGCCGGGGAGAAACAGTTTGCTGGTCCAGAGTTAGTACAGCAAACAGCGGATAAAGTAAAAGAGATTCGACAGCATATGAAAGCAGCCCAAGATAGACAGAAAAGTTATGCTGACCCGAAGCGGAGACCAAAGGAATTTCAAGTTGGGGAGCGTGTGATGCTCAAGGTATCCCCATGGAAAGGTGTGATAAGGTTTGGAAAACGTGGGAAGTTGAGTCCTCGTTTTCTAGGACCTTTCACCATTGTTGAGAGAATTGGGTTACAAGCTTACAAGTTAGATCTTCCACCCGAGTTGGAAGGAGTTCATAATACTTTTCATGTATGTTATCTTCGGAAGTGTTTGGCCGAAGAGGAAGATGTGATTCCACTCACAGATGTGAGAATATATGAAAAGAGTCGTTGTGTAGAGGAACCAGAGGCGATTTTAGAAAGATCGGTTAGAAAACTACGTAGTGGTAAAGAGGTAGCTATGTTGAAAGTACAGTGGAAACACCATAGAGGTACTAATGTAACTTTAGAGTCAGAGGAGAGTATGAGGAATAGGTATCCTCATTTGTTTACCTAGCTTTGATTTCGGGGACGAAATCATTTTCAAGTTGGGGAGTATTGTAACATCCTGAAAATTCCATTGTATAAAAATAATTTGGTATTATTTATTTAAAGTTTATGAAGAAAGTTAACTAGAAGGGTTAAATTGTTATTTTTGGAAGTTGAGGTATTAATTGGGAAAATGAGTTAATGACTCATCTAATTGGTGTTGAGGTGTCAAATTATGAGGATAAAAGTATTGTAAAATACTGATTGTTGTTGTTGGAGTGTTTCACAAAAAAAAAAGAAGAACAGAGAGATCGAGAGAAAAAGAGAAAGGACGAAGGAAGGAAAAGAAAAAAAGAAATCAGTGGTGAAATTAGAGGTACGAACTTGTTTTCTTAACTGATTGTGGTTAGGATGTATAGTTTTTAAAAGTCTGTTTATTTCCAGATTGTTGATAAGCTGCCATTAAGCTGTTCGTTAAGCTCTTACGTGAATCAGTGTATAAATCGACTTTTGAGGTGAGTTTAATTGATTCTTGCTTAAAACTTAACATGTAAACAATTGTGTATGTGTTTATTGAGCTTAAATATCATTTTATATGCTTAATGCTTAATCTGGTAAGAAACAGCTTAATGAGAGGTAGATGATGATGAGCAGTGAACGAATCTCGCAGCCTTGGCTTGCGAGAATCAGATAAAATTCGCAACCATAGCCTGCGAATTTCTGAAACTCGCAACCATAGCCTGCGAATTTCTGAAACTCGCAACCATAACCTGCGAACTTTTGAAATTCGCAGCTTTGGCTTGCGAATTTCATGAAACCCGCAATCAGTAGTTGCGAACTTTGATGCTTTTTGAAATAAAAATGCATGATGATTTTATGTGATGTTTTCATGTTATTATTTATATGCTCTTGACATGATTTAATGATGAAGAATATGCATGAGATATTATCATATAAAGAGTTTATATCAGTTATTAAATATAGAGATTTATCTGATATTATTGGCACTATGGATGTAATAGAAAGAGTAATGATACATATTTATTGTGTTGCGATGGCTAGAATTTACATTTGGTCTAGTGGGCAACTTAGTACAGTTTAATGGGAACCGCATACTAGCTGGGACCTATAATGTAGTTCTAGTGGTGGAGTGAATTCTGAATCATCTGTGAGGGTTCCTGGTTGTTGTGATCATCGATGAATAAAATCCCACTGGGAACCAGTGATTCAGGATGGTGAGGTATTGAAATGTGAGAGAATTACATAGAGGTGTAATTCGCATTTCAGGCGATAGGAAGTGTGAGAGAATTACATTAAGGTGTAATTCGCATTTCCGGTGTTTATTAAATAATGAAGTGTGAGAAAATTACATCGAGTTGTAATTTGCATTTCAGGCGATAGGAAGTGTGAGAGAATTACATTAAGGTGTAATTCGCATTTCCGGTGTTTATTAAATAATGAAGTGTGAGAAAATTACATCGAGTTGTAATTTGCATTTCATGGGTTGTTGAGTTTAATTTCTTATAAATCTGGTGGGATTATAAGTAGTTGATGTTGTTATTCTATTTAATGACTAGGTGAAATAGTCATAGTGGTTGGAATTTGATTTGGTAAGATGAAAGATGCAGGTTTGAGACACCTGATGTTTTAATTGTTGAGTTTTAAATTTGAATTGATTAACCTCACTAGGCGAAAGCCTAATGTTTTAAGTTGAATTGTCTTACCAGGTTCAGGTTCGGGAAAGAAGTTTGGGGAGTGAATTTCATATCAAACTTTGAGGTGTTGAAGGATCCAGCAATTCTTTTGGAGATTTTGGGACGAAGCTTAGATAATCTAGTTAATCTATTTATGTTGTAAGAATAGATTAATAAGATTATTTAGGACAAGTTTAAATGTTGTGTATAAAATAATGCTGTAGATCTTTGTTGTTATAAAAGTTTGGTATCTTTAATGATCATAGCATTTATTTTGGGGTTTAAATTTACCCTGTTTTTAGGGTGTTTCACTCACGACACTCGACCTCGACGTCGCCTAACCCACACGACCGTCACATAGAACCATGCGACCTCGACCAACTAACGCATGACATAAACTGTTACGTTTGTTCAGTGTTTAATGCAGGAGTCAACATCATTAATGGACAAACGGCTATAACTGATGAAGGTCATTAAACAGCATTAAAGACGACGTCCGTTACGACAGTTATCGAAGTATTTAATGAGACAATTAAAGCATCCGAAGACTATAAATATCAAGGATAATCCTCATTTCAAGAGAAGGAAAAAGAACACAGAGACACAACATCGAACAACAGAGACAAGCGCTCGAAACGAAGAAATCACTCGTAGAAGATCGCTCTCGACGCACGACATCAGCGCACGACACACAGTTTTAACACACGACGCACATTGTTTTTACATTCAAAACACTTGTTACTTTACATTTCGAAGTCTTTCTTTCATTTGTATTGTAATCTCTGTACGATCGACACAAGAAACACAAGGACATCGCCCCTGTTTGGCCACCATAGTGCAACGACGACTTCCACAGTCGTCCGCGGGTTTTTTCCTTGTTGAGGTGTTTCCCGCGTCACCAAAATCTCTGTCTCATTTACATTTCTGTCTTTGTCGCACGCTTTTGTCGAACGATTCCTTTCTTTAGTTGTTAAAGTCCACATCGACCTTAAGTTGTACTTTGGTGCGATTTTTGGCATTAACAGTTTGGCGCCATCCGTAGGACCCCATCTAGAGAAAATCTTCAACAAACGTGCGTCCTACTAACGATTTCTTGTAGTCTTCTTTATTCCCTGTTTCAGGAGAATGGCAAATAACGAAAACCCAGAACAAGCCGCTGTCCCAGAGCAGGAGGGGCTCGAAAATGCACAAGATGCTCCTGAAGCAGTCAACGATTATTGCTTGGAGGAAGTCGTCCTAGATCCAAGCAAGCCTGAGCAAAAAGTCTTTATCGGGTCATCCCTTAGTCCCTGCCTCAGGGAGAAGTTGATATCTTTTTTGCAGGAATATGCTGATTGTTTCGCCTGGTCACATGAAGTATGGTCGGCATAGATCCTGACGTCATCTCCCACAAGCTCAACGTCGACCCATCGTTCAAACCTGTCAAGCAAAAGCGAAGAAAATTTGCTCCTGAAAGGAATAAGGTGATAAATGACGAAGTCGACAACCTTCTCAAGACAGGAAAGATTCGAGAAGTAAAGTACCCCGATTGGCTTGCTAATGTCGTGGTCATGGCAAAGAAAAATGGCAAATGGAGAGTCTATATCGACTTCACAGATCTCAATAAAGCTTGTCCAAAAGATCCTTTTCCATTACCTCACATCGACACCATGGTTGACGCAACAGCAGGGCACGAACTATTGACATTCATGGATGCCTATTCCGGATACAATCAAATCCTAATGCACGTCGAGGACCAAGAAAAAACCGCATTTATGACAGACCGAGGTATTTACTGTTATAAGGTTATGCATTTTGGACTGAAAAATGCAGGGTCTACTTACCAGCGCCTAGTGAACAAGATGTTCAAAGATCGTCTTGGCGACACGATGGAGGTGTATATCGACGATATGCTGGTCAAGTCGAAGCAAGCTATCGACCACGTCAAGCATTTGAGGAAATCGTTCGACATCCTTCGGGAATACAACATGAAACTTAACCCGACGAAATGTTCCTTCGGTGTTAGCGCTGGGAAATTCCTGGGCTACATGGTCACTCGTCGAGGGATCGAGGCTAATCCAGACCAGATCAAAGCGATTATTGAAATTAAATCTCCTTGAAATTTCAAGGAGGTCCAGAAGCTCACTGGTCGAGTAGCAGCGCTAAACAGGTTCATCTCTCGATCCTCAGATAAATGCCATATGTTTTACAATGTCCTCAGGAAAAATAGAGGTTTCGACTGGACATACGACCATGAGTAGGCATTACAAAAGCTTAAAGAGTACATGACGTCGCCTCCCTTATTGTCGAAACCTCATGATCATGAGGTGCTACAACTATATTTGGCTGTTAGTCCCAACGCGGTAAGTGCCATCCTAACCCGAGAAGATGAAAAGCAGCAACTGCCAATCTACTATGTAAGTAAATCTCTTTTGGACGCAGAAACCAGGTATTCCTCTATGGAAAAATTGCTCTTGTCGCTAGTCACAACTGCTAAAAAACTGCGACACTATTTTGAGTCACATCCTATTACTGTCGTGACTAACTTTCCTCTTAAGTCTGTCTTAAGGAAACCTGAGTTGACAGGTCGCTTAGCAAAATGGAGTATATATCTCAGCACTTACGACATCGATTTCAAACCCAGAACCGCGATCAAATCGCAAGCTTTGGCAGACTTCATTGCTGATTGCAGTCCTGAACTGGAAAAAGAAGCAGGACTCGAAGTGTCATCTGTGGCGACTCACGACGACGTGCCTTGGATCTTATATGTCGATGGTTCATCCAACGTTAGAGGTTCAGGACTAGGCGTCGTCTTAAAGTCGCCACAGGGGGGCAAGATGGTATATTCGATCTGGTGCGATTTTAAAATCCCCAACAACGAAGCTGAGTATGAGGCCCTGATCATAGGAATGAATATGGACTACGACTCAGGGGCAACTGCGTTACATGTCAAAAGCGATTCTCTCCTAGTGGTAAACCAGATCAATGGAGAATTTGCGGCCAAAGATTCAAAAATGACAGCGTACTTAAAGGTAGCAAAGGAAAAATCCGAAAAATTCAAATTTTTTTCTATTGAACAGATCCCGAGGGATCAGAATACTCAGGCCGACGCCTTAGCAAATCTTGGGTCTGCTTTGGTCGAATCAATACTCGACGCCATTCCCATGATCCATCTGGCGACATCGTCCATCGAAAACATCGATGTCGCCCAGATCGAAGATGAAGAGGATGATTGGTCGTGCGACATCCGAAACTTCCTCACTCACGACCAACTCCCAGAAGACAAAATGGAGGCCCGGAAGATCAGATTCAAAGCATCTAAATATATCATGATTGGAGATAGGCTCTATCGACGATCATCAACAGGATTAAACCTAAGATGCGTCATTAGCAAAAGTCAGGCCCAGAAAATCTTTCAAGGAATGCACGATGGCGAATGTGGCAATCATTCTGGAGGTCGCAGTTTGGCTAATCGTTGTGAATGCCAAAAATCGCACCAAAGGGACAACTTAAGGTCGATGTGGACTTTAACAACTAAAGAAAGGAATCGTTCGACAAAGGGGTGCGACAAAGACAAAAATGTAAATGAGACAGAGGTTTTGATGACGCAGGAAAAACCTCAACGAGGAAAAAACCTACGGACGACAGTGGATGTCGTCGTTGCACTATGGTCGCCAATCAGGGGCGATGTCCTTGGTATTCCGGGTGTCGATCGTACAGAGATTACAATACAAATGAAGGGAAAGACTTAGAAATGTAAAGTACAAGTGTTTGAAAGGTAAAAACAGTGTGCGTCGTGTGTGAAAACAATGTGTACCTGTTGGTCGAGAGTGAAAGTCGTGCGTCGGGAGCGATTCTTCGAGGGAGAGTTCTTTGCTTGTAGTGTTCTTCTGAGCTGGGATGCTTATCTTCTATTGTTCGATGTTTGGTTCCCGGAACTGAAGTTCAACTTGATCTTTTATAACCTTCAGGTGCTTTGATTAGCTCATTGATTGCTTTGATAACAGCCATAACGGTCGCCAGTTGTAACTCTTCATAATTGCTCTTCGTCGGTTATGACCTTTGCCCATTAATGACTTTGACTCCTGTATTAATCATTGAACAAACGTAACAGTCGTATATTGAGTTAGTCAAGGTCGTACGGTCTTGTGCGACGGTCGTGCGGAACGGGCGACGTCGAGGTCGAGTGTCGTGAGGAACTCTCGACTTACCTTTTAGGAGGGACGACTGAGTTTTTTAGGTCTTTGTCGAGGCCTTATCTTAATACAAGATATAGTTCATAACATGTGTCTTACCTTTTCTGGTCGTGGTCGAGACCTGTGAAATTTTGCCCAAACAGTTTGCCTCCAAAATTTGAGGTAGGATGGCAAATTCGAATTTTAAATTTTGCTTGTCGGGTGTTCAGGGTCTTGCATTGAAAATTACCTTGGTTGTCTCGGAACCGAATCGGTTCAATTCAAACTAGAGTGGGAAATCGAAGAGAGGATAAAGTCGTGACGTCATGCCGACGCACGATGGTGCTTACCAGCTGTCTTTGACAGGTGTCGACGATCCGTGTAGTCATACGAAAAGACGGGGACGCGTGGTGATCAACAAGGGACTCGACCTGACATGATCAACTGCATAAATAAAGATTACGATGGATCTTTTCTTGTTTACGACTTCAGAGGGTTTTGAGCAAAGATTTCTTTAGGGGTTTTCTTGTCGATTTCTGTTCGATTATTTCTAAATCTGCAAGAATCTTTTACCTAATTAGGATTTTCTGAGATCATATAAGATACGACCCTCCAGTTTGCGTATGCGTCGCAAGTCTATTTCTAGAAAGCCTAGGAAAAACTGGGATATATGGGGCCTTTCAGAAGTGCAAATCAATTTAACGGGGTTAGCAATGTCGACAGAGCCTAGAAGCACCATTAAAAACGAAGAAGATCTCAACGACTTTAGAAGTCTAGCGAGGATTCCCATGGGGATCACCGTAAGCAAGGTTGGCAAGGTTCGACCGGAAATGTGCCCCGAGGGGTACGTCGTTATATACGAATACCCGTTCAAGATAGGCTTTCATTGGCCATATTCGCCTCTGGTCAAAGAGTTCATGTGTGAATTCGATCTTTCACCGGGGCAACTGATGCCCCAGTTCTAGCGAGTTATTCTGATCATCGAACGACTTACCTCCAACTGGAATCCACCGATGAATGTGAGGGACCTACTGACGGCGTATAAGGTCAAAAGTGATCGGTACCGTCGCTATAGTTTGTTTTCAAGGCACAAGGGTGATCGTACCTTGGTTTTAAATACCGCGGTCAACGACCGTGGGTGGAAGAAGAGGTGTGTATTCGTGCTGGTGTCGACTCTGGACACTGATAGTGACTGGATTAGGGAGGGTTGGAATATGACGGGTGAGCCTTTGATTGTATGTTTTTATGTTATTCTGTTGCTCGGTTGTTTTTTCGACTGATCTTCTTTTTTATGTGTAGATATTGATTTCGACAAGGTAGAGCCAGACGATGCTTCCCGGGCTAAGGTCGAGAAGTTCCTGGAGTTTAGTATTGAAGACCGGTCGTACGTCACGCGTCATTTGGTAGACGAGGATGATGACACCTTTTTCTTGAGCGACAGAGTGAGGATGGGTCGAGAGGAGAAAGAAGAAGATGAGAGAGAGGATTCTGAGGCGATCGGAGAGAGAGGAGGAAGAAGTAGAGATAACTGGTAAGTATCTCTTTGCTTCTGCTCGTCCTAATCTATCTTTGTTCTCAATCGTCTAATTCTTTCTTTTACCATACAGGAGAATCTTGGGCGAAGTTGACGCCTGCAGCCGTCGAGAAAATGGCTCAAGTCGAGCTAACTTGCAAGGCGAGTGTAGACAGGGGGAAGGATACTTCGACAGCTGGGTCGGGGGTCTTAAAGAGAAAAGAAGTCCCGATATCTGGGTCGGGTCTCCCCAAGAGGACGAGGATGTCCGTTTTGAGTGAACCATCGTCAAGGACGGGTGGTTCGTCGAAAGTCGTCCCTCCTGAGAGGGCGAAGGTATCGACCGTATCTATCGAGAGGGTTTCTGACATGAGGTCCGTTGATACGGCGCAACCGGCGACGATGTCTCCTCCTGCCGCGTCAGGCCCTTCCTCCGCCGACAAGGGCAAGGGCGCGCATACGGGCTTTGAAACGACGGTGAACTTTACGTTGTCGTCGGATTTTTTGGATGATAATGTCCTAGACGGGACGAAACTGTTCCCTCACTTGGGACAGTATCAGCTCTCTTCTTTCAGAGAGTGTTTTGACGGAGTTTCTCTTGAGGATACTGAGGCCCATGTTGCTGGACTAGCGTTCATGGTAAGTCTATCTTTCAAGACTTTTGTTTATCTGTTGTCGACGTCGTATTCTTTGCTAATATGTTTTCATATGTCTTCAGATGTTTCATTCGTCTTTGGCGTTGTACGCTAAATCGACAAACGTAGAAGGCTTAGTGGCTTCTGCCATCAAGAAAGAAGATGCGGCGTTAGAAAGGGAAAGGTCCACTTTAGAACGCGAAGAGGCGGCATCGGTGAAACTCGATGATGTCTTGAACGAGCTGGAGTCTCTTGACCACGCAAGGGATGATATGAACTCGCGTCTAAAGGAGTCCCTGTCTGTGATGCACAATCAAAGGGAGAAACTGGAGGGGATGAAGGAATCCCTGGTTATGAAGGGGAAAGAAGTTGAGGATTCTCAATCTAAAGCCGTGGATTTAGAGAATGCGTTAGAGAAGTCGAAGGATGAGAATAAGTCCATCTTCTCCTTCGCTCGACTCACTGCTCGAGCGGCTATCATGCGAAATCACTTGCTAGGCAAGAATCATGTGGCCTCAGCGTCGGACGAGTTGGCTCTGTTCTTCAAGGAGGTCGGGACCGAGAGAGATCTCGACTCGGATGATGAGAAGGAGGTCGAGGAGGAGGGTTTCCAGGGCGATGTGTTGGGAAAATATGCGACCGACGTCCCTCCCCAACCTTAGAAAGATATCTTCGTTTATTTCTGTTTCTTTGTTGCTCGATCGTTGGTGGTCGAGCTTTTTGTAAATGACAGTTTATTCGATGAATGGAACTTGGGCTTCTTTTGAACTTGCGCTTTATAAAATATCATATCGACTGTCAAATTCATAAAAATATACAAGGAATCATGCGACTTAGGCATCTATTGTAACACAATAACTGGAACGTAAGCCAATAGACTTTTAAATCGTGTATATAAATATAAGCACATGCGACTAAAGCATACATTCGGAGTATGAAATTTTTTTTAAGTCAAGAAACTTAGATCATGAGATCGCTAGACATCGCGATCGTACGACTAAGTCGTGCGATTAATTCGAATCGTGTGCCCCTGTAGAAGGATGATCAAGTCCTAGACCTGATCGTTTATGTCGTGCCACCTTGAGAAACTAGAGTCGTTTGATTATTGTCGTGTGATTCTGCGGAATAAACAATGTCAGAGGTTGGTCGTTGGCTAACCAACGACCCTCCGATGCTTAAGTCAGTAACCGTCGTTGTTAAAAAATCGTATGAAAAAAATAGAAAAGGGTTTAGAAGACGTACCTTTTCTGACGCGTCGTGCCCAACTACGTGGGACGTCTTGATTATTGCTACCATCTTGCCCACTTGTGGCGATTTTAAGATGATACACTAAATGTCGTCGTGAATCGCCACAATAGAAGGTCTATTTTCACGGCTTCAGGGTGGTTTATAGCAATCACGAGCGACTTTCGGCTCACTTTTTATCTCCTGGATCCCCCACGGCGTAGGGAACTTCAGAGTCTGATGATACGTCGAGGGAACGACCTTCATCTCATGGATCCATGGTCGGCCTAAGATGATGTTATAGGCCGACGCACAGTCGATGACGCTGAACTTGGTCTGCTTGCTGATTCCTCCGGTGTAGACTGGCAAGATGATATCTCCATAGGTGCTCGTCGCTTCTCCATTGAAACCAACCAAAGTTGTCGAACGTCGGGTGATTTCCGAATGATCGATTCCCATGGTCTTGATGGTGTCAAGGAAGATGACGTTCGCTGAACTGCCCCCCATCGATCAAGACTCGTCGGGTTAAACAATTACCAATCGTGAGTTGAATGATCAACCCGTCATGATGTTTCTGATATGAGTCGCCGAGGTCGTCTTGGTCGAATACGATCTTCATAGCTTCCAACTCCAAATCTACTTTAGGCCTTGACGAACGCAGAATAGGCCGATCGTCAGGCGCTTGACTGGCGTGACGTTTGGCCGCGGAGTACGTCAGTCCACATACGTCGGAACCACCCGTGATACAATTGACAACTTTCGCATGCTCGGGGGTTGACGATCGATGGTCGCTAGTTGGAGTAACGGCGTCATCGATGATGTCTTTTAGATTGCCCTTCGGGACGTGATACGCCAGCTCCTTTTTGAGAGCTATGCAATCATCCGTCACATGACCATGGTCGACATGAAAGTCACACCATTTAGATTTGTCTTTCTTAGCGTCGTCCTGATCGGACTTCTTTGGCCATCGAATAGTCACCTGGGCGGTTTTCAGAGCTTCGATCAAATCTTTAGTGGATCCTTTGAATCCATAAGAGGATATCTTGGGGTACTGAGAAAACTTGGTCGCAGTCTTAGCCTATGCTTTCGTCTTGAATCGGACGTTCGAGATCTGGCGCGCGGGCTCTATTTTGGAAATTGCTTTTGTCTTGAACTCGGGCTTTTTCACACCTAACGATCTTTTGTCGTCGGTATTCTTGCGATGAAAGGCAGCGTCATCCTCTACTCTCATGTACGCTAGGGTTCGAGCTCGGACGTCTTCAAAATTCTCCGAAGGATACTTGGTCAGGTCAGTGTATAAACCTGAGCTGTCGTCCAGACCACGCTTATAAGCTTCAATTGCAGTCTTGACGTCACAATTGCGAATGCTGATCATCTCTGCATTGAATCGATTGAAATAACTGCGGATAGACTCACTGGTCTTCTGCACGACGTAATACAGGTCACTGGTCTGCTTCTCCATCTTGCGACTGCTGGCGAATTGCTGGGAGAATTGGTTGACCAATTCAGCGAACGACTCGATGGACTTGGGTTTGAGATTGATCAACCATTGGAGAGCAGGACCGGTGAGAGTCGCACCGAAGCTTTTGCACATACAGACCTCCTGATACATGTGTGGGATCGAGATCGTCCACATGAGCTGCTTATACTGCACGACGTGCTCTATTGGATCGGTCACTCCCGAATACTTGGGCGTGAAGGCGGGGACGTTGTATTTCTTCGTGACCTCGATGGTCGCGATCTCATCGATAAAGGGTGACGCCTGATATCTTGATCGAGGTTCGACATCAACAGGCATGACTGCCCCAGGTAGGTTGGCGAGCAAAGATAGGACGCTCTCGTTCTGATCTTCTAGCACTTTCAATCGCTGGGCGACGGGGTAATTGGGGTCGAGATTTGCCCCTGCTTGCGGATTGATTCCTGAACTGGTGCCATTGCCATGTGACGAGCCATTGGCGTCTCCGTTGAAAGGAAAAAAATACGGCTGCGACCCATTCTGAAACGGCTGCGACCCATTCTGAAATGGCTGCAATCCATTCTGAAATGGCCGCGATCCATTCTGCATGGGTGGTGGCCTTATATGCTGAGGAGGAACCGTCCCGAACTGGGGATTTGGATTGAACGTTCCCGGCTGCTGGTTCTGCATGAACGGACCTGGATGCTGGGCTGAGCGAACGGAGCTGATCCTGGACCTGGGTGCTGATTCTGAGCGAACGGACCTGATCCTGGACCTGGATTATGCGCAAATGGTCGAGGACCATTCTGACCGAACGATCCTTGGCCTGGATTCATAACGAATGGCCTAGGACCATTCTGAGGTCCAGAGGGATTCCTTAGTCGTGCGATCTCCTCAGCTGCTCTACGGCTTTGCTCCGCCATGGCGTTGATTTGATTTCGAGCGATTTCAAGCTCCTGGTATATCTGGGCAATGACATGCTACTGATTTCCAGGGGCTGCCATTTTCCTGAAACAGAGAACAAGGAAAACTCCAAGAAACCGTTAGTAAAACGCACGTTTGTCGAAGATTTTCTCTAGATGAGGTCCCACGGATGGCGCCAAACTGTTAATGCCAAAAATCGCACCAAAGGGACAACTTAAGGTCGATGTGGACTTTAACAACTAAAGAAAGGAATCGTTCGACAAAGGCGAGCGACAAAGACAAAAATGTAAATGAGACAGAGGATTTGATGACATAGGAAAAACCTCAACGAGGAAAAAACCTGCGGACGACAGTGGATGTCGTCGCTGCACTATGGTCGCCAATCAGGGGCGATGTCCTTGGTATTCCGGGTGTCGATCGTACAGAGATTACAATACAAATGAAGGGAAAGGCTTCGAAATGTAAAGTACAAGTGTTTGAAAGGTAAAAACAGTGTGCGTCGTGTGTGAAAACAATGTGTAAACTGTTGGTCGAGAGTGAAAGTCGTGCGTCGGGAGCGATTCTTCGAGGGAGAGTTCTTTGCTTGTAGTGTTCTTCTGAGCTGGGATGCTTATCTTCTATTGTTCGATGTTCGGTTCCCGGAACTGAAGTTCAATTTGATCTTTTATAACCTTCGGGTGCTTTGATTAGCTCATTGATTGCTTTGATAACAACCATAATGGTCGCCAGTTGTAACTCTTCATAATTGCTCTTCGTCGGTTATGACCGTTGCCCATTAATGACTTTGACTCCTGTATTAATCATTGAACAAACGTAACAGTCGTATATTGAGTTAGTCAAGGTCGTACGGTCTTGTGTGACGGTCGTGCGGAACGGGCGACGTCGAGGTCGAGTGTCATGAGGAACTCTCGACTTACCTTTTAGGAGGGACGACGGAGTTTTTTTGGGTCTTTGTCGGGGCCTTATCTTAATACAAGATATAGTTCATAACATGTGTCTTACCTTTTCTGGTCGTGGTCGAGACCTGTGAAATTTTGCCCAAACAATCGTATCTATCGACAAGGGTATTTTTGGCCAACGTTGCGACAAGACGCCGTCAAATATGTCCAGAACTGTGATCCTTGTCAACGACACTCAGGTATGTCACATAAACCATCTGAACCCTTGCACTCGACACTTATCCCATGGCCCTTCATGAGGTGGGGAATGGATATTGTCGGCAAGCTACCCCCAGCTCCGGGACAAAAGGTATTCCTCCTTGTGCTCACCGATTATTTTTCCAAATGGGTTGAGGCGGCTGCTTTTTCCCAAGTTAGGGATAAAGAAGTCATCTCTTTTATCCAGACTAACATCATATGCAGATTTGGGATTCCATCCGAAATCGTCTGTGACAACGGATCCCAATTCATAAGCGACAGGACCCAACAATTCTGCGAAGACAGAAACATCAAGCTGACAACCTCGACTCCCAGATATCCCCAAGCCAACGGACTTGCCGAGTCGAGTAACAAGACCATCATCGCTTCGATCAAGAAAAGGCTAAGAGCTGCAAAGGGAAAGTGGGTCGAGGAACTTCCTTCGGTCCTGTGTGCAAATAGCATGACACCTCGCACGTCTACAGGACAAACCCCTTTTTCTCTAGTCTATGGCTGTGAAGCAGTTCTACCGGTCGAGGTCCAACTCCCAACTTCAAGGCATACTTCTGTCGATCACAACTTGGTCGATTTAGGTTACGACCTCGACCCCTTCGAAGAACTCAGAGAATCAGCCTTGATTAGGATGGCGTCACAAAGGCAAGCGGTCTAGCGACATTTCAATAAAAACGTCAAAATCAAATCTTTCAAGAAGGCGACTACGTCATCCGTCGAGTGTTCCAAAACACTCAAGAGCTCAACGCATGTAAACTTTCCATTAAATGGGAAGGTCCTTATCGTATATCTGAAGTCGTGGGTAAAGGGGCCGATCGACTCCAGACCCTCGACAACCAAGAAATCCCACGCAGCTGGAATGCAACGCATCTAAAGAGGTATTTCTTTTAAACCCTTTTTCATACGATTTTTTATTTCATCTCGACGGTAACTAACTTAAGCATCGGAGGGTCGTTGGTTATCCAACGACCAACCTCTGACAATATTTTATCGCAGGGTCGCACGACAAAAGTTTATTGTGTGGCTTTCCCAAAATTGCATAACATAAGTCTAATACACGACTCGATATGTGATTTAAAGTCATCACACGATTCGATTCCAAAATCAGCTCACAATCTAAGTGTCTCGACTTACAAAAGCCTCATGTTCTGAATGAATGCTCTAAACGCATGTATACTTGATTTTTATATGACTAATGTTATGGTTGTTATCTTTCAATAAAAAGCATTAGTCGCACGAATCTACGATTACATTCGATCTACAAGTGCGTTTATACAATTGAAATTACTTTCGACAATTGCTTGTAGTAAACAGATCTCACGAAACTTCATTTCATACTTAAACATAATTACATCAGACAACTTGATCACCAACGATCAGATATGAAAAATTCGTAAAACGGAAATTTATCCTAAGGCTAGATTGTCGGCCACGTCTTTGTCCGAAGTCTCGATCTTGACGACCCCGAAGCACATTAAGGAACTTATGCAAGGATCAAACAAGTATGAGAAAACATAATTGGGAACTGTCTCCGAATATCTAATGCCACGAACGTGAAGGTAAGTCCACAATGTCTTGAGAATGCGGCTCTTAAGATTAATGTTAAGGTTGGAGGGAGGAATATCACACTCTCAACGATCGACTTCCGGTCCAACGTCTTCTCTGTCCTCGCATACCGAACGAGGAGAGATCGAAGCATCTGTAAAAACAAAAGAAATATGTTAGCAAGCGTACGATGAAAACTGAGAAAAACATTGAAAACATGAGTTTTGAAAGAAAAACTTACAACGAACGCCTGTATGGCTATACGTAATCCCGTTTTTACAACAGGGATCCCTCGAAAACGCTCCTCGAAAGATAGGGGATGATATTTCCCCAGATGCGGAAACGACTCCATCCCGTCAAGGATATGGACAATTAAGAGGTCCAACGGCAACCTAAAGTTGACCGTCATGACTTTCTTGTCACTCTCTCCCATATTTGCACCCTTGCCATTGTCGGCCGACGAAGGGGTCGACATGGTTGCAGAGGACATCGTCGCCAGATGCGCGAATTCCACGGATATCGCGTCAACCGCGATCAATGCCTTCACCTTTTCAGGCATAGTGACTCTCGATAAGTCATCAACCTTTGAAAGCATCCCTTTCAGAGTCATCATCCCCGTCTTCAATAAAACCCCGACACAGGTACGCTCAAGTCGTGCCATTCTCCCAGTAGAGATGGTTGGCACCTTTGTCGATGATCTTTCTGAGAATCTACAAAAGAAGAACATCACACAATAAACTTAAAAGCGATGGACTCAAAGCACAAATGCCTCAGTCAAGAATGAATGGAAAGGCGAGAAACTATGCCTTATATAGGTGCTCAAAAGCTTCGAAATATTAAGCTAGTAAGAAATCCTAGCGATTTCAGTGAAGATCGGAGGAAGGGCGGTAAGGAATCAGAAAAGGAATCTCACCCTAAAACTTTCCAAAGCCATAAAAGGAAATGATACATTATAATCTCTATTTAAACGATCAATCATGTCAGGTCGAGTCCTTGGATGATCAACACGTGCCCTCGTCTTTTCGTATGACCACACAGATCTTCAACACCTGTCTAAGACAGCTGGTAAGCACGATCGTGCGTCAGTATGACGTCACGATCCCGTTTCCTTTTTGACTTCTCGTCCAGTTAAAATCGGATCGATCCAGTTCCAAGACAACCAAGGTAACTTTTGACACGTGTCATAATTCTATGCGTCCGACTGACAAAATTTAAAATTCGAATTTGCCATTCTACTTTCAAATTTTGGGGGTAAACTGTTTGGGCAAAATTTCACCAGTCTCGACCACGACCAAGGTAAGGAAGCACTTATTCCCTTTTCCATAACGAAGGTAAATTCATAGTACTTTAAACTCTTGATTAAAGATAAAATCGAAAGTCTTTTTACCTCACGACACTCGACCTCGACGTCGCCTAGCCAACACGACCGTCGCATAGAACCATGCGACCTCGACTAACTAACGCATGACATAAACTGTTACGTTTGTTCAGTGTTTAATGCAGGAGTCAACATCATTAATGGACAAACGGCTATAACTGATGAAGGTCATTAAACAGCACTAAAGACGACGTCCGTTTTGACAGTTATCGAAGTATTTAATGAGCCAATTAAAGCATCCGAAGACTATAAATATCAAGGATAATCATCATTTCAAGAGGACGAAAAAGAACACAGAGTCACAACATCGAAACGAAGAAATCACTCGTAGAAGATCGCTCTTGACGCACGACATCAGCGCACGACACACAGTTTTAACACACGATGCACATTGTTTTTACATTCAAAACACTTGTTACTGTACATTTCGAAGTCTTTCTTTCATTTGTATTGTAATCTCTGTACGATCGACACCAGAAACACAAGGACATCGCCCCTGTTTGGCGACCATAGTGCAGTGACGACTTCCACAGTCGTCCGCGGGTTTTTTCCTCGTTGAGGTTTTTCCCGCGTCACCAAAATCTCCGTCTCATTAACATTTCTGTCTTTGTCGCACGCTTTTGTCGAACGATTCCTTTCTTTAGTTGTTAAAGTCCACATCGACCTTAAGTTGTACTTTGGTGCGATTTTTGGCATTAACAGCGACCACGATCACACAACGGATAACTGCCTTGCTTTGCAGAAGGAGTTAGCCTGGATCGTCCCCAAGGGTCATCTGCAAGGCTTGATCAATAAGGAATCTACGCCAGTCGACAACATAAGACCAGCATCCCCTGTCCATGAAAAAGTCGTCAATTGTGTGACGGGTGGATCAGACGTCTGTGGTCTGACTTATTCGCCAGCCAAGTGGCAAATCAGTCAATCATCGGGAGAATATCCCATTCCCAGGTCGTCCCGACCAAAGCAAGAGCTGGAGCTGGAGGCGATGCCAATAACGTTCGATCAAGACGACCTCCAGGAGAGTTGGCAAAAACATCATGATGGCTTGATCATCCAGCTCACTATCGGCAACTGCTCGACCAAGAGAGTACTGGTCGATGGGGGCAGTTCGGCCAACATCATTTTCCAAAACACTGTCAAAGCTATGGGAATCGACAAGTCAGAGATCACCCGTCGGTCGACTACCCTGATAGGATTAAATAGCGATTCTACTACCACTCTGGAGAGATCATCCTCCCGGTATATGCTAAAGGGGTCAACAAGCAAACAAGATTTAACGTTATTGACTGTTCATCAACATACAACGTTATTCTTGGTCGACCCTGGATCCACGAGATGAAAGTGGTCACATCGACCTATCATCAGACGATCAAGTTCCCAACGCCATGGGGAGTGCAAGAGATCAAAAGCAAGCAGAACACCGCCCGTGATGCTACAAAGCAACATTGAAACCTCAAAGGTGAAACCAACATTGTGGCGACTGTACACGATCTGATCTGATCTATCCTAACGCTAGAAAAGGCAAATCCAGGGTATCGTCTTACAGTCACCACAAATGGGGCAAAACACTGTACCCCATGCGACATCCCGCCCCTAGGGCACAAATTTTTTCTTGATAGTCTTTTCAAATTATTCCTCTGATCGGGTAGAAGCAGACGCCTACTCCCAGGTTCGGGACTGAAAGGATATCTCTTCTACCCAGACTAACATTCTATGCAGATCCGGAATTCCTTTTGATATCATGCACGACAACGATCCTTTAATGGTCGTACGTCCGAAGATCGTAGTATCGAACTTACGACTGCAACCCCACGTAGCTGGATTATATTACCTTTTATTTCCTTTCTTTTTTATCGATTTACTTCGACGAACGATTATTGACTTAAGCATCGGAGGGTCGTTGGTCAAACCAACGACCACCCCTGTATTTTATATTGCAGGTTAATAGAATCGCAAAAACATCAAGTCTTACGATCCATATCATGAGAAGACAAAGTCATGACCTATAATTCATGACTCATACGATGAGATCTGGATCTTGCGATTCAGTACATGGGTCTTACAATCACAGTCACGAATACGAGGTCAATCCATAATTTGGGACGTATGTTCGGCTCAGTCGCCCGATTACTTCCAAAGCCATTCTTCAAAAACAGAGTCTACACGACTTAAAAGCATAAATCTTATGACAATCGAGACACGGGTTTTACGGTTTGATCTTATAAAAAACCAAAGTCTCCAAGACTTAAATAAAGTCTTACGATCTTTATCGTGAGAAACGAAATCCTTGAGACTTGCGGAACAGGAATCTTATGTTTCATCATACGGGTCTTACGATTACCATAGGTGTCCTTCGAACTAAGTGTTGGATACACAGATCTCATGACTTAAATACTTAGAATATTTCTTCGGCCTTATGCGCCCGACTACTTCGCAACTATAAACGTCGAAGTCTTACATTTTTTATATGAATCGTGCATTCGTTCAGTTTTGTTATCTTTCGTTTTATTTTGTTCGATTGCAACAAAGTAAAGTATACGAAAAAGCATTACAAAAGTACCACCTATATTTGTACAATCAAAATATACAAAGAAAAGGGCACGACCAACCATGGTCGCCCCAGTACAAACAAAGTCAAGGCAGAGAAGAGTCCTCAGCGACCTCCTCATCACCAGTTACGTTGACCGCTGCGTCTGTCGGTCCTTCTCTTCGAGCTTGTCCTCTTGGTCGAGTTCATCCTCGTCCCCGACTTGCTCTAAGAAGGTTTTGACCTCTTCTTCGACTTCGGCCATAGGTTTTAACCCCCGCAAATGGCGACGCATAATCGCCGCTTGAACCCTCAGACGGGTTAGAGCCTCAAACGATTGAAGACGCTCCTCTAAGGACGTGATCTTCTCCTCCTTCACCTCGACGAGCGACTTAAGGTCCTCGACCTGTTTTTCGCTCTCGACCAAAGAGCCCTTAGTCGCTCGTAACTCTGCCTCAGTCACAGCGGACTTCTCAAGGGTCTCATTCATAAGACGCTGAAGGTCTTCCTTCGCGCTCAACGACGCCGCGTAAAAGTCCTCGACTTCGACAAGTTTCTTCGAATAACGCTCGACCATTTCCCTCGCCTGCTTCTCCATATCCCTCGCCATACGGGCTTCCTCCTGTGCCGTGTGCATTTTTTCTATAGCAATAGGAGTGACCCTACAGATTTTATCCATGTGGGCATACAGGCAAAGGGAAGTTTGGAACGCCTGCAGTGCACGAAAATAAGAACGTTTGAAAAAATAAAGCGCAAAATGCTTAAGACAGACGGATCGTACGTACCTTGAAGGTCAAACCCGCGACGTGCGATCCCATGTCATCGACCGTAACGCCCTCCAACCGTTCCTTGAAGGACGGAAGGAGAAATTTCTCCAGATCGGGGAAGATCTTGTCGCTATCCATTTCCTCCCCGGCCATGAAGGTCTTCCTTCCTCCTGATTTTTCCCTTGTCGACCGACGAGGGAGAAGGGCCGACCTCTTCCTCCGGAGAACCGTCTTGGACTTCTTTACCCCCGACGACGGGGGTGGGGGAGCTTTTCGCTTCAACTCCTTGGCCTTACGAGCCAACGAGAGCTGAGCCTTCTTTTTCTACACGACAGGGGTGGGCTCGACGCCCGAACCACCTATAAAATAGCAAAGGCACGATAATCAAAACACATGACACGATTAAGAAGATCATATGACAAATTACCTGTTGTCTCTTCTTCCATCTCTTCTTCTTCTTCTTCTACAGAGATCTCTGTCCCTGTCAGCTCGATGACCTCGTCGTCCGAACCCTCATCCTTGAGACTACGCTGGACAGAGAAGGATCTGTCGTCCGGATTATACATTTGGAATTTCTCGATCTTCGCTAGCGTCTCCTTGGAAACACTAACCTCATGGAAAGCAATAGCTGAAAAAGAAAGCACCCGATTAGCTAATACGCACGATTCAAATTTTAAACAATAGCACGCGATGAATGAAAGACTTACTATTGGTGTTCCACCCGGCAGTGTCCCATGTCGTGTCCTCCTGCAGGAGCTCCAACCACTGCATCTTTCCAAAAACATACCGAGCCTTCCAGCCACGATCGTTTACTTGGGTGTTCAACACCAAGACCTGGGCTTTCTTGAATTTGGAAGATAAGCTATACCGGTGATAGCTGTCCACTTGGCTACATGGGACGCCAAGAGGTCCTCCACATGGAACGGATTCGTCCATTCGCCGGTGATCCTATCGATCACTCGGACTATTCGCCAGAACTGAGGCATCATCTAGGCGGGCGAAGGGTGATACTTTCCCAGAAACGCCCTAACTAATGGGGAAAATGGCCACTTGAAACCTGCCTTGAATGGATATTCGTACAGGACGAAGTGTCCATTCGGACAATCCGCCGGTCGGAACTGACCCGACGAATATAGGTGGACATTTTTTATGGTACTCCGGAATGTCGGATAAAGTCTTGAAGGCCTCTAAACTCTCTTGATTATCGATGGTACTCGCTGGTTCTATCGACATTTTCTTCTAAAAAACTTGAAGAACACTGAATTTCTCTGTTGAAATTTATAAGACGCTCGAAATCGCATGTAACAATGGCAAGGAAATCTCTCTGAAATCTTTCCTAAAAACACGAGTGAGCGTAAAGAGGAAATGATTCCCAGAATCGTGTTATTTATGGCAAAGATCATGTCAGGTCGACCCGTTCGATGGTCGACACCTGTCAAACGCCTTTTTCGCATGCATCATGCCGATGGGCGCCACCTGTCCTTGTTAATGCCAAAAATCGTACCAAAGGGACAACTTAAGATCGATGTGGACTTTAACAACTAAAGAAAGGAATCTATCGACAAAAGCGTGCGAAAAAGATAAAAATGTAAATGAGACAAAGGATTTGATGATGCAGGAAAAACCTCAACGAGGAAAAAACCTGCGGACGACAGTGGATGTCATCGCTGCACTATGGTCGCCAATCAGGGGCGATGTCCTTGGTGTTACTGGTGTCTATCGTACAAAGATTACAATATAAATGAAGGAAAAGACTTCGAAATGTAAAGTACAAGTGTATGGAATGTAAAACAAGTGTATGTCGTGTGTGAAAACAATGTGTAAAACTGTTGGTCGAGAGCGAAAGTCATGCGTCGAGTGCAGTTCTTCGAGTGAGAGCCTTTCGCTTGTAGTGTTCTTCTGAGCTCGGATGTTTAGCTTCTGTGTTTGAGGTTCTCTGATACTTTGGTGTTGATCAGGTGTCCTGAACTGATGATTGAGCTGGGATTTTATAGTCTTCAGATGACTTTAATTGAATCATTAAGATCTTTGATGACTGTTGTAACGGTCATCGTCTTCAATGTGGGTTTAGATGCTCATAACTGATTTCGTCGGTTATAGCCGTTGTCCATTAATAACTTTGACTCCTGCATTAAACACTTGAACAAACATAACAGTTGTTAACGCGTTAGTCGGTCGAGGTCGCATGGTTTTATGCGACGGTCGTGTGGAACGGGCGACGTCGAGGTCGATTGTCGTGAGGAACTCTCGACTTACCTTTTAGGAGGGATGGCGGAGGTTCTTTGAGTCTTCGTCGGGACCTTATCTTAATACAAGGTATAGCTCATGACATACGTCTTACCTTCTCTGGTCGCGGTCGAGACCTGTGAAATTTTGCCCAAACAGTTTGCCCCCAAAATTTGAAAGTAGGATGGCAAATTCGAATTTTAAATTTTGCTCGTCCGGTGCTTAGGGTTTTGCGTTAAAAATACCTTGGTTGTTTCGGAATTGAATTGGTTTAATTCTAACCGAACGAGAAGTCGAAGAGAAAACGAGGTCGTGACGTCATACTGACGTACGATTGTGCTTACCAGCTATCTTTGACAGGTGTCGACGATCCGTGCAGTTATTCCAAAGGTCGGGGACATGCGGTGATCATTAAAGGGCTTGACCTGATATGATCGACTGCATAAATAAAGATTACGATGGATCTTTTCTTGTTTACGATTTTAGAGGGTTTTGAGCAAAGATTTCTTTAGGGGTTTTCTTGTCGATTTTCGTTCGATTATTTCGAAACTTGCAAGAATCTTTGACCTAATTTAGGATTTTCTGAGATCATATAAGATACGACCCTCCAGTTTGCGTATGCGTCGCAAGTCTATTGCTAGAAAGCCTAGAAAAAACTGGGATATCTGGTGCCTTTCAGAAGTGCAAATCAATTTAACGGGGCTGGCAATGTCGACAGAGCCTAGAAGCACCATTAAAAGCGAAGAAGATCTCGACGACTTTAGAAGTCTGGCGAGGATTCCCATGGGGATTACCGTGAGCAAGGTTGGCAAGGTTCGACCGGAAATGTGCCCCGAGGGGTACATCGTTATATACGAATACCCGTTCAAGATAGAATTTCATTGGCCATATTCGCCTCTGGTCAAAGAGTTCATGTGCGAATTTGATCTTTCGCCGGGGCAACTGATGTCCCAGTTCTGGCGAGTTATCCTGATCATCGAACGACTTACCTCCAACTGGAATCCACCGATGAATGTGAGGGACCTACTGACGGCGTATAAGGTCAAAAGTAACCGGTACCGTCGATATAGTTTGTTTTCAAGGTACAAGGGTGATCGTACCCTGGTTTTAAATACTGCGGTCAACGATCGTGGATGGAAGAAGAGGTATGTATTCGTGCGGGTGTCGATGCTGGACATTGATAGTGACTGGATTAGGGAGGGTTGGAATATGATGGGTGAGCCTTTGATTGTACGTTTTTATGTTATTCTGTTGCTCGGTTGTTTTTTCGACTAATCTTCTTTTTTATGCGTAGATATTGATTTCGATAAGGTAGAGCTGGACGATGCTTCCCGGGCTAAGGTCGAAAAGTTCTTGGAATTTAGTACTGAAGAACGGTGATACGTCACGCGTCATTTGATAGATGAGGATGATGACACCGTTTTCTTAAGCGATAGAGTGAGGATGGGTCGAGAGGAGAAAGAAGAAGAAGAGGACTCTGAGAAGACTAAGGAGGAAGAGAAGAGTGCAAAACCAGAGGTAGAGATAACCGGTAAGTATCCTTCTGCCTTCTTTTCGCTTGACCTGGTCTTTCTCTGTTCTGAATCGTCTAGTTTCTTTCTTTTACCATACAGGAGAATCTCGGGCGCCTGTAGCCGTCGAGAAAATGACTCAAATCGAGCTAACTCGCAAGGCGATTGTAAACAGGGGAAAGGATACCTCGACAGCTGGGTCGGGGGTTTTAAAGAGAAAAGAAGTCTCGACATCTGGATCGGGTCTCCACAAGAGGATGAGAATGCCCGTTTTGAGTGAACCAACGTCAAGGACGGGTGGTTCGTCGAGAGTCGTCCCGCCTGAGAGGGCTAAGGTATCGACCATGTTTATCGAGAAGGTTTTTGACACAAGGTCCATTGATACGGCGCGACCGGCGACAATGTTTTCTCTTGCCGCGTCAGGCCCTTCTTTTGCCGACAAGGGCAAGGGCGCGAAAACGGGCTTTGAAACGACGGTGAACTTTACGTTTCCGTCAGATTTTTTGAATGATAATGTCCTAGATGGGACGAAACTGTTCCCTCATTTGGGAAAGTATCAGCTCCCTTCTTTCAGAGAGTGTTTTGACGGAGTTTCTCTCGAGGATACCGAGGCCCATGTTGCTGGATTAGCGTTCATGGTAAGTCTATCTTTCAAGACTTTTGTTTATCTGTTGTCGACGTCGTACTCTTTGCTAAAGTGTTTTCATACGTTTTCAGATGTTTCAGTCGTCTTTGGCGTTGTACGCTAAATCGACAAAGGTAGAAGGCTTAGTAGCTTCGGCCATCGAGAAAGAAGATGCGGCGTTAAAAATGGAAAAGTCTGCTTTGGAACGCGAAGAGGTGGCATCGGTAAAACTCGACGACGTCTTGAATGAGCTGGAGTCCCTTGGACACGCAAGGGACGACGCGAACTCACATTTAAAGGAGTCCCTATCTTTGATGCATGACCAAAGGGAGACGTTGGATGGGATGGGGGAATCCTTGGCCGTGAAGAAAAAGGAAGTCGAGGAATCCAAATCTAAGGAGGTAAGTTTAGAGAAGGAATTAGAGGAGTTGAGGAATGAGAATAAGTCCATCTTTTCTTTCGCTCGACTCACTGCTCGAGCGGCTATCATGTGAAATCATTTGCTAGGCAAGAATCCTGTGGCCTCAGCGTCGGACGAGTTGGATCTGTTCTTCAAGGAGGTCGGGACTGAGAGAGAGCTCGACTCGGATGATGAGAAGTAGGTCGAAGAGGAGGAGGAGGATTTCCAGGGCGACGTGTCGGGCAAAGATGCGACCGACATTCCTCCCCAACTTTAGAAAGATATCTTCGTTTATTTCTATTTCTTTGCTGATCGATCGTTGGTGGTCGAGCTTTTTGTAAATCACAGTTTTTTTTTATGAATGAAATTTGGTCTTCTTTTGAATTTGTGATTTGTATATTTGGCAAACAAACATTACATCGACTGTTAAATTCATAAAGTACAAGGAATCATGCGACTTAGGCATCTATTGTAACACAATAACTGGAACGTAAGCCATAAGACTTTTAAATCGTGTGTATAAACATAAGCACATGCGACTAAAGCATATATTCAGAGTATAAAATTTTTCTAAGTCAAGAAACTTAGATCACAAGATCGTTAAACTTTGCAATCGTATGGCTGAGTTATGCGATGAATTTGAATCGTGCGTCCCTGTAAAGGGTGATCAAGTCATAGAGTTGGTCGTTTATGTCATGCGACCTTGCGAAACTAGAGTCGTTTGATTATTGTCGTGCGATTTTGTGGAATAAACAATGTCAGGGGTTGGTCGTTGGCTGACCAACGACCCTCCGATGCTTAAGTCAGTAGTCGTTCGTGATGATAAACCGTATGAAAGAACAAAGGAGTTTAGAAAACATACATGTTTGAATTATTCTTTTCTTGGTATTTGCCCCCCGTCATTTATTATTATTTTTTCGGGAAAAAACAGATTATGAATGACGGATTGATACAGAGATCTTGGGAAGTATCATTTACGTCTGGGTCGACCGTGTTTTCGCGCGATAAGGCAAGACAGTCGTTTTATTCCTGTAGGACAGGCATAGGTTCGTGCTCAAGGATAGAAGGACAAACCTGTCGAGACCTTAATGTCGTGTCGCGTTTGCTGGATAGTTCATTTTCGCGGCATCAAGGTAGACTAACAGCATTCTCGAGCGACTTTCGGCTCGCTTCTGATTTCTTGGATTCCCCATGGCGTAGGGAATTTCAGGGTCTGATGATACGTCGAGGGGACGGCTTTCATTTCATGGATCCATGGTCGACCTAAGATGAGGTTATAGGCCGACGCACAATCGATGACGCTGAACTTGGTCTGCTTGTTGATTCCTCGGGCATAGACGGGCAAGATAATATCTCCATAGGTGCTTGTCGCTTCTCCATTGAAACCGACCAAAGTTGTCGAGCGTCGGGTGATTTCCGAACGATCGATTCCCATGGTCTTGAGGGTGTCGAGAAAGATAACGTTCGCTGAACTGCCCCCATCGATCAAGACTCATCGGGTCAGACAGTTACCAATCGTGAGTTGAATGATCAACCCATCGTGATGCTTCTGATATGAGTGGTCGGGGTCGTCTTGGTCGAATACGATCTTCATAGCTTCCAACTCTAGATCTCCTTTGGGTCTTGATGAACGCGGAATAGGTCGATCATCGAGCGCTTGACTGGCGTGACGCTTGGCTGCAGAATACGTTAGACCACATACGTCGGAGCCACCAGTGATGCAATTGACGACTTTTGCATGATCGGGGGTTGACGGTCGATGTTTGGGCAAAAATTCACGTCGTACGACAACGACCAGAGCAGGTAAATCGCACGTCATAAGTAAAATCTTGTATTAAGATAAGGTCTCGACAGGAACCCATAAAACATCCGTCATCACCCGTAAAAGGTAAGTCGTACGTTCCCCACGACGCTCGACCATAGTATCGCCCGTCATGTACGACCATCGCGTAAGATCATTGTACCTTCGACCATAATGTCGTACATCCTGCATGATCAACGCATAAGGACTTGCGACCTTAACCAGACTAACGTTCACTTAACCGTTATGTTTAAGTGTTTAATGCAGGAGTCAAAGTCATTAAAGAGCAACGGATATAACCGACGCAACCATCAACGATCGATAGCTGTAACGGACAAAGATCATCATGGATAATCACTCCGGCGACCATTTCCAGCCGTTGTAGCCATTGATTGAATCATTAATGGAGCTAATTAATGACGTGAAGACTATAAAAGACAAGCTAAAGCCTCATTTCAGGGGACATCGATTAACATCCAATACACTTCAGCGAACATCATCAAACAGTAGAGAAAATCATCCAAACTCATAACAAAGAACATTCAAACTCTGGAGATTGAGTACTGAAAGCCAGAATCCTACAGCGAACTCAAGAACACTCGAAGGAAAAGCTCAAGTATCAGTCTCGACACACGACATCAGCCTTCGACAGATAGTTCACACTTTGTATTCACACACGACAAACACTTGTCATCACATTCAAACACTTGTACTTTACATTTCGAAGTATTTCCTTCATTTGTATTGTAATCATCGTACAACTGACGCCAGTACCAAGGACGTCGCCCCTGATTGGCGACCATAGTGCAGCGACGACATCCCTTGTCGTCCGCAGGTTTTTTCCTCGATTGAGTTTTTTCCTGCGTCATCAAATCCCTTGTCTCGTTTATTTTTTCCCTCGTTGCACGTCTCGTCGAAAGATCCTTTCTTTAGTTGATTAAGTCCACATCGACCTTAAGTTGTCCCTTTGGTGCGATTTTTGGCATTAATAGTCGATGGTCGGTAGCTGAGGTCACGTCGTCGATGACATCTTTGAGATTGCCCTTCGGGACGTGATATGCTAGCTCCTTTTTGAGAGCTATACAATCGTCTATCATGTGACCATGGTCGACATGGAAGTCGCACCACTTGGATTTGTCTTTCTTGGCATCGTCTTGATCGCATTTCTTTGGCCATCGAATAGTCGCTTGGGGGGTCTTCAGAGCTTCGACCAAGTCCTTAGTGGACCCTTTGAATCCATAAGAGGATATCTTGGGGTACTGAGGAAACTTGGTCGCGGTCTTGGCCTCTGCTTTAGTCTTGAATCTGACGTTCAAAATCTGGCGCGCTGGTTCCGCTTTGGAAATCGCCTTTGTCTTGAACTCTGGCTTTCTCACACCTAGCGACCTTTTGTCGTCGGTATGCTTGCGACGAAAGGAAGCGTCGTCCTCTACCCTCATATACGCTAGGGTTCGGGCTCGGACGTCTTCGAAATTCTCTGGAGGATACTTGGTCAGGTCGGTATATAAACCTGAGATGTCATCCAGACCATGCTTGTAGGCTTCAATCGCGGTCTTGATGTCGCAGTTGCGGATACTAATCATATCTGCATTGAATCTATTGAAATAACTTCGAATAGACTCATTAGTCTTATGCACGACATAATATAGGTTGCTGGTCTGCTTCTCCATCTTGCGACTGCTGGCGAACTGCTGAGAGAACTGGTTGACCAACTCGGCAAACGACCCAATGGATTTGGGTTTGAGATTGATCAGCCATTGGACAGCAGGACCAGTGAGAGTTGCACCAAAGCTTTTGCACATGCAGACCTCCTGATACATGTGTGGGATCGAGATCGTCCACATGAGTTGCTTATACTACGCGACGTGCTCTGTCGGATCAGTCACACCTGAATACTTAGGAGTGAAAGCTGGGATGTTATATTTCTTCGGAACTTCGACAGTCGCGATCTCGTCGATGAAAGGTGACGCCTGAAAGCCTGATCGAGGCTCGACGTCGACGGGTACGGCTGCCCCAGGTAGCTTGGCGAGCAAAGATAAGACGCGCTCGTTCTGATCTTCTGACATCTTCAGCCGTTGGGCGACGGGGTCAGGAGGTACGCCCGTCTGCGGATTGACACCTGAACTGGTGCCATTGCCATGCGACGAACCATTGGTGTCCCCGTTGAGAGGGACAGAGTATGGCTGCGACCCATAATGAAACTGCTGCTATCCATTCTGAAACGGCGGTGGCCTTATGTGCTGAGGAGGAACCGTCCCGAACTGGAGATTTGGGTTGAACGGCCCCGGCTGAGGGTTCTGCATGAACGGACCTGGATGCTGATTTTGAGAGAACGGACTTGATCCTGGACTCGGATTTTGCACGAATGGCCTAGGACCATTTTGACCGAATGACCCTGGATTGGGATTCTGGACGAATGGCCTAGGACCATTCTGAGGTCCAAAAGGATTTCTCAGCCGTGCAATCTCTTCAGCTGCTCTGCGACTCTGCTCGGTCATGGCATTTATTTGATTTCGGGCGACTTCATGCTCCTGATACATCTGGGCAATAACATGCTGCTGATCTCCAGGGGCTGCCATTTTCCTGTAACAGAAAACAAGAGAAAACTCCAAGAAATTGTTAGTACCACGCATGTTTGTCGAAGATTTTCTCTAGATGGGGTCCCACGGATGGCGCCAAACTGTTAATGCCAAAAATTGCATCAAAGGGACAACTTAAGGTCGATGTGGACTTTAACAACTAAAGAAAGGAATCTCTCGACAAAAGCGTGCGACAAAGATAATAATGTAAATGATACAAATGATTTGATGACGCAGGAAAAACCTCAACGAGGAAAAAACCTGCGGACGGCAGTGGATGTTGTCGGCGCACTATGGTCGCCAATCAGGGGCGATGTCCTTGGTGTTACTGGTGTCAATCGTACAGAGATTACAATACAAATGAAGGAAAAGACTTCGAAATGTAAAGTACAAGTGTATGGAATGTAAAACAAGTGTAAGTCGTATGTGAAAACAATGTGTAAAACTGTTGGTCGAGAGCGAAAGTCGTGCGTCGAGTGCAGTTCTTCGAGTGAGAGCCTTTTGCTTGTAGTGTTCTTCTGAGCTCAGATGTTTAGCTTCTGTGTTTGAGGTTCTCTGATACTTTGGTGTTGATCAGGTGTCCTGAACTGATGATTGAGCTGGGATTTTATAGTCTTCAGATGACTTTAATTGAATCATTAAGATCTTTGATGACTGTTGTAACGGTCGTCGTCTTCAATGTGAGTTTAGATGCTCATAACTGATTTCGTCGGTTATAGCCGTTGTCCATTAATAACTTTGACTCATGCATTAAACACTTGAACAAACATAACAGTTGTTAACGCGTTAGTCGGTCGAGGTCGCATGGTTTTATGCGACGGTCGTGTGGAACGGGCGACGTCGAGGTCGATTGTCGTGAGGAACTCTCGACTTACCTTTTAGGAGGGATGGCGGAGATTCTTTGGATTTTCGTCGGGACCTTATCTTAATACAAGGTATAGCTCATGACATACGTCTTACCTTCTCTGGTCGCGGTCGAGACCTGTGAAATTTTGCCCAAACAGTCCTCTAAACGTCTTTTCACTTCTGGCACGCCTTCGTGACGTCATGACTACCTCAGTTCCTCCAATCCAGAGCGAACCAAGAAGGTTGGAATTCGACTAGACCCTCTCCCCGTGCGACACGTGTTGAAATACCTTCGTCGGATTTAAAATTCGAATTTCACGCCTAAAATTCAAATTTTAAGGGCAAACTGTTTGGGTAAAAAACCACACCTCACGACCGACGCTAGAAAACCCAGATAACATTTATATAAGACCACCCTTGCACTAGGATACGGTCTTATGAGTTGCTCTCGGACGTATGCTTGATCGTACATAATTATGCTGGTCGTACGTTCCGTACGACGACGTATGAGACTTAAGACGGTCGTACGATTATATTAACCGTTAACAATCAGACATCCGTTTCTTTTGTTCATTAATGCAGGTTTAACAACATTCATGGTGTAAACGGTCAGTAACGTTCAGCTCATCAATGGCATTCAAGGCCCGACAGCAGTTACGAAGTGCGCCATAAAGGCACCATTAATGGCCAACAGAAGCTATAAAAAAGCATGTGCTGCAACAAAAAAGGCATCTGGTTTTATCTGCTTAAACCTGTTCTGAGGAATACACCAAGCTATTTCACTCTGCTCCATCTATTTTCTAAGTAATTCTTCACCAGAAACGCAGTAATTCGCAAGGCATTCGAATGAATATCGCTACAGCACCTGCGCACGACAGCAGTTCGAACCACACGACAGCAGCTTATTTCGCACGATTAACACACGACACACGTCATCTACACACGACTAAGTCTATTTTTACGTTTATCTGTAATCTGTTGTACACAAAACACCTGTTACAAAAGGACTTTCGCCCCTGTTTGGCGACTATAGTGCACCGTCGACCCTTACAAGTCGACCGCGGTTTTTCCCTCAATCTCTTGTCTTGTTTACTTTTTCCCACGATTGGGTTGCCTGGCTTTGAGATACGTTTCTTTAGTTGTTAAAGTCCACATCAACCTTAAGTTGTGCTTTTGTGCGATTTTTGGCATTAACACCGTCCAACAAGAAGTTCGACGGTAACGGAAAGTTTACCATCGTAACTTCAGGGGACCCCTCCATCTGAGGACCCTTCCCCTTATCCTCCGCAGTGAACGACCCAGGCGGCGTCGGTGTCATCCCCGACACGTCCGCAGTAGTCTTCGTTTTCTCGGGAGTGGAGATCTTTAAGGGATCTCCACCCATCGACGACGGTTCCCTCAGGAGAACCGACTATGTCTTCTTCAAAACCTCCGACCCCGATGTTGGAGGATCCTTCCTCTTCAACTCCTTGGCCTTCTTAGCCAAGGCCAACTCGGCCTCTCTCTTCGCCTTACCCGAGGCATACTGCATATCAGAACCACCTGCGAAAAATAAAAGTGTCAGAAATCGTCGTACGACCCGAAGGAGAGCAAGACATGCACGATTAGTAAACACTTACTTGATGAAGTCTCTCGTTGACTTCTTTCTTCAGCTTCTGAGGTGCTGACGGTCGTACGACTTGGAGAGTCAAATAACTCCTCGACCCCACAAGAAAAAAGTCTCGCAACTTTTTCTTGAGAATCAACTGCGGGACCGAACCTTGCAAAATCGATATCTGAAAACAAGTGACAAAGAATTAGCAAAAGACAAAACTAAGTACTAAAAGACATACGACAAAACAAAATTTATGTACCGCTGGTGTTCCACCCAGACGCGTACCAGGAAGTATCCTTGTCTATACGACCAAGCGTCAGTACGCGACGGAGAACATATTTGGCCTTCCACCCACGATCGCGGACCAGGGTGTCAGGAACCAGCGTATGTCCTCCTCTTAGCCTAGAGGATAGGCTATAACGGCGATAGTCATCCGACTTTACGTCAAACGCCGTCAACAGATCACGCACCGTGAAAGGAACATCCCAATCAACGGTGATCCGATCGATCTTCTGAAAGATTTGCCAAAACTCGGGCAAGATCTGACCAGGAGATAAGTCAAAGATACCTAAAAACTCCCTAACTAGAGGAGTAAATGGCCACCTAAATCCTATTCTAAAAGGATACTCGTACATGACAAAAAATCCTCCTAGACACTCCGTCGGTCTCAGTTGGTCGGGAGTGTATAAACAGATTTCGACGGGGATACCTGCCGATAACCTAAAGGCTTCCACCTCCTCCTTTTCTTGGAAAGAGCTCGCCGGCTCGTTGGAGACAGAAAAGTCAGGCACAGAAATCTGCACTACGTATAGGTCCATAAGGTCCTTATACGCGGAGGCCTTCTTGGCTATCGACTTTAGTCCCATGGTGAAAAGAAAGGTAAAAGATCATACCTTATATGTCTAAAACCTCGAACGATCGAACAAACAGTAGAAATCCTCTAACTTTCTCTCTCAAAAAACTCTCTCGAAAATGTGTTGAAAGTGTAAAAAGAAAACGATTTCAGAAACACGCTATTTATGGCGAAAATCATGTCAAGACGACCCGCTAGATGGTCGACACCTGTCCAACAACTTTTCGCATGCATCGTGCCGATGGGCAACACCTGTCCTCTAAATGTCTTTTCACCTCTGACACGCCGTCATGACATCACGACCTTGTCACTTCCTCCAATCCGAATCGAACCAAGACGGTTGGAATTCGACCAGACTCTCTCCCCGCACGACACGTGTTGAAACACTTCGTCAGATTTAAAATTCGAACTTCACCCCTGAAATTCAAATTTTGGGGGCAAACTGTTTGGGTAAAAAACCACACCTCACGACCGACGTGAGAAAACTCAGATAACATTTCCATAAGACCACTCTTGTATTAAGATAAGGTCTTACAAGTTATTTACGAACGAGTACTCGGTCGTACGTTTTCATGCTGGTCGTACGTTCCGTACGACCGACGTATGAGACTTAAGATGGTCGTACGATTATACTAACCGTTAACAGTCAACACCGTTTCTTTTATTCATTAATGCAGGTCTACGAGCATTCATGGTGCAAACGGCCAGTAACGGATGAGTCATCAATTGCATTTAAAGCCCGACAGTGGTTACAAAGCAAGCCAAAAAAAAAACCATTTAATGATCGGCGAGAGTTATATAAAGGCCTGCTCCACACTCAAAAGCTATTGAATCTCATCTGGCACAACTGATACTGACTGAATCAACACCTGCTTCTTCTATTCTCTGAACTATTTCACACCAAAAACACAGCTATCTACAAGGCATTCGAGCAAATATCGCTAAGGCAACCTTCGCACGACAACAGTTCGAACCGCACGACAGCAGTTTATTTTGCACGATTAACACACGACACACGTCATTTACACACGACTAAGTCTATTCTTACATTTATTTGTAATCTGTTGTACACAAAACACTTGTTACAAAAGGACTTTCGCCCCTGTTTGGCGACTATAGTGCACCGTCGACTCTCACAAATCGACCGCGGTTTTTTCCCTCGTTTTGGGGTTTTCCGCATCACCAAATCTCTTGTCTTACTTACTTTTTCCTTGCGATTGTGTTTCTTAGTCTTGAGATACGTTTCTTTAGTTGTTAAAAGTCCACATCAACCTTAAGTTGCTCTTTTGGGCGATTTTTGGCATTAACAATGTCCCTACATATTAGACTTGCATATGACTCGTATCAGCCCACATGATTCATATCAGCCTGCATGTCGTGCCAAATTCAAGTCAAAACCATGCACAAAATTACACAAGGTCCTATTCTAGGTTATTGGTTCGATTTTCTCACCATTTTCGGCATAAAACTTGTTTTCACCCACTCTGCATGAAAACTCTACTAAAGCTGTATTACAAATTGTGGCATGGTAGAATATCAAAAAAAATCATACCAATATAACCTAATTTGAGCATAAACTCACTAATCACTTCAAAAACTGAAAATGCATCTTTTATTGATTTCATGGTTGTAAGACCTCCATTTTTTGTTCATATCGATGCCAAAATGTTGCAATAACATCATACACTATAGATCACATGAACATACAAGAGCATAACACTGAACTGTTCACCTTGGTGGTTCTTGTCTTGAGCATACTGCTGGTTTATGCCTTTGTTTTTTCCTACTTTTGTGCTCTCTTTTTTCTAACTACTCTTTGAAAGGATGGAAATCCATCTCCCATTATAACCCCCTCCCTAAAAATCCTTCCCTTTGTGTTTAGGCTTCAAACTGCAAACCCTCATATTGTATTAAGGTTATTTGGCTAATTATCAAACAAGTCCGTACCTTTTAAATTTCTAAACATGGCACATCTAGTCCCTTAACTTTAGTTTTCACAAAATGTAGGTGTCACATCACCACAACAAAATTGGATTTATAAGACACCACTAATTTTAAGCGTTCTAATAGACTGCTTTATAAGATTTAATTTATAAGACCAAAAAATAAAGCATCGCGTTGTAATAAGTTTATAAGACGGTCTTGAGCATTCTAACAATTTTTTTAGTACACTATTAATATAAAGCGCCTCATTAGCTATTTTTAATGACACTTTTGAGAAATGTTCTATAAACTCATCCTTTTATAGGACACTTGTTTTTATAAGACATTTTTTTTTCAAATTGTGTCCTATAAAATAACTATTGTAACATCCAAAACGTCCTATAAATTTATTACGCCTTTAGATATGACATTTTACTTTTTTGTCATATAAAATAAGTCTTATAAAACGGTTTACTAGGACGCTTATAAAAATTTGACGTTCTAAACTCAACTTTTATTGTAGTGCGTGTTTTCATGTTGACACTTAACTTTTATGTGTACTATATGACATTTTGTAATGCCCGCAAATTTTAGATATTTGATATATTTTTTTGAAAGGAGGCGGCACTCCTGGCAATATATAGAAAAGAAAGAAAAAATACACCTAAATGGCGAGGGACTCCCTCCCAACGAAGAACAACTCCCACCATAAAGGACAGGCCCAAAACAGGGAAGTAGACTTCACTACTAAACAGTTGCCAATGCTAAACATCACATACCAAATAACTAAAAGCCAAAAGGAGCAAAGACAAATAAGAAGGGTACAGATGCAAACAATAGATAAATATTTGATATTTATATAATTGAATTTTCTCGTAAAGCTAAATATTATCTTTATGCTACTTATCGTATCTTGGGAGATTTGCATTTCATTTGGTTATTTTTATTTTGGTGGTGGTCGATGGCAAATAGGAAGGGTATGGATGCTAACAATAGCTCGGGATACCTCCCAAGAGGCCTAAGCCACACAAAAAGTAGCATGAGCTACTGTAATATGGCACATTTGTAAGTTGGGAGGGACTCGGGCACTGTGTAGGGCGGCCTACGCCGCATGAGAGAAGTCGCTCGGATGTTGGCTAATGCGTGAGGTACGCGGGTTGGAAGACGAGGCGCACGACCACAAGTCGATGAAGTTGCACCAAAGGTGACTCGTTTCGAGAATGTGTGTAGGGTGCGAGAGATCTATGGCGCCTGGGAAGCCTCCCTGGCTACTACTTGGCCGATTTGCTTCTCAAATTTAAGTGCACTTTTGGTTAATCTCATATATAACTCATGTTCTCTTCTAAATCTGTTAGGTCTCATGTTAGTTGAATTAAAGTGTAGGGACTAGTTTTGCCATTTCTTGTAAATATCCTTTTTAGGATATAAATAGTTTGCAAAGCTTTCAGATTAGGGTTAATGACCTAATCAGTTTTTCTAATTACCTATTGTACGGCTAGTGAATTCTATAACTTTCTGTTCATCAATACAAGGTTTATGACGTTTCTACTGATTTGTGTTGATTCATTGATTTGCACTTGTTAATCTGGGATCCACAATTGGTATCAGAGCAGAAAGACAATCGATTCAAAGGTAAATTTTCTCAATTCTGGTCATTCAAACTTTGTCGACTGTTTCTTTTTCAAAAGGCTATTCTTTTGTTTTGATTCAAGTACTGTTAAAACTTGAAGTTAATGCTTGAGAAGGTCCTTTTATTGCGTTTCTAGAGTCATATCAAAGTTTCTTCGTGTTTAATCGAGTTTGAGTTAGTCAATTTTTGAGATTTCTATTTTCTAGGTTGCTACACTCCGTTTTCTTGAAAAATCTCAATTTTTTCTTAAAAGTGCTTCAATAATCAATCTGGTTAGTTGTTTGTGAGCTATTTAGTTGTTGGTAGAATTGTTTAAGTATTTGCAGAAGTTCCCCAAAGGTTTTCAGCTAAAAGGTTGCGACTTTTAGACTCCAGGTACGTATTTTTTTCTGTAAATCGTTTGAATACGGGACTTAAATTTTGAGTTCCGGTTCCTATTCTCGTACCAGATCCATACACATACTGGATCTCCATCCGGGTTCGGCTAATTCCAGATCTCTTTATACCGGATCTAAATCCAGTTCCGTATTATACCGGTTCCGGTACTTAACCCGATCCGGTCCCGATTTTGACTCCGGTATTTGTCCGATCCGGATCCCGTGTGATTCCGGTTCCGGTTTTGTTTCCCACTCCGAATCTCCCACTCCGGATCTCAGTTCTGCAACTCAAGTAAGTTTCTCTTTTCACCTGTTTGAATCTGTTCTTCTTTCATTCTGTGTTTGTTTCCTATTTATTCTTAGGATTACGTTAGTTTCTCACTTCCTTAGGATCTTGCGTTAGAGTTTACGTTAGGTTGTGCGTTAGATCACTCCGTTTACCTTTGAATCACCCTATTCGTCTTACGATCACACACAAGTGCCCAAAAATGAACACTCAAGACGCGTTAGCCATCGGATCTGAACTCAAACCTCCGATCCTATACCGAGGGGAGTACAATGTCTGGAAAGACCGCTTCATGTGTTTCATCGAGACCAAGCCTCTCTTTGAAGAGATTCTCCGATCTCTGACCCACGGACCTATTGCTCCACCTATGATGGACGTTCCAGCGCAAGAAGGCGGAGCTTCAGCTCGTCGGGTGGTCAAACTTTATGACAAGCTGTCTGTCGAAGAAAAGAGGAAAGTAGATGGAGATAAACTGGCGAAGACTTATCTTATCTACAGTCTTCCAAACAACATCTACTGTAGCATTGACAGCCACAAAGACACGGCAAAAGGAATGTGGGACCAGCTCGCAAAGATTATGCAAGGAAGTCGCGAGGGGAATCAGCTAAAGATAACCAACTGCCTTACTCGATATGAAGCGTTCAAAGCCAAATGAGGGGAATCACTAACCGAGACATACAAACGATTCTGCACGCTCATCAACGATCTTCACAAGAACAACATCTTTAAGATGAACCTCGAGTGTAACATCAAGTTTTTAAACAACCTTCAATCTGAGTGGAAGGGATTTGTCCTCCATGTTTGTCACAACCGTTCCTTAGAAAATGTTCTGCTGCACGAGCTCTACGAGATGTTGCTACAAGACGAAGATGATTTTCGTGAGCTGATGGGAGATCAGAAATCTGGAGAAAAGACAAAAGAAGACCCTCTTGCTCTCATGTCTCACAAAAAGGACAAACAAGTCCAACAAAGTTCGTATAGAGAGGAAGCACATGGTGAGTCTGAGCATGAGGATGCAGAACCGGAAAGTGATTTTGATCAAGAGCTTGACGGCATCAAGAAAGTTGTTGCCTTACTATCCCGGGAGTATGCTAGGAAGAAGTTTTTCAAGAAACCATCCAACAACAACCATCGTTACTCTATCAACACCAAGCGTCAGGATTACAGAGATAAGTATGAAGGGAAACGTAAGTCTGATGATGGAAGGAAGAAGACTGAGGAAGGAAAGAAGTCAGAAGGAAAATCAGACGAGCGAGATACTGATGAACCAGTGAAGTGTTACAATTGCAGAAAACGAGGACACTTTGCCAAAGACTGCCGTAAACCTGTGGTACGCAATGCCGAGTACTACAAGAACAAGATGTTATTGGCAAGGCAAAAAGAAGCAGGAAAAGCCTTACTGGTGGAAGATGATCACTGGCTCGTACTGACTGAAGATGAAGACGACGACGAGGAAGCTCACATGTGCTACACCGACATCAACCCGGAAGAATACAAATCTAATAATGACTCTTCCGGAAAGAACAAAGACAAAAGCGAATGCCAGGTATGTGGTTCTTCTAATGCTAACCTTATTGATCAGATGCAAGGTATGGTGCATACCTTAGATTCTTTTAAACTAAAGGTTAAAACCAAAGATGCACAAATATCTAAGCTAGAAGCAGATGCTAAAATTAAATATGACACCATAGATAAGCTAGCTATTGAAAAGGCTGAAGACAAGTGTGTGATAGATAACTATCAATCTGAATGCTCAGCCATTTCAAAAAGAGCTGAATCCCTAGAGACCCAAATATTTGAATTCACACAAAAGTTAGAAAAGTCTCAGGAGGAGTATTCTAAGAGTGTTGTTATTCAAGAGAACGTTCGAAAAGAAAATGAGTTGTTGACCACTAAGCTTAAGGATCTTGAATCCAAACTTTATAAACTTGGTCAATCGGAACAAACCATCCACTTGAATAAACCAAAGGAATTCAAGTATTACAACTCACAATGGGGACTCGGATACGATAATCCGTGTTACCTCAAGAAAATCTTATCAAAGGTTTCCACCCTTTATGAATTCAATTTCATGGGCCTAGATAAGCAATATCCTAAGTATAAGATCAAGTGGACTAAGTCGTCCCAAAAGGATGAGGAAAAAGAAGATCTTAAACGAAAACAAGTATTCCTCTACCAAAAGTAGAGGCAAAGCCTAAAACTGGTAACTCTAAGTATGAAGTTAACACTAAATCGGAAGATGAGCCACCTAGGAAGAATATAAATGTACAAGTTCCTTTCGTGTACGAAACGCTAAATGCATCTTATTTAAAAAGCAAAACCCCTTACCTATCAAATGATTACTTCGACATCTGCTCTCTTGCTAAAACTGTGGAAACTCCGGTTCCCGTTACGGCAACACCAGATGTAGAATCTAACGATAAATCAGAGTTCAAACATTATGTTCCACCTCTGATTTTGGAAAACATCATTTTTAAACTCGAAGAATCAATTGTGAGGGATAAGTTTATTTTTGAAACCGAAAGAACTGTACTTTTATCCACGATAAACAAGCTCAAACAAAACAAAACCGAGTCATTATTCGAATCAGAAAGAGTGAGTCCTACAACGATGTAGTGTTGGGGGTTGGTGAAGGACCGGAGATGTGTGACGACACCACTACAACTCCATCTACAGACATAGAAACATTAGTAGATACAGGGGAAATATTGAAATCATTGTAGAAATGTTCGAATAGTAGATCTAACTCAGAATGATGTGACTTCGACGTATTGGACGACGAAGGATCTACTATAGTGTGCTTGAGTTCCGATCTAGAGTGATCGAAAGCCAGCACTCTAGTAAGCACGGGTTTTGAACTGGCTTGTTCAGAAGCCAAATCGACTAATTCGTCGAAGGTCACATTGATGCTTTCAATAACACTCTTTGTCCTCTTATTGTAGACTCGGTATGCTTTCAAAGAGGTAGAATAGCCGATGAAGATTCTTTCGTCTGCCTTTGGTTTAAGCTTGCCGAGATCATCTTTATCGTTCAGCACGAAACACTTGTACCCGAACTCATGAAAGTAGCTGATGTTGGGGGTGCGTTTGTTGATGATCTCATATGGTGTCTTCTCAAAATGTTTGTTGACGATGGATCTGTTCTGAGTGTAGCACGCCGTTGCGATGGCTTCGGCCAATACAAACATGGGAAGATTGTACTGAGTCATCATGGAATGGGCCGCTTCCACCAAGGTGCGGTTACGACGTTCTACCACGCCGTTCTGTTGAGGAGTCCTTGCAGCAGAGAAATTGTGGGAAATCCCAGCCGATGTGAGAAATTCACCCAGGACGTGGTTCTTGAACTTAGTGTCGTTGTCCGTTCGAATCGATATTACGGTTAGCTGCAGTTTGTTCTAGACACCCTTCAGATGGTTGACTATTACCCCAGGAGTCTCGTCCTTTGAACGGAGGAATTTGACCCAGGTGTATCGCGAGAAGTCATCCACAATCACCAGTACATACTTCTTGTGGCTTATGCTTTGGACGCGCATAGGGCCGCAGAGATCCATATGAATCAGCTCTAAAGGTCTGGATGTGCTAGGAACTGCCTTCGGTTTGTGAGACACCTTCTTCATTTTACTCATCTCGTATGCGGAGTAGAGATGTTCTTTCGCGAATCGTAGTTCGGGCATACCTTTGACGAGTCCACCGAGCACCAGCTTCTTGATATGCTTGAAGTTCAGATGAGAAAGTCGTCGATGCCACACCCAGTTCTGTTGAGTAGTAGCTTTGGAAAGGAGGCAAACAACTTTGTCGGTCTTCACGGAGGCAAGGTTGATGGTGTATATATTCGTCCTTCAAGTTCCAGCAAGGATCTCCGTTCCGTCGCCTTTTCGTATGACCACACAGATCGTCAACACCTGTCTAAGACAGCTGGTAAGCACGATCGTGCGTCAGTATGACATCACGATCCCGTTTCCTTTTCGACTTCTCGTCCAGTTAAAATCGGATCGATCCAGTTCCAAGACAACCAAGGTAACTTTCGACACGTGTCATAATTCTATGCGTCCGACTGACAAAATTTAAAATTCGAATTTGCCATTCTACTTTCAAATTTTGGGGGCAAACTGTTTGGGCAAAATTTCACCAGTCTCGACCACGACCAAGGTAAGTAAGCACTTATTCCCTTTTCCATAACGAAGGTAAATTCATAGTACTTTAAAATATTGATTAAAGATAAAATCGAAAGTCTTTTTACCTCACGACACTCGACCTCGACGTCGCCTAGCCAACACGACCGTCGCATAGAACCATGCGACCTCGACTAACTAATGCATGACATAAACTGTTACGTTTGTTCAGTGTATAATGCAGGAGTCAACATCATTAATGGACAAACGGCTATAACTGATGAAGGTCATTAAACAGCACTAAAGACGACGTCCGTTACGACAGTTATCGAAGTATTTAATGAGCCAATTAAAGCATCCGAAGACTATAAATATCAAGGATAATCATCATTTCAATAGGACGAAAAAGAACACAGAGACACAACATCGAAACGAAGAAATCACTCGTAGAAGATCGCTCTTGACGCACGACATCAGCGCACGACACACAGTTTTAACACACGATGCACATTGTTTTTACATTCAAAACACTTGTTACTTTACATTTTGAAGTCTTTCTTTCATTTGTATTGTAATCTCTGTACGATCGACACAAGAAATACAAGGACATCGCCCCTGTTTGGAGACCATAGTGCAGTGACGACTTCCACAGTCGTCCGCGGGTTTTTTCCTCGTTGAGGTTTTTCCCGCGTCACCAAAACTCTGTCTCATTAACATTTCTGTCTTTGTCGCACGCTTTTGTCGAACGATTCCTTTCTTTAGTTGTTAAAGTCCACATCGACCTTAAGTTGTACTTTGGTGCAATTTTTGGCATTAACAGTGACCACGATCACACAACGGATAACTGCCTTGCTTTGCAGAAGGAGTTAGCCTGGATCGTCCCCAAGGGTCATCTGCAAGGCTTGATCAATAAGGAATCTACGCCAGTCGACAACATAAGACCAGCATCCCCTGTCCATGAAAAAGTCGTCAATTGTGTGACGGGTGGATCAGACGTCTTTGGTCTGGCTTATTCGCCAGCCAAGTGGCACATCAGTCAATCGTCGGGAGAATATCCCATTCCCAGGTCGTCCCGACCAAAGCAAGAGCTGGAGCTGGAGGCGATGCCAATAACGTTCGATCAAGACGACCTCCAGAAGAATTGGCAAAAACATCATGATGGCTTGATCATCCAGCTCACTATCGGCAACTGCTCGACCAAGAGAGTACTGGTCGATGGGGGCAGTTCGGCCAACATCATTTTCCTAAACACTGTCAAAGCTATGGGAATCGACAAGTCAGAGATCACCCGTCGGTCGACGACCCTGAAAGGATTCAATAGCGATTCTACTACCACTCTGGGAGAGATCATCCTCCCGGTATATGCTAAAGGGGTCAACAAGCAAACAAGATTTAACGTTATTGACTGTTCATCAACATACAACGTTATTCTTGGTCGACCCTGGATCCACGAGATGAAAGCGGTCCCATCGACCTATCATCAGACGATCAAGTTCCCAACGCCATGGGGAGTGCAAGAGATCAAAAGCAAGCAGAACACCGCCCGTGATGCTACAAAGCAACATTGAAACCTCAAAGGTGAAACCAACATTGTGGCGACTGTACACGATCTGATCTGATCTATCTTAATGCTAGAAAAGGCAAATCCAGGGTATCGTCTTACAGTCACCACAAAGGGGGCAAAACACTGTACCCCATGTGAATTTACAGTTTCTCAGCGACAAATCGTGGGCATAGATATAGCTCACGACTCGGGGGCAATCAGCCCCCACGACGTAACGATAACGTCACCAGGTACGTAATGCCCGTCAAAGGCACTCAGGTACGATATATTCTGAAGTTTTATTTACGTTCTTAAACTCCACGACTCTTCATAAGGTTAGGGATGGACATCCCGCCCCTAGGGCACAAATTTTTTCCTGATAGTCTTTTCAAGTTATTCCTCTGATCGGGTAGAAGCAGACGCCTACTCCCAGGTTCGGGACTGAAAGGATATCTCTTCTACCCAGACTAACATTCTATGCAGATCCGGAATTCCTTTTGATATCATGCACGACAACGATCCTTTAATGGTCGTACGTCCGAAGATCGTAGTATCGAACTTACGACTGCAACCCCACGTAGCTGGATTATATTACCTTTTATTTCCTTTCTTTTTTATCGATTTACTTCGACGAACGATTATTGACTTAAGCATCGGAGGGTCGTTGGTCAAACCAACGACCACCCCTGTATTTTATATTGCAGGTTAATAGAATCGCAAAAACATCAAGTCTTACGATCCATATCATGAGAAGACAAAGTCATGACCTATAATTCATGACTCATACGATGAGATCTGGATCTTACGATTCAGTACATGGATCTTACAATCACAGTCACGAATACGAGGTCAATCCGTAATTTGGGACGTATGTTCGGCTCAGTCGCCCGATTACTTCCAAAGCCATTCTTCAAAAATAGAGTCTACACGACTTAAAAGCATAAATCTTATGACAATCGAGACACGGGTTTTACGGTTTGATCTTATAAAAAACCAAAGTCTCCAAGACTTAAATAAAGTCTTACGATCTTCATCGTGAGGAACGAAATCCTTGAGACTTGCGGAACAGGAATCTTATGTTTCATCATACGGGTCTTACGATTACCATAGGTGTCCTTCGAACTAAGTGTTGGATACACAGATCTCATGACTTAAATACTTAGAATATTTCTTCGGCCTTATGCGCCCGACTACTTCGTAACTATAAACGTCGAAGTCTTACATTTTTTATACGAATCGTGCATTCGTTCAGTTTTGTTATCTTTCGTGTTATTTTGTTCGATTGCAACAAAGTAAAGTATACGAAAAAGCATTACAAAAGTACCACTTATATTTGTACAATCAAAATATACAAAGAAAAGGGCACGACCAACCATGGTCGCCCCAGTACAAACAAAGTCAAGGCAGAGAAGAGTCCTCAGCGACCTCCTCATCGCCAGTTACGTTGACCGCTGCGTCTGTCGGTCCTTCTCTTCGAGCTTGTCCTCTTGGACGAGTTCATCCTCGTCCCCGACTTGCTCTAAGAAGGTTTTGACCTCTTCTTCGGCTTCGGCCATAGGGTTTAACCCCCGTAAATGGCGACGCATAATCGCCGCTTGAACCCTCAGACGGGTTAGAGCCTCAAACGATTGAAGACGTTCCTCTAAGGACGTGATCTTCTCCTCCTTCACCTCGACGAGCGACTTAAGGTCCTCGACCTGTTTTTCGCTCTCGACCAAAGAGCCCTTAGTCGCTCGTAACTCTGCCTCAGTCACAGCGGACTTCTCAAGGGTCTCCTTCATAAGACGCTGAAGGTCTTCCTTCGCGCTCAACGACGCCGCGTAAAAGTCCTCGACTTCGACAAGTTTCTTCGAATAACGCTCGACCATTTCCCTCGCCTGCTTCTCTATATCCCTCGCCATACGGGCTTCCTCTTGTGCCGTGTGCATTTTTTCTATAGCAATAGGAGTGACCCTACAGATTTTATCCATGTGGGCATACAGGCAAAGGGAAGTTTGGAACGCCTGCAGTGCACGAAAATAAGAACGTTTGAAAAAATAAAGCGCAAAATGCTTAAGACAGACGGATCGTACGTACCTTGAAGGTCAAACCCGCGACGTGCGATCCCATGTCATCGACCGTAACGCCCTCCAACCGTTCCTTGAAGGACGGAAGGAGAAATTTCTCCAGATCGGGGAAGATCTTGTTGCTATCCATTTCCTCCCCGGCCATGAAGGTCTTCCTTCCTCCTGCTTTTTCCCTTGTCGACCGACGAGGGAGAAGGGCGGCCTCTTCAAGCAAAGGAGGGGCCACACTCACCAGAGTCGCATCGATGACTCGTGGTGGTGTATTCGTCTTCTCAGCGGTGCTGGCCCCAGATGAGGCACCACTCTTCGACGACGGTTCCCTCCGGAGAACCGTCTTGGACTTCTTTACCCCCGACGACGGGGGTGGGGGAGCTTTTCGCTTCAACTCCTTGGCCTTACGAGCCAACGAGAGCTGAGCTTTCCTTTTCTACACGACAGGGGTGGGCTCGACGCCCGAACCACCTATAAAATAGCAAAGGCACGATAATCAAAACACATGACACGATTAAGAAGATCATACGACAAATTACCTGTTGTGTCTTCTTCCATCTCTTCTTCTTCTTCTTCTACAGAGATCTCTGTCCCTGTCAGCTCGACGACCTCGTCGTCCGAACCCTCATCCTTGAGACTACGCTGGACAGAGAAGGATCTGTCGTCCGGATTATACATTTGGAATTTCTCGATCTTCGCCAGCGTCTCCTTGGAAACACTAACCTCAGGGAAAGCAATAGCTGAAAAAGAAAGCACCCGATTAGCTAATACGCACGATTCAAATTTTAAACAACAGCACGCGATGAATGAAAGACTTACTATTGGTGTTCCACCCGGCAGTGACCCATGTCGTGTCCTCCTGCAAGAGCTCCAACCACTGCATCTTTCCAAAAACATACAGAGCCTTCCAGCCACGATCGTTTACTTGGGTGTTCAACACCAAGACCTAGGCTTTCTTGAATTTGGAAGATAAGCTATACCGGTGATAGCTGTCCACTTGGCTACATGGGACGCCAAGAGGTCCTCCACATGGAACGGATTCGTCCATTCGCCGGTGATCCTATCGATCACTTGGACTATTCGCCAGAACTGAGGCATCATCTAGGCGGGCGAAAGGTGATACTTTCCCAGAAACTCCCTAACTAATGGGGAAAATGGCCACTTGAAACCTGCCTTGAATAGATATTCGTACAGGACGAAGTGTCCATTCGGACAATCCGCCGGTCGGAACTGACCCGACGAATATAGGTGGACATTTTTGATGGTACTCCGGAATGTCGAATAAAGTCCTGAAGGCCTCTAAACTCTCTTGATTATCGATGGTACTCGCTGGTTCTATCGACATTTTCTTCTAAAAAACTTGAAGAACACTGAATTTCTCTGTTGAAATTTATAAGACGCTCGAAATTGCACGTAACAATGGCAAGGAAATCTCTCTGAAATCTTTCCTAAAAACACGAGTGAGCGTAAAGAGGAAATGATTCCCAGAATCGTGTTATTTATGGCAAAGATCATGTCAGGTCGACCCGTTCGATGGTCGACACTTGTCAAACGCCTTTTTCGCATGCATCATGCCGATGGGCGCCACCTGTCCTTGTTAATGCCAAAAATCGTACCAAAGGGACAACTTAAGATCGATGTGGACTTTAACAACTAAAGAAAGGAATCTATCGACAAAAGCGTGCGAAAAAGATAAAAATGTAAATAAGACAAAGGATTTGATGATGCAGGAAAAACCTCAACGAGGAAAAAACCTGCGGACGACAGTGGATGTCATCGCTGCACTATGGTCGCCAATCAGGGGCGATGTCCTTGGTGTTACTGGTGTCTATCGTACAAAGATTACAATATAAATGAAGGAAAAGACTTCGAAATGTAACGTACAAGTGTATGGAATGTAAAACAAGTGAATGTCGTGTGTGAAAACAATGTGTAAAACTGTTGGTCGAGAGCGAAAGTCATGCGTCGAGTGCAGTTCTTCGAGTGAGAGCCTTTCGCTTGTAGTGTTCTTCTGAGCTCGGATGTTTAGCTTATGTGTTTGAGGTTCTCTGATACTTTGGTGTTGATCAGGTGTCCTGAACTAATGATTGAGCTGGGATTTTATAGTCTTCAGATGACTTTAATTGAATCATTAAGATCTTTGATGACTGTTGTAACGGTCGTCGTCTTCAATGTGGGTTTAGATGCTCATAACTGATTTCGTCGGTTATAGCCATTGTCCATTAATAACTTTGACTCATGCATTAAACACTTGAACAAACATAACAGTTGTTAACGCGTTAGTCGGTCGAGGTCGCATGGTTTTATGCGACGGTCGTGTGGAACGTGCGACGTCGAGGTCGATTGTCGTGAGGAACTCTCGACTTACCTTTTAGGAGGGATGGCGGAGGTTCTTTGGGTCTTCGTCGGGACCTTATCTTAATACAAGGTATAGCTCATGACATACGTCTTACCTTCTCTGGTCGCGGTCGAGACCTGTGAAATTTTGCCCAAACAGTTTGCCCCCAAAATTTGAAAGTAGGATGGCAAATTCGAATTTTAAATTTTTCTCGTCGGGTGCTTAGGGTTTTGCGTTAAAAATACCTTGGTTGTTTCGGAATTGAATTGGTTTAATTCTAACCGAACGAGAAGTCGAAGAGAAAACGAGGTCGTGACGTCATACTGACGTACGATTGTGCTTACCAGCTGTCTTTGACAGGTGTCGACGATCCGTGCAGTTATTCCAAAGGTCGGGGACATGCGGTGATCATCAAAGGGCTTGACCTGATATGATCGACTGCATAAATAAAGATTACGATGGATCTTTTCTTGTTTACGATTTTAGAGGGTTTTGAGCAAAGATTTCTTTAAGGGTTTTCTTGTCGATTTGCGTTCGATTATTTCAAAACTTGCAAGAATCTTTGACCTAATTTAGGATTTTCTGAGATCATATAAGATACGACCCTCCAGTTTGCGTATGCGTCGCAAGTCTATTGCTGGAAAGCCTAGAAAAAACTGGGATATCTGGTGCCTTTCAGAAGTGCAAATCAATTTAACGGGGCTGGCAATGTCGACAGAGCCTAGAAGCACCATTAAAAGCGAAGAAGATCTCGACGACTTTAGAAGTCTGGCGAGGATTCCCATGGGGATTACCGTGAGCAAGGTTGGCAAGGTTCGACCGGAAATGTGCCCCGAGGGGTACGTCGTTATATACGAATACCCGTTCAAGATAGACTTTCATTGGCCATATTCGCCTCTAGTCAAAGAGTTCATGTGCGAATTTGATCTTTCGCCGGGGCAACTGATGTCCCAGTTCTGGCGAGTTATCCTGATCATCGAACGACTTACCTCCAACTGGAATCCACCGATGAATGTGAGGGACCTACTGACGGCGTATAAGGTCAAAAGTAACCGGTACCGTCGATATAGTTTGTTTTCAAGGTACAAGGGTGATCGTACCCTGGTTTTAAATACTGCGGTCAACGATCGTGGATGGAAGAAGAGGTATGTATTCGTGCGGGTGTCGATGCTGGACACTAATAGTGACTGGATTAGGGAGGGTTGGAATATGATGGGTGAGCCTTTGATTGTACGTTTTTATGTTATTCTGTTGCTCGGTTGTTTTTTCGACTAATCTTCTTTTTTATGTGTAGATATTGATTTCGATAAGGTAGAGCCGGACGATGCTTCCCGAGCTAAGGTCGAAAAGTTCTTGGAATTTAGTACTGAAGAACGGTCATACGTCACGCGTCATTTGATAGATGAGGATGATGACACCGTTTTCTTAAGCGACAGAGTGAGGATGGGTCGAGAGGAGAAAGAAGAAGAAGAGGACTCTGAGAAGACTGAGGAGGAAGAGAAGAGTGCAGAACCAGAGGTAGAGATAACCGGTAAGTATCCTTCTGCCTTCTTTTCGCTTGACCTGGTCTTTCTCTGTTCTAAATCGTCTAGTTTCTTTCTTTTACCATACAGGAGAATCTCGGGCGCCTGTAGCCGTCGAGAAAATGACTCAAATCGAGCTAACTCGCAAGGCGAGTGTAAACAGGGGAAAGGATACCTCGACAGCTGGGTCGGGTGTTTTAAAGAGAAAAGAAGTCCCGACATCTGGATCGGGTCTCCACAAGAGGATGAGAATGCCCGTTTTGAGTGAACCAACGTCAAGGACGGGTGGTTCGTCGAGAGTCGTCCCGCCTGAGAGGGCTAAGGTATCGACCGTGTTTATCGAGAAGGTTTTTGACACAAGGTCCGTTGATACGGCGCGACCGGCGACAATGTTTTCTCTTGCCGCGTCAGGCCCTTCTTTTGCCGACAAGGGCAAGGGCGCGAAAACGGGCTATGAAACGACGGTGAACTTTACGTTTCCGTCGGATTTTTTGAATGATAATGTCCTAGACGGGACGAAACTGTTCCCTCATTTGGGAAAGTATCAGCTCCCTTCTTTCAGAGAGTGTTTTGACAGAGTTTCTCTCGAGGATACCGAGGCCCATGTTGCTGGATTAGCGTTCATGGTAAGTCTATCTTTCAAGACTTTTGTTTATCTGTTGTCGACGCCGTACTCTTTGCTAAAGTGTTTTCATACGTTTTCAGATGTTTCAGTCGTCTTTGACGTTGTACGCTAAATCGACAAAGGTAGAAGGCTTAGTAGCTTCGGCCATCGAGAAAGAAGATGCGGCGTTAAAAATGGAAAAGTCTGCTTTGGAACGCGAAGAGGCGGCATCGGTAAAACTCGACGACGTCTTGAATGAGCTGGAGTCCCTTGGACACGCAAGGGACGACGCGAACTCACATTTAAAGGAGTCCCTATCTTTGATGCATGACCAAAGGGAGACGTTGGATGGGATGGGGGAATCCTTGGCCGTGAAGAAAAAGGAAGTCGAGGAATCCAAATCTAAGGAGGTAAGTTTAGAGAAGGAATTAGAGGAGTTGAGGAATGAGAATAAGTCCATCTTTTCTTTCGCTCGACTCACTGCTCGAGCGGCTATCATGTGAAATCATTTGCTAGGCAAGAATCCTGTGGCCTCAGCGTCGGACGAGTTGGATCTGTTCTTCAAGGAGGTCGGGACTGAGAGAGAGATCGACTCGGATGATGAGAAGTAGGTCGAAGAGGAGGAGGAGGATTTCCAGGGCGACGTGTCGGGCAAAGATGCGACCGACGTTCCTCCCCAACTTTAGAAAGATATCTTCGTTTATTTCTGTTTCTTTGCTGATCGATAGTTGGTGGTCGAGCTTTTTGTAAATCACAGTTTTTTTTTGATGAATGAAATTTGGTCTTCTTTTGAATTTGTGATTTGTATATTTGGCAAACAAACATTACATCGACTGTTAAATTCATAAAGTACAAGGAATCATGCGACTTAGGCATCTATTGTAACACAATAACTGGAACATAAGCCATAAGACTTTTAAATCGTGTGTATAAACATAAGCACATGCGACTAAAGCATATATTCAGAGTATAAAATTTTTCTAAGTCAAGAAACTTAGATCACAAGATCGTTAAACTTTGCAATCGTATGGCTGAGTTATGCGATGAATTTGAATCGTGCGTCCCTGTAAAGGGTGATCAAGTCATAGAGTTGGTCGTTTATGTCGTGCGACCTTGCGAAACTAGAGTCGTTTGATTATTGTCGTGCGATTCTGTGGAATAAACAATGTCAGGGGTTGGTCGTTGGCTGACCAACGACCCTCCGATGCTTAAGTCAGTAGTCGTTCGTGATGATAAACCGTATGAAAGAACAAAGGAGTTTAGAAAACATACATGTTTGAATTCTTCTTTTCTTGGTATTTGCCCCCCGTCATTTATTATTATTTTTTCAAGAAAAAACAGATTATGAATGACGGATTGATACAGAGATCTTGGGAAGTATCATTTACGTCTGGGTCGACCGTGTTTTCGCGCGATAAGGCAAGACGGTCATTTTATTCCTGTAGGACAGGCATAGGTTCGTGCTCAAGGATAGAAGGACAAACCTGTCGAGACCTTAATGTCGTGTCGCGTTTGCTGGATAGTTCATTTTCGCGGCATCAAGGTAGACTAACAGCATTCTCGAGCGACTTTCGGCTCGCTTCTGATTTCTTGGATTCCCCATGGCGTAGGGAATTTCAGGGTCTGATGATACGTCGAGGGGACGACTTTCATTTCATGGATCCATGGTCGACCTAAGATGAGGTTATAGGCTGACGCACAATCGATGACGCTGAACTTGGTCTGCTTGTTGATTCCTCGGGCATAGACGGGCAAGATAATATCTCCATAGGTGCTTGTCGCTTCTCCATTGAAACCGACCAAAGTTGTCGAGCGTCGGGTGATTTCCGAACGATCGATTCCCATGGCCTTGAGGGTGTCGAGAAAGATAACGTTCGCTGAACTGCCCCCATCGATCAAGACTCATCGGGTCAGACAGTTACCAATCGTGAGTTGAATGATCAACCCATCATGATGCTTCTGATATGAGTTGTCGGGGTCGTCTTGGTCGAATACGATCTTCATAGCTTCCAACTCTAGATCTCCTTTGGGTCTTGATGAACGCGGAATAGGTCGATCATCGAGCGCTTGACTGGCGTGACGCTTGGCTGCGGAATACGTTAGACCACATACGTCGGAGCCACCAGTGATGCAATTGACGACTTTTGCATGCTCGGGGGTTGACGGTCGATGTTTGGGCAAAAATTCACGTCGTACGACAACGACCAGAGCAGGTAAATTGCACGTCATAAGTAAAATCTTGTATTAAGATAAGGTCTCAACAGGAACCCATAAAACATCCGTCATCACCCGTAAAAGGTAAGTCGTACGTTCCCCACGACGCTCGACCATAGTATCGCCCGTCATGTACGACCATCGCGTAAGATCATTGTACCTTCGACCATAATGTCGTACATCCTGCATGATCAACGCATAAGGACTTGCGACCTTAACCAGACTAACGTTCACTTAACCGTTATGTTTAAGTGTTTAATGCAGGAGTCAAAGTCATTAAAGAGCAACGGATATAACCGACGCAACCATCAACGATCGATAGCTGTAACGGACAAAGATCATCATGGATAATCACTCCGGCGACCATTTCCAGCCGTTGTAGCCGTTGATTGAATCATTAATGGAGCTAATTAATGACGTGAAGACTATAAAAGACAAGCTAAAGCCTCATTTTAGGGGACATCGATTAACATCCAATACACTTCAGCGAACATCATCAAACAGCAGAGAAAATCATCCAAACTCATAACAAAGAACATTCAAACTCTGGAGATTGAGTACTGAAAGCCAGAATCCTACAGCGAACTCAAGAACACTTGAAGGAAAAGCTCAAGTATCAGTCTCGACGCACGACATCAGCCTTCGACAGATAGTTCACACTTTGTATTCACACACGACAAACACTTGTCATCACATTCAAACACTTGTACTTTACATTTCGAAGTATTTCCTTCATTTGTATTGTAATCATCGTACAACCGACGCCAGTACCAAGGACGTCGCCCCTGATTGGCGACCATAGTGCAGCGACGACATCCCTTGTCGTCCGCAGGTTTTTTCCTCGATTGAATATTTTCCTGCGTCATCAAATCCCTTGTCTCGTTTATTTTTTCCCTCGTTGCACGTCTCGTCGAAAGATCCTTTCTTTAGTTGATTAAGTCCACATCGACCATAAGTTGTCCCTTTGGTACGATTTTTGGCATTAATAGTCGATGGTCGGTAGCTGAGGTCACGTCGTCGATGACATCTTTGAGATTGCCCTTCGGGACGTGATATGCTAGCTCCTTTTTGAGAGCTATACAATCGTCTATCATGTGACCATGGTCGACATGGAAGTCGCACCACTTGGATTTGTCTTTCTTGGCATCGTCTTGATCGCATTTCTTTGGCCATCGAATAGTCGCTTGGGGGGTCTTCAGAGCTTCGACCAAGTCCTTAGTGGACCCTTTGAATCCATAAGAGGATATCTTGGGGTACTGAGGAAACTTGGTCGCGGTCTTGGCCTCTGCTTTCATCTTGAATCTGACGTTCGAAATCTGGCGCGTTGGTTCCGCTTTGGAAATCGCCTTTGTCTTGAACTCTGAATTTCTCACACCTAGCGACCTTTTGTCGTCGGTATGCTTGCGATGAAAGGAAGCGTCGTCCTCTACCCTCATATACGCTAGGGTTCGGGCTCGGACGTCTTCGAAATTCTCTGGAGGATACTTGGTCAGGTCGGTATATAAACCTGAGCTGTCGTCCAGACCACGCTTGTAGGCTTCAATCGCGGTCTTGATGTCACAGTTGCGGATACTAATCATCTCTGCATTGAATCTATTGAAATAACTTCGAATAGACTCATTAGTCTTCTGCACGACATAATATAGGTCGCTGGTCTGCTTCTCCATCTTGCGACTGCTGGCGAACTGCTGAGAGAACTGGTTGACCAACTCGGCGAACGACCCAATGGATTTGGGTTTGAGATTGATCAACCATTGGAGAGCAGGACCAGTGAGAGTTGCACCAAAGCTTTTGCACATGCAGACCTCCTGATACATGTGTGGGATCGAGATCGTCCACATGAGTTGCTTATACTGCGCGATGTGCTCTGTCGGATCAGTCACACCTGAATACTTAGGAGTGAAAGCTGGGACGTTATATTTCTTCGGAACTTCGACAGTCGCGATCTCGTCGATGAAAGGTGACGCCTGAAAGCCTGATCGAGGCTCGACGTCGATGGGTACGGCTGCCCCAGGTAGCTTGGCGAGCAAAGATAAGACGCGCTCGTTCTGATCTTCTGACATCTTCAGCCGTTGGGCGACGGGGTCAGGAGGTACGCCCGTCTGCGGATTGACACCTGAACTGGTGCCATTGCCATGCGACGAACCATTGGTGTCCCCGTTGAGAGGGACAAAATATGGCTGCGACCCATAATGAAACTGCTGCTATCCATTCTGAAACGGCGATGGCCTTATGTGCTGAGGAGGAACCGTCCCGAACTGGGGATTTGGGTTGAACGGCCCCGGCTGAGTGTTCTGCATGAACGGACCTGGATGCTGATTTTGAGAGAACGGACTTGATCCTGGACCCGGATTTTGCACGAATGGCCTAGGACCATTTTGACCGAATGACCCTGGATTGGGATTCTGGACGAATGGCCTAGGACCATTCTGAGGTCCAAAAGGATTTCTCAGCCGTGCAATATCTTCAGCTGCTCTGCGACTCTGCTCGGTCATGGCATTTATTTGATTTCGGGCGACTTCAAGCTCCTGATACATCTGGGCAATAACATGCTGCTGATCTCCAGGGGCTGCCATTTTCTTGTAACAGAAAACAAGAGAAAACTCCAAGAAACTGTTAGTACCACGCATGTTTGTCGAAGATTTTCTCTAGATGGGGTCCCACGGATGGCGCCAAACTGTTAGTGCCAAAAATTGCACCAAAGGGACAACTTAAGGTCGATGTGGACTTTAACAACTAAAGAAAGGAATCTCTCGACAAAAGCGTGCGACAAAGATAATAATGTAAATGATACAAAGGATTTGATGACGCAGGAAAAACCTCAACGAGGAAAAAACCTGCGGACGGCAGTGGATGTTGTCGGCGCACTATGGTCGCCAATCAGGGGCGATGTCCTTGGTGTTACTGGTGTCGATCGTACAGAGATTACAATACAAATGAAGGAAAAGACTTCGAAATGTAAAGTACAAGTGTATGGAATGTAAAACAAGTGTAAGTCGTGTGTGAAAACAATGTGTAAAACTGTTCGTCGAGAGCGAAAGTCGTGCGTCGAGTGCAGTTCTTCGAGTGAGAGCCTTTTGCTTGTAGTGTTCTTCTGAGCTCGGATGTTTAGTTTCTGTGTTTGAGGTTCTCTGATACTTTGGTGTTGATCAGGTGTCCTGAACTGATGATTGAGCTGGGATTTTATAGTCTTCGGATGACTTTAATTGAATCATTAAGATCTTTGATGACTGTTGTAACGGTCGTCGTCTTCAATGTGAGTTTAGATGCTCATAACTGATTTCGTCGGTTATAGCCGTTGTCCATTAATAACTTTGACTCATGCATTAAACACTTGAACAAACATAACAGTTGTTAAAGCGTTAGTCGGTCGAGGTCGCATGGTTTTATGCGACGGTCGTGTGGAACGGGCGACGTCGAGGTCGATTGTCGTGAGGAACTCTCGACTTACCTTTTAGGAGGGATGGTGGAGATTCTTTGGATTTTCGTCGGGACCTTATCTTAATACAAGGTATAGCTCATGACATACGTCTTACCTTCTCTGGTCGCGGTCGAGACCTGTGAAATTTTGCCCAAACAGTCCTCTAAACGTCTTTTCACTTCTGGCACGCCGTCGTGACGTCATGACTACCTCACTTCCTCCAATCCAGAGCGAACCAAGACGGTTGGAATTCGACTAGACCCTCTCCCCGTGCGACACGTGTTGAAATACCTTCGTCGGATTTAAAATTCGAATTTCACGCCTAAAATTCAAATTTTAGGGGCAAACTGTTTGGGTAAAAAACCACACCTCACGACCGACGCTAGAAAACCCAGATAACATTTCTATAAGACCACCCTTGCACTAGGATACGGTCTTATGAGTTGCTCTCGGACGTAGGTTTGATCGTACGTAATTATGCTGGTCGTACGTTCCGTACGACGACGTATGAGACTTAAGACGGTCGTACGATTATATTAACCGTTAACAATCAGACATCCGTTTCTTTTGTTCATTAATGCAGGTTTAACAACATTCATGGTGTAAACGGTCAGTAACGTTCAGCTCATCAATGGCATTCAAGGCCCGACAGCAGTTACGAAGTGCGCCATAAAGGCACCATTAATGGCCAGCAGAAGCTATAAAAAAGCATGTGCTGCAACAAAAAAAGGCATCTGGTTTTATCTGCTTAAACCTGTTCTGAGGAATACACCAAGCTATTTCACTCTGCTCCATCTATTTTCTAAGTAATTCTTCACCAGAAACGCAGTAATTCGCAAGGCATTCAAACGAATATCGCTACAGCACCTGCGCACGACAGCAGTTCGAACCACACGACAGCAGCTTATTTTGCACGATTAACACACGACACACGTCATTTACACACGACTAAGTCTATTTTTACGTTTATCTGTAATCTGTTGTACACAAAACACCTGTTACAAAAGGACTTTCGCCCCTGTTTGGCGACTATAGTGCACCGTCGACCCTTACAAGTCGACTGCGGTTTTTCCCTCAATCTCTTGTCTTGTTTACTTTTTCCCACGATTGGGTTGCCTGGCTTTGAGATACGTTTCTTTAGTTGTTAAAGTCCACATCAACCTTAAGTTGTGCTTTTGTGCGATTTTTGGCATTAACACCGTCCAACAAGAAGTTCGACGGTAACGGAAAGTTTACCATTGTAACTTCAGAGGACCCCTCCGTCTGAGGACCCTTCCCCTTATCCTCCGCAGTGAACGACCCAGGCGGCGTCGGTGTCATCCCCGACACGTCCGCAGTCGTCTTCGTTTTCTCGGGAGTGGAGATCTTTAAGGGCTCTCCACCCGTCGACGACGGTTCCCTCAGGGGAACCGACTATGTCTTCTTCAAAACCTCCGACCCCGATGTTGGAGGATCCTTCCTCTTTAACTCCTTGGCCTTCTTAGCCAAGGCCAGCTCGGCCTCTCTCTTCGCCTTACCCGAGGCATACTGCATATCAGAACCACCTGCGAAAAATAAAAGTGTCAGAAATCGTCGTACGACCCGAAGGAGAGCAAGACACGTACGATTAGTAAACACTTACTTGATGAAGTCTCTTGTTGACTTCTTTCTTCAGCTTCTGAGGTGCTGACGGTCGTACGACTTGGAGAGTCAAATAACTCCTCGACCCCACAAGAAAAAAGTCTCGCAACTTTTTCTTGAGAATCAACTGCGGGACCGAACCTTGCAAAATAGATATCTGAAAACAAGTGACAAAGAATTAGCAAAATACAAAACTAAGTACTAAAAGACATACGAGAAAACAAAATTTATGTACCGCTGGTGTTCCACCCAGACGCGTACCAGGAAGTATCCTTGTCTATACGACCAAGCGTCCGTACGCGACGGAGAACATATTTGGCCTTCCACCCACGATCGCGGACCAGGGTGTCAGGAACCAGCGTATGTCCTCCTCTTAGCCTAGAGGATAGGCTATAACGGCGATAGTCGTCCGACTTTACGTCAAACGCCGTCAACAGATCACGCACCGTGAAAGGAACATCCCAATCAACGGTGATCCGATCGATCTTCTGAAAGATTTGCCAAAACTCGGGCAAGATCTGACCAGGAGATAAGTCAAAGATACCTAAAAACTCCCTAACTAGAGGAGTAAATGGCCACCTAAATCCTATTCTAAAAGGATACTCGTACATGACAAAAAATCCTCCTAGACACTCCGTCGGTCTCAGTTGGTCGGGAGTGTATAAACAGATTTCGACGGGGATACTTGCCGATAACCTAAAGGCTTCCACCTCCTTTTCTTGGAAAGAGCTCGCCGGCTCGTTGGAGACAGAAAAGTCAGGCACAGAAATCTGCACTACGTATAGGTCCATAAGGTCCTTATACGCGGAGGCCTTCTTGGCTATCGACTTTAGTCCCATGGTGAAAAGAAAGGTAAAAGATCATACCTTATATGTCTAAAACCTCGAACGATCGAACAAGCAGTAGAAATCCTCTAACTTTCTCTCTCGAAAAACTCTCTCGAAAATGTGTTGAAAGTGAAAAAAGAAAACGATTTCAGAAACACGCTATTTATGGCGAAAATCATGTCAAGACGACCCGCTAGATGGTCGACACCTGTCCAACAACTTTTCGCATGCATCGTGCCGATGGGCAACACCTGTCCTCTAAATGTCTTTTCACCTCTGACACGCCGTCATGACAGCACGACCTTGTCACTTCCTCCAATCCGAATCGAACCAAGACGGTTGGAATTCGACCAGACTCTCTCCCCGCACGATACGTGTTGAAACACTTCGTCAGATTTAAAATTCGAATTTCACCCCTGAAATTCAAATTTTGGGGGCAAACTGTTTGGGTAAAAAACCACACCTCACGACCGACGTGAGAAAACTCAGATAACATTTCCATAAGACCACTCTTGTATTAAGATAAGGTCTTACAAGTTATTTACGAACGAGTACTCGGTCGTACGTTTTCATGCTGGTCGTACGTTCCGTACGACCGACGTATGAGACTTAAGATGGTCGTAAGATTATACTAACCGTTAACAGTCAACACCGTTTCTTTTATTCATTAATGCAGGTCTACAAGCATTCATGGTGCAAACGGCCAGTAACGGATGAGTCATCAATGGCATTTAAAGCCCGACAATGGTTACAAAGCAAGCAAAAAAAAACCATTTAATGACCGGCGAGAGTTATATAAAGGCCTGCTCCACACTCAAAAGCTATTGAATCTCATCTGGCACAACTGATACTGACTGAATCAACACCTGCTTCTTCTATTCTCTGAACTATTTCACACCAAAAACACAGCTATCTACAAGGCATTCGAGCAAATATCGCTAAGGCAACCTTCGCACGACAACAGTTCGAACCGCACGACAGCAGTTTATTTTGCACGATTAACACACGACACACGTCATTTACACACGACTAAGTCTATTCTTAAATTTATTTGTAATCTGTTGTACACAAAACACTTGTTACAAAAGGACTTTCGCCCCTGTTTGGCGACTATAGTGCACCGTCGACTCTCACAAGTCGACCGCGGTTTTTTCCCTCGTTTTGGGGTTTTCCGCATCACCAAATCTCTTGTCTTACTTACTTTTTCCTTGCGATTGTGTTGCTTAGTCTTGAGATACGTTTCTTTAGTTGTTAAAAGTCCACATCAACCTTAAGTTGCTCTTTTGAGCGATTTTTGGCATTAACAATGTCCCTACATATTAGACTTGCATATGACTCGTATAAGCCCACATGATTCATATCAGCCTGCATGTTGTGCCAAATTCAAGTCAAAACCATGCACAAAATTGCACAAGGTCCTATTCTAGGTTATTGGTTCGATTTTCTCACCATTTTCGGCATAAAACTTGTTTTCACCCACTCTGCATGAAAACTCTACTAAAGCTGTATTACAAATTGTGGCATGGTAGAATATCAAAAAAATCATACCAATATAACCTAATTTGAGCATAAACTCACTAATCACTTCAAAAACTGAAAATGCATCTTTTATTGATTTCATGGTTGTAAGACCTCCATTTTTTGTTCATATCGATGCCAAAATGTTGCAATAACATCATACACTATAGATCACATGAACATACAAGAGCATAACACTGAACTGTTCACCTTGGTGGTTCTTGTCTTGAGCTTACTGCTGGTTTATGCCTTTGTTTTTTCCTACTTTTGTGCTCTCTTTTTTCTAACTACTCTTTGAAAGGATGGAAATCCATCTCCCATTATAACCCCCTCCCTAAAAATCCTTCCCTTTGTGTTTAGGCTTCAAACTGCAAACCCTCATATTGTATTAAGGTTATTTGACTAATTATCAAACAAGTCCGTACCTTTTAAATTTCTAAACATGGCACATCTAGTCCCTTAACTTTAGTTTTCACAAAATGTAGGTGTCACATCACCACAACAAAATTGGATTTATAAGACACCACTAATTTTAAGCGTTCTAATAGACTGCTTTATAAGATTTAATTTACAAGACCAAAAAATAAAGCATCGCGTTGTAATAAGTTTATAAGACGGTCTTGAGCATTCTAACAATTTTTTTAGTACACTATTAATATAAAGCGCCTCATTAGCTATTTTTAATGACACTTTTGAGAAATGTTCTATAAACTCATCCTTTTATAGGACACTTGTTTTTATAAGACATTTTTTTTCAAATTGTGTCCTATAAAATAACTATTGTAACATCCAAAACGTCCTATAAATTTATTACGCCTTTAGATATGACATTTTACTTTTTTGTCATATAAAATAAGTCTTATAAAACGGTTTACTAGGACGCTTATAAAAATTTGACGTTCTAAACTCATCTTTTATTGTAGTGCGTGTTTTCGTGTTGACACTTAACTTTTATGTGTAATATATGACATTTTGTAATGCCCGCAAATTTTAGATATTTGATATATTTTTTTGAAAGGAGGCGGCACTCCTGGCAATATATAGAAAAGAAAGAAAAAATACACCTAAATGGCGAGGGACTCCCTCCCAACGAAGAACAACTCCCACCATAGAGGACAGGCCCAAAACAGGGAAGTAGACTTCACTACTAAACAGTTGCCAATGCTAAACATCACATACCAAATAACTAAAAGCCAAAAGGAGCAAAGACAAATAAGAAGGGTACAGATGCAAACAATAGATAAATATTTGATATTTATATAACTGAATTTTCTCGTAAAGCTAAATATTATCTTTATGCTACTTATCGTATCTTGGGAGATTTGCATTTCATTTGGTTATTTTTATTTTGGTGGTGGTCGATGGAAAATAGGAAGGGTATGGATGCTAACAATAGCTCAGGATACCTCCCAAGAGGCCTAAGCCACACAAAAAGTAGCATGAGCTACTGTAATATGGCACATTTGTAAGTTGGGAGGGACTCGGGCACTGTGTAGGGCGGCCTACGCCGCATGAGAGAAGTCGCTCGGATGTTGGCTAATGCGTGAGGTACGCGGGTTGGAAGACGAGGCGCACGACCACAAGTCGATGAAGTTGCACCAAAGGTGACTCGTTTCGAGAATGTGTGTAGGGTGCGAGAGATCTAGGGCGCCTGGGAAGCCTCCCTGGCTACTACTTGGCCGATTTGCTTCTCAAATTTAAGTGCACTTTTGGTTAATCTCATATATAACTCATGTTCTCTTCTAAATCTGTTAGGTCTCATGTTAGTTGAATTAAAGTGTAGGGACTAGTTTTGCCATTTCTTGTAAATATCCTTTTTAGGATATAAATAGTTTGCAAAGCTTTCAGATTAGGGTTAATGACCTAATCAGTTTTTTCTAATTACCTATTGTACGGCTAGTGAATTCTATAACTTTCTATTCATCAATACAAGGTTTATGACGTTTCTACTGATTTGTGTTGATTCATTGATTTGCACTTGTTAATCTGGGATCCACAATTGGTATCAGAGCAGAAAGACAATCGATTCAAAGGTAAATTTTCTCAATTCTGGTCATTCAAACTTTGTCGACTGTTTCTTTTTCAAAAGGCTATTCTTTTGTTTTGATTCAAGTACTGTTAAAACTTGAAATTAATGCTTGATAAGGTCCTTTTATTGCGTTTCTAGAGTCATATCAAAGTTTCTTCGTGTTTAATCGAGTTTGAGTTAGTCAATTTTTGAGATTTCTATTTTCTAGGTTGCTACACTCCATTTTCTTGAAAAATCTCAATTTTTGCTTAAAAGTGCTTCAATAATCAATCTGGTTAGTTGTTTGTGAGCTATTTAGTTATTGGTAGAATTGTTTAAGTATTTGCAGAAGTTCCCCAAAGGTTTTCAGCTAAAAAGTTGCGACTTTTAGACTCCAGGTACGTATTTTTTTCTGTAAATCGTTTGAATACGAGACTTAAATTTTGAGTTCCGGTTCCTATTCTCGTACCAGATCCATACACATACTGGATCTCCATCCGGGTTCGGCTAATTCCAGATCTCTTTATACCGGATCTAAATCCAGTTCCGTATTATACCGGTTCCGGTACTTAACCCGGATCCGGTCCCGATTTTGACTCCGATATTTGTCCGATCCGGATCCCGTGTGATTCCGGTTCCGGTTTTGTTTCCCACTCCGAATCTCCCACTCCGGATCTCAGTTCTGCAACTCAAGTAAGTTTCTCTTTTCACCTGTTTGAATCTGTTCTTCTTTCTTTCTGTGTTTGTTTCCTATTTATTCTTAGGATTACGTTAGTTTCTCACTTCCTTAGGATCTTGCGTTAGAGTTTACGTTAGGTTGTGCGTTAGATCACTTCGTTTACCTTTGAATCACCCTATTCGTCTTACGATCACACACAAGTGCCCAAAAATGAACACTCAAGACGCGTTAGCCATCGGATCTGAACTCAAACCTCCGATCCTGTACCGAGGGGAGTACAATGTCTGGAAAGACCGCTTCATGTGTTTCATCGAGACCAAGCCTCTCTTTGAAGAGATTCTCCGATCTCTGACCCACGGACCTATTGTTCCACCTATGATGGACGTTCCAGCGCATGAAGGCGGAGCTTCAGCTCGTCGGGTGGTCAAACCTTATGACAAGCTGTCTATCGAAGAAAAAAGGAAAGTAGATGGAGATAAACTGGCGAAGACTTATCTTATCTACAGTCTTCCAAACAACATCTACTGTAGCATTGACAGCCACAAAGACACGGCAAAAGGAATGTGGGACCAGCTCGCAAAGATTATGCAAGGAAGTCGCGAGGGGAATCAGCTAAAGATAACCAACTGCCTTACTCGATATGAAGCGTTCAAAGCCAAACGAGGGGAATCACTAACCGAGACATACAAACGATTCTGCATGCTCATCAACGATCTTTACAAGAACAACATCTTTAAGATGAACCTCGAGTGTAACATCAAGTTTTTAAACAACCTTCAATCTGAGTGGAAGGGATTTGTCCTCCATGTTTGTCACAACCGTTCCTTAGAAAATGTTCCGCTGCACGAGCTCTACGAGATGTTGCTACAAGACGAAGATGATTTTCGTGAGCTGATGGGAGATCAGAAATCTGGAGAAAAGACAAAAGAAGACCCTCTTGCTCTCATGTCTCACAAAAAGGACAAACAAGTCCAACAAAGTTCGTATAGAGAGGAAGCACATAGTGAGTCTGAGCATGAGGATGCAGAACCGGAAAGTGATTTCGATCAAGAGCTTGACGGCATCAAGAAAGTTGTTGCCTTACTATCCCGGGAGTATGCTAGGAAGAAGTTTTTCAAGAAACCATCCAACAACAACCATCGTTACTCTATCAACACCAAGCGTCAGGATTACAGAGATAAGTATGAAGGGAAACGTAAGTCTGATGATGGAAGGAAGAAGACTGAGGAAGGAAAGAAGTCAGAAGGAAAATCAGACGAGCGAGATACTGATGAACCAGTGAAGTGTTACAATTGCAGAAAACGAGGACACTTTGCCAAAGACTGCCGTAAACCTGTGGTACGCAATGCCGAGTACTACAAGAACAAGATGTTATTGGCAAGGCAAAAAGAAGCAGGAAAAGCCTTACTGGTGGAAGATGATCACTGGCTCGTACTGACTGAAGATGAAGACGACGACGAGGAATCTCACATGTGCTACACCAACATCAACCCGGAAGAATACAAATCTAATAATGACTCTTCCGGAAAGAACAAAGACAAAAGCGAATGCCAGGTATGTGGTTCTTCTAATGCTAACCTTATTGATCAGATGCAAGGTATGGTGCATACCTTAGATTCTTTTAAACTAAAGGTTAAAACCAAAGATGCACAAATATCTAAGCTAGAAGCAGATGCTAAAATTAAATATGACACCATAGATAAGCTAGCTATTGAAAAGGCTGAAGACAAGTGTGTGATAGATAACTATCAATCTGAATGCTCAGCCATTTCAAAAAGAGCTGAATCCCTAGAGACCCAAATATTTGAATTCACACAAAAGTTAGAAAAGTCTCAGGAGGAGTATTCTAAGAGTGTTGTTATTCAAGAGAACGTTCGAAAAGAAAATGAGTTGTTGACCACTAAGCTTAAGGATCTTGAATCCAAACTTTATAAACTTGGTCAATCGGAACAAACCATCCACTTGAATAAACCAAAGGAATTCAAGTATTACAACTCACAATGGGGACTCGGATACGATAATCCGTGTTACCTCAAGAAAATCTTATCAAAGGTTTCCACCCTTTATGAATTCAATTTCATGGGCCTAGATAAGCAATATCCTAAGTATAAGATCAAGTGGACTAAGTCGTCCCAAGAGGATGAGGAAAAAGAAGATCTTAAACGAAAACAAGTATTGCTCTACCAAAAGTAGAGGCAAAGCCTAAAACTGGTAACTCTAAGTATGAAGTTAACACTAAATCGGAAGATGAGCCACCTAGGAAGAATATAAATGTACAAGTTCCTTTCGTGTACGAAACGCTAAATGCATCTTATTTAAAAAGCAAAACCCCTTACCTATCAAATGATTACTTCGACATCTGCTCTCTTGCTAAAACTGTGGAAACTCCGGTTCCCGTTACGGCAACACCAGATGTAGAATCTAACGATAAATCAGAGTTCAAACATTATGTTCCACCTCTGATTTTGGAAAACATCATTTTTAAACTCGAAGAATCAATTGTGAGGGATAAGTTTATTTTTGAAACCGAAAGAACTGTACTTTTATCCACGATAAACAAGCTCAAACAAAACAAAACCGAGTCATTATTCGAATCAGAAAGAGCGAGTTATAAAACCGAGATTGCAAAATTAACTTCTCAAGTGTCCGCCTTGTCGGCAGATGCTTTAAAAGGAGGAATGGCTAAGGAAAGTCCAGTGGATACTCTAATGAAGCCTGCCACTCCTAAAACCATCTCGGTTGACTCGTCACCTATTTGTTCGGATAGTTCCTCGTGTAAAGCCTTTCTAGGGCGGGGGTGGCGTCTTCGGTTTTCGCCGTTGCTCTAATTGAACGAGAGCAGATGGATCTTCGATGATTTGCTCAGGTGGGTACGCTCGAGTCCACTTCCGTGTGTTGGGTAGCGGGTTCATGAGTGGTTGAGAATTATCGGCATCAATGTATGAGCCAAGGGGTAAGTCTTGAACCGCTTCGAGAGATGGGGTCGGATGTAATCGGACGACGGCCGCTGGTTATGGAAGAACAGCAGTTGACGAAGACTCGGCGGTTGTGTCAGTGATGTTGCTTGATCCGGGGGAAGATGGAGTGGGTTGAACCACCGGGGATGTAGTCGCGGTCACCGTATCTGTGCTTGAGGATGGTGTCGTCTCTATCACTGGTGATGAGGGTGAGTCCTACGACGATGTAGTGTTGGGGGTTGGTGAAGGACCGGAGATGTGTGACGACACCACTACAACTCCATCTACAGACATAGAAACATTAGTAGATACAGGGGAAATATTGAAATCATTGTAGAAATGTTCGAATAGTAGATCTAACTCAGAATGATGTGACTTCGACGTATTGGACGACGAAGGATCTACTATAGTGTGCTTGAGTTCCGATCTAGAGTGATCGAAAGCCAGCACTCCAGTAAGCACGGGTTTTGAACTGGCTTGTTCAGAAGCCAAATCGACTAATTCGTCGAAGGTCACATTGATGCTTTCAATAACACTCTTTGTCCTCTTATTGTAGACTCGGTATGCTTTCAAAGAGGTAGAATAGCCGATGAAGATTCTTTCGTCTGCCTTTGGTTTAAGCTTGCCGAGATCATCTTTATCGTTCAGCACGAAACACTTGTACCCGAACTCATGAAAGTAGCTGATGTTGGGGGTGCGTTTGTTGATCATCTCATATGGCGTCTTCTCAAAATGTTTGTTGACGATGGATCTGTTCTGAGTGTAGCACGCCGTTGCGATGGCTTCGGCCAATACAAACATGGGAAGATTGTACTGAGTCATCATGGAATGGGCCGCTTCCACCAAGGTGCGGTTACGACGTTCTACCACGCCGTTCTGTTGAGGAGTCCTTGCAGCAGAGAAATTGTGGGAAATCCCAGCCAATGTGAGAAATTCACCCAGGACGTGGTTCTTGAACTTAGTGTCATTGTCCGTTCGAATCGATATTACGGTTAGTTGCAGTTTGTTCTAGACACCCTTCAGATGGTTGACTATTACCCCAGGAGTCTCGTCCTTTGAACGGAGGAATTTGACCCAGGTGTATCGCGAGACGTCGTCCACCATCACCAGTACATACTTCTTGTGGCTTATGCTTTGGACGCGCATAGGGCCGCAGAGATCCATATGAATCAGCTCTAAAGGTCTGGATGTGCTAGGAACTGGCTTCGGTTTGTGAGACACCTTCTTCATTTTACCCATCTCGTATGCGGAGTAGAGATGTTCTTTCGCGAATCGTAGTTCGGGCATACCTTTGACGAGTCCACCGAGCACCAGCTTCTTGATATGCTTGAAGTTCAGATGAGAAAGTCGTCGATGCCACACCCAGTTCTGTTGAGTAGTAGCTTTGGAAAGGAGGCAAACAACTTTGTCGGTCTTCACGGAGGCAAGGTTGATGGTGTATAGATTCGTCCTTCAAGTTCCAGCAAGGATCTCCGTTCCGCCGTCGTTATGAATGTTGCACCGCTTTGCCTTGAAGTTGACTTCAAGATTCTTGTCGCAGAACTGGCCAATGCTGAAGAGGTTGTGACCCAAGCCTTCGACGTAGGACACGCGCTTGATGGTGAGGTTGTCCTGAACTAGGTCGCCATATCCCATGATCGGGGCTACGTTGTCATTCCCAAATCGTACGTCACCGCAGTACTTCTCCTTGAAGTTGGTGAGCAGCTCCCATTTACCAGTCATGTTTTTGGAGCATCCGGAATCTAGAAACCACACATGACCGGGCTGCAAATCAGAAATTAGGGGTTTTTAGGTACCCATTTGTAAATGGGTCCTTGTGAGTTAGGTGCAACACCTTTTCTCGGAGCCCGTTTAGATTTGGGTCCTTTTCGGGATTTAGAAGAATTACGAATTGAACGAGAATTAAACACATGATATGTACCAAACCAATCAGATGCATGTTTATGTTCGACAAAATCATTCATTCCACACATTGAACAACACACACAATCACGAGAAATTTGAATTAACTATTGAACTGAATTAAGTTTAAATGGAAATTGAAAATCTTGTCCAACGGACTTATTCAAATCAAAACCCTGAAAAGTATTGTTCTTTCTAACATGCGAAAAAGAATTAAATGATTTGGTCTTCTCTTGTCGTAACTTAGGCTTCTTCTCTACCCACTCTTTCTGAACTGCTCTCCCCCGACCCGTTCTATTTGAAATGACATTAGAGTTATTGTCAGAGGAGCTGGAGTAATATGGTTGTCTTTTAGAACTCTTACCGGTTTTAGCTCGTTTCTTGGACCGACGTTTAGATTTAGATTTGGAAATGGTCTCAGAAACGTTTTTGGAGTTTGAACACTCTCCTTTTTCAAAATTAACCGGTGTGGGCATTTTCTCTAAAACCTGAGTATGACTAGCAAGCTTTGGAGCAAAATCAATCTTTGAAACATCATCATCATGACAAGCAGAGGAATTCATAAACTCAAAAAACCATCGTGCAGAGTCAAGTGGAGTTTCACCATCAGAGTCAGAAGAGGAGTCATCCGCAAAGGGATTATCAAAAACTGGAAAAAGATTCTTTTGAACAGAATCGGGTTGAATTGCCTTACCTTTATCTTTGTGGCTCAAATTCTTATCATTGGTGTCATTAGACGACATTATTTTCGGCTCTACGAACCCACAATACTGTCACAACTTTTCAGTCCTCATGAAAGCCCATTTTAAAATGAGTATGATGGGTCAGATGAATTTCTTTCTCGGTCTTCAAGTTAAACAACTATCAACCAGGATATTCATCAATCAATCTAAGTACATCGCGGATATTCTTCGGAAATTCAAGATGGAACAGTGTACACCCATGAAAACTCCAATGTCACCTGGTACGAAGTTACACGCCGATCCTGACGGAAAGGACGTGAATACTACTACCTATAGAGGAATGATAGGTTCGTTGGTGTATTTAACGGCAAGTAGGCCGGACATCATGTTCTCCACCTTTTTATGTGCTCGGTTTCAGTCCAAAGCGATAGAGTCCCATCTTATAGCAGTCAAGCGTATTATTCGTTATTTAAAAGGTACTGCTGATTTTGGCCTTTGGTATCCTTAGGACACAGGTTTCGAACTCACAACATTCTCTGATGCTGACCATGTGGAAAGTATGCTCGATCGGAAAAGCACCACGGGTCACGTCCAGTTTCTTGGCGACAAGTTGGTTAGTTGGGCCTCCAAGAAGCAAACGTGTGTCTCCACCTCCACGGCGGAAGCGGAGTACGTGGTCGCGGCTAGTTGATGTTCCCAAGTCATCTGGATGCGTACGCAACTAAAGGATTACGGGTTTCACTACTCGAACATCCCGATCTATTGCGATTCCAAGAGTGCCATAGCAATCACGAGCAATCCGGTCCAACATACGAAAACAAAGCATATTGACGTGCGCTATCACTTCATCAAAGACCATGTGGAACGAGGTACGATCATGGAGCAACCAAACCCACCCCAAGGCGATGCCCCGCTCCTCCCCGTTGGTCCAAACTTACCAATCCAGACGAACAATTTCCACTTAGACACAACGAATATCATATGTCAATGTCTTGTCATTGTGGAAGTCTTGAAACGCCACCCGATCAACCGTGCACTGACGGCCACTGCAAATGTTCCAACTATTTACGTGCATCAACTCTGGAGGTCCCTCACCTCAGTCGCACACGACCAAGAATTCGACCTCCAAGGCCGCATTGGAAACTCTCTGGTGCTACTTACCCGAGATATCTTCCGTCGGATACTTGATCTACCAGAAGCAACATCTGTTCCAAGCCGAGTGGACTTCGATGTTGCGGTCTCTGATGATGTCTTATGCCAGAAATTACGCGCACTCGAATATGCTCCCGAGCTTAACCACCCGCCGCGCTTCTCTAGAATTCATCTCCAACCGATATGGTACACCCTGTTCACTATCCTGAACCGGTGTTTATCATCCATCATCAAAGGCATTTATCAGACGACCGTCAACCTGCTCCGAATGTTCCATGGCGTGGTCTACAATCGCCACATCGATTATGCTGCAATCCTATGGACCGAACTGCTCGAGAAGGTTCAGAAGAAGGAACGCAATAAACGCCTCACGTTCATACCGTTCCTGAGATTTCTGCAGCTCATCGTTGCCCATTGCATGGCTGCCGACCCCTCGATTCCTCGACGCGCTAATCACGAGGTACTAATCTCAACCCGTATGACTAGGATTCAGAATAAACAGCTGATACCTGACCTAGTCCCGATACTATTACCCAACGACTTGCTAGCTCTCGCTGACCAATCGGCACTGAGTGTGATAGACTATAGGAGTGAGCACAATTTAGTCGCTCCGATGGTCCAGCCAGATCCGGCAGGAGCTGCCCAAGGATCGCGCCCCGAGAGACGTGAGGGTCCCCGTACTAGAGGTGGCAGGGTTCGGAGAGTAGGGGCTCCCGAACAGGGCGTGATGAGAGAACATATTGTGAGGGGACACGGCGTGGGCAGTGCTGAAAGGTCTACACGCGGAGCTAGCTCGTCCCATCGCCAACCCACTCCACCTCCTTCACCACAACAAGAAGAACCTGAATTACATGAGGTGGAGGTGGTCGACATTATTCGTTAACAAGAACAGGTACAAGTAGAAGAGGCAGCCTCCTCTTCCAGTTCCGAGTCGGGCTCTGGCTCAGAGTCGGGATCCGAATCAGCAACTAAATCAGGTTCGGAGTCCGGTTCTGAAGGGTCCTTGGAATCCGGATCAGACGATGAATCTACTGAATCGGACGACAACGACGACGATCAGTTCCGCATGGAAAGCATTACCCGAACCATAGCCAAATCTGGAGAGATAAGGAGAGCGGAGGGAGTTGAAGTCGAAAAAGAAGTTACAAGTGAGCAAGTGCGTGAACGGAGAAGTAAGAAAAAGAATGAGAGCGTTCGAGAGATGGAGAAATCTACTCAGGTTGCTCCCAACCAGCCTCCATTTCAACCACATCTACTACCCAGTCTCATTTGTTGGGACTGGGTATTGAACAACACGTCGTGGGCCTAGCGACACAATTGCACACCCCAACCAGCCACTCAGTCTCCTCTCAAAAGGAAACTGTTTCAACTTCTCATGGGGACGTAGCACATCTACCACTGGTCTCTCACTTGGAGAATTCAGGTGTTGAAGTTAGAGAAAACTAGCCCCGCTTCTCGACTTCTTTGGGCACACAGTCGAGTCTAGAGCCATTTGCTAATATTATTTCTTTGGCTAGGACACAAAACATTACATCGGCTACTGTCGAGATTCTTCGTGACTCGACCGTAACACCCTGAGTAAGTCTACCTTCTGGTGGCTTGCAAGGACAGGGTGGAAGACCTGTCACGACTATCATCAAGCCAACCATGAGCGCAGGTGGTACTGCGGTGCAATCCACCGTATTTACTACAACTGGTAAGCTAAGTGCTCCAGGTGTTAGTGTCCCGGAGTTCGTCTCCAAGGAAACTCTGGACGACGCCTTAAAGGCTGTCCAAACTGAGATCTTGTCAAAGCTTGCAGAGGAGATGGCCTTCATTAAAAGGTCCACTAAGGTAAGGAGACAGCAGCAGATCCCCCTACGCAACCACATATCACACTTCCTCACCCAACCCCGAACCTGCAGAACATGAGCATCGAGGCACTCAAAGCCGCACTCCTCGATAAGCTCCTGTCACAATCAAACACCGACACCTCCTCTGAAGCCGACTTAGTGAGTATTCTTCGTTCACGAGCCCAAACAAAACCCCCGGTCACTCCATTAGATGCCCAAACCCAAATAAACACCAAGCATGACACCCTTACAACAACCCTAACCGATGTTAAGCGCACCCTCGAAACTCTATCCGAGAGGGTTGCTGATAGGCGGGTTTACACCCCCTTGACAAACCGCAAGTGTACGGTGTCGTCTTAAGTAATACGTACGGAAGTACGAGTATCGAACCCAAAGGAACTAGGTGTTAAGTACCGCAATAACTGTATTAACTATTAACTGAGCGGTCGAAAATTGATTTGGTTTGATTGTTGAAACACCTTGACTAAAAGCTTAATAGGCGGGTTTACACCCCCCTTGACTAACCGAAAGTGTACGGTGTCGTCTCAAGTAATACGTACGGAAGTACGAGTATCGAACCCAAAGGAACTAGGTGTTAAGTACCGCAATTACTGTATTAACTATTAACTATTAACTGAGCGGTCGAAAATTGATTTGGTTTGATTGTTGAAACACCTTGACTAAAAAAACATATAAAAGTAAAGAGAGTAATTGATAGGAGTATTTAGAGAGAGGGTGGAAGGTTGGAATCTGAATGGCTTCAATTAACGAGACTTCGAAGTGATTTATAATTGGTTAAAACGACTAATGAATTGTAAAACCTGAACTCTTTGCACCTCTTCAAGTTGCAGAAAGAATTAACTCAATTAAAGTTGTTTATCTTTCGATCTCACAATTATATTAAGTCAAAAAGAATGGTTTAGAACACAACACCGAAGGAATTGATATATCTCTATCCAATTCCTCTCGGTGGCTATTGAATTTGACCTCAATCTCAAGATTTCTCTCGAACAACTCAAGAATTATCAAATCATTTAACAAGTGATCAGTTGGTTAAACGCATTAAGCATAAATTCAAAAGCTTCATCCATCTATTAAAACCAAAATACAAATCGTTAAAAATCTACATCTATGAATCATCAATCATCTAACCCCCCAACATGGAGTTTAGCTCATGTTGGGGGAGTGTAAAAGAAACTGAAAGATTACTAAAGAAGTAAAAGAATCCATCGTTTGAGAAGTTCTACAGAAAAAGATAAATAACTCCCTGAGAAGAATCCCTTCCACTATCACGTACTCAATCGTCGTCTCTTTCTAATCGATCTCTCGTCACCTCAGTATTCACGCTCTCGATCTGCTCCAAAAAATCGACTCCTGACTTGCAGTCGCCCCCTAGTCTGACTGATAACCCTAAAAATGAGAAAGTAGGGCTTTAAAACGTATCTGACACTTGGCGCTAGACCTGGCGCTACTTGGGTCGCGTCAAGGTCGCGCCACACTCTGACCATACGTGTTTTAAAGACCGCGCTCATCACGCCGCGGGTTAGGTCGCGCCACCCTCTGGATTCCACTTCTTTAATTACCGCGTGCAACACGACGTGATTTGGGTCGCGCCACAAGTCGCGCCAGCCTCATTTTGCTCAAACTTCGTCTTTTTCCAGATTTCGAGCTCTTTCTTTGGAAACAATCCGCGATTCTCATCATTTCTCAACCAATCTGAATAACTGTACATCTTATGAAACTCATCAGTAAATGTCACCATTTTACTTGAAAACACCCAACAATCACCCGATTCTATAGTCAAAATAATGTCGAAAACCGACATCATCACAACCCCAAACCGAGCATTGCTTGTCCTCAAGCAAAATAGCGATAAAAATAATCTAAAAAAATCAGAGTTATAACAAAATTCACACAAATGTGAAGTCGGGGGTGTCATTATGGATCTTTACACATCTTATTCAACAAAAGGAATTAACAGATTAATCAGAATCCTTTACCGAAACGCCCCCAGTATGCAAAGGACGAAACACTAACTCTTTGAGAATAGAACAGGTCGGGACCACACAACATCAAATTCCACCTAAAGTCATGCATGATCAGAGAGGATTTCGCCTCGACCCTACCTTACGGGATGCTCTCAATTCACTCGAACCTAAGTTGTCGCACATGTTGTTCATGCTTTGGAGTTTATGTACAAGAATTCACGAGATATATGTGTTTGGGCAAAAATTCACGTCGTACGACCACGACCAGAAAAGGTAAGACGCACGTCATGAATACATCTTGGATTAAGATAAGGTCTCGACAAAGACCCAGAACACCATCGTCGTCCCTCATAAAAGGTAAGTCGAGAGTTCCCTATGACGTTCGACCATAGCGACGCCCGTCCCCGCACGACCATCGCATAAAGCCATGCGACCTCGACCAAAACTAACGTTAACCATGACTGTTACATTTTGTTAAGTGTTTAATGCAGGAGTCAAAGCCATTAAAGAAGCAACAACTATATCCGACGCAAGCCGTTATCCGACGCAAGCTGTTACCCGAGGATAGCCGTAACGGACGAAGGCCATTATGAATGTTCACACCAGCAGCCGTTACAGACCGTTGCGACCATTATAGCTGTTAATGAAGCAATCAATGAGCTAATCAAAGCTCCCAAAGACTATAAAGATAGAGTCGAATCATCATTTCAAGATCATCGATGACCGGACAGAGATCATCTGGAGAACTATCCATTAGGCACTTTCAAGCTCGAAGAAACTAACACTCAAGCTCAAGAACACTCGAAGAATAGCTCAAGTTATCGCTCTCGACGCACGGCAATCACGCAAGACAATTCATCTTTACACACGACGCACACTGTTTAAACACCGAAAACACTTGTACTTTACATTTCGAAGCATTTCTTTCATTTGTATTGTAATCACTGTACGACCGACGCCAGTACCGAAGGACATCGCCCCTGATTGGCGACCATAGTCCAGCGACGAAACCAACTGTCGTCCGCAGGTTTTTTCCTCGATTGAGGTTTTTCCTGCGTCATCAAATCCTTTGTCTCATTTATTTTTCCCTCGTCGCACATATCGTCGAAAGATCCTTTCTTTAGTTGATTAAGTCCACATCGACCTTAAGTTGTCCCTTTGGTGCGATTTTTGGCATTAACAGTTTGGCGCCATCCGTGGGACCTCATCTAGAGAAAATCCTCGACGAACGTGCATTCTACTAATAGATCGTCGATGACCGGGGCAGAGATCATCTGGAGAACTATCCATTACGCACTTTCAAGCTCGAAGAAACTAACACACAAGCTCAAGAACACTCGAAGAACAGCTCAAGTTATCGCTCTCGACGCACGGCAATCACGCAAGACAATTCATCTTTACACACGACGCACACTGTTTAAACACCGAAAACACTTGTACTTTACATTTCGAAGCATTTCCTTCATTTGTATTGTAATCACTGTACGACCGACGCCAGTACCGAAGGACATCGCCCCTGATTGGCGACCATAGTGCAGCGACGAAACCCACTGTCGTCCGCAGGTTTTTTCCTCGATTGAGGTTTTTCCTGCGTCATCAAATACTTTGTCTCATTTATTTTTCCCTCATCGCACGTATCGTCGAAAGATCCTTTCTTTAGTTGATTAGGTCCACATCGACCTTAAGTTGTCCCTTTAGTTTGGCGCCATCCGTGGGACCTCATCTAGAGAAAATCCTCGACGAACGTGCATTCTACTAATAGATCATCGATGACCGGGCAGAGATCATCTGGAGAACTATCCATTACGCACTTTCAAGCTCGAAGAAACTAACACTCAATATCAAGAACACTCGAAGAACAGCTCAAGTTATCGCTCTCGACGCACGGCAATCACGCAAGACAATTCATCTTTACACACGACGCACACTGTTTAAACACCGAAAACACTTGTACTTTACATTTCGAAGCATTTCCTTCATTTGTATTGTAATCACTGTACGACCGACGCCAGTACCGAAGGACATCGCCCCTGATTGGCGACCATAGTGCAGCGACGAAACCCACTGTCGTCCGCAGGTTTTTTCCTCGATTGAGGTTTTTCCTGCGTCATCAAATCCTTTGTCTCATTTATTTTTCCATCGTCGCACGTATCGTCGAAAGATCCTTTCTTTAGTTGATTAAGTCCACATCGACCTTAAGTTGTCCCTTTGGTGCGATTTTTGGCATTAACAGTTTGGCGCCATCCGTGGGACCTCATCTAGAGAAAATCCTCGACGAACGTGCATTCTACTAATAGTTTCTTGGAGTTTCTTCTATTTTCTGTTTCAGGAAAATGGCAGCCCCTGGAAATCCGCAGCAAGCCGCTGCTCAGATGTATCAGGAGCTCGAAGTCGCCAGAAATCATCTCAATGCAATGGCAGAACAGAATCGTAGGGCAGCTGAGGAGATTGCGCGGTTAAAAAATCCTTTTGGACCTCAAAATGGTCCTAGACCGTTCGTGCATAACCCAGTTCCATGATCATTCAATCAGAATGGTCCCAGACCATTTGTCCAGAATCCAGGTGCAGGACCGGGTCCATCCACGCAGAATCAGCATCCAGGTCCGTTTATGCAGAATCAGCAACCAGGGTCGTTCAACCCAAATCCCCAGTTCGGACCAATTCCCCCTCAGCATCTCAGGCCGCCACCCATGAATAATGGGTCGCAGCCGTTGCAAGGGTCGCAGCCTTCCCAGCAAGGGTCGCAGCCATTTCAGCAGCCATTTCAGAATGGACCTCAATCGTTTCAAAATGGACCTCAGCCATTCCACAATGGATCGCAGCCTTTCCAGCAAGGATCGCAACAATTTCATCATGGGGCGCAACCATATTCTGTCCCGTTCACTGGGGACACCAATGGTTCGTCACATGACAATGGCATCGGTTCAGGAGTTAACTCTCAAGCAGGGGCAACCGTCGATCATAATGACTCCGTCGCTCAGCGTTTGAAGATGCTAGAAGATCAGAACGAGCGAGTCTTGTCCTTGCTCGCCAAATTGCCTGGGGCAGCCATGCCAATCGACGTCGAGCCTCGAGCTGGCTTTCAGGCGTCGCCGTTTATCGAAAAGACCGCAACTAAGTTTCCTCAATATCCCAATATATCCTCTTACGGATTCAAAGGGTCCGCAAAGGACTTAGTCGAAGCTCTTAAGTCCGCACAAGCGAACATTCGATGGCCGAAGAAGTCCGACCTAGACGATGCTAAGAAAGACAAATCAAAGTGGTGCGACTTCCACTTCGACCATAGTCACGCGATAGATGATTGCATTGCGCTAAAGAAGGAGCTATCATATCACTTCCCAAAAGGAAATCTCAAGGATATCATCGACGATGACGCTACTCCAGCTAATAACCATCGGCCGTCGACCCCCGAGCATGCAAAAGTCGTCAATTGCATCACCGGTGGTTCAGACGTGTGTGGTCTGACGTATTTCGCAGCCAAACGTCATGCCAACCAGACGCCCGATGACAGGCCTATTCCTCGCTCGTCTAGACCCAAAGGAGATTTTGAGCTAGAAGCCCTGAAGATTGTGTTCGACCACGTCGACCTCGGCGACTCGTATCAGAAGCATCACGATGGGTTGATCATTCAACTCACGATTGGTAACTGTCTAACTCGTCGAGTCTTGGTCGACGGGGGTAGCTCAACAAACGTCATCTTTCTCAACACCATCAAAGCCATGGGAATTGATCGCTAAGAAATCACCCGACGTTCGACAACTTTGGTGTAACACCCCGTTTCCCAATTTACGTGATTTAACTGTCTCTTTTGGGGTTGAGTTAATTTTTGGGTCGTTATGTACGTGTTCAGGAATCTAGGGGCCAGTTTATCAATTTTGTAAGATGAGGGTGTGTTTTGGCATGTATGTAAAGGGGATGGAAACCCTAAACACCCTCATTTGCAGCCATTTGTTTCTTTAGCAAAGAAGAGAGAAAAGAGAAAGGGATTTTCGGAGTTCTTGTGAGCTGCTGTGAAAGACCGACCGATTCTCCTTCGTTAACCGTTGGATCGTCGTGAAATTTGGGCAGCGACTTCACGACCCTCTAATCTACATTCTGACCGGAGGGATTTGGCATCGGAGTTCCCAGTAGAGAGAACCAAGTGTCCGAAGTTGCTGTGAAAGGGATTTTCGGAGTTCTTGTGAGCTGCTGTGAAAGATCGACCGATTCTCCTTCGTTAACCGTTGGATCGTCGTGAAATTTTGACAGCGACTTCACGACCCTCTAATCTACATTCTGACCGGAGGGATTTGGCATCAAAGTTCCCAGTAGAGAGAACCAAGTGTCCGAAGTTGCTGTATTTTCCAGGCGAAAGATTTGGTGATTTTGGGAGATTCAAGTTGTGAAAGGTTCTAGGAGGATTGTTGTTCGCGGTCTAGAATTGCAAGGTATGTGTATTATGTTTAGAAATCAATAGAAATGGGGTGTATGAAATGGGATGTTTGGCAAAGTTTTATGGTATTTGGACTATCCTAGCTATGTCATTTCGGGATGAGAGTTGGGATAGAGTTAGAGTTCCATTTTGGGCTTGTTATGATATGTGTATGTATGAATGTTATAGGTGGTACGAGGTGATTATTATACACTGTGAAGTACTTGGTAATTGACATCTTGACAGGTGAGTACTCTACCTATATTATGTAAGTTATGTGTATGTAGTTGGATTGCATGTGTGATTATGTGTATGTTGGCTTTGCCAAAGGAAAGAGTACCTATGGTGGTAGTAATACCCCTAGGGAATATGTTATGTATGAAGAGGCCTGGTACCAGTGTCTAGTTATGACCTTCCTTATTGGCTTTGTGCCTTAAGGAATGGAAGGATGTTACATGTATGTGATTGCTATGTTTATGCGAGTATGTATGCATGATGATATGTGGTATAGGTGCGTGCTCACTAAGCGAAAGCTTACCCCGTTGTTATTCATCTTTTAGTGGCAGGTACATCTTCGAAGAATAGAGGAAAGGCTCCAGCTTGAAGCTTTTGGATTTGCGGCAGCTCAGCAGCTTATATTTTCTTTTGATGAATGATAGTTTTGGATTCTCTAAACTTTTCTGTTGAATATTGTTTGTCTCAAACTTATTGGTTTTAAGTTGCAAACTTGTACTCTTTTCTATAAGATTATGGGATTTTATCTAAATGTTTTAATTACAAATCTTCCGCTGTATCTTAAGGTTACTTTCCGTTAAATGAGTGTTTTAAAGATAAGGGATGTTACAGTTGGTATCAGAGCCTTGGTTTAAGGGATTCGGGCATTCACAAGTGGTGAGTGTTTGAACTTAAACCCAAGTGCTCAAGTTTTCAAATAAGTAACCTTTAAAAAAAAAGTTGTTTCGTGTAAGAAAATGGTTTATAAGGAAAGGGTGTTTTAAAAGAAAAAGTTTTCACGGCTGAGCTGCGGTCCAGAGCATCAAGACGGGGGTGAGCACACTATTCCATATTAGGATTTATGATAAAGCATGTTCAGTTTTTGTGAAAGACCAGTTTTATAACTGTATTGGATGAGTAATTATGTTTATGTATGCTAGATATGGTCAATGTGACAAGGTTATGATTTCAAGTATGTTTTGTTGATGCATAATGTGAATTAGAATATGAATATAATGTTTATATGATAAGTGGTAGAAATAGAAAATGTTGTGATATATATGTTAAAGGTACCAACTAAGCTGGGAATTGGAACCTTAGTGACGGTGTTGAGTCTAAACATGGAGGGTGTAATTATAATGGTATAAGGGCCCATACCATTGCAATTACATTGTACATGCCGGGACTTGATATAGTTGCAAAAGAATTCTATGAACCAGACAAGGTTGAGGGTTGGGTAGTAACATGCTAGAAAGGGATTTTGTTGAGAGAGTATAAGCAGAAGGTTTCTAAGGAGCATGTTAGAAAGAAAGACAACTAAGCTAGGACCTCTGGACTATGCTAGGAGTTTGCTCAGGGGGGGATGTAGATGAATTATTCTAAAGTATCATGTTTATGTATCAGAATGGTGAACACTAGAAGGCAAGGCAAGAGACCGATTATGGAAGAGGATCAGGAAATTCCTGATCTGAGAGGTGTGATCGCTGCTGAGGTCGGGGAGGTTCTTCACGAGTTACTCCCAAGTCTCTTTGAGCAGGTAAAGCAGGAACTGGCTAATGAAATTCGTAGTCAGGTAGAGGCAGCTGTGGCCAGCAGGGCCAGTGGATCAGGGGGCTTGTCAGGCGTACAACCACGGGGGACAAGCTACAGAGATTTCTCGGCCTGTCAGCCGCCACAGTTTGAGGGGCAGAAGGACCCCGTAACCAGCACTCGTTGGATAGCTGAGGTGGAGGGTGCTTTCCGCACCAGTTTTTGTACCGAGGAAGTCAAGGTTCGCTACGCATCGAACCTTCTGAGGAAGGCAGCGAAAGACTGGTGGAACCTTATTGTTCGTGCTCGGACGCCAGAACAAGTGGATAGCATGACTTGGGAACAGTTCAAGGAACTGTTCATGGAACAGTATGTGCCCCAAATTGAGGTAGAGAGACTCACAAATGAGTTTCTATCTATGGAGCAAACTACGGAGTCGGTGAACGAGATCACTGACAAGTTTTTGGAGCGGTCCCTTTTCTGTCCTGAGTATGTCAGGAATGAAAAGGCCAAAATGTACAAATATGGGAGAGTTTTGAAACAGGAGATTAGAGAATTTGTTGTTATGGCAAGGTGCACTGATTTTCAGCAGATGCACGAGGCGGCTCGGGCTAGAGAGCTCGAATTAGAGAGCCAAAGAAAGACAAGAAGGCCAGAAACGGTTCAGACTCAACCTCAGCAGACTAAGAGGTTCAAAACTGGGAGTCATAAACCGGAGGTAAAGAAAGAGTTCAAGAGAGAGCATCCCCGCTGTGGGAAATGTGGACGACAGCATCCGGGAGAATGCCGTATGGGCTCCGGAACCTGTTACAAATGCGGGCAACCGGGTCATATCAGTCGAGATTGCAAGGCGACCGCAAAGATATGTTTTAAGTGCTACAAGCCGGGCCATTTTGCTGACGAGTGCCCAATGAATACCGGGTCGGTCCAGAACTCGGGAACCGCACCGGTGAAGATGCTAGAGGGTGGATTGGGAAAGAAGAACGACGCACCCAGGACTCGGGGGCGAGTGTTCCAGATGACCGTAGATGAAGCAAAGGAGGAGCCAGATGTCGTGACAGGTATTTTTCCTGTTAATGCATCACCTGCCCTTGTCTTATTTGACTCGGGAGCTACTAAATCTTTTGTTTCTTTATCGTTTTGTAAAGACTTTGCTATTGTAAAGGACAAGTTAGAGAGTCCGCTAGAAGTAGAAATAGCGGACGAGGAGTTTCGTTTTGTGAGTGATGTGTATAAAGGTAATGTAATAGAGATAGCCGGAGTGAAGTTTAGTATAGATCTTATTCCTATTGCGATGAGGGAAATAAATGTAGTAGTTGGGATAGATTGGCTTAGTCGGAATGGAGCGCGCATTGATTGTGAAAAACAGCAGGTAGTGATTCGAACCCCAAGTGGGGGAGAATTAACTATCTCGAGTGAAGGAAGAAAAGGGGTACCAAAGGTGTGCACTTTGGCCAAAGCTAGAAGATATGTGCACCATGGTGGTAGCAGTTACTTGGCGTATATTGTTGATGAACGGGAGGAGAAAAAGAAGAGAACAGTGGCAGACGTACCAGTGGTCAGCGAGTTTCCGGATGTTTTCCCGGATGACTTGCCTGGCATTCCTCCCGGGAGGCAAGTGGAGTTCCGAATAGACTTGATTCCGGGGGCGGCACCGGTAGCAAAGGCTCCTTACCGTTTGGCACCTCCGGAGATGCATGTACTGTCTAAGCAGCTGGAGGAACTGTTGGATAAGGGTTTCATCCGCCCCAGTAGTTCACCTTGGGGAGCCCCTATCCTTTTCGTGAAAAAGAAGGACGGGTCGATGCGGATGTGCATCGACTATAGAGAGCTTAACAAGCTTACGGTGAAGAACAGATACCCGTTGCCGAGGATCGACGATCTCTTCGATCAACTTCAGGGAGCCGTTTGGTTCTCTAAGATAGATCTTCGCTCAGGGTACCACCAGTTGTAGGTCAGGGAAGAGGATGTTCACAAGACAGCGTTCAGAACCAGGTACGGGCATTTCGAGTTCATCGTGATGCCATTTGGACTGACGAACGCACCGGCGGCATTCATGGATCTTATGAATAGAGTTTGCAGACCGATGTTGGATAGGTCAGTCATCGTGCTTATAGACGATATACTGATCTACTCCAAGTCGAAGGAGGATCATATGGAGCGTCTACGAGAGGTTTTGGAGATTTTGCGTAAGGAGCAGTTATATGCAAAGTTCTCCAAGTGTGATTTCTGGTTACAAGAGGTTCAATTTCTTGGACATCTTGTGAACCGAGAGGGTATCAAGGTAGACCCAGCGAAGGTGGAGGCAGTGATGAAGTGGGAAACCCCGAAGACTCCCACTGAGATTAGGAGTTTCCTTGGATTAGCCGGGTACTACCGCCGGTTCATCCAGGATTTCTCCAAGATAGCAGTTCCGTTGACGAAGCTGACGAGGAAGAACGAACGTTTCGTTTGGGGAGAGGAACAGAAAACAGCGTTCGAAACCTTAAGGAGAAAGTTATGCGAGGCTCCGGTGTTGACACTACCGGAGGGAGTTGAAGACATGACAGTCTACTGTGATGCGTCTTATCACGGGCTAGGCTGCGTTCTTATGCAGAGGGGAAGGGTGATTGCCTATGCGTCTCGTCAACTGAAGACGCATGAGGTGAATTACCCGACTCACGATTTGGAGCTTGCGGCAGTGGTGTTCGCTCTCAAGTTATGGCGGCACTACCTGTATGGGGTGAAGTGTACTATCTATACGGACCACAAGAGTCTTCGTTATTTCATGGATCAACAGAATTTGAACATGAGACAGCAGAGGTGGTTGGATGTGGTGAAGGATTATGATTGCGAGTAGAAGAGCGAGTAGTGTTCTACTTCGGGTACCGTTGATGAGACTAACAGTATCAACGTCGCTTCATGACTTGGTAAGAAGGTCTCAAGAGGAAGCGATCAAGGGTGAGAACCAGAAGAAGGAACGGATAAAGGGACAGGTGGATCAGTTAGTGCCCGACAGTCGAGGTCTATTGACTCGGTACGGTCGGGTATGGGTTCCAGTATCGTGTGAGGCAAGGCAGACACTTCTGGACGAGGCGCATAAGTCAAGGTTCTCTATCCATCCCGGTGCTACTAAGATGTATAGAGATCTGAAGACTGACTACTGGTGGCCGGGGATGAAGAGGGACGTGGCTAAGTACGTGGAGAAATGTTTGACTTGTGTAAGGGTCAAAGCAGAGCATCAGAGACCGCACGGGAAGTTACAGCCATTAGAGATACCAGAGTGGAAGTGGGAGCATATAACAATGGATCTGATTACCAAGTTGCCTCGAACACCTAGGAATCATGATGCCATTTGGGTGGTTGTAGATAGGCTGACAAAGAGTGCCCATTTTATCGCGATCCGTGAAAGTTCATCTGCAGAAAAGTTAGCTGACATCTATGTCAGTGAAATTGTAGCAAGGCATGGGGTACCGGTAACAGTGATATTAGACAGGGATGTTCGGTTTACGTCGCGGTTTTGGGGGAAGTTCCATGAAGATTTGGGTACGAGACTTCAGTTCAGTACAGCCTTTCACCCACAGACGGACGGGCAAAGCGAGAGAACAATTCAGACTCTTGAGGATATGTTGAGAGCCTGTGTTTTGGATTTTGGGGGCAGCTGGGATACGTATTTACCGTTGGCTGAGTTCTCATACAACAACAGTTTCCATGCCAGTATTGGCATGCCTCCGTATGAGATGTTGTACGGGAGAAGATGTAGGACTCCTATCTGTTGGGGAGAGGTAGGCCAGCGGGAGTTAAGCAGCACAAAAGTGGTTCAGAAAACGACAGAAAGTATTGAGATGATTCGGGATAGGATACGAACCGCACAGAGTCGTCAAAAGAGTTACGCCGACAAGCGAAGGTCGGATCTGGAGTTCAACGTGGGAGATAATGTTTTGTTGAAGGTATCACCTTGGAAAGGGGTGATCCGATTCCGGAAGAGGGGCAAGCTAGGCCCTAGGTTTATCGGACCTTTCAAGGTGATAGCATGGGTTGGGAAGGTTGCGTACCGGCTGGAGCTTCCGCCGGAACTCAGTCTGATACACAACACCTTCCACGTATCTCAGTTGAGGAAGTGTTTAGCTGACGAGTCGGCGCATGTCCCTATAGATGACATACAGGTCGACGAACGGTTGAATTATATTGAGAGACCGATAGCAATCTTGGAAAGGAAGACCAAATCCTTGCGAAACAAGGAGATCAGCTTAATGAAAGTTCAGTGGGAACACCGAAAAGGATCAGAATGGACATGGGAACCGGAAGCTGAGATGAGATCGAATTATCCGGAACTCTTCCAAGTCTGATCGATTTCGAGGACGAAATCCTGGTAAGTGGGGGAGAGTTGTAACACCCCATTTCCCAATTTACGTGATTTAACTGTCTCTTTTGGGGTTGAGTTAATTTTTGGGTCGTTATGTACGTGTTCAGGAATCTAGGGGCCAGTTTATCAATTTTGTAAGATGAGGGTGTGTTTTGGCATGTATGTAAAGGGGATGGAAACCCTAAACACCCTCATTTGCATCCATTTGTTTCTTTAGCAAAGAAGAGAGAAAAGAGAAAGGGATTTTCGGAGTTCTTGTGAGCTGCTGTGAAAGACCGACCGATTCTCCTTCGTTAACCGTTGGATCGTCGTGAAATTTGGACAGCGACTTCACGACCCTCTAATCTACATTCTGACTGGAGGGATTTGGCATCGGAGTTCCCAGTAGAGAGAACCAAGTGTCCGAAGTTGCTGTGAAAGGGATTTTCGGAGTTCTTGTGAGCTGCTGTGAAAGATCGACCGATTCTCCTTCGTTAACCGTTGGATCGTCGTGAAATTTGGACAGCGACTTCACGACCCTCTAATCTACATTTTGACCGGAGGGATTTGGCATCGGAGTTCCCAGTAGAGAGAACCAAGTGTCCGAAGTTGCTGTATTTTCCAGGCGAAAGATTTGGTGATTTTGGGATATTCAAGTTGTGAAAGGTTCTAGGAGGATTGTTGTTCGCGGTCTAGAATTGCAAGGTATGTGTATTATGTTTAGAAATCAATAGAAATGGGGTGTATGAAATGGGATGTTTGGCAAAGTTTTATGGTATTTGGACTATCCTAGCTATGTCATTTCGGGATGAGAGTTGGGATAGAATTAGAGTTCCATTTTGGGCTTGTTATGATATGTGTATGTATGAATGTTATAGGTGGTACGAGGTGATTATTATACACTGTGAAGTACTTGGTAATTGACATCTTGACAGGTGAGTACTCTACCTATATTATGTAAGTTATGTGTATGTAGTTGGATTGCATGTGTGATTATGTGTATGTTGGCTTTGCCAAAGGAAAGAGTACCTATGGTGGTAGTAATACCCCTAGGGAATATGTTATGTATGAAGAGGCCTGGTACCAGTGTCTAGTTATGACCTTCCTTATTGGCTTTGTGCCTTAAGGAATGGAAGGATGTTACATGTATGTGATTGCTATGTTTATGCGAGTATGTATGCATGATGATATGTGGTATAGGTGCGTGCTCACTAAGCGAAAGCTTACCCCGTTGTTATTCATCTTTTAGTGGCAGGTACATCTTCGAAGAATAGAGGAAAGGCTCCAGCTTGAAGCTTTTGGATTTGCGGCAGCTCAGCAGCTTATATTTTCTTTTGATGAATGATAGTTTTGGATTCTCTAAACTTTTCTGTTGAATATTGTTTGTCTCAAACTTATTGGTTTTAAGTTGCAAACTTGTACTCTTTTCTATAAGATTATGGGATTTTATCTAAATGTTTTAATTACAAATCTTCCGCTGTATCTTAAGGTTACTTTCCGTTAAATGAGTGTTTTAAAGATAAGGGATGTTACATTTGGTCGGTTTCAATGGAGAAGCGACGAGCACCTTTGGAGAGATAATTTTGCCCGTCTATGTCGGAGGAGTCAATAAGCAGACCAAGTTCAGCGTCATCGACTGTGCGTCAGCCTATAACATCATCTTAGGTCGACCATGGATCCATGACATGAAAGTCGTCCCTTCGACATACCATCAGATGTTGAAGTTCTCTACGCCATGAGGGATCCAGGAGATCAAGAGCGAGCCAAAAGTGGCTCGTGAGTGCTACAAGTTTACCTTAAAGCCGCGAAAATGAACTAAAGTCGCAAGATCAAGCCCTTGACAGGTTCGTTCTTCTATCCCTAAATTTATATCTTTTCCACAGGGATAAGATTACTATGGTGCCCTGTCGCACGACAACATAGTCGATCGCATACAATATCACACCAGATCGCCGTGTCATCCTGTCATTTAAAACCTATCTTTTCATCCGAAAAGAATAGGATAATAAACAACAGGGGGCAATATCCCACTAAAAAGAGAATCTAACGGTATGTTCCTAACTCTTTTTCATACGATTTTTCTCATTTTTTCACAAAGCGACTACTAACTTAAGCATCGGAGGGTCGTTGGTTAGCCAACGACCAACCCTTGACATCATTTTATCGCAGAATCGCACGACATTTTATTGCAGAATCGCACGACAGCTTATCGCAGGATCGCACGACAGTAGTCATTAAGTCTACTATATGACTTTAAATTCACAAGGTCGCACGACATAAACGACCAAGTCTATGACTTGATCATCCTTTACATGGACATACGATTCAAATTAATCGCACGACTTAGTCATACGATTGCGAAGTCTAACGATCTCATGATCTAAGCCTCTCAACTTAGAGAAATTTCATACTTCGAAAGTATGCTTTAGTTGCATGTGCTTATGTTTATACACACGATTTAAAAGTCTTATGGCTTACGTACCAGTTATTGTGTTATAATGAATGCCTTAGTCGCATGATTTCCAGATTCAATTTCATAATTGATATGGTATTTGTTTACCAAATATATAAAACGCAAGTTCAAACAAAAGTTCAAAGTTTCATTTACAGAACTGTCGATTACATTTAAAAGAACTCGACTACCGACGGTTCGACCACCAACGATCGAGACATGAAAAGACATAGCATATCCTAAATCTAGAGAGGAGCGTTGATGGCAAGCTCTGCCCAAAAGTCTCGACCTTCGAAGCCCTGCCAATCCCGAAGAACTGATGCAAGGATCAAACGAGTATATTAGGAGTGGTCTTCCAACTCCTTACGCCTCGACCTTCTGAGAATGTGGCTCTTAAGATTAATGCTATGGTTGGAGGAAGGAATATATCCTTCTCAACGATCGACCTCCACTCCAACATTTCCTCTGCCTTCACATATTCAATGAGAGGAAACAGAAGCATCTGCAAATTACAAAAGAAACATACTAAGTGCTCAGCGAAAGAACATCAATAACACAAGTTTTGAAAGAAAAACTTACAAAGAACGCCAGTTCGGTTAAACACAGTCCAATCTCTTCAACAGAGATTCTTCGAAAACGCTCCTTGAAAGATAAGAGCTGATATTTCCCCAGATGCGGAAGTGACTCTGCCCTGACGAGGACATAGTCAATTAGGAGGGTTGACGACAACGCACTGTTGTTCGTCGCCATAAACTCTCCCTCATTCTCTCCCGTCTTTACACCCTCGCCCTTGTCGACTGACAAAAGGGTCGACGTGGCAGCAGAAAACATCGTCGCCAGTTGCGCGGTATGAGACATCGTCGCCAGATGCGCAGTATGAGACATCGTCACCAGTTGCGCAGTATGAGACATCGTCGCCAGTTGTGCAGCATCTATGGATATAATCCAATAATTGTCCGCACAAGTACATACTTCGTCCTCCATTTACGATCATTGACAGCAGTGTTCAAAACTAAGGTACGATCACCTTTAAGCCTTGAAAGTAAACTATAACGACGATATTGGTCGCTCATGACTTTATACGCCACTCCTAGTGCGAAGTAATTCGCTCGGTGACTAGAATGACTCGCCAAAACTGGGGCATCATTTGCCCTGACGATAGGTCAAACTCACACAGAATTGCCTTGGCAAGAGGCAAATACGGCTAGTGGAAGCCCATCTTAAAACAGGTATTCGTATATAACGACGTACCTCTCGAGGCACATTTCTGGTCGAACCTTGCCAACCTTGCTTATGGTAATCCACATGGGAATCCTCGCTAGACTTCTAAAGTCGTCGAGATCTTTTTCATTTCTAATAACACCTCTGGGCTCTGTCGACATTCCTAAAATAACAGCTGGTAAGCATAATCATACGACAGCATGACATCACAACCCCGACTTCTCGTTCAGATAAAGACGAACCAGTCCAGTTCCAAGGCAACCAAGGTATTTTTAACGCAGAACCCAGAACACCCGACGAGCAAAATTTAAAATTCGAATTTGCCATCCTACTTTCAAATTTTGGGGGCAAACTGTTTGGGCAAAAATTCACGTCGTACGACCACGACCAGAAAAGGTAAGACGCACATCATGAATATATCTTGGATTAAGATAAGGTCTCGACAAAGATCCAGAACACCATCGTCGTCCCTCATAAAAGGTAAGTCGAGAGTTCCCTATGACGTTCGACCATAGCGACGCCCGTCCCCGCACGACCATCGCATAAAGCCATGCGACCTCGACCAAAACTAACGTTAACCATGACTGTTACGTTTTGTTAAGTGTTTAATGCAGGAGTCAAAGCCATTAAAGAAGCAACAACTATATCCGACACAAGCCGTTATCCGACGCAATCGGTTACCCGAGGATAGCCGTAACGGACGAAGGCCATTATGAATGTTCATGCCGGCAGCCGTTACCGACCGTTGCGACCATTATAGCTGTTAATGAAGCAATCAATGAACTAATCAAAGGTCCCAAAGACTATAAAGATAGAGTCGAGTCATCATTTCAAGATCATCGATGACCGGGCAGAGATCATTTGGAGAACTATCCATTACGCACTTTCAAGCTCGAAGAAACTAACACTCAAGCTCAAGAACACTCGAAGAACAGCTCAAGTTATCGCTCTCGACGCACGTCAATCATGCAAGACAATTCATCTTTACACACGACGCACACTGTTTAAACACTGAAAACACTTGTACTTTACATTTCGAAGCATTTTCTTCATTTGTATTGTAATCACTATACGGCCGACGCCAGTACCGAAGGACATCGCCCCTGATTGGCGACCATAGTGCAGCGACGACACCCACTGTCGTCCGCAGGTTTTTTCCTCGATTGAGGTTTTTCCTGCGTCATCAAATCCTTTGTCTCATTTATTTTTCCCTCGTCGCACGTATCGTCGAAAGATATTTTCTTTAGTTGATTAAGTCCACATCGACCTTAAGTTGTCCCTTTGGTGCGATTTTTGGCATTAACAATATGCATGAACAACTAAACATGAAAGACGCACACATGTACAAGAAGGTGATCTCAGAAAGAATCAAGTAGCAAGACATGGACTATCGGTAAAGGTGGTCGTATACCCTAATCACATTTTCCAGAAGATCATTCAGGTCTTTAACATGGGTTGTAACGGGGCTACGGTTATGGTTAGGAAATGAAGGGTAAAACGGATCAAAAATCCTGAATGTGTCAATCCTCGAGCAATTCTTAACTTTTCTGACTTTTTCTTCTATCACTTGGCCCTTTTTGTCATCACTAGGGTCACTTTGACCATCTTATTTATTTGCATCTCTTCTATCTAAATTATATTTTTTTATTATTTTTTTTGTGTGGGGCATCATTGGCCCTCTTTATTCGCCTGGGGCTACATTGGCCCCTCTTTTCTATCTTTATGACTGGCCTGTATTTTTCTTTTCTGCTCTATCCTCGGCTGTTCATCTCCACTTATGATTGACACACTTTCGGATCAGGGTTGGCTAAGGCTTTTGGCTAGGGTTTAATGGCGGGATTCGAAATGAAAATTGGTGAGTGTTTGGTTGCAAAGGGGTTATGGGTACACACATAATGGGTTAAAAGGGACGATAGCTAAAAACTGGTTTAACATGCACACAATGCCTGAAATCATCTCTTAAGATCCACACGAAATGGTTTACTATACCTTTACCTAATATCCCGATGGTCGTCTTTTCTACTCAACGCAAAGTTATAGCGAGATCAATCTATAACCACGACAAGGAAATTGAAAAAGTGTATCCGTTGTTTTTGCTTAATTCCCTCACAATGATAGTACGTCATTTTAGGCTTGAATCTCACTATTGGGAGGTGTCCACTAATGTCCCTAATCCATACAATCTTTCGGGTCTCATTCGATGCTATATTATCCTTTACAGTTCATTCCTCAAAAAGCAGTGTTCTACTTACTACTAACAGTGAATCAAAAAAAAAATTCAATCATAATGACCATAATTCCGTTCCTTGCCTAAGATACAATAAAGATCATCAAAATGACACCATCACTTCACTTCCACCCCAAACCTATATACACATTGTCCCTAATGTGTAACAATATCTATTACAGTCATCCAAATAATTTGTGCGAATTATCATACAATCATCCCAAATGAAAGATAATCAAAGATCATAAAAGGAAAAACAAAATCAAACCGTCTTCACTAATCGCGGTTTCGTCGCCTCGAAGATGAACTCTCACCCGGTGGTCACCTCCTCGCTCTTTGTGCCGGTGGTGGATTAGACGGTCCTGCTTCAGCCGGGGGGATGTTCATCTGCAACCAATCTACTCAGGGCATCGAACCTCCTTCCCATTTACTCGAATCATGTCCTCACCTCATGTTCGAGCGCCTCCATGCGCACATGCAACCGTGGGTCGGCACCAATGGGCTGGTGGCCCTCATTTGTCGCGGGATCATAGTCCACATCGTCAACATCCACATCATCAACCCCTTGGGGGATGTTCATCTCCTCGTTGTCAATCGCTTCTTGGCGGTCAAACCTCCGAACGGCTGTCACTTGAGCGCGATATGCAATCCGATCGTACGGGGCGAATGACGGGATAGTTCTTCCAACAGCAATCCCCGCAGTCCTGCAGAATTGTGTTATTAAACACGGGAAGGGGAGCACCCCTTACATATTTTCGCCGCCGCGTCAATCATGTGTAGTCGGATGATATGTCCGATGTTCAAGGGCATACTATACTGGATACAGAACATAATCTATGCCACATACGGATTGAGGGTCGTATAATGGGAGGAAGGTGCCAAACTCCCCTTCAGGAACATCAGCCATACGCCCAATTCGGGCTCCATCTCATTATTCTTAATTTCTACTTCGCACACAACCCACTGTTCCCGGCTATTCCGGCGGAGAGAAGAAGCAATTACCGGACTGTGTGTCTCATCCTGCCCCACCCCAGGAATCGGTGGAATCCCAAAAGTGGCATCGAGATCTTAGGGCCTCGGAACCCTGTAGTGCGCACATATGTCGTCGTTTGTCATCCTAATGGGTCGGCCTTGAATGGTCACCGTTGAAAACTCCTCGAAGGAGGCCGGAACCATGGCAACATAGAACTCCAGCACTAGCTCTGGATCATAAGGCTCCAGGTTTTGGATGTAGGTCTGCCAACCCCTCTCTTCGGCTATCTGTAGAGCTCGGGCATTGGCAATTCCATGTAGACTCAACCCCCTTTCTGCTAAGACCAGTCGGCGCACGAAACTTCGCCTGCAAGACTCATAGGATGGGTTTCGTCTACGACTCCACACCATCCTTTCTTCCTGACTCAAGTTATAATAGTGGAAAAATCTCCGTGCAACGTTTGTGTCAGTGTGCACCATTTTCTGCAAAAGAAAGTAAGCTATTAGTATTTTACCAGTTATTACCACCACCCCAAACCTAAGCCTTGGATTAGGTTTGTTGCATAAATAGCATAAACTTACTTGAACAGTAAAGGACACCCCAAACCTCGGTAAAACCGAGGTTTGCAATGGGGTGATGTGTGTGAAAATAAAACCGAAAGTGGCCACCCCAAACCTAAGTGAAACTTAGATTTGTTTGGCCTTTTTGCCTAGTGAAAGCATATATCAACCTCACACACAAGCACAACATACAAATTACTTGAGCTAATGGTCTCGACACATGGCTTAATCATTAAGCACATAAGCATACATCAGATTTCCACTACTCCTAGTAGCCCTAATTAAAACAAGGAAATGACACCAAAATCCCATGCACAACAGATTCACATTCTCAACAATCAGCAGATCTTAATCAATAAGCACTCATCACTCATAAAATTAAGACATTCTTGCACATTTACCACAAAAGCCACATGCATTATCAGTCAAGTACAAGTTTAACAAAATAACTAAGTTAACAATTCAAACTTATACTCACATCCCCTAATGCACATATTCAAGAGCAACATCCTAAAACCCACTTTTATTCCTCAATGAAAACAATCAATCCAAGAAAAAGAAGTTTCATGTGGAGAAGATAAACATAAACCATGCTCACTACTTCAATTTCCGATTTTTCAACAAATAGAACAAGGACCTTCATGAAAACTTACCTCCCATGGTTGCAATTTTGCTAGGAACAAAAACTAGGGTTAGAAACATACCTCTTGCTTGAATGTAGGAGGAAAAGATGAGAGAATGGTAGAAATCGACCTCCAAACTTTGGTAATCGCCTTTTAAAATCGTTGGATAGAGGGGAGAAGAGAGAAAACGGCAGAGGTTAAAGAGATTAGGGTTTCAAAATGAAAGAAATAACTGAAAACCCCATTTTATATGTATGTGTCCTCCGCGCGGGTTGCCACGCCACTGGGGTCGCGCCGAAAAGCACGCGGGCATCTGTTCCATTTGGACTTTTCAAACGGCGCGCATAGCCGCGCTAGTTGGGTCGCGCCACAATGCGCGCGGACCTCTGGAATGTTTACAACGATTTTCTTCTGCGCTCTTTCTCCCGCATGTGTACCCGAGCCATGATGCGCGCCGAGTTGGGTTCCAGTAAGCCGCACGATTTGCCGCACCAGTTGGGTCGCGCCGCAAAGCGCGCCACCCACTGTTTGTTCCGTTTCTTGGCTTTTTCGTTCCGTTCTCGCTCCTTCCGATGATGTTCAATCACGAAGGCTTTTTCTCAGGGAAAACATACACAAACACACAAATTAAAAGAAACAAAAACTCAATAAAAGAAATTAAAATGAAAAACTAACCTACGGTGGGTTGCCTCCCACCAAGCGCAGTATTTAATGTCGTGGCACGACTTCTCACACAATCACTCTTTGGGCTCATCCAGATAGATACTCGAGACTCCCGTGACTTCACCACCCAAATACGGTTTTACCCGTTGACCATTCACCTTGAATCTTTGGCCATCCGTCCCTTCTAGCTCCACCGAGCCATAGGGAAACACTTCTATCACCTTGAATGGTCCCGACCACTTGGTCTTCAGCTTACCTGGAAATAGACGCAAACGAGAGTTAAATAATAATACTTCATACCAGGAGTAATTACCTTTGCTCGTAAGAGTTGGTCGTGAAATTTCTTGGTGCGCTCCTTGTAGATTGTTGTGTTCTCGTACGCGTCTTGTCGGATCTCATCCAGCTCGTTCAATTGTAACAAACGCTTCTGTCTGACTTTTCCCATATCCGTATTCAACCGCCGCACCGCCCAGTTTGCTCTGTGCTCCAACTCAACCGGTAGGTGACACGATTTTCCGAACACCAACCGGTATGGAGTGGTTCCGATCGGGGTCTTAAATGCGGTCCGATATGCCTAAAGAGCGTCATCTAATCTCAATGACCAATCCTTCCTTGATGCGTTCACCGTCTTTTTGAGAATGTACTTCAGCTTCCGGTTGGAAACTTCGGCTAATCCGTTAGCTTGTGGATGATATGGAGTTGTCACTCGATGCTTGACTCCATACTTCTTCAATAATGCCTCTAAATAACGGTTGCAGAAGTGACTCCCTCCGTCACTGATTAATGCTCTCGGTACCCCAAATCTTGTGAATACATTCTTCTTCAAAAACTGAATGACCGTCTTCGAGTCATTGGTTGGAGTGGCAAAAGCCTCCACCCATTTAGAGACGTAGTCGACGGCGACTAGGATGTACTCATTCCGGTATGATGGAGGGAAGGGACCCATGAAGTCGATGCCGCATACGTCGAAGAGCTCGACTTCTACGAAGATTTGCATCGGCATCTCATCCCTATTCGAAATATTCCCACTTTGTTGGCATCGATCACACTTGGATATGAAATTCCTTATGTCCTTGAACATGGTTGGGGAGAAAAATCCCGATTGCAACATCTTTCCAACCAAGTATGATCTGAACTTCTCGCACGCATACACGACCGCCAACAACTCCTTTTCGGTGGTTGCATAGTTCACTTGAGCCTCGTCTAAAGTTTTGCTCGTGTAGTAGATGGCATGCAACTTCTTTTCTTTCCTTTGGCCCAAAACAGCCCCAATAGCAATGTCGCTCGCGTCGCACATCAACTCAAAGGGAAGACTCCAATCGGGTGCGGTCAAAATGGGAGCTGAGATGAGTTCCTTCTTTAACCTGTCAAACGCAACAATACAATCATTAGTAAACTCAAATTGACATCTTTTAAAAGTAGAGAGCTTAAGGGTTTAGAAATTTTGGAAAAATCCTTGATGAACCGCCGGTAGAACCCGGCATGACCCAAAAAGCTTCGCACTCCCTTAACCGTCGTGGGATACGGAAGATTCTCTATCACGGTTATCTTTGCTTTATCGACCTCAATGCCATCTTTAGAGATTTTGTGACCCAAAACAATCCCCTCGGTCACCATGAAATGGCATTTCTCCCAATTCAGCACCAAGCTCGTCTCTTGGCACCTCTTCAAAACCGCCTCTAAATGGTCAAGGCATGTGTCGAACGAATCTCCGAAGACCGAGAAATCGTCCATGAAGATCTCAATCGTTTTCTCCACCATATCGGAGAAGATGGCCATCATGCACCGCTGAAAAGTAGCCGGTGCGTTACACAACCCGAATGGCATTCTCCGATACGCAAAGGTGCCATATGGACAAGTAAAGGTCGTCTTGTCCTGATCTTCCGGTGGAATTGGGATTTGATTGTATCCCGAATATCCATCGAGAAAGCAGTAGTAAGCATGGCCTGAAAGTTTCTCCAACATTTGATCAATGAATGGAAGTGGGAAGTGGTCTTTCTTGGTGGCGTCGTTCAACTTTCGATAGTCGATGCATACACGCCACTCGGTCACTGTTCGCGACGGAATGAGCTCGTCATTGTTATTTTTCACGATCGTAATGCCTCCTTTCTTGGGTACCACTTGTACCGGACTCACCCACGGACTGTCAGCCACAGCATATATGATTCCAGTATCTAGAAGTTTTAACACTTCTTTCCGAACCACTTCTTTCATGTTTGGGTTCAGCCGGCGTTGGTGCTGAACCGTTGGCTTGTGTTCTTCCTCCAGATTGATTCTATGCATGCAAAAATTTGGACGCATCCCCTTTAAGTCTGCTATGGCCCACCCGATGGCAGATTGGTGAGCCCTCAAAACTCGGATCAACCTTTCTTTCTCTACCGAAGTGAGGTGTGCAGCTATGATTACCGGCAAGGTTGAATTGTTGCCTAGATAGGCCTACTCTAGCTGTGCTGGTAACTGTTTGAGCTCTAACATGGGTGGCACCTTTGATGACGGATGTGATTTGGTAAATTGGTTCACCCAAATATTCTTTCATTGGTCTTCTCGGACCCCGGTACTCGGGCAATGCATTCAGTTGCATCACACTCTCGTTCTTGCTATCGGTGCATATTCCGGTCAATGCATTCCCCAGTTGATCATCACTATGATTAATTTGGGAAGTCTCCTCAGCAATCTCTTCTATTACATCTACCCGATAGCAAGTACCTCTTTCCACCCCGTTTCGTGATGTTGGTAAAACATTGAACACCGCTCTTTCTGCACCAACATGGAGAGTAAGCTTCCCTCCTTGCACAACAATTAGTGCACCTCCGGTGGCCAAAAATGGTCGGCCCAAAATGAGAGGGACCTCCTTATCTTCGTCCATGTCCAAGATAACAAAATCTACTGGAAAGTAGAATTTGTCCACCTTCACCAAAACATCTTCAATGACTCCGTACGGATACTTGATGGATCTATCCGCCAGTTGGAGTGTCACGTTTGTCGGCTGCACCTCTCCAAATCCAAGCATCCTGAAAATGGATAAAGGCGTCAACTTAATACTCGCACCTAAATCACAAAGTGCCTTACCAAAATCAGAACCTCCTATTTGAACAGGAATCGTAAAACTCCCTGGATTTTTCAACTTTTGAGGAAGTTTGTGCTGGATTATTGCACTGCACTCTTCAGTAAGTGCAACGGTTGTGTGTTCCTCAATTTTCCTCTTGTTAGAGAGGATATCCTTCAAGAACTTCACGTAGGAAGGCATTTGAGCTAAGGCATCTGCAAAAGGAATGTTAATGTGCAGCTTTTTAAATAATTCTAAAAATTTAGAAAATTGAACCTCTTCCTTTTGTGATTTTAAACGGTTTGGAAATGGAACTCTCGGTGCCACCGGTGGTATGGTTGTCTTTGATGCAGACTTTGGCACTTCTTCTTTCGGGGCTCTCTTGTCTACCATTTCGATTTCCTCATCCACCTTCTCTTCATCTTCTTCCTCTGTCTCTATGGGCTCTAAACGTGGGTCTTTCACCAGTTCTTTCCTACTCCGCAACTGGACTGCCTTACAATCCTCTCTTGTCTTCTTCTCGGGTTGGCTAGGGAATGTTCCCTAACTCCGAATACTCAACGCATCTGCCATCTGCCCCATTTGTCCTTCAAGAATCCAGATCAATGCGGTATTCTGATCCGTCGCAGCTCTTATCGTTCCGACCGAACTTGTCAGTGTCCCAACGGATGATGTCAACTCTCCAACCGCATTGTCCATCTTTGAAACAAACTTCATCAACATCTCCTCCAATTCGGACTTCTTCTCCCCTCCCTTCCCCTCTTCTTGCCTTCTTTGGTTATAACTTGGAGGACGATAAACATTAGAAGACTGAGTAGAAGAGTTAGAATTATTACCGAATTGGTTCTGTTGCTGCGGGAACATCGTCTCTTTTTGTGCATTATGTGGTTGGCTCCACGAGAAATTAGGATGTCTTTTACATCCCTCAGTGTAAGTATTACAGAACGGATCGTTCCTCGACCGGTTGTTGCGGTTCTGCAAAAATTGCACTTGTTCCGGTGGAGGCATTTCTTGAGATGAACCAAATGGCTATTGGCAGCCCATATCTCCTTGGAATGACGGTTGAATCGTCGTCCCTTTCAGCTGATTTGTAACAGCCGCCAACTATCCTTTGATAGCTTTCAGTTCATCATTCTCTTGCACACTCGCCACCCTTCTAGTGGCTTCCCGAGGTGTGGCATAGCTATGTTCTGCGAGATTCTCAATCAGCTCATACGCGTCCTCGTATGACTTATTCATCAATGCACCACCAGCAGCGGCGGTGAGATCATTCTTGAACTGTGGATGTAGTCCTCAAAAGAAAGTTTGGATGATCATCCATTCTTGCAAACCATGGTGAGGGCATTTTTAAGCATACCCTTGTACCGCTCCCAGGCCTCATATAATGACTCCTGATCCCATTGGGCGAAGTGAGTGATATCTGACAGCAGTTGGGCCGTTCGCCCCGGTAGAAAGAATTTATTTAGGAAAGCTGTCACCATGTCGTTCCACATACGAATCTGCCCGACTGGCAGACTCTCTTCCCATTTAGTAGCCTGACCCCTCAGTGAAAACGGAAAAAGTCGGAGTTTGATTGCATCCGGGTCAACTCCATTCACCTTGAAGGTGTTGCAGATCTTCTCAAAGGTTCTCAAGTGGCTGTGTGGGTCTTCAGTTGCTGCTCCTCCGAACATGTTTGCTTGCACCAATTGGATGGTGCCAGTCTTGATTTCGAAGTTGTTTGTTGCTATGGCCCTCTCTGTGCGGCCCCCATGTTCGGGTTGGCAAAATTCCTCATAGGAACCCTTGGTGGTTGTACTCGGTTATTGGGATTCCGTTTGTTGTTGTTGAGATTCTGATTGATGGGTATTTCGTTGTTGTTCACCAGAATCTCCTCATTCACTGGAATATCCTCATTCACTGGAATCTCCTCATTCACTGGAATCTCTTGATTAATGAGACCCTCCATTTCTTGCAGATGTCTAAGTCTATCTTGTCTCCTTAGCCTCCTTGCAGTCCTCTCGACCTCTGGATCAAATGGTTCGAGTTCACCAGAGGAACTCCTCCTTAGCATAAACTAGAAGTGATCTGCAGTAAAGAATAGAGCACAAGTTAGTTCTCGTACAATGCAGTAGCAAGAAACTTGGATCAAAATCGTGAATAAAGAAAAACAAAAACAAAAACAAAATTGCAATAAAAGAAAATGCTCAATATAATAATTCCTACAGCTGGTAGTGATATTAACATAAAACAAGTTCCCCGGCAACGGCGCCAAAAACTTGATAGGCGGGTTTACACCCCCCTTGACTAACCGCAAGTGTACGGTGTCCTCTCAAGTAATACGTACGGAAGTACGAGTATCGAACCCAAAGGAACTAGGTGTTAAGTACCGCAATTACTGTATTAACTATTAACTGAGCGGTTGAAAATTAATTTGGTTTGATTGTTGAAACACCTTGACTAAAAACTTGATAGGCGGGTTTACACCCCCTTGACTAACCGCAAGTGTACGGTGTCGTCTCAAGTAATACGTACGGAAGTACGAGTATCGAACCCAAAGGAACCAGGTGTTAAGTACCGCAATTACTGTATTAACTATTAACTGAGCGGTCGAAAATTGATTTGGTTTAATTGTTGAAACACCTTGACTAAAAAAACATATAAAAGTAAAGAGAGTAATTGATAGGAGTATTTAGAGAGAGGATTGAGGGTTGGAATCTGAATGGCTTCAATTAACGAGACTTCGAAGTGATTTATAATTGGTTAAAACGATTAATGAATTGTAAAACCTAAACTCTTTGCACTTCTTCAAGCTACAGAAAGAATTAACTCAATTAAAGTTGTTTATCTTTCGATCTCACAATTTTATTAAGTCAAAAAGAATGGTTTAGAACACAACACCGAAGGAATTGATATATCTCTATCCAATTCCTCTCGGTGGCTATTGAATTTGAACTCAATCTTGAGATTTCTCTCGAACAACTCAAGAATTATCAAATTATTTAACAAGTTATCAGTTGATTAAACGCATTAAGCATAAATTCAAAAGCTTCATCCATCTATTAAAACCAAAATACAAATCGGTCAAAATATACATCTATGAATCATCCATCATCCAACCCCCCAACATGGAGTTTAGCTCATGTTGGGGTGTGTAAAAGAAACTGAAGGATTACTAAAGAAGTAAAAGAATCTATCGTTTGAGAAGTTCTACAAAAAAAGATAAATAACTCCCTGAGAATAATCCCTTCCATTATCACGTACTCAATCGTCGTCTCTTTCTAATCCATCTCTCGTCACCTCAGTATTCACGCTCTCGATCTCCTCTCAAAAATCGCCTCCTGACTTGCAGCCGCCCCCTAGTCTGACTGATAACCCTAAAAATGAGAAAGTAGGGCTTTAAAACGTATCTGACACTTGGCGCTAGACCTGGCGATACTTGGGTCGCGCCACACTCTGGACCATACGTGTTTTAAAGGACGTGCTCATCACGCCGCGGGTTAGGTCACGCCACAAGTCGCGCCACCCTCTGGAATCCACTTCTTTAATTATCACGCGCAACACGGCGCGATCTGGGTCGCGCAACAACTCGCGCCAGCCTCATTTTTCTCAAACTTCGTCTTTTTCCAGATTTCGAGCTCTTTCTTTGAAAACAATCCACGATTCTCTTCATTTCTCTAACAATCTGAATAACTGTACATCTCATGAAACTCATCAGTAAACGTCACCATTTTACTTGAAAACACCCAACAATCACTCGATTCGATAGTTAAAATAATGTCGAAAACCGACATTATCAATTGCCAGCCTCGAAACCACCTGCAAAAGTCAAGCACAGGGCTCGAAACGAAGACATGATGATCAAGAGGATCCTAACCAACATGAGGGGGAAAAAGACTAAGACTGACTGAGCTGTCCACCTCAGCGACAGAACCATTAACCGACACTCCAGCTGAAACTAAACCACACCAACAGCCAGACGACTCAGAGATGGTTCAGGACATGGAGCTATCCACACCGGTCATAGATTCAGTGCCAGAGTCAGTAGACCCAACGGTTAAAAAGCCCGAGGGAGAACAAGAAGAGATCTTAATGCTGACAATTCCGGAAAGGCCAGTCCTGGAATTTATTGATGAGGACTCCGATGGCAATCCGGAATTGGAAAGAGAATGGAGAGAGAAAGCAGTTTCAGCCATCCAATCTGAGACGGATGCTCTTTGGAATTTCTCAGATGAAGATAAGTTCATGAACGACGACGACTATGATCAGTTCCTTCTTCAAAGCGAACATCTATCAATTTCTCAGCACGACTTACACAATAATGCAGGTACATCGGAATTTCCAACTCTAGACCCGGAAACGGCCCAACCCCAACCTGTTCAACCAGCTCGTTGTTGGGAGAGAGTTCGAATCCAAGTTCCATACTTAGAGGAATCGCAGAAAAAGATCTTTGCTCACTGGATTAAAACTCTTGACCCGGTTATGTGCCACGGGGTCTCACATCTGAAATATCCAATTCGCTCACAGTACTTGGAAGTTATGAAAAGAATCAGAATGGTCCACGAAGTCCGAACATGTCACAGAATTACAGAAATCATGGAGATCATGTCAGACAGAGTTCTAAAGGTATGGTTCCCAAATTTCACGGTTAAAAGGGATGACGAAAAGGAATGGGTATTCTCGAAAGCCGACTTCAGACATCTGAATCTGAGTGACTTCCCGATTCTACTTAAAGAGTTGAAGGCCCGCACTATCCGACCATTGCCATACACCAAAGCCCTCGAAACTTTAAAGCGATTCATGAAGTGCACAGTTACCCTCGCATACATCAACGATTTTCAGTTGGGTTTAGAAAGCAACTAGAAGAAGATCAACATTCTGAAGCCCAGTCTGACTCTTCCCGATGCCGAAGACGTACAGGTACATACTCTCCTGCCCAAACAAGAAACAGGGATCGTGTATCTGAATGAAAAAGGGGAGAAACGATTCATGAGGATCAGCGAGGTGCATAAATTCAGTGAGGGAACTTTGATGAAAATTCAGAACGTGCTGAAGAAGATCATTGAAGAAGAAGAAGAAAGAGACTCGTCAGAGAACTACGCGTATTTCGACCAGTCAGGGTTGTTTTTTGCATGATTCTCGTTGATATGTTGCTGTTTTAGCCGATTAAACTAGGTTACATTACCTAGATTTGATTTTAGGTTCGATTTGGCTCGATGGCAATCTCACCGGATGTCGTCCGGATAGTTTCAAACTATCCGGACACATTCAATGTTACTGATAACTCTATTTTTAGAGTTATAATTTCCCTTTATTTTCTATTTTATTTCGTCAATTTTAGCCATTACACTTCTCAAAACCCCCCATTCTGGTACATTTCACGAAAATGAGCAAAAAGAGTGAACCATAGTTCTTAATAAGTTATTTGGTAGTTTTTGGTTGCTTTTTCACGAAATTTCAGCAGTGACTTGCGGATCCCACTCTGCTCCCCACTATCGAGCCGAAGAAGAAAACAAACGAAAAGAAACTCTTAGTTGGGATGTAAATATGCTGGAGAATGGAAGGTTCAGCTGGCAGAGGTTTGTTATAAAGAAGTACAAAACATCTTTCTTGAAGATGGCATCAAAAGTACACCCATGGTACTTTAAAGTTGACTAGGAGAAGGGTCCATTGGGTAAAAGAATTGTCCAAAGGTGCTGAATTATATCATGATCCTTCAGTCCTTACACATTAGATAACCCATTTTTGTGTAATACCCAACCCTTTTCTCCTAGTATATAAAGGAGGTGTTGGGTGCCATTTATTACATGCTTAATTTTTAGGAAAATCTCAACTACTACATTAGTGATAGCTTTAGTTCTCTCATTTACTGCAGTAGTTCTTTTTAATTTTCTGTATTTTCCATTCCTAGTATAATTGTAGTTTCTCGTAATCAGTGGCAGTGACGTACCTTCGTTCCCCACTACGGTTTTTAATACAAGTCATTTTCAGTTACTTATGTTCTTCTCTTCATCTTTTGTTTTCTTTACTTCGGAAATGTTAGGCTAAGCATCCCTTGGGATGTAGGAAAGAGAAGTACCTGGATTTTATTAAAAATGCTTGAGTGATCTTTATACTTGGAATATTTGTTGTTTTGGTTATTCACTCTCGATTATTGCCCAATGATGCAAACAAGCCAATCACTTGTAAGGATCTAAAGTCTAGTTCTTAACTCATAAATGAGTAGAACGCAGTGACACGAGCTTGGATAATGCTAGGGGATTCAAAAGAATTCTTATGACACTTGCGAAAGTGAGGTCGGCACAGTGAGCTAATCTCAACCCACTGGAGTAGTAGGCAAGCTAGTTGGTGTATTTAAAAACACTTAGAGTATTTGTCTCTACACATTCCATCGAGACCTGAAACGGTCCATTTTGAGATTACCATTGACAAAACAATAAATACTAAGAGTATGGGATTTTTGCTTAAGGGTGTGAGTATTTTGTAACCGGGCTTTTCTAGCGAAAATGCCTACCTCGAGTACAAGGATCACTTTTTAGGATCGGGTATTTAATATAAAATCTAGGGAAAATATAACCTACATTCCTCATTTTAAATCTTTAGTAAAGTCGTTAAAATAGCTATTTCACCGAACAAACCAAAATATTGCTTCTTCTGTAATTGAAACCTGTAAAAGGAGCTCATGAGAACCGTATTGTCTTGGTTGCCCAGTCTCTGTGGATTCGATTCTGGTATTTTACCAACTATTACTTGCTGTGACGATCATAGTGGACAGTGTACACTTGCACTTCCCACTGTGGACAGTTTGCAACCCACTGCGATTAAAACACATATTTCGCACGTACCAAGTTTTTGGCGCCGTTGCCGGGGACTGGCGTGATTTTAAATCTCAAGACATTAGTTTTTGTTCGAGCCCGAGTAACTCATTTTTCTAAGATGTTCGTGTTGCATGCCACGGCTACAACACGAACCTTTGGTGCCAATCGATCTTGAAATAGAGAAAACTTTTTGAAGGAGACGTAAAAACAAGAACATAAATCGAAAACCCCCTGTGGAACCCACTACAAACATGGCAGGTGTAGGAGGTGAAAGACCCGTTAATCCACCACCATTAGTGGAGACCACAGTGACGATTGCCGATAGCAAAGATCGAAAAATACGAGACTATGCTACTTCCGGAGCTAGTGACTTAAGCTCCGGGATTTTGACGCCCAATATTGTTGCAACGCATTTTGAACTCAAACCGGTGATGTTTCAAATGATTCAAGCCATGGGTCAATTTGGAGGATCACCATCTGAGGATCCACACTTGCACTTAAAATCTTTTTTGGAAATGACGGATTCCTTTCAACTGCAAGGTGTGAGTGATGAAGCATTAAGACTAAGGCTTTTCCCTTTTTCACTAAGGGATAAGGCAAAGACTTGGCTGAACTCGCATGCACCTCATTCGATAACCAATTGGCAAGAAGTTGCTGATAAATTTTTGCAAAAATACTTTCCTCCCACAAGGAATGTAAGGTTTCGAAATGATATTATTTTGTTTAGGCAAGAAGAAGATGAGGATGTTTCGGATGCATGGGAACGATTTAAAGATTTACTTCGAAAGTGCCCACATCATGGCATCCCACATTGCATCCAATTGGAGACCTTTTACAATGGTCTTTCCAATGCAACCAAAATCATCTTAGATGCAACAGCCGGTGGAACATTCACGAGTAAAACCTACAATGAAGAATATCAAATCTTAGAAAACGTGTCCAACAACAATACCGAGTGGTCCAATCCTAGAGCAACAATACCAAAGACCAACACCATTTACTCCGAGGCACTCAAAACCATGAATGCGCAGCTCGTGGCCTTAACCAAATTGGTTTTGAACCAAAATAGAGGCCAAGTCAATTGCGCAACACATCTCCTTGAAAATTGTTCCCTCTGTGGAGAAGAACATGTTTTTGATTATTGTCCAGCAAATCCCAAGTCCGTTAATGTTATAGGAACCAACCCAAGGAACAACCCATATTCACAGACTTATAATCCAGGGTGGAGGAATCACCCAAATTTCTCTTGGGCTGGTAATCCAGGACTCCAACCCCACGGGGCGAGTCATGTCCAGCAAAGACCACACAACCCCCCTGGATTTCAGCAACATCACAGTGGGCAGTCCCCACATCACAGTAGGCAGAACTCACAGAACTTTCACCAAGGACAATCCTCACAACAGTTCCAACCACGATCGACTCAACCCGCTGAGGTTTAACCATCACTTGAATCAATTCTCAAAGGTTTCATGAATCAAACTCAAGCAGCCATTAGGAACATAGAGACCCAAGTAGGACAACTAGTCGTCGAAGTTAAGAATAGACCACCAGGGACGTTACCTAGTGACACCGAACATGCTAGGGTGATAGGAAAAGAGCACGTCAAATCCATAACACTTAGGAGTGGAAAGGATCTGAAAGATATTGTTTTTGAATCTGATGATCCGCCTCAAATGCCCACTAACCCCACAGTGGTCACTCCTCAAGTCACTGTCATTCCTACAGTGAGGACCGATGTCCCTGAGCTTCCCACTTTTGGACCTATACCAAAACCTACTGTTCTAAAGCCAACACCACAGCAAACTAAAATTGACCCACGAAATGTACCTTTTCCTGAAAGGATGAAGACTAAAAATGTCGATGTTCAGTTTAAAAAATACTTAGACATTTTTAAACAACTTTACATTAACATACCCTTGGTAGAGGCTCTCGAGCAAATGCCAAGCTATGTTAAATTTTTAAAGGATGTTTTGAACAAAAAGAGAAAGTTGGGTGAGTTTGAAACTGTGGCGTTGACCAAGGAATGTAATGCCCTCCTTACTAGCAAGATTCCACCTAAGTTAAAAGACCCGGGTTGTTTCACCATTCCATGCACAATAGGAGGACAAGAAGTAGGTCAAGCACTTTGTGATTTAGGAGCTAGCATAAACTTGATGCCATTGTCCATTTTTAATAAGTTAGGTATTGGAGAGGCTAGACCCACAACCGTGACATTACAACTAGCCGACCGGTCCATTGCCTACCCGAAGGGAAAAATAGAAGATGTTTTGGTCCAAGTGGATAAATTTATCTTCCCCGCCGATTTTCTAGTTCTAGATTATGAGGCCGATAAAGATATCCCAATCATCTTAGGGCGTCCGTTTCTTGCAACCGGACGTACGTTGATTGATGTGCACAAAGGGGAACTCACTATGAGAGTCAATGACCAAGAGGTAACTTTCAATGTCTTCAAATCCCTTAAGTACATAGAAACCGAAGATTGTTTTGCTTTGAGTTCGATTTGTGGAACCCACGGTTTTGAAACAGTGCCCACAGTGGGGAGTGAGAGTGAGCACTCCGACTTAGAAAGTGAGGACACTTTTGAGGATGAGTGTAACGAAGTAGTAGCAGCCTTTGAACCTCTAGACTTCAAGGCCAGAGATGTTCAACCCGCTTCAATAGAGCAACCTCCCGAGTTAGAGCTTAAACCATTGCCTTCCCACTTAAAATATGCTTATCTCGCTAAGGATAATAAACTTCCGTTATTATCTCTTCCAAACTTAGTGAGAAACAAGAACAACTTCTAATTGATTTGTTGATGAAGCATACGAAGGCAATTGGTTGGACCATAGCGGACATTTGAGTTATTAGCCCCTCCTTATGTCAACATAAGATTAACTTGGAGAGTGACCACCCTGGAAAAGTCCAACCTCAAAGAAGGTTGAACCCCATCATGAAGGAGGTAGTTAAAAAAGAAGTTTTGAAGTGGTTAGACGTCGGTATTATCTATCCCATTGCTAGTAGTAGTTGGGTGAGCCCCGTCCAATGTGTCCCTAAAAAGGGAGGGACGACCGTAGCGAAGAACGAAAAGAACGAGCTCATTCCCACTAGGACTGTCACGGGGTGGAGAATATGCATGGACTATAGACAACTCAACCTAGCCACTAAGAAAGACCATTTTCCCTTTCCTTTCATCGACCAAATGCTTGATAGGCTAGCGGGAAAAGAATTCTATTGTTTTCTAGATGGATACTCCGGATACAACCAAATCCATATCGCCACCGAGGACCAAGAAAAGACCACCTTTACTTGTCCCTACGGTACTTTTGCATTCCAGAGGATGCCATTTGGATTGTGTAAGGCCCCAGCCACTTTCCAACGTTGTATGATGGCCATCTTCACCGATATGATTGAAGATACCATAGAACTCTTTATGGATGACTTTTCTGTGATAGGGACGTCATTTGACAACTGCCTGGGAAATTTAGAGAAAAGCCTAGTGAGATGTGAGACCCACGACCTTATTTTGAATTGGGAAAAATGTCATTTTATGGTAGAAGAGGGTATTGTCCTAGGCCATCTTGTCTCAAAAAGAGGGTTGGAAGTTGACAAAGACAAGCTTGAGGTAGTGGCACAACTTCCCGAACCCACAACAGTAAAAGGTATTCGAAGTTTTTTGGGTCACACAGGTTTTTATAGGAGGTTCATCAAAGATTTTTCGAAAATAACAAAGCCCCTGTGTAACCTGTTGCAACATGAAAAAGACTTTATTTTTACCCAAGAATGCCGACATGCTTTTGAAACAATCAAGGAAGCCTTAGTCACAACACCTGTTAATCCCAAATCAATCAAGTAACCATGAAATCCATACAAGATCTAGAGAGAGAGAGTAGAGAGAGAAAGTATTGATCGTATTATATCGGCTCTCTATTACAAGATATGAGTTATGCCCTAATTGTTCTCTCAAATGTTACATGATTAGACTAAACAAAATCTATTTATACCTAAAGACTAATTAAGACAATTAGCAACTTTGACTTTCTCACAAGACTTAATACATTGACTTTGACTTTGACTTGAACATTAAATCTTGAAGACATATTTAGACTTAACAATCTCCCCCTTGGATTCAAGATTTAAACATTTGAGAACAGCAGTCTTTGGCTTGTCAAAGTCAACTTGTCACAAAATCTTCAAACGGGGATCTGGCGGAGATTTTATTTCTTTGATTTGGAGAGCTTGATTCTTCACACAAGGCATTTTGGTACAAATTAGCACAAATTTAAGAAAAAGAGATCTTCTTGAAAAACCAAGATGATCAATCGATTTTTCTTAAACTCTTGAAGAATTCTCCCCCTTTTCTTTCTTCGATTTGATAAATTCTTGCTTCAGTAATGGTATTCACAATGTAGCACAAGTTTAAGAAAAAGAGATCACAGGATGATCAATCGATTTTTCTTAAACCCTTGAAAAAGAATTCTCCCCCTTTTACTATCTTGAAATTGAATCTTTGCCTTGAAAGCACTTTGACATGAAATTGAATTAAACATTTCTCCCCCTTTTTCGATGAAAGTGAGCATCATGATCATCGAAAACCTTCTTCAATTTCAGTCGCGTCTTTGAGAATCATTAACAATCTCCTCCTTGATAAACAACCTTGCTCCCCCTCAAAATAAGAATTCTGGAGCAATTTGTTTTCTCCCCCTGAAAGTATGCATATATTTCATTTAGGTACAGTAGTTGAAAAAATTATTCAAAGAAAATAAAATTCATTGAACTACATTTTATAACTACTACCATTTGATCATTTGAAAACTTTACAAAAGAAATCCAACTTAATGAAATTTAACAGGTTTTTCAATCAAATGCATGTGTTTGGATTCAAATACAAGACATCATTGCATATCAAGTTGAAAAAAAAATGTTCAATTTCAGCCTCTTTATTAAATCTATTCGGTGTGCTAGCATGTGAAATATGACCAGCTTCAATCATATGCATTTCTAAAACATATCAGAATACTCTGCTTTACTCACACTATTGGTCCAAAATCAGAATTTTCACAAATTTACAGGTTTATCACGACTTTGTATTTTCCCCAAGTATCAAGAGATGTGTGCTCATTGGCATCTTTTTTTTTGTGCTCATTGGCATCTTTTGATTTTGTCATCATTGACATCTTTTGATTTTGTGCTCATTGGCATCTTTTAATCAAAAAGTTTAGTAGGAATAAGATACACCGTTAAACATGGCTTTCTATCTGGTTCTATAGCAGGATTTGGGTCAGCGGATCCCATACCAGTTGGTCTTAAGTGCTAGGTGTCGAGCACCCCTTAGAACTTACTTTCCCAAACCAGAAAGGCCACATCGATATATCGTAAACCCATTTGTAACAGTAGAACATGGCTTTCTATCTGGTTCTATAGAAGGATTTGGGTCAGCCGATACCAGACCAGTTGGCCTTAGGGACTAGGTGTCGAGCACCCCTTAGGACTTAATCTCCCAAACCAGAAAGGCCACAGGCATAAACTTTCAAACTAAATGATTAGATTTAAAACTTAGAGCATCTCAATCACTTGGTTCTAAAACATAGTGCTTCCCCCATATTTTCGTTTCCATCCATCATTCTGACATCTATGCATTTTGAGCATTATATTCTATATAAGTCCAGAAATCCATAATTTTGAGCATTCAGCATAATTTCATTCATGTTTTGCTGACCTTTCGATTTATTTCAGAAGTGAAAGATGAAACAGATGTAACTCAGATAATACAAAAATACTTGTAAAATCATCTTTTAGCACACATTTATTTCATTGAATGAAAATTGAAAATTTCATCTCATTGAATTAAATTTGTAAAGATTCAAATTTTCAAAGCAGTAGAAACAAAGTATAATACAATGTTACCTTTTACCACTTGTTCCTTGAAATAGAAAGATGTGACAGTTAAGGATATCACCTGAGAAGTATGAGTTCTAAACTGATTTGTTTAGAAGTCTTAGTCTTTGAAGTACGGGTCCTGAACTGAATTGTTCAGAAGCCATAGTCGTTGAAGCACGGGTTTTGAACTGATATGTTCAAAAGCCAATTACGTTAAATGCACAGATACATCTTCTTTCGAGAGTTCAACGCTTTGCTTCTAAATCTGCAAAAATAGATTAAGTAGATTTTGGTACCCAACGCGTCTTGTGTCCTGACTTGTTAAGCGGAGCTCTATAAGAAGAAAAATGATAAGTGCCAAACCAAAATTGAGCATTTTTATTTTTAACAAATTCATTAGTTCCACAATAAGAACAACAAATTTTCTTTTGTGCTAACCTGATTAAATAATTTGCGGAAAATAATGAATCAGGTTTAGCAAAAGATTTACCTTTCAGGTTAGTGTTCTTGTTGGGAACAGATGATTTTGGTACATCTTTTTCAGGAAACGTACCTTTTGCTCTCCATTGCATGTTGACTTTCTTATATGAAGGAAGATCAGCATATTGATACTTGGAAGAATTATCCACTGAGTGATCATAGAATAGATTAGAAGGACGAATCGGACATTCTGAATAGCATTTGGATTTGTTAAATGACTTCACTTTGTAAGCTAAGTCATTCCGTTCTTTGGTCATAAAATCAAGCTTCTTCAGAATATCAGACTTAACAATCTGCTCCTTCATGATATCAGTCGATAACACAGCCAAATTCTTTGTCAGTTTACGTATTTCCTGCTGAAATATCTTCCTTTCAACAGAGAATTCGTCTTTGACGCTCCTAGCCTGAAAGTCGGCTTTCTTCATCTTTTCTAGCTCTTGACTTCTCTTATCTAGCTCTTGTCTTTCCTTTTCTAAGTCCTTCTGAAGGTCAGAAAATTTCTTTGACAATTTCGCATTCTTCGCTTCAAAGACTTTCCTTGTATTTTCAAATTCAACCCTTTCCTTCTCCACCTTCTCTTTTTCCAGAAATAAAACTTTCTCAAAATCTGAATTTTGTTTAGAAAGTCTTATGCATCTGAGTTCAAGGGCTTTTTTTTCTTCATTTTCTTTCTTCTCAGAATTTGAAGTCTTTTCTAGTTCAGAAATTTTCTGAGAAAGAGAAAAAATTTGCTTTGCATAGCACTTTTTGTCATTCAAACGATCAGCCTTTTCTTTTCTGAACTTTTCTCTTTCCACTTTTAGCAACGTTTCCATGTCAGACAACTTCTTGGTAAGCTCAAAAACCTTTTTCTTAAGATCATCATTTTCAGCTTCTGACATGTTCTGTTCAGTATCCTCTTTCTCAACTTTCTTTTCTTCTTCCTTTCTCTTTGTAAATGCAACTTCAGATCCATGCATTCGCTTAGATAATTCGTTCCACATAAGCATTGGATTGTGTTTGAAACAATCAATGCTTTTGTTAATATGTTTTGGAAGTGCAAGGATCAAGTTGGATGAAGCTTCCTTATCAGCTTTCAATCTTTTCTTCTCTTCTTCTGTAAAATCATTCTCCATTTTATTTCTGCTCATTGGACCTTCGGAGAATGATTTTATCATATTCTCTCCATTTTCTCTACCTGCAATAAAGTCGATGAACGTAATTCTCCATCGTTCAAAATCAGAATCTTTGATTAGCACAGGTGGTTGGTTCATGATTGCTTAAAGATAACAGATCTTTATAATGAAAAATCTACTGAATCTGCGGAAAATGAACAATCAGAAAAAAAATTATATAAAACTTTTTCTTGAAAAGCTCATAAAGTGTATGAAATACACTATAGAAAAAATTTCAGTATAATTTTTTTTAACTCCTCGCAAGTGGCGCAAAGTGAGGTTTGCGCGAGACGAGGGTGGCGCAAAGTGAGGTTTGCGCAAGACGTTAGTGGCGCAAAGTGGGGTTTGCGCTAAGAGACAATGGCACAAAGTTGGGTTCTCGCAACACGTTGATGGCGCAAAGTAGGGTTTGCGCTACCCGTTGGTGGCGCAAAGTAGACTTGGCAGAAAAATTCAAATGCAAAGATGAACTGGCGCAAAGTGTGGATCTGGCGCAAAGTGACCAAAAACGATCAAAATCTCTCAATTTGCAGAATTACACCTCCATATTCTTCAAATTTGATCGAAATGTTGTTTCTAACACAAACTTGTAAGGTAATTTTGCAGGAAAAACACAGAAATCGAGCCATTTGTTCAAACAGATCGAAATAATCGCACAGTAACAAAATCTCGTAAATTCTCAAAATGATGTTCAAATCATCGAAATTGGCCCTCGATTCTTGAATAAGAATTGTTGCAAAACAGATTTCTAACACCAAAAACTCAATATCCAGACGAATCAAACTCAAAATTGCAAGAATTTGAGAAAAAGAGATTTTCTTGAAAAAATCAAGACAATCGATCGATTTTCCTCAAAAATCCAACAGATTTGATCTCAAATCGTGTAAATTCTTCAGCAGATCTTCATTAACTTGCTCTGATACCAATTGTTAATCCCAAATCAATCAAGCAACCATGAAATCCATACAAGATCTAGAGAGAGAGAGAGTAGAGAGAGAAAGTATTGATCGTATTATATCGGCTCTCTATTACAAGATATGAGTTATGCCCTAATTGTTCTCTCAAATGTTACATGATTAGACTAAACAAAAGCTATTTATACCTAAAGACTAATTAAGACAATTAGCAACTTTGACTTTCTCACAAGACTTAATACATTGACTTTGACTTTGACTTGAACATTAAATCTTGAAGACATATTTAGACTTAACAGCACCCATAGTGACCACTCCTGACTGGTCACTCCCATTCGAAGTGATGTGTGACGCCAGCTAGTGGGCTGTGGGGGCTGTTCTCGGACAGAGAAAGAACAAAGTTTTTCACCCCATTTATTATGCAAGTAAAACATTGATTGAAGCTCAGATTAATTATACTGTAACTGAAAAAGAATTACTTGCGGTGGTGTTTGCTTTTGATCGTTTCAGGTCGTACTTGATAGGGACGAAGGTCATCATACACACTGATCACGCAGCGATAAAATATTTAATCAACAAGGCTGATTCCAAGCCACGTCTGATTAGATGGGTTTTATTGTTGCAAGAATTCGACCTTGAGATCGTTGATAGAAAAGGAACAAGCAATCAGGTGGCCGACCATTTGTCCAGGCTCGAGAAGATAGTGACCACTGTAGATCCCACTCCGGTCAAAGAGAATTTTCCCGATGAACAATTGTTATCAGCCCAACATCATGAGAATAATATTCCTTGGTATGCTGACATTGCAAACTTTTTAGTAAGTGGACTAAAGCCCCACGGGATGAGTGGACAACCATTTAAAAAGTTTTTACATGATACACGACAATATGTTTGGGATGACCCTTTCTTATATAAGATAGGGACGGACCAAATATTGAGGCGTTGTGTCCACGGGAGTGAGCAACATCAAATACTCCATGGTTGTCACACATCCCACTACGGTGGCCACTTTGGTGGAAACCGCACTGCTGCAAAAATCTTGCAAAGTTGGTTCTTTTGGCCCACTATGTTTAAAGACTCATATGAATTCGTGAAAAATTGTGAGCAATGTCAACGCACCAGGAGCATTTCACAAAGGAACGAGATGCCTCTTAATAACATTCTAGAGGTAGAACTTTTTGATGTTTGGGGGATTAATTTCATGGGACCCTTTCCAAATTCAAACAATAATTTTTATATCTTGGTTGTGGTAGACTATGTTTCGAAATGGGTGGAAGCCGTTGCATGTCACTCCAATAATGCCAATACCGTGGTGAAATGTTTGCATAAAAACATTTTCACTCGATTTGGAACACCACGGGCATTGATTAGTGACGAAGGCACCCATTTTGTGAACAAAGTCATGAGCTCGGTCCTTGCTAAGTATGATATACATCATAGAGTGGCCACCGCATACCACCCGCAAACCAACGGTTTAGCCGAACTTTCAAACCGTGAGATCAAAGGTATTTTGGAGAAAGTCGTTAAACCACATCGAAAAGATTGGTCAACCAAACTTGATGATGCTCTTTGGGCCTATCGAACGGCCTATAAAACTCCCTTGGGAATGTCTCCATTTAAATTAGTTTTTGGCAAAGCTTGCCATTTACCGATTGAATTGGAACACAAGGCGTTTTGGGCCCTTAAAGAGCTTAACATGAGTGAGGATGCTGCGGGAATTAAGAGGTGTTTGCAAATGCATGAACTAGAGGAGTTGCGATATCACTCCTATGAAAATGCAAAGTTATACAAAGAAAAGACCAAGATGTGGCACGATCGAAGAATCAACCATAGGGAGTTCATGGAAGGACAACAGGTACTATTGTTCAATTCCCGTCTTAAACTCTTTCCAGGTAAGCTAAAATCACGATGGACGGGACCATACACCGTTGTCAAGGTAAGTCCCTTTGGAACTGTGGAGTTGAAGTCCCCACAGTCTGGTCAAACATTCAAAGTCAATGGGTAGAGAGTGAAGCATTTTCTGAGTGAGAGTGCTCACATTGTACCCCACTCTCCACCCCACTATGGTTAAGAAACATCGGGACAACTTGTAAATATTTTATTTCAGTTATTTGCTGTCTTTTTGTTATTTTTGGTATTTTTAATTCTGCATGGTAGTTTATTTTGCATGTGTGTAGGAGAGAATTCCAATTTTTGAAGACAAGTCAAGGAAATGCTTCGCAGTGACTTCGCGCAAGTCACTGCGCTTCCCACTGCCGAACTGACGAGAGGATGGGACGGTTTTGGGGGCCTAAGAGCCGACACACATCACCTTTTTCTTACACATCAGTCTACTTTTGCTGCCACTTGTCCTAATTCGCCATTTTCCAAGAAAAGCCATCATTTTTCTCCTTCTCTTTCCAAAACAACCGTTCCCTCCAAATGTATTAGCCAAAGAAATAAACCCTTCTCATAAACCAAATTCAAAAGCCACTCTATCATCAAATATTCAAAACCACTTACACAATTTTCTTCTCCAATCAAAGAAACCCTTACAAGAAAACCCTAACCATGGCAAGAAGCAAAAGATTAGCCCACCACCCGGAGGAACTCAACCGTGCGGTGGTACGCCGCAGAACCGCCAAAGGTAACCCGCCAGAAACTGTCACCGGCGACCTAAACGAACCTCCGCCGTCCTCCGGCGAACATCCGACAGCGCACAAAGTTCCAGACGTCGGGTCGTCCAAGCATGAGGGTTCGAAGGATGCTGCTTCATCAAAAGTTTCGGACACCAGTCAAAGCCATCTCGATGAGGAAGCATTGCAGGCTGAGGAAGAAGAAAGGAGGTTGGAAGAAGAGTATAACTTAAGAATGTCGGCCATTCGAAAAAGGAAGGAAGAGGTTAAACAAAGACGCAAGGAAGAAGAAGAAAGGCTGAAAATACAAGAGGAGGAAAGGTTAAGGAAAGAAGAGGAGGAGAGGAAACAACTAGAAGAAGCCGAACGATTGGCAAGAGAAGAAGAGGAAAGGCAAAGGATTGAAAAGAGAAACTTCTTGAAGAAGAAAGGAAACAGGCAGAAGAAGAGAAGAAAAAGGCTGATGAGGAAAAGATGAGAAAAGAAGAACAAAACCGAAAAAGACAAGAAGAGAAAAATCAAAGAAAAGAGATGGTGGATGCGACACTCGTAAACAAGGAGCAGATTCAGACCAATATAAACCCCCAAGTCACAAATACTATTGATTTAGAGGCACTTAAGAAGGCTGCCCACAGTGAGGAAGATCCTATGAGAAGAGCATTACAGAAGAAAGGAATGGTCACCAGATCTGGGGTGACCATTTCGCAGAAAACACCGGCAAAGAAACCAAGGAAGCAACCATCGGGGAAAGGTAAGGGTCTTGAACCCTCTTTAAGTTCATCATCTGTTGATTATGATGCTGGGGATGAACAAACTCAATCTGCAAATCCACATCAGTCCACAGTGGGGACTGAGCATGCCCCCAGTGGGGTGCCCAGGCAGTTTACGACCCTAGAGGCCGCTGCCCACTACGATTGCATTTCCAAGCACAAGTTGAACTTAGAGAGGGGTTTCGACCCCGACTTTGTAGAGGCCAACCCATTCGTTAAAAACAGGGTTATACAACATGATTGGACGACATTGGCATCTGCCAATCGTCGGGCCAATGCCTCGTTGGTTAGGGAGTTCTATGCCGAGGCTTCTCAAACGAAAGACCCATTTGTGACTGTCCGGGGTCAAAAAGTGTATTATCATGCCAGTGCTATCAATGAGGTCCTTGGTATAAGGACCCCACAGGTGTGCCAATTTGCTAATTTTCTGAAGAAAATGACCCCGGCGGATGAAGATGTTATTTTGAGGGTATTGGCAATCGAGGGAAAGCCATGGGATAAAGAAGGCAGTAGACGGTGCCTACACGCTAGCTCCCTCACTACCGAGGCCGCTGTGTGGTTCCAGTTTCTACGTGCCTCTTTATCCCCCAACGACGCACGATACAACCCTCTCGATGCACAAGTGTGCACTACTGTACTGTATCCTGGCGGATAAACCTATCAATCTGGAAATTGTAATGCACGGCGCAATCTACCAAGCTCGCACCCGAAAGAAGGTAATCCTCCCTCTTCCTTGTCTTATAACTGCATTACTAATCAAAGCTGGAGTACCGTCTGCTACAGATGACAAGTGGCTTGAATCCATGAATAACATTAGTGTTCTCACAATCAAGAAGATGGGGAGGGCAATCACTACGACTCCCAATGAACCTGTTGATGATGATCCTACTGTGAGATCCACTAGTACCCCACTCCGACAGCCCACTGCAGGAAGCTCAAGTAACCCCATGACCGTCGTTCTGCAAGCAATAACAGCTCTCACTTATAAAGTCAATCTGATGGAAGCCCAACAGAAGCATATGAACCGAGCCACCGAGTCGTTTTGGATGTATACAAGGGATAGGGATGTGGTTGTCAACCAAATATTACACGGTGCTGATCCCGAGTTGCACGCACAACTACCTGAATTTCCCGAAGCTATTTGCCCCTCAAATGAAAGTGAAGATGGTTTCGAAGAAGACTCTGCCGCAAGCTCACCGCAAGCAAGTCTGAACCGCTGAATGGTTTGTTGGGATTATGGTTCCCACTTTTGATGCTCCCAAAAACAATTTCTATTTTTGGTTTGATATTCTACCTATGGCTAGGCATTTGACACTATTTGCTACTCTTTTTATTTTGTTTAATGATGCATGAAATCCTACTGCTAAGTAGGTGCTTTTAGGTACTAACTCACTTCTTGTTTGAATGATTGTTTGATCTCGTTTTCATTTCAAGGTACAACTTTTAGCTTCCGACTTAAAAGGTCCCTTTTGTAAGTACGAATCTCAACTTGTCACATTGAAATGATATAGGCCATTTTTGCATCCAAACACAACCTTTTTGTACCCCCAACCACCTCCTTCGCACCAATTTCCAAGTCACAGTGGGGACTTCCAGAGTGACTTCCAGTCTTTCCACAGTGGAGACACTATGAAGTCATAAGTTTGAGGTGGGTAAGCCATACCCCCCTCCCAAAAAAATATATACAAAAACAGAAGAAAAACGGAGTGTCACTACAAAAGATTGATGGTGTGCCTTTTCTGGACCATCAAAGTGCTCACTCCCAGAAAAAGATGGTGTGCCTATTCTGGACCATCAAAATACCCACTCTCACAAAAAATAGCCATACCCAAATAAAAATCCTGAAGTGTACGAACTTACGCATGCAAAACACAAACCACTCACTTCTTGAAATAAAAATCTCAAAGCGAGATTTTCGGTCCGTATTTGGAATTGTTTGCCAAAACCCTTGGGAAAATATTCAAAGCCACAAATCCTTCGAACCCAAGAAATTCCTATTGATTAAACGTGAACAAGGGAAAGATTTCGTCAGGTACAAAAGTGAAATTTTAATTTAGGAACCAAAAGAAGTATCTGTGGAAGGAGATCAACGCCCATTCAGAGTGAGAAATCAGTAAGTCCCTGAAAGCTCAAATGCATTATTTTATTTTCTTTATTTTTATTACTTGGGGACAAGTAATGGTTTAAGTTTGAGGCTGTGATAACTCTATTTTTAGAGTTATTATTTCCTTTTATTTTCTATTTTATTTCGTCAAATTTAGCCATTTCACTTCTCAAAACCCCCATTCTTGGTACATTTCACGAAAATGAGCAAAAAGAGTGAACCATAGTTCTTAATAAATTATTTGGTGGTTTTTGGTTACTTTTTCACGAAATTTCAGCAGTGACTTGCGGATCCCACTCTGCTCCCCACTATCGAGCCGAAGAAGAAGACAAAAGAAAAGAAACTCTTAGTTGGGATGTAAATATGCTGGAAAATGGAAGGTTTAGCTGGCAGAGGTTTGTTATAAAGAAGTACAAAGCATCTTTCTTGGAGATGGCATCAAAAGTACACCCATGGTATTTTAAAGTTGACTAGGAGAAGGGTCCATTGGGTAAAAGAATTGTCCAAAGGTGCTGAATTCTGTCATGATCCTTCAGTCCTTACACATTAGATAACCCATTTTTGTGTAATACCCAACCCTTTTCTCCTAGTATATAAATGAGGTGTTGGGTGCCATTTATTACATGCTTAATTTTTAGGAAAATCTCAACTACTACATTAGTGATAGCTTTAGTTCTCTCATTTACTACAGTAGTTCTCTTTAATTTTCTGTATTTTCCATTCCTAGTATAATTGTAGTTTCTCGTAATCAGTGGCAGTGACGTACCTTCGTTCCCCACTGCGGTTTTTAATACAAGTCATTTTCAGTTATTTATGTTCATCTCTTCATCTTTTGTTTTCTTTACTACGGAAATGTTAGGCTAAGCATCCCTTGGGATGTAGGAAAGAGAAGTACCTGGATTTTATTAAAAATGCTTGAGTGATCTTTATACTTGGAATATTTGTTGTTTTGGTTATTCACTCTCGATTATTGCCCAATGATGCGAACAAGCCGATCACTTGTAAGGATCTAAAGTCTAGTTCTTAACTCAGAAATGAGTAGAACGCAGTGACACGAGCTTGGATAATGCTAGGGGATTCGAAAGAATTCTTATGACACTTGTGAAAGTGAGGTCGGCACAGTGAGCTAATCTCAACCCACTAGAGTAGTAGGCAAGCTAGTTGGTGTATTTAAAAACACTTAGAGTATTTGTCTCTACACATTCCATCGAGACCTGAAAAGGTCCATTTTAAGATTACCATTGACAAAACAATAAATATTAAGAGTATGGGATTTTTGCTTAAGGGTGTGAGTATTTTGTAACCGGGCTTTTCTAGCGAAAATGCCTACCTCGAGTACAAGGATCACTTTTTAGGATCAGGTATTTAATATAAAATCTAAGGAAAATCTAACCTACATTCCTCATTTTAAATCTTTAGTAAAGTCGTTAAAATAGCTATTTCACCGAACAAACCAAAATATTGATTCTTCTGTAATTGAAACCTGTAAAAGCAGCTCATGAGAACCGTATTGTCTTGATTGCCCAGTCTCGGTGGATTCGATTATGATATTTTACCAACTATTACTTGATGTGACGATCATAGTGGACAGTGTACACTTGCACTTCCCACTGTGGACAGTTTGCAACCCACTGCGATTAAAACACATATTTCGCACGTACGAGTTACCCGGACACCTTTAAATCGTAGATATTTTATCCGGTAAGTCACTTTATCCGGAAAGCGACTCACCCGGTAACCCAAGTTGTCCGGAAACCTTTATGGTATCCGGTAAGTTCAACTATCCGGGTAGATAATGCTTGTCCAGTAACCTAGTTGTCCGGTAAGCCTCTTTTTTCCGGTAACTTCCTTTTGTCCGGTAACTTTCTTTTGTCTGGTAACCATACGTATCCGGATACCAATGTACCCGGTAACTAGTGTTATCCGGTAACCATTGTACCCGGACACTATGCTTCCCGGATACTTTCCTTATCCGGAAAAATTGGCCATTTCAGTACCCTATTCCACAGCCATTCCTCAATTTGTTCCAGATTGAGCCGATCTTCGCCAAGGTACGCACCGAAATTTTTTGAATCTGCCTATAGTCTAATACCGTGTCTTTCAGGTACACAAATGGCGGATCAACAACAACAAGGCAATCCTCCTCATGAGGAGTTCATTGACGAAGAGGCTGACAATGCCTTAGTTCCACAAGACCATGTTTCTGAAATCGAGGGAAATAATCATCACCTCGATGCTGCTGAGTTCCGACCACAGCATCGTGTGGTCGTGGACATCCTACTCGGCCATCAACTCCGCTATGCACTCACTGCTACAACCGACGTCCCGGTTCTTTATCTACAACAAGACTGGAACACCATCCAGGTCGTCACTGCGGCCAACTCTCAGACGATTACTGCCATAATCGATCATCATCCATTCATACTCACATCGGAGTCTTTCCGACGACTTCTATCTCTACCGGAAGCTACTGCTGGCTGGCCGCGCTGCATTTGACCTTGCTATCGACGACAACACTCTTTGTGCCGAAATCCGTGCACTTGGATACAACCATGCACTGAACCGCCCCTCCGCCTTCAACCGAAAACACTTGGCGCCAATCAGGTACACCTTGTTCACAATCCTGAACAGGTGTCTATCCTCCAGATGGAAGGGCATCGACCAGTACACCGCAGACTTCCTACGCCTAGTTCATGCTGTCATCTACGACCGTCACGTGGACTTCGCCATGATCATCTGGCGCGAACTAGTGCAGACCATACGCGCCATCGGCGGAACAAAAGAGCGCAAGTTCATTCCAAATCTCCGATTCCTTCAGCTTGCAATCCATCAACACATGGCTGCGAACCCGGGCATCCCACGCCGCATGAACCAACCAGTATGTCCTCAATTTAGCTTACACTATCTTATTATTCGCAACCCGTCCAACGCACAAGCCATGCATATACCCGAAGCCTTACTGGCATACGCGGATCCGCAAGCACCGAGTGTTATAGAATATAGGCGAGCGTTAGGTGCTCCCATGGTCCAGCCAGAGCCGGAGGGACCTCCCTAAGGAGATAGACCCGAGCGACGTGAGGGTCCAAGGACACGAGGCGGAAGAGTCCGGGTAGCTGGGGCTCCTGGACGGGGCGTGCTGAGAGTACACTCGGTGAGGGGAACCGAAGTGAGCGGTGCGGAGGATTCGCGTGCCAGTACAAGCCATGCCACACGACCTTCCACAAGCCAACCTTCCTGACCGTCTACAAGTAGACCACCTACCCCTCCAAATACCATCTCGACCACCTATACAACCGATAACGCCTGACCGTCGACTTCCCTACACGAGATCCCGGTCGTTACTTCCCCAATGCTTGATTAGGACCCCGGAACCGATACTACTGAACCAATATCGCCATACACTCAAACCGACGTCCTGGATTCCGAAACAACCGACTCTGATATGGAACGAGCCATCCGTATTTCAATGATACCACCCCATATCGGACGTCGCGTGCCGATGACTGAAGAATCTCCATCCAACTCACCCACACCCTCCGAAATCCCTACATCCGAACCTATTACGGGAGACATAAGGCGAGAGGAGGGGGTTTTAGTTGAAAAATTAGAACAAGTGAGACAGAGAGAATGGAGATCGAAAAAGAATAACGAGAGAGTGAGTCTCCTAAATAGAGCGGAGAATGAGCGTAACCGAACCAATGTCGCCTAGGTAGCCACATCTACTGCCTCGTCTCATCCATTGGGACGAGACATTGAAGAAGCCGTCGTGGACCTAGCGACGCCATTGCACGACCTCCCTATCCACTCAACCAGCTCTCAACAGCTGGTTGTTTCAATTTCTCATGGGGACATAGCACAAAGTCTATCGTTCTCTCACTCGGAGAGTTTCGATATTGAAACTAAAGAACAACCTCCCCCGTTCTCGACTTCTTTCTGTGCACCATTGAGTCTAGAGCCCTTTGATATTATAACATCTTCTTTGGCTAGGACACAGCTTGAGACTGCTAACTGATAACGCCACTTTTTGGCGTTATTTTCGGTTCTCAAACCAATGAGATTAGCTTGTATTTAAGCAAAGAAGCGGATTTTTAATGGTTTATATAGTGAAATGAACAGGTAATCCAAAAGACAACGTTCATCGAGAAAAGAAGCTAAAAAAAGCCCAAAAAGAGCCAAAACGAAGCCCAATGGAAGCCCGAGATCCAAGCCCAAGACCCGCGCCCGAACCAGGACCCGATACTGACCCAAACACTCCTCAGAAAACCGGGCGACTTGCCACGCGGTTTGCAAACCGCGGGACAAGTCGCGGGACTCCCTGTTCCAGTGTATTAGTTTGGCGATTTTCAGATTTTAGGGCATTCTGGTTACGACGCTCGATACGGAACTCAGACGACGAACGGCAGCAGTCCATACACGATTTTGGGAGATAGTTTACATCTTTTGGAGCCACGAGAGAGGATCAATCGAAGAGGAAGTCACGACGCAACGCGGATTAGAGCCGGGAGAAGGGAGTACATCTACCACATTCACCACGATCACTTTTATCATGTTTTCGTTCATTGTTTCCTTTTCTTCTTCTATGTTTTTGTCCCCCAACATCATGAACTAATCTTTAGATGTTGGGGGTTGGATTGAATTAGGTTTGAACATATGAACGAATGACGAATGACTTTTATCAGTTTTTCCTATTTTAATGAAGCTTGTGATTTAGTTTTTAATGCTTTTATGAATTTGGCCAATTTACATCTGATTTGTTTGTTCCAATTAAGTTCGAGAGAATTAATTGCTACTTAGAACTATAAATTGCATGCCTAAGGCGAGAATTTGGTGATAGAGATATACCGAATACGCCTTAGTCCTAATTGAACCAATTAGGTTGAGATCGAGAGATTAAATCTATCCATTCAAACATGAATCTTGCGCTTAATGTGTTTTGAAATCCATAGGTTGAGATCGAAAGATAAAACTTGTCCTTTTCAAAATAAAACCCGATGTTGCTCGAAAGAGAACAACGGTGATTTTAGAGATTGGGTATTCATTAAGGGGATTAACTGGTAATTGTTTTAAGTCAGATATTCGTATGTGAAAACCTAAGGATTTCCAACCCTCAACTGTTTTCTCTATCAAAGTTCCTTAAGTTGTTTCTGTTTCGTTTGTGATTTACTTAAGTTACAATTAATTACTTAATACCAACCTCTCAATTTTGGATAGTTCAGTTAATAGTGATTATAGTAATTGTGATACTTAGTTCCTAGTTCCCCGTGATTCGATACTCGTACTTTCTAATACTATTACTTGACTTCGACCCGTACACTTGCGGTGAGATTTAGGGGGGGTGATACCCACCTATCAAGTTTTTGGCGCCGTTGCCGGGGAACTAGTTGCAACTGATAGCACTACCAGCTATAAGCGCTATTAGATTGAACATTTTTCTTTTATTTATTTATTTATTTCATCACTTTCAGTTTTTGGGTTGCTAATTTTGCTGATTCTTCTTTTCAGGTACCAATTGGTTTATGCCAAGGAAAACCCGAGGGGAAGGAATCGAACCAATCGATCCGGAGATTGAAAGAACTGCCCGTCGTCTACGAAAAGAAGCAAAAACCAAAAAATATATCAAGATCGAGATGGGCGACGAAGCACCTCCAACGCAACGCCCTATGAAGTCGTTTGCCAATCCGAATGTGGCAGCGGCACGCATAGGCATTCAAGCACCTGCTACCGAGGCAAATTCTTTTGAGCTCAAACCGAGTACCATTGTCATGGTACAACAGAATCAATATGGAGGAGCGCCAACTTAAGATCCTCATGCACATCTCCATGCATTCGAGAGGATTTGTAACACATTTAAGATCAATGGCATGAACGAAAATGCCATCAAGCTAAGACTGTTCAACTTCTCACTCAAGGGTAGAGCTGAAATTTGGATAGAAGGTTTACCAGCGGATCAGATCACTACATGGGCAGACCTGAAAGACGCATTCCCCCAGAAATTCTTCCCACCTGGAAGAACCGCGCAGTTAATGGCCGAGATTACGCACTTCGCGCAATGGGACCAAGAGACCCTATATGAGGCATGGGAGCGATATAAAGACATGTTGAAGAAGTGTCCACATCACGGGTTGCACGGATGGGTCATCATCCAGACATTCTTTAGTGGACTCCACCCGCAGTTCAAAAACGATATCACTGCCGCATCGGGTGGAGCACTAATGGATAAATCTTATGAAGAAGCATGCGAGCTGATCGAGAACTTGGCCGAACATAGTTTCTCTACTCCACGATTAGCTGTTAGAAGAGTTGCAAGTATTCAAGAGTCGGATGAGCTGAAAGAAATAAAAACTCAACTAGCTGCGATCACAAGCCATTTGAAAGGGGGTATTCCACAAGAACCCGAGCAAGTTCAGTCCCTACAGAACCGGAATCACCAACCGAGGAATGATCCGTTCTCAAATACTTATAATGAGGGGTAGAAGAAGCACCCGAACGTCTCTTGGAGTCAACCCGGTCAACAACAGCAAGGTAATTCTTCTAACTTTGCTAATTATCCTAATGCTAACAATATTTACCGTCCTCCAGGTTTCAATCAAAGGAATTTCAATGAAGGACCATCTATGGAGAAGAATCCGGGGTTGGAAAACATAATGATGAAGTTCATGACCAAGATGGACAGCACGGTTGGGGAGTTAGCGAGCACGGTCAACACGGTCAAGGCGGCAACTGATCAGAACACCGCCTCCATCAAGATCCTCGAGAGACAAGTGGGGCAAATCTCCGAAGCCCTACAAAACCGAGCCCCTGGCATATTCCCGAGCATGACTGAAAAGAAACACCGGGAAGAGTTTAATGCCATCTATCTGAGAAGTGGCAAGGAGCTGAATGGAGATCTTACAAGAGAGCCGTCAGTAAAGGAAGTCGAGCCCGAAAGGCAAGATGTGGAGATTGTAGATGTGGATGAGTTGGAGGATGATGAAGAGGAGGTGATTGAAGATAGCTCAAAGAGTGAAGAGAAGAAGAAAGAGCAGTCCACCACGGCAAAGCAAACACCGGTCAAGCCGGTAGTCCCGATAGTGCCATATCCGAATAGGCTTAAAGCCCAAAGGGAGGATCTTAACTTTTCTAAATTTCTTGAACTTTTTAAGAAATTACATATTAACATCCCTTTTGCAGATGCGTTGGCACAAATGCCCTCATACATGAAGTTCATGAAGGAGATTCTATCCAAGAAGAGGGCGATCGATCACCAGTCCACCGTTGCACTTACTGAGGAGTGCAGCGCAATTATTCAGAACAAGCTTCCCCTGAAGCTCAAAGATCCAGGGATTTTTTCAATCCCTATTCAAATTGGGAAGTTTTCTTTTGATAAGGTATTATGTGATTTAGGAGCTAGTATTAATTTAATGCCTTTATCGGTTTTCAGGAAACTGGGATTGGGAGAAGTGCAGCCGACGTTCATGACGCTCAAGCTCGCGGATAGATCGATCGTATACCCGTACGGAGTGATAGAAGATGTGCTCATCAAGGTTGGAAATTTTTATTTCCCGATGGACTTCGTGGTGTTGGACGTTGATGAAGATGTAGAGGTCCCGCTCATTTTGGGGAGATCATTCCTGGCCACGAGTAGGGCACTGATAGATATGGAGGAAGGAGAGATGACCTTGAGAGTTGGCTGCGAGAAGGTAATGTTTAAGATGTTCGAGACTGGAAAGCTTAGAGACAGAGATGGCAAAGGAGAGCCAGATGAGGGAGAATCCGCGAAGAACCGCAAGTGTGGGCGATTCGATTCTGCGGATACTGAGCCAAGTTGAGATCCACATAGTCGTGCCACGACTTTAACTACGGCGCTGGGTGGGAGGCAACCCACCGAGGTTAGTTCTCTTTTAATTTTCAGTTTTTTAGTGTGTTCTTATTTACGAAAAACTATAAAAATGAAAAAACGAAAAATCAAAAAAATAGCTGAAACAGGGACTTACGCGGCTTGTGCCGCGGCCTACAAACCACGTGCCAAACCGCGGGGTCCTCTGTTTGTTTTCTGAAGCAGGGAGTTGCGCGGCTTGTGCCGCGGTTTCCTAACCGCACGCCAAACCGCGCGGTTCCCCTGTTTTTGTTTTCGTGCTGTGTTTTCTTTCTTGCTTGGTGTGTTTCGGTTCTTTGTTTTCTTTCGCTTTCTGCTTTGTTTTCGTTGCTTTTGCATTTTCTCTCTTCTTTTTTCTCCGATATCTCTCGTTCGTGATTGGCGCTCGAATCTTACAAGAGAATCTCCTCCGTTCGGGCAAACAGGTATGTTCTCAACTTTGCGTGTAACGAGTGGTGTAAGATGTTTTGTTTCTTATTAGTTAACGAGATGCAACAAACCTAAGTTTCACTTAGGTTTGGGGTGCCTCATCTTTTCAACATCTACACACTCATTTGTAATCCTATGCAAACCTCGGTTTCACCGAGGTTTGGGGTTGGCTTTGTCTGACAGACCTAGGCCACGGCCTAGGTTTGGGGTGGCCACATTTTGAATGAGATCGCTCTTTGATGCTTATGCTTTAATGTTATGTCTGCCTGTCTGTTACCTGTAATAACCGCACAACGATACTTGTCTTAGTATCGCCTACGCCGACACTTGCACATTGGGGACAATGTGTGGGTAAGGTTTGGGGTTGCCCAATTGGGCCCACGTTATGCACGTAGATTTCCTGCACTTCTGAGTACCTCGATCACTTTAGCTAAAATTTTTGTTTTGAATGATCGAGACCAACCATTGTAGGAAGAATCTTGTGATACCGACGTGACCATTAGGGAAGAACCGGGAAAGGACATGACTAGGGACATTAGTGGAGACCACCCAATAGCGAGTTTTGAGCCTAAAAGACGTCTTTCATTTCGAGGGATTCATACACGAAAATCGTATACACTTTTTCGAGTTCCTTGTCGTGAATATAGAATGATCTCGCTATATTATTGCATTGAGTAGCAAAGACGACCATCGGGATATTAGGAAAGGGTATAGTAGACCAAATCGTGTGGACCTTAAGATGTGATTCCAGGCATTGTGTGTATGTTTAACCCTATTTTTAGCTATCGTACCTTTTCACCCATATGTGTGTAACCATAATCCCCTTTGTAGCCAAACACTCACCATTTGTTAATTTCAGACCCACCTTTAAACCCGAGCCAAAAGCCTTAGCCAACCCTATCCGAAAGTGTGTCAACTAGAAGCGGTAATGAACTATGAAATATAGAGCGGAAAAGAAAATAGTAAAGGACAGTCATTGAGAATAAATTGGGTCAATGTAACCCAAGAAATAGAAAAGAGGGCCAATGCAGCCCCAATTTAAGAAAGAGGACCAATGAAGTCCAAAAAAATAAAAAATTTAAAAATATAATAATAAAAAAATAAAAAAAAGGTTTTACAAAAATTGAACCAATTATGTTGAGATCGAGAGATTAAATCTATCCGTTCAAACATGAATCTTGCGCTTAATGTGTTTTGAAATCCATAGGTTGAGATCGAAAGATAAAACTTGTCCTTTTCAAAATAAAACCCGATGTTGCTCGAAAGAGAACAACGGTGATTTTATTTTGAAAAGGACAAGTTTTATCTTTCGATCTCAACCTATGGATTTCAAAACACATTAAGCGCAAGATTCATGTTTGAACGGATAGATTTAATCTCTCAATCTCAACCTAATTGGTTCAATTAGGACTAAGGCGTATTCGGCGGACGGTTCTCTCAATCTCCGGGTCGATCGGTTCGAATTTCTCCCATCGGGTTTTCCTTGGCATAAACCAATTGGTACCTGAAAAGAAGAATCAGCAAAATTAGCAACCCAAAAACTGAAAGTGATGAAAAAAAAACTAGTTTAGATATTGATAGTAAGTACAGCAGATAATAAGAGAGTCAAAGTGACTCCAATAGTGACAAAGAGGGCCGAGGGATAGAATCAAAACAAGAAAAGTTCATAACTGTTAATGATTGACACGCCGAGGATTTTTGTTCCTTTATACCCTTCGTTTCTTAGCCATAACCCTAGCCCGGTTACAACCCCTGTAAAGACCTAGGTGATCTTTTGGAAAATGTGATTAGCGTATACGACCACCCTTACTGATACTCCCTGTCTTGCTACTTGATTCCTTTCTAAGATCAATTTTTGGACAATTGTGCGTCTTTCTTGAGAGTTGTCATGTGAATTTTGAGTATTCTTGTACATAACCTCCCTAAACATGACAACATGAGCGACAACCTAGGTTCGAGTGAAACGAGAGTATCCCGTGAGGTAGGGTCGAGGCGAAATGTTTCCCCTAGTATGTCTGGACCTAGAACAACCTTAATGGAAACGGAGCAGTCACGAGTTCAACTTACAATGGAAGGTCATAGATCAATGATACCACCCCGTATCAGACGTCACGTGCCGATGAATGAAGAATCTCCATCCAACTCACCCACACCCTCCGAAATCCCTACATCCGAGCCTATTACGGGAGACATAAGGCGAGAGGAGGGGGTTTTAGTTGAAAATTTAGAACAAGTGAGACAAAGAGAATGGAGATCGAAAAAGAATAACGAAAGAGTGAGTCTCCTAAATAGAGCGGAGAATGAGCGTAACCGAACCAGTGTCGCCCAGGTAGCTGCATCTACTGCCTCGTCTCATCCATTGGGACGAGACATTGAAGAAGCCGTCATGGACCTAGCGATGCCATTGCACGACCTCCCTAGCCACTCAACCAGCTCTCAACAGCTGGTTGTTTCAATTTCTCACGGGGACATAGCACAAAGTCTATCGTTCTCTCACTCGGAGAGTTTCGATATTGAAACTAGAGAACAACCTCCCCCGTTCTCGACTTCTTTTTGTGCACCATTGAGTCTAGAGCCCTTTGATATTATAACATCTTCTTTGGCTAGGACACAGCTTGAGACTGCTAACTGATAACGCCACTTTTTGGCGTTATTTTCGGTTCTCAAACCAATGAGATTGGCTTGTATTTAAGCAAAAAACGGATTTTTAATGGTTTATCTAGTGAAATGAACAGGTAATTCAAAAGACAGCGTTCATCGAGAAAAGAAGCTAAAAAGAGCCTAAAAAGAGCCTAAAAAGAGCCAAAACGAAGCCCAACGGAAGCCCGAGATCCAAGCCCAAGACCCGCGCCCGAACCAGGACCCGATACTGACCCAAACAGTCCTCAGAAAACCGGGCGACTTGCCACGCGGTTTTCAAACCGCGGGACAAGTCGCGGGACTCCCTGTTCCAGCGTATTAGTTTGGCGATTTTCAGATTTTAGGGCATTCTGGTTACGACGCTCGATACGGAACTCAGACGACGAATGGCAGCAGTCCATACACGATTTTGGGAGATAGTTTACATCTTTTGGAGCCACGAGAGAGGATCAGTCGAAGAGGAAGTCACGATGCAACGCGGATTAGAGCCGGGAGAAGGGAGTACATCTACCACATTCACCACGATCACTTTTATCATGTTTTCGTTCATTGTTTCCTTTTCTTCTTCTATGTTTTTGTCCCCCAACATCATGAACTAATCTTTAGATGTTGGGAGTTGGATTGAATTAGGTTTGAACATATGAACGAATGACGAATGACTTTTATCAGTTTTTCCTATTTTAATGAAGCTTGTGATTTAGTTTTTAATGCTTTTATGAATTTGGCCAATTTACATCTGATTTGTTTGTTCCAATTAAGTTCGAGAGAATTAATTGCTACTTAGAACTATAAATTGCATGCCTAAGGCGAGAATTTGGTGATAGAGATATATCGAATACGCCTTAGTCCTAATTGAACCAATTAGGTTGAGATCGAGAGATTAAATCTATCCATTCAAACATGAATCTTGCGCTTAATGTGTTTTGAAATCCATAGGTTGAGATCGAAAGATAAAACTTGTCCTTTTCAAAATAAAACCCGATGTTGCTCGAAAGAGAACAACGGTGATTTTAGAGATTGGGTATTCATTAAGGGGATTAACTGGTAATTGTTTTAAGTCAGATATTCGTATGTGAAAACCTAAGGATTTCCAACCCTCAACTGTTTTCTCTATCAAAGTTCCTTAAGTTGTTTCTGTTTCGTTTGTGATTTACTTTAGTTGCAATTAATTACTCAATACCAACCTCTCAATTTTCGATAGTTCAGTTAATAGTGATTATAGTAATTGTGATACTTAGTTCCTAGTTCCCCGTGATTCGATACTCGTACTTTCTAGTACTATTACTTGACTTCGACCCGTACACTTGCGGTGAGATTTAGGGGGGGTGATACCTACCTATCACTAACATCGGTGAATTAAGTGAACCGATCGGAACATCCGTAGTAAGTCTGCCCCTAAGCGGATTACGAGGATCGGATGGAAATCCTACCATAGTTAACATCATGCCAGCTATGAACATAGGTGGTACTTCTGTGGGTAATCTCCAGCGGTGATTTACCTGACTTTGTGTCAAGGAAATATCTGGACGGCGCCTTAAAGGTTGTTCGTGAAGCGATGGAAATGGAGTTCAGAACAGAGCTCGACAAGGTCAAGAGCTTACTCAAAGGGAAGGAGAAAATGGTAGAACCCGAAACCGCACCAACACCTCCACCGGCACCTGCTCAGCAATCCTATTCGGTGGATGATCTAAAGACCATGTTCCTCGCCCAACTGCTCCAACACACCAACACTGACTCCTCGACTGAAGCAGATCTAATCTCAGTGCTCCGATCACAAGCATCTGCTTAGCCGTCATCCGTCAACACCCGGTTGGATCAGCTTGACACGACCCTGAAGGACGCTCAGAACGCCCTTACAACTTTGTCCGGCAGGGTCGCCTCTCTCGAAGATACCTGCAAGAGTCAAGTTGGCGGACTCAAATGCCAACACGATGACCAGGATGATCCTGGTCACCATGAAGGGGAGAATAAGCGTCAGAGATTAACCAAGTCCGAGCCAATCAACATTGATTCTACTCCAGTAGTTCAACCGGAACCATCAACTGTGGCACCATCAGAAGACCAGCCACAAACACAGCTAAGTTTAGCCGAGATGGTCATTGATATGGACATCTCAGATGATGAAGACCCAACGGTTGAGAAGCCGGAGGGAGAATCTCAAGAACTAATTGTCTATACCGCACTGGAAAGGCCTGCACTTGATTTGATAGACCTTGATTCGGAGATCGACCCGGAGATCGAAAATGCATGGTATGAAAAAGCCGCCAGTGCTATAAACTCCGAGGTAAATTTGATTTTTCCTACCGATGCTGAGGACGACTTTGATTACGATCAGTTCTTGCTGCAATCCATTCAGAGTACACCCGCATATGTTGATCTGATTCTCGAAACTTCTACATCAGCACCTCCGACATCTCCTCAGCAACAAACCGCTTCTGATCAACCACCACAACCTGTCAGATGGGAGAAAAACATAGTACTGATTCCTCTCCTTGAAGACTCCCTGAAGAGGTTGTTCATCCATAAATTGCATGTGCTTGATCCAGCTTTCTGCCTCGGATTAGCTAAGTTCAACGATGCTTACAAGAAACAATATCTTGAGGTAATGAAAAGGTGTTTACCGGTCAGTCAGGTCAGAACCAAACACAAGATCACCGAAGTCATCAACATCTGATATGCCCGTATTCTAAAGATTTGGTACCCAGTCTTTACCGTCAAAAGAGAAGATGGGAAAGAATGGATATTCTCCGAAGCCGACTTCAAGAATCTCCAACTGAACGACTTTCACCCAGTCCTCAAAGACCTCCGAACCCGAACGATCTGACCGTTCCACATCACCAAATCGCTTGAAGCTGTAAAGCGATTCCTGAAACACAAGGTAATGATGTCATACATTACTGATTTTCAGTTGGGAGTCGAGAACCGGACGAAAAAGGTCAACCTGCTGAAACCCGATTAGAAAGCCCCTGAATTGAAGATGTATCTTGTCAATAGTTTGCTGCTACAACCAGAATTCGGAATCGTCTATCTCAACGAACAGAACGAAAAGAAGTTTCTCCGCTTCAGTCAAGTAGAAAGATTTTGCGACGGAACTCTGCTAAAGGTCAGAGATGCTTTAAGAGACATAATTACCAAGGAAAAAGAACTCCGGACTTCGTTTGCTGTAAGTCTAAACGAAACAAACGCCCGAGATGCCTTGGAAATTGTTGAAGACCGCATTGAGTTTCGTAAAGCCATCCGAAGCTTCGAGATTCTTTTTGCACTCCGAAAGAGATACGTTCTGAACTGGAGCGAGATTGAACTTCGATTCAAAGGGGAAATTGTTGGGAATAAATTCTAATTGAATGTAAATTGTTGGGCTTTGCTTTGTAAATGGGCCATGGGCCTTTGTCTAATAGCCTAGATATAAATAGTTTGTTTAACCTTTAGTTTAGGTTAATCGTCATATTCTTAATTGCTATTACATTGTAAACTCTCTGAAAGGTTTATGAATGTTACATGGATGACGAGTTGAAATCATAGTGATTGTTGATTATTCTTATTGATTTCATACTGTTTGCACTAATTTGGGATCCACACAAGGTTTTCAAATGAAATACTTAACAAATATGTCAATCGAAAACTTTTATAGAAATTTTCAACACGAAGGTTTTTATATCAATTTAATTGTACGTACAAAATCTACTACTACTCACTCGGTAGTTATGCAAAAATGGACACACTCGTCCCACATATGGAAATCATATTGAAAACCATTTCATCACAATTTAAGTTGTTAACAAAACGCAAAAGCATACTAAACAACTTTTCTTTTGAAATGGATCGCCACGGTCCTAGCATGGATTCATTCATGCCATGCATGTAAAGTAATTTCCTACTTTAAATAGTGTGCAACAAAAAGGTTTGTACGTACCTCAACAAGAAGTTTAAATGACATCCAACTCCAAAAAAATTCCTTTTAAACCATAAAATGACATAGAACAAAATTCACCAACAAATTTCGCACGTGTTAGTTTATTTCACAAAAACGGTGAAACGATCCATAAATACACTTTGGTCAAAACATAAAATGATTTGCGGCGGTTCCAAGTTTAAAGACAAAATAACAACATGCTTTCATTCTTTGAAGATATCGGCTAAAATATTGTGACGGAATCTCAAATCATAATATGCATGCAAACTTGTAACACTCTCCTAGTAGTTTTCTTGAAATAAATTAACATGCAACATATAGTTCATACGAAAATTCAAAAGATGAAATTCATCAAATCAAATTTCAAAATTTTCTCATTTAGTCATATAATGACATAGGAGTAAAAACCTTTTGACAAGACTCACACACATTAATGTGTTTTCTCAAAACTTAGGAGAATAATCGGTGCATGCAATTTGGTTGATACATAAAATAGTTTAAATCAACTTCAATCGCTAGTCGTACAACAACGCGCTTCAACGTCCCAAAAAACATAAATAACTCCACACAATTCTAGGTTAAGACAAATGATTTTCCAGAACCCCCATCACGGTGCATTTATACCAAAAGATTTACACTCGTAATATAAATCGTTAAAATATCAATACTTAAATCTTACTCATCAAAATACTAAAAATACATCTTTTCTCCGAAACCAAAAAGGTTTACAATTTCTAAAATGTTCATCAAGTCAAAATTGACCAATGTCCAACGACTCACACATTCGTATTTTCAAAAGGTACCGTATCATAAACCGTGCATAATGCCCACAGTACTAAAACATATTTTGACCAAATGACTTCCATTTATGCAATAAATTAATAAAACACTTTCAATCATGATTTATTTATCAAAGTGTCAAGAATTAGTGGCTACCAAGTTATGCATACCCCTAGACCAATATAGTGCATTTGCGTGAAATGATAATAAAAGAATCAATTAACCGAAAGTGCATAAAGCAAATCGTTAAATATAACTATCAGGATGTTCTTTCAAGCATTACTCACGCCACGTATAAGTCAATCCGTACATTGAACAAGTCGCAACGAAATGTGCCAACACAAATCTTCAAAAGAGAAATTACGAGACACCAAAGTTCCAAAAACCATTCATTTTGGTCGTCTTACGGCATAAAATAATATTTCTCAACAAAATCCGCATGAGACAAAATACCCAATATAACTCATAAATTAGCCTACATAATAAATAAAGTATGCACATTACAAAATTTCACTCGTGCGACACAAAACGTCGTAAAACAAAACTTCATAGAACTCAGTGAAACTCAAAGGCATCCAATCATTCAAATGGTGCCCAACTTTTCGCTTCCAAAAAACCAAATTTGCATAAGGCAAAAATCACGACTTGTGAGTTCCAAATCAGTGCAACGAACAGTAGAAATCAATAGATATGAACAAGTATTATGATTTCAAATGGTCATCCAATTCACTTTCAATGTTGATAGAATTACAATAAGTTCTGGAAAGTGTAAAATAGACAGCTATTTCGATTAATCTAAAACTAGAGGTTAATCACTCTATTTATACCAAGGCCTAATGCCTGAGGCCCACGGCCTATTAAGCCTAAACTAAGCCCATTTAATGCAATTAAGGCTTTTACAAAAGATTAATTAAACTAATTAAATTTTTTATATATCTTTCTAATATGTAGGACATTTATGGTCCTAACAATCTCCCCCTAAAGATATATAAAGAAAAATCGGTCTTGAAAACTTCAGGTCTTAAACTTCTCTTCCTTTAGAATCGTTGAAATGCAATGATGTTGCTTGTATTCATGTCTTTTCAGCGCTCCCCCTTGAATAAAGCTCTTGGTCTTCAATGAATCAGTCTTTGAGCTGCGAGTTGAATTGGTCGTGAGTTGAATTGGCTTTCAACTTTAAGAACTTGTAGAACCAGTATGTTGAAGGAGGAAATTTGTAGCGAGCACCACTTGATAAGTAATGAGAAGAATTTTCATCAAATACTCCAAACTGTAAATCCAACGGCTTTTCAACCTCAGATTTAATCTTTGCAATCTTACCTTCAATCAGAACACAGTTACTCCCACTCGGCCTTTGCTAACTCCCCCTCAACTTGATAATCGGTGTCTTTGAATTTGTATCATTACTCCCCCTCATGATGAGTAGGAGCATCCGTAGCATCATGTACTTTCAAAGACAATAGTGACGAGTAGCAAAAATTCCAGATCAAAACATTAAGTAACCAGAACGAGGTAAAAGTCTAACACAGAAACACGTTAGTAACTGTTATCACAATAATTAAAATAATTGTGTGGCCTATGTTCAGAGTTGGCATGGGGCATCTCTGATGGGACTTCCAGTTATCACTGAAGTAAAAAAAATTAAATTACTTCTCAAACTGGTCCGGCAATATCACGAAGATATGCTGTTAGTTCCAGATCCGTGCAACAAATATGAAATCGAAATAATAAGCAATAAGAACAATGATTTCAACTGGTCATCCCTGTATTATGCTTTAATCAGAGTGTTTACAATACAATCCAGAAAAGCAAATGAGACAACTAGCCTATTTTCTAAGGCTAAGCTATCTATTTATATGGCAGGCCCGTGGTTAACAACCCCACGGCCCGTTCACTAATAAGGCTCAAAATAAAGAATTATAGTTTAAACCCTGAACTTTAAATCAACATAAATTGACCCTAACAATCTCCCCCTTTGATTTTAAGTTCAAGTTCGCGCTCTAGCTCTCGCCAGTTGTAGACATATCTTTTTCGAAGCGCGAAGTGAATTTCGAACCATCTGATAGCACGGTGGTAATCGATGCGATCTTCAACCAATTCCAAGGCATTCCGAGCAGTTGTTTCATTCAGATTCGGAACATATGAGTACCTTGGATTTTCAGACTCGTGTGTAATGATCTTTCGAAGAGCATCTCGAATTTTGAGGAGTGTGCTGTTTGGGCAAAAAATTACGTCGTACGACCACGACCAGAGCAGGTAAGACGCACGTTCTAAATCTTGTATTAAGATAAGGTCTCGACAAGAACCCAGAAAACATCTGTCGTCTCCCGTAAAAGGTAAGTCGTACATCCCCCATGACGCACGACCATAGTGTCACCCGTCCCGTACGACCATCGCATAAGATCATTGCACCTTCGACCAAAGCTAACGTTAACCTTGACTATTACGATTGTTAAGTATTTAATGTAGGAGTCAAAGCCATTAACAGCAAGCAGCCGTAACGGACGAAAGGCATTATGGATAATCACTCTGGCGACCGTTTCCAGCCGTTGATCAAATCATTAATGGAGCTAATCAATGGCACGAAGACTATAAATACCAAGCTAAGTCTTCACATCAAGGGACATCAGTTAACATCCAGTATACATCAGCGAACATCACCAAACAGCAGAGAAAATCATCAAAACTCATAGCAAAGAACATTCAAACTCTGGAGATCAAGTACTGAAAGCCAGAACCTTACAGGGAACTCAAGAACACTCGAAGGAAAGCTCAAGTTATCGCTCTCGACGCACAGCCGCAACTTTCAACCAACAGTTGATTACACTTTGTACTCACACACGACAAACACCTGTTTTCACATTCAAACACTTGTACTTTACATTTTGAAGTATTTCCTTCATGTGTATTGTAATCATCGTACGACCGACGCCAGTACCAAGGACGTCGCCCCTGATTGGCGACCATAGTGCAGCGACGACATCCCTTGTCGTCCGCAGGTTTTTTCCTCGATTGAGGTTTTTCCTGCGTCATCAAATCTCTTGTCTCGTTTATTTTTTCCCTCGTCGCACGTCTCGTCGAAAGATCCTTTCTTTAGTTGATTAAGTCCACATCGACCTTAAGTTGTCCCTTTGGTGCGATTTTTGACATTAACATGTGCCGTCGCAGAATCTTTCTACCTGACTGAACCGCAGAAATCTTTTCTCTTTCTGTTCATTAATGAAGACGATCCCAAATTCTGGTTCTAGAAGCATAGCGTTCTCGAGATACATATTCAATTCAGGAGCTTTCAGATTCGGCTTTATCAGATTTACCTTCTTTGCCCTGTTCTCGACAGCCATTTGAAAATCCGTTAGATATGACATCATAATGGTACGGACCAGGTATCGACGAACAGCTTCGAGCGCCTTTGTAACTTCAAGCGGTCGGATGGTTCTTGTACGAAGATCTTTCAGAATAGCCAGGAAGTCGAACGGTCGGAGGTGCTGGAAGTCGGCTTCAGAGAATTTCCATTCATTTCCATCTTCACGTCGGACAGTGAATACTGGGTAGACGATTTTCATGATGCATCTTGAATGGATGTTAAGTACCTCTGTGATCTGATGCTTGGTTCTAACTTGGCTGACTGGAAGACACCGCTGCATTGAGCTGATATAACGCCGTTGGTATTCGGGGTTGAGGTTGTAAATACCAAGGCAAAAGGTCGGCTCGATCGGGCGAAGCTTTTGGATGAACAACTTCTTCAAAGATTCCTCCAGATGAGGGATAAGTACCATGATCTTCTCCCAACGGATTTGTTGCTGAGGAGGGGGAGGAAGATCAGAAGTTTCCGTTTGCAGAAGAGTTGTCGGAATGTTGGCAGTAGTAGTTCCAGGTCTTGTTGAAGTTCCAGTGGGTTGAGCATAGTGAACGAGAGAGGTACGATAAAAATTCTGGAGCAGGAACTGATCATAGTCGATGTTGTCGTCTTCATCAGTAGGGAATACCAAATTTACCTGGAGATTTATGGCACTGGCGGCTTTTTGATACCATGCATCTTCGGTCTCCGGGTTGGCTTCACAGTCTGGATCTGTCATATCCAGTAGAGGTCTATCTGATGAGTCAAAGTCGATCAATCCCTGTGTTGAACCCTCGGACTTTTCAACCGTCGGGTCTTCTTCATCTGATATATCCATATCAATCACCATTTCAGCTAAAGGTAACCCGGCTTCAGGATCTGTTCCGGTTGTAGTAGCCGTAGTTGAAGGTTCCGGTTGAACCACAGTTGTAGTTTCAGCAGTGAGGATCTGGGCGGTCTCGTTTAGTCTTTGTCGTTTCTCCCCCTCACGGTGATCAGGATCGTCCTGGTCATCGTGCTTACGTTTTAGACCGCCTGTTTGACTCTTACAGGTTTCTTCGAGTGAGCGGACTCTCTCGGACAGCGTTGTGAGCACTCGGTTGTAGTCCTTGAGAGTCGAGTCAATGCAATCCAGTCGAGAGGTAATTGATGTGGAATGAGCAGTGACCTGTGTTTTCAGAACGGTGATCAGGTCTGCTTCGGGCGAGGCATTGGAATCCTGGAGCAATTGGGCTAGAAGCATCGTCTTGAGAGTTTCCACCGAGTAAGTAGGTGGAGGAGCGGTTTCAACGCCAACGATCTTCGCTTTGCCTTTGATTAATTTGGCGATCTCGGCGGCGACATGCAGTTCCATTGCTTCGCGGACAGCCTTGAGGGTGTTGTCCAGGGACCCTTGCGACACAAAGTCTGGGTGAGTAACTCCGGTTCACGTAGATTACCCGTTGAGGAATCTACCGCGGGGGTAGAGCCACCTACGTTCACAGTTGGCATATCGGTAGTTGTGGTAGGATTTCCCTCTGATCCTTGTGTTCCACCTAGAGGTGAAGACACTATGGTGGTTCCGGTCAAGTCACGAAGATTCTCGACTTGGTGTTGCTCCTCTTGTGTCCTAGCCAAAGGGTTTTCAAATGCAATGGCTCTAGACTCGATTATGCACGAAAAGAAGTCGCGACCGGGGGCTGCTGGTCGCTTGTTTCAACACCAGCACTCTCCGAGTGAGAGGCCGGTGGAAGTTGTGCTATATCCCCGTGATGTACTGAAACATCCGTATTTTGAGAGACGGATGAGTGGATGAGGGGGTCGTGCAATTGCTCCGCTGGGTCCATGGAGTCTTCTTCAATACCCCGTCCCAACAAATGAGACGGGATAGTAGATGTGGCTACCCGGCTGTCACTCGGTTCGATTCACTCAGGAGCCTCGTTATCTTGATGGCTCAATCTTTCCTAGTTCGCTTTCGAACGCAGTTCTCTCCGGCTCGCAGTTTCTAACTCAACTCCTTCTACTCCCTCAATCCTAGGTGAAGCATGGGTAGGTGAGTCAAGTGGGATGCCTTCGGTGAAGTCGGGGTTTGGTCCGATACGGGGAGGTATTTTTGATAGCCGAATGGCATGGGTCATGTCAGATGCCGTATCGGAGTCAGATTCTACATTATGAACCTGGAAGATAGGTGAAGGCGGGTCGGAAAGATATGGTGTGGAGTCATGGTGAAGCATCGGTCGTGAGGACAATGCTCCGGCTTCGCCTGTTGGACGGGGTTGGCTGGAACTGGGTTGCGATACCGCTGCACCACTCATACTAGTTCCCCTTCCCCTAACAATCAACACACCCCGCCCGGCAGCACCTGCTTGCCGGGCCCTACCACCTCTCATTCTTGGACCCTCACGTCTCTCGGGTCTAAGTCCCTGGGTAGGTCCCTCCGGTGCTGGCTGGACCATGGGATTCCCTATCTCTTCCTTATATGCTACTACCCCTGGTGCAGTGGGATCGGCGATAGCTAAAAAGGCTTCAGGGATAGGCATGGCCACCGCATTGGATGGATTGCGGATGACCATGTATTGTAGATGATGGTGGGGACAAACCGGATGGGTTAGGCGTCGCGGTATGGCAGGATTGGCGTCCATGTGATGTCGGACAGCGAGTGAAAGGAAACGCGGGTAGGGGAGGAACTTCTTCTGTTTCGAACCTCCGATTTGGCGAATGGCCAGTACTAGTTCACGCCAGATAATCATTGATGTGTCGATGTGGCGGTTGTAGCACACGGCATGGAATAGGCGTAGAAAATCGCCGGTGCACTGGTCGATGCCCTTCCATCTCGATGAAAGACATCTGTTCAAAATTGTGAACAGAGTATACCAGATGGGGGCCAGGTACTTACGGTTGAACGCGGACGGGCGGTCGAGAGCATGATTGTACCCTAGCGTGCGGACTTGTTCGCACAGCGTTTGGTCATTGACCGCGGGGTCGTATCTTTGATGTCCGCCAGCGGTGGCTTCCGGAAGTGAAAGAAGGCGACGGAAGGAGTCTGGTGTCATCGTGAAAGGTTGGTTGTCAATCTGGGCGGTGATTGTCTATGTATTCCCAGCAGTGACAACTCGGGCACTGAACCATACCTGAAGGACATAGATGAGCGGAACGTCAACTGTGGCGGTGAGTGCCTCACGGAGAGGGTGACGGGTAAGTATATCCAACAGAACACGATGTTGTGGCTGTGGACAGAACTGAGCCGGGTCCAAATGATGATTATTTGGCTCTATCTCAGTGCCATGGTCAGATTCGACCAAGGCATTATCCGCTGCCTCGTCTATAAAATCCTCTTGAGGAATTTGCTCTTCCGGAGGTTGTTGTGGATTTTGGTGATCCGCCATTGAAGTATCTGTAAAAGAAGGCACAGTTAGTAGTTGTGGCGAATGACCAAATGTCGGCGCGTACCTTTGCATTAAATGGGCTCAATCTGTGATATAGAATGAGGACTGGCAATGGCAAACTAGGTACTGTATTGACATAACAGAAGTGTCCGGATAAAAGGATGGAATGTCAAACCTTTCCGGACAACATATGGTTTCCGGACAACTCATGGTATCCGGACAATGGTATCTGGATGACACAAGATACCGGATAGGATGAGCGTTCCCGGATAAAATTGACAACCCGGACAATAGGGATTCCGGATGATAGAGGTTTCCGGTCAAAGGAGTCCGGACACACAAGCTTCCCGATAGTTGAACTTACCGGAAACCCGAAGGTTCCCGGACAACTAGGGTTTCCGAGTGATGTGAGAGTCCGAACAAAATATCTTGAAGTATAAACGTTACCGGGAAAAATACCATACGTAAGTGAGTGTCCAGACACGATGAATGTGTCTGGACACGATGAATGTGTCCGGACGACATTAAACAGGATCTAACTAGCCAATCGGAAGCCCAAATAGATTATACAGCACCCAATGTTGGTCGATATAAGTATATGTGTAGATAGACTCAGCCAAAATAACCTATAAACAACCGAATCGACCTGAAGTCGAAGAAAACCAAACACTGGTTTCGGAGATTGTCGATCGACCTAATCTGTGGTCGAGACGTGCGATTGTGTGCGTGTAACTAGCCACAATTTTATCGAGAAAGATAAACGAGCACATACCTGATGATGAAACACAAATACGAGTGAAAATCGGGAATCGAGATGAAGTCCGAGCGAGAGAGAACGCGAAGAGGGTTTAGGGTTTTTCGCGAATATTCCGGGTAATGGAAATGAATAAACCCGGATGCTATTTAAAGCCCGTATATGGTGTCCGGGTTCTTATCCAATCCGGATAAGGACCCGGTCCGGAGACTGTCCGGATACATTAGGTTGTCCGGATACTGTCCGGATTCCTCGTAATTTCAAAAGAAATTATGTCCTGTTCCTGGGAATTTTGCAGTAAGCGGAACTGGAAGAGGACATTCTCTCACTCCCCCTCAAACTGAGCATGGGGATTGCATTGCTCCCCCTCGGATAGTGCAGTAGAGTGCAGTGGAGGGGTCCGACACACTAAAAAACTTTTAGACTTTTAAAGAAAAAATTGTGCCGCTCCCCCTCAGATGATGGCCATGATTTGAGAATCCCACAGGAGTACCCACACACAAAAAAAACTTTTTATCATTAAAGAAAAACTTGTGTGTGACTCTCCCCCTCAAAGGATGAGTAAACTTACCCGATACTTCTTTGTGCTCCCCCTGAACACATGAACACACTTTGAAGGCACAAAGATAGATAGATAAACAGACACAGAAGACAGTATGAAATAAAAGAAACACACGAAGAAAGAAAGAAAACAAACGAAATCTACGAAATAAATACAGAGACTAAATCTAACGGTGTAACTGGAACAAGTAGAATACAAGCGCGAGGAAGTGTGTGCTCATTCATCAGGAGGGTAAGCACCGGATGATGAGTAGACAGTTACTCGTATATGTATGGAACTTGTAACGGGCACACAATCGGATTACGTCGTCAGTTTTAGCATACCTAACTTTTGCACAAGAGTGTTAAAACGTTTTTCGTCCAATGCTTTGGTAAATAGGTCTGCTAGCTGATGTTCAGTATTTACGAAGTAGAGTTCGATGGTACCTCTTTCGACGTGATCCTTAATGAAGTGATACCGATCGTCGATGTGCTTCGTCTTGGTGTGTTGAACCGGGTTACTTGATATAGCGATGGCGCTCTTCGAGTCACAGTAAATCGGGACCTTGACGTACGTGAAACCATAGTCTTTGAGTTGCGTCGTCATCCAGATGACTTGGGAACAATAGCTCGCGGCAGCCATGTACTCCGCCTCGGCAGTTGATGTTGAAACGCATTGCTGCTTCTTTGATGCCCAACTTACCAGGCTATCTCCCAAAAATTGAATGTGACCCGACGTGCTCTTCCGGTCCATCATGCAGCCAGCGTGATCCGCGTCGGAATAGGCGGATAGTGCAAAACCTGTCTCTCTCGGGTACCACAGACCAAGATCAGCAGTACCACGTAAATAACGAAAGATTCGTTTGACAGCAGTCATATGGTACTCTTTAGGGTTTGATTGATATCAGGCACACAAGAAAGTTGAAAACATAATATCCGGCCTACTTGCAGTTAAGTACATTAGAGAACCTATCATCCCGCGATACAATTTAGGATTCACATCCGTTCCGTGAGGATCGGCGTGAATCTTTGTATTGGGCGCCATGGGAGTTTTCATTGGCGAGGACTGGTCCAGCTGGAATTTCCGAAGAATATCCCGGATGTACTTAGCCTGGTTTATGAATATCCCGGTTGACAGTTGTTTAACTTGAAGACCAAGGAAGAAATTCATCTTGCAAAGCATGCTCATTTTGACCATAAGAGTGGCAAAGTTCTTAGCATATAGGGGACTGGTAGAGCCGAATATTATATCATCTATATACACTTAAACGAGGAGTATGTGACATTTTTCGTTTTTGATAAATAAAGTTGAATCGATTTTACCTCGTGTGAATTTGGACTTTATCAAAAACTCGGACAGAGTTTTGTACCATGCTCGCGGAGCTTGCTTTAGACCGTAAAGCGCCTTGTCTAAAATGTAGACGTGATCAGGCTTCGAGTCGTCCACAAATCCGTCTGGTTGCGACACATAAACTTCTTCCTCGATATTGCCGTAGAGAAACGCGGTCTTCACATCCATTTGGAAGACTGTGAAGTTCTTGTGTGTTGCATAAGCGAGGAACATTCGGATGGCTTCGATTCTTGCTACCGGAGCATAGGTCTCATCATAATTGATCCCTTCTTGTTGACGGTACCCCTTGGCCACTAGACGCGCCTTGTTGCGTACGACGATTCCGTCTTCATCCTTTTTATTCTTGAAGATCCATTTGGTTCTTATCACCGTCTTGTTCTTTGGACGTGGAACCAGTCTCCATACCTTCAGAGCCTCGAATTGGTTGAGCTCTTCTTGCATAGCGATGATCCAGTCCGGATCTTCAAGCGCTTCGCGTACGTTTGTCGGCTCGATGTTGCTTAAGAAGCCGGAAAAGAGACAGAAGTTGGCGGATGCACCTCGTGTTTGAACAGGTGTGGAGGGATCACCGATGATTTGGTGTAAGGGATGAGCTCGCGTCCATTTGGTGGTATGTGGAAGCGGTTGTTGAGTAGAGTGAGACGCGTCCGAATCCACATAACCACCAGAAGGTAGGTCGTGTACCACTTCGAGTGTTGCAGGTTGATTTCTCGGAGGAGGTGGGGGAGGATTCGTCGATGGTTGGACAACTCCCGGTTCCGAGGAGTTCAGAAGTTGATCGTCGGTTGTAGCAGAAGACGAATCACCAGGAGTGATCTCCGGATTTGTAACAGGTTCCTCCGGGGGGATAACAGTATCAGTAGATGTTGATGACGACGGTTGTGCTGTCTCCACATTGATGGATGGCGTGCCTGTAGAAGGCGGCGGACCGGATAGGTGCGACGAGTCCTCAATACGAGCAGCTTCAAGTCGATGTTGTGCTGAGACAGTAGGGGAAACATTAAAGATGTCATCATAAAAATACTTAAACAATAAATCTAAATCAGAAGAGTTATCATTCGATGAAGATGCATGATTCGGATTTACTGTCGCTTGTGTAGATCCCGAACTTGGAGGTCCGGAAGCTAACACGCCAGTTAAACCGGGTTCTGAACTGTTGTGTTCAGAAGCCAAATCCGCGGCTTCGTCGAATGTCACGTTTATGCTTTCAACAACAGATTTGGTCCGTTTGTTGTAAACGCGATACGCCTTAGCCTGCATGGAGTATCCGATGAAGACTCCTTTGTCCGCCTTGGGGCTGAATTTTCCAAGATCATCTTTATCATTCAGAATATAGCACGTGCATCCGAACGCATGAAAGTAGCTGATGTTCGGAACGTGATTGTTCATGATCTCGTACGGCGTCTTGTTGAACCGCTTGTTAAGGATGGAGCGGTTTTGCGTATAACAAGCCGTAGACAACGCTTCGGCCCATAGAAATAGCGAAAGGTTGGATTGGGAAAGCATGGTACGAGCTGCTTCGACCAGGGTACGGTCGCGTCGTTCCACCACTCCGTTTTGCTGAGGAGTGCGTGCAGTAGAAAAAGTGTGCGAGATGCCAACGGACGTCAGATATTCGTCCACCGTTCGATTCTTGAACTCCATCCCGTTGTCGGTTCTGATAGACTGAACTTGTTGTAGTTTATTCAGCTGGACAGTCTTCAGGTGATTAATGATCAGCTCTGGTGTTTCATCCTTCGAGCGTAGAAACAGTACCCAAGTGTAGCGCGAGAAGTCGTCCACCATTACGAGAACGTATTTGCGCTTGTTAATGCTCGGAACACGCATTGGTCCACACAAATCCATATGGATAAGTTCGAGGGTCCAGGACGTGCTCGGAGTTGCCTTCGGCTGATGTGGTACTCGCTTCATCTTTCCCATCTCACATGCCCCGCAGAGACGATCCTTCACGAACTTAAGGTCGGGCATGCCTTTGACGTGTCCGCCCAACACCAACTTGTTGATACTCTTGAAATTTAGGTGCGATAGTCTCCGATGCCAAATCCAAGCTTGTTGGGAATTGTCCTTTGACATGAGGCAGACGGGATTATCGGGCTTCAGAGTTGCGAGGTCGATCGTGTAGAGATTGGTCTCGCGTTTTCCAACCAATAACTCCTCTCCGTCATCGTTGAGGATTCTACACCGGGTCTTTTTGAAGCTAACCTCGAGATCTTTGTCGCAGAATTGTCCGATGCTGAACAGATTGTGTCCCAATCCCGCGACGTGTGATACCTTCTTGATTGTGAGCTTATCTTGAACAATGTCGCCGTAGCCCACGATCGGCGCCTTGTTATCGTTTCCAAATCACACGTGTCCACTGTATTCTTCCTTGTAGTTCGTGAGAAGCTCCTTTCTTCCGGTCATATGCTTGGAGCATCCAGAATCTAAGTACCACACATGACCGTGCTGCAAAAACAGGTTAACGGATTTTAGGTACCCAAATTTGCTTGGGTCCTGGAGGGTTAGATTTGGCACCTCGTGGAGGAACTTGCTTTGACACAGATTTCCCCTTGGGTGTAGGTTGTACACCTTTCGTGGGAACTCGTTTTGGCACAGGTTGCCTCCTTGGTGTAGAATTTACACCGTTTGGAGGAAAGTTATTTTTAGCAGGTTGCCTCTTAGGTGCCGGTTTAACCTCAGTAGGAGTAGCCCGCTTTGCATTGGGTTTGGTCTCCCGCTGTGGTTTAACCTCTGATTGGTACCCTCGTTGAGTATGGTGTTTCTTGTTGTTTTTATGAGGGTTTTGTTTGGGTGTATGATTAAATATGTGATGTGACCCATACCAATCATTTAAGTTAATTTGATCAAAATCATTCCAACCACATCTAGAACAAACTAAACAATCACGCGATAATTGAATCACTTGATGAACTGAATTAAGTTTAATCGGGAAAGAAACTTCAAAACGATTCCAATTATTCCAAACACAATTGTCTTTGTTTATTCTAGAATTGAAAGTAGTAGGGAACGACTTTGACGCTGCATCCTTGACAGATTCCTTGTTTAGCCACTTTGGTTTTTCTGGTTTTGCTCGACCATTATTATCTGAAACAACAGGGACAGAATGATCAGTGACTTTAGAAGGAACAGTATTTTTGGTAGGCAGTGGTCCGGTCTCCTACCTCGGCTGTGATTGCCTTTTAGAAACAGGTTTAGAAGTTGGTTTAGATTGAGAAATATTGATCACAGTTGGGGCCTTTGTTTGAGAACTGCTACCCTTTAGAAAATTGACCGGATGATTAACTACTGGACACAAAAAATCAGTGTGACACGGGAGAGGTTTGTCGAAAGGGAACGACTCAAACTCTCCATCAGAATTACCTTCAGAGTTCATGAAGGCTGAAAAATCGACATCCGGAATTACTGGACTTGGACCGGTCGAGGAAGGTGAGGAACATGTTGTGCTTTCGGTTGTGTGTTTTGGGGAATTCGGTGCGGAAGCATTTGAAAAATCAGAATTTAAATTCCATTTAACACACTCAGCTTGAGAAACTTTATTTTCTTGCGAAGAGATATTTCCGATGAAGGCTTTACACGAGGATGTGTCAGATGAGTTAGAGAAAAGTTCAGGTGAAATCTGTTTTTCAGATTTGAGTTGGTCAATTTGCTCTTGGAGTTGACCATTTCTTGCATACTCCTCCATCTTTTCTGTTGCCAAAGCAGCCAGTTTCGATGTGAGCATATTAATTTCACCTCGAAGGATTTTCTATCCTTCATTTGACACACCTTCGGTTTTCTCAGATTTGAGTTTCTCAAGTTCCTGAATTAGCGCTTTCTTCTCGTTTTGAAAAACAGACCTTTCTTTCTCAAACGACTCCTCCAACTCGACAATCTTTGCTTCCAAGATGGGAGGGGGAACATAGAGTTTAAACTCGTCCGTCCCAGTCTTGGTTGCTGGTGCATGTTCCTCATCCTTTTTGGAGGAATCCTTGGGCTTAGCAACCTTGTAAGGGTCGAAGTAGTCATTTGAGAGATACTTTTTGTTCTTTTTATAGGAATTATTCAAAGGTTCATAACAAAACGGAAGCTGAATTCCTCGTTTGTGTCTGCGCTTATATTCCTCGGTGTCCTCTTCCTTTTCAGGTTCAAGAGGACCAGTCCATTGAATGGCATATTCCGGATACTTTTTATCTAACCCAAAACATGCAAAATCATACAAAGTTGGTGTATGCCATCTTCCATTTTTCAAATAATGTGGGTTATCATATCCGATACCCCATTCTTTGTTAAAGTACGTGAACTCTTTGGGTTTATTCAGAAAGATGGTTTGATCAGTTTGACCCCTTTTGTGGAGTTTGGTTTCAAGATCAAGAATTTTAGTAACAAACTCCTTGTGCTGAATTTGAAGAGAGGAACATTGATAAACAAGTTCTTCTTTCTCATTCATGCACTGATCAAACTGAGACTGAAGATCAGATAATTTGGCCCTTACGTCTTTGGGTGCTATTGAAAGGATTTTGCATCTTTCCTTTAACATAGCATTTTCAGACTTGTGTTTATCAGTTAATCGCGTTTGAACATCTAGCTTTTCGGTTAGTGAACTAATCTCAAGCTGTTGTTCTTTAGTGGTGGCCTTAAAGGAATTCGCCTGATCAATAAGGGATTGCATATCATTCATAAGCTCTTGTTGAAAAAATTCACATACCTGACTTGTCTTCTCTTCATCAACTGGAGAGTGATAGCCCATGAAAGCATTTGCACCATCAGAATCGCTTTCATCATCAGAACGACCCAACCAGTAGTCATTTTCCACGAACATAGCTTCTCCAGCTTCCTTCTGCTCAGCCAGTGCCAGTTTGACCTTGTAGTAGTGAGAATTCTTTACTACAGGCCTTTTGCAGTCTTTAGCAAAATGACCAAGCTTTCCACAGTTGTAGCAGGTCACTGGTTCATCTCTCTTCTTTCTATCATCTTTCTCCTTCTTCTCCTTCTTCTCAAACGTGTCCTGCTCATCAACTTTCTTCTTTCCCTCGTGCTTGTCTTGATAATCATGGCGCTTGTTGGAGGCGGTGGAGTAGCGCTGATTATTAGACGTTGGCTTCTTATAAAATCGTTGTTGTTGAAAAGATTTAGTGAGTAGAGCAACAGCTTTCTTGAAGTCAGCTACTTCATCATTCGAGTCATTGTCTTCCTTTTCAGATTCGGAAGAGCTTTGCCTTTGAACACGTTTAGAATGATGGCCCGAAGATTTCCCTTTCCTTGAGGATATGAGTGCTATAGGATCAGCAGTTGGCTTTCCTTCAGTCTTCTTCTCGCCCAGAAGTTCATTTACTTCATCTTCGTCTTGAAGAAGCGTCTCATACAGTTCGTTGATACTGAGGTTCTCTATCAAGTTGTTATGCTTGACATGAGAAGCAAACACCTTCCATTCTGGTAGCAGATTGTTGAGAAATTTGAGCGCATTTTCCGTGTTGGAACGGACGATCCGGTTCTTGTTCAGTTCATTGAGAAGTGAGCAGAAACGTTCATATGCTTGAGTAAGAGTCTCGTCGTTGCGCTGCTTGAAACCATCGAACTTGGTTATTGCGCTATTGATTTTCAGTTGATTGCCAACAACACTCGCACGCATCATTCTAGCCACTTGATCCCACATGCCTTTTGCCGTACCTTTGTAGTTGTCGATAGCTTGGTAGATTGAGTTGGGAAGTGCTTGGATAATATATCTCTTGGCATGCTTTTCGCCTTCTATTCTGCCACTTTCCTCTGCGGTCAGGTCGGCTTCAGTCTTGTCCTCATAACTAGTCTCAGGATTTGCTGCAGTTGGTGCAATGGTCTTCTTCGGCCAAGGAATCGGACCATCTTCAAGAGCTTTCTTGATGTACACATAGTTGTCCTTAGATTCAATGAAGATCATGAATCTATCTCGCCATTGGCTATACTCACCTTGATAGAGACAAGGTGGTTTGGAGTCGGTCCCAATAGCCAGTGCGTCACGTGAAGTCATCGTAGGTTGCAACGGAGTGATCGTCAGACGTGTAGATTGATTCAAAGAGTAAACCTAACGCAAGGCACTAAGAGTGGTCCTAACGCAGGTTCTACGACTAATATGAACTAAGAGTGATCTTACTGGACAGGAATCCAAATAAGAGTCTGATCAGAAAGTGCGAATCAGATCAATAGACAACACAGTTCAAAAATCACAAAGTATCCGGATAAAGTAGGAGAGTCCGGACAGTTTAGAGTGTCCGGATAGAGGAAGGTTTCCGGATGACAAAACTGTCCGGATATGGCAAATAAGCGTACTACTTACCGGATGATGATATGTCCGGATAGAATTACCGGATAGACAGAGATTCCGGATGAAAATGATTACTGGAAACCTTGGCTTGTCCGGATAAATTACTTTACCGGAAAGATCAGGGTTTCTGTTTGGGCAAAAAATCACGTCGTACGACCACGACCAGAGCAGGTAAGACGCATGTTATAATCCAAATCTTGTATTAAGATAAGGTCTCGACAAGAACCCGGAAAACATCCGTCGTCTCCCGTAAAAGGTAAGTCGTACGTCCCCCGTGACTCTCGACCATAGCATCGCCCGTCCCGTACGACCATCGCGTAAGATCATCGCATCTTCGACCAAAGCTAAAGTTAACCTTGACTGTTACGTTTGTTAAGTATTTAATGCAGGAGTCAAAGCCATTAACAGCAAGCAGCCGTAACGGACGAAGAGCATTATGGATAATCACTCCGGCGACCGTTTCCAGCCGTTGTAGTCGTTGATCAAATCATTAATGAAGCTAATTAATGACGCGAAGACTATAAAAGAACACGGCAGCAGCTTTCGACCAACAGTTGATTACACTTTGTACTCACACACGACAAACACCTATTTTTACGTTCAAACACTTGTACTTTACATTTCGAAGTATTTCCTTCATTTGTATTGTAATCATCGTACGATCGACGCCAGTACCAAGGACGTCGCCCCTGATTGGCGACCATAGTGCAGCGACGACATCCCTTGTCGTCCGCAGGTTTTTTCCTCGCTTGAGGTTTTTCCTGCGTCATCAAATCTCTAGTCTCGTTTATTTTTTCCCTCGTCGCACGTCTCGTCGAAAGATCCTTTCTTTAGTTGATTAAGTCCACATCGACCTTAAGTTGTCCCTTTGGTGCGATTTTTGGCATTAACAGTTTGGCGCCATCCGTGGGACCTCATCTAGAGAAAATCCTTGACGAACGTGCACCCTACTAACAGGAACAATGGCAGCCCTTGGAAATCCGCAGCAAGATGTTGCTCAGATGTATCAGGAGCTCGAAGTCGCCAGGAATCAGCTCAATGCAATGGCAGAGCAGAATCGCAGAGCAGCTGAGGAGATCGCGCGGTTAAGAAATCCTCTTGGGCCTCAAAATGGTCCTAGGCCGTTCGTGCAGAACCCAATTCCAAGATCATTCGACCAGAATGGCCCTAGACCATTTGTCACGAATCCAGGTTCATCCACGTAGAATCACCATCCAGGCCCGTTCATGCAGAATCAACAGCAGGGCCGTTCAACCCAAATCCTCAGTTTGGGACAGTTCCTCCTCAGCACATAAGTCCACCACCCGTGAATAATGGGTCTCAGCCATTACAAGGGTCGCAGCCTTTCCAGCAGGGGTCACAACCATTTCAGCAGCCATTTCAGAATGGACCTCAAGGTGAATTTCAGCCACTCCATGGTGGATCGCAGCCTTTTCAGCAAGGATCGCAGCCGTTTCAGAATGGACCGCAGCAATTCCACTATGGGTCAAAGCCATATTTCGTCCCGTTCAACGGGGGCACCAATGATTCGTCGCATGGTAATGGCACTAGCCCAGGGACCAATCCCTCGGCAGGGGAAAATCCTGATCTTAACGATCCCGTCGTCCAACGTTTGAAGATGTTAGAAGACCAAAATGAGCGCGTCCTGTCCTTGCTCGCCAAGTTGCCTGGGGCAGCCTTGCCTGTCGACGTCGAGCCTCGCTCGGGGTATCAGGCGTCGCCCTTCATCGACGAGATCGCCACCGTCGAGGTCCCAAAGAAGTATAACATTTCTGCCTTCACTCCCAGTATTCGGGTGTGACCGATCCAACCGAGCATGTCGCGCAGTATAAGCAGCTCATGTGGACAATCTCGATTCCACACATGTCCCAGGAAGTATGCATGTGCAAGAGCTTCGGCGAGACTCTCACTGGTCCAGCTCTCCAGTGGTTGATCAATCTCAAACCCAAATCTATCAGGTCGTTCGCCGAATTGGTCAACCAATTCTCCTGGCAATTCGCCAGTAGTCGCAAGATGGAAAAGCAGACTAGTGATCTGTATTATGTCGTGCAGAAGACCAATGAGTCTATTCGAAGTTATTTCAATAGATTCAATGCCGAAATGATCAGTATCCGCAATTGTGACGTCAAAACCGCGATCGAAGCCTATAAGCGTGGTCTAGACGATAGTTCAGGTCTATACATCGATCTGACCAAGTATCCCCCAGAGACTTTTGAAGACGTCCGAGCTCGAACTTTAGCATATATGAGGGTCGAAGACGGTGCAGCCTTTCGTCGCAAACATACGAACGACAAGAAGTCATTAGGCGTCAGAAAGCCCGAGTTCAAGCCAAAGGCTGTTTCCAGAGTAGAGCCAGCGCGCCAAATTTCAAATGTTCGTTTCAAGACGAAAGCAGAGGCCAAGAACGCGACTAAGTTCACTCAGTACCCCAAGATATCCTCTTACGGATTCAATGGATCTACAAAGGACCTAGCCGAAGCTCTGAAAAGTTCCCAAGCGACCATTCAATGGCCAAAGAAGTCCGACCTGGACGATGCTAAGAAAGACAAATCAAAGTGGTGCGACTTCCACGTCGATTATGGTCATGCGACAGACGATTGTATCGCGTTGAAGAAAGAATTAGCGTATCATTTCCCGAAAGGAAATCTCAAGGATATCATCGACGATGTCGCTGTTCCAGCTAATGGCCATCGACCGTCGACTCCCGAGCTTGCAAACGTTGTCAATTGAAATTCCCGACGCCATGGGGAATCCAGGAGATCAAGAGTGAGCCAAAAGTCGCTCGTGAATGCTACAAGTCTACTTTGAAGCCGAGAAAATAAACTGAAGTCGCAAGATCAAGCTCTCGACAGAATTAGATAATAAATGACAGGGGGCAAATAGAGAGAACAATCGAAATGGTACGTTCTCTAACTCTTTTTCATACGATTTTTTTCTCACAAAACGACTACTGACTTAAGCATCGGAGGGTCGTTGGCCAACCACCGACCAACCCCCGACATCGTTTTACCGTAGAACCGCACGACAGCTTATCGCAGGGTCGCACGACAATAGTCATTAAGTCTACAATATGACTTTAAATTCACAAGGTCGCACGATATAAACGACCAAATCTATGATTTGATCATCCTTTACAGGGACATACGATTCAAATTAATCACACGACTTAGTCGTACGATTGCGAGGTCTAACGATCTCATGATCTAAGCCTCTTAACTTTCATACTCCGAATGTATGCTTTAGTCGTATGTGCTTATGTTTATACACACGATTTAAAAGCCTTATGGCTTACGTACCAGTTATTGTGTTACAATAAATGCCTTAGTCGCATGATTCCCAGATTCAGTTTCATAATTGATATGGTACTTGTTCACCAAATATATAAAACGCAAGTTCAAACAAAAGTTCAAAGTTTCATTTAGGAAACTGTCGGTTATATTCAAAAGAACTCGACTACCGACGCTCGAGTATACAAATATAAAATGGTTCGACCACCAACGGTCGAGACATGAAAAGACATAGCATTTCCTAAACCTAGAGAAAAGCATCGATGGCAAGCTTTGCCCAAAAGTCTCGACCTTCGAAGCCCTGCCAATCCCGAAGAACTGATGCAAGGATCAAACGAGTATATTAGGAGTGGTCTTCCAACTCCTTACGCCTCGACATTCTGAGAATATGGCTCTAAAGATTACTGTTAAGGTTGGAGGAAAGAATATATCCTTCTCAACGATCAACTTCCACTCCAGCATTTTCTCTACCTTCACATATTTAATGAGAGGAAACAGAACATCTGCAAATTACAAAAGAAACATACTAAATGCTCAGCGAAAGAACTTCGATAACACAGGTTTTTACAAAGAGCGCCAGTTCGGCTAAACACAGTCCAATCTCTTTAACAGAGATTCTTCGAAAACGCTCCTTGAAAGATAAGAGCTGATATTTCCCCAGATGCGGAAGTGACTCTGCCCTGACGAGGACATAGTCAATCAGGAGGGTTGACGACAACGCAAAGTTGTCCGTCGCCATAAACTCTCCCTCATTCTCTCCCGTCTTTACACCCTTGCCCCTGGCGGCTGACGAAAGGGTCGACGAGGATGTAGAGAACATCGTCTCCAGTTGCGCAGTATGAAACACCGTCGCCAGTTGCACAGTATGAAACATCGTCGCCAGTTGCGCAGTATGAGACCTCGTCGCCGGTTGCGCAGTATGAGACATCGTCGCCAGTTGTGCAGTATCAACAGATCCAATCCAATCACTGTCCGTATCCAGCACATACCTCTTCTTCCATTTGCGATCATCGACAGCAGTGTTCAAAACTAAGTGCGAGGTAAGTCGCTCGATGATCAGGATAACTCGCCAGAACTGGGGCATCGGTTGCCTCGGTGAAAGATCGAATTCACGCATGAACACTTCGACCAAAGGCGAATACGGCCAGTGGAAGCCCATCTTAAACAGGTACTCATATATCACGGCATATCCATCAGGACACATCTCCTGTCGAACCTCGCCAACCTTGCTTATGGTAATACACATGAGAATCCTCGCTAGACTTCCAAAGTCGTCAAAATCTTTTTCATTTCTAATAGCACCTCTGGGGTCCATCGACATTCAGCTGGTAGGCATCATCATACGTCAGCATGACGTCACGACCGCGTTCCCCTTTCGACTTCTCGATCAGTTAGAAGCGGACCAGTCTAGTTCAAAAGCGATTGAGGTACATTTCAAAACTCTTGCCTAATTTCTTACGCGTCTGATTGACAAAATTTAAATTCGAATTTGCCATCCTTCTTTCAAATTTTGGGGGCAAACTGTTTGGGCAAAAAATCACGTCGTACGACCACGACCAGAGCAGGTAAGACGCACGTTATAATCCAAATCTTGTATTAAGATAAGGTCTCGACAAGAACCCGGAAAACATCCGTCGTCTCCCGTAAAAGGTAAGTCGTACGTCCCCCATGACTCTCGACCATAGCATCGCCCGTCCCGTACGACCATCGCGTAAGATCATCGCACCTTCGACCAAAGCTAACGTTAACCTTGACTGTTACGTTTGTTAAGTATTTAATGCAGGAGTCAAAGCCATTAACAGCAAGCAGCCGTAACGGACGAAGAGCATTATGGATAATCACTCCGGCGACCGTTTCCAGCCATTGTAGCCGTTGATCAAATCATTAATGGAACTAATTAATGACGCGAAGACTATAAAAGACAAGCTAAAGCCTCATTTCAAGGGACATCAGTTAACATCCAGTATACATCAGCGAACATCACCAAACAGCAGAGAAAATCATCCAAACTCATAGCAAAGAACATTCAAACTCTGGAGATCAAGTACTGAAAACCAGAACCTTACAGCGAACTCAAGAACACTCGGAGGAAAGCTCAAATATCGCTCTCGACGCACGGCAGCAGCTTTCGACCAACAGTTAATTACACTTTGTACTCACACACGACAAACACCTGTTTTTACGTTCAAACACTTGTACTTTACATTTCGAAATATTTCCTTCATTTGTATTGTAATCATCGTACGATCGACGCCAGTACCAAGGACGTCGCCCCTGATTGGAGACCATAGTGCAGTGACGACATCCCTTGTCGTCCGCAGGTTTTTTCCTTGCTTGAGGTTTTTCCTGCATCATCAAATCTCTTGTCTCGTTTATTTTTTCCCTCGTCGCACGTCTCGTCGAAAGATCCTTTATTTAGTTGATTAAGTCCACATCGACCTTAAGTTGTCCCTTTGGTGCGATTTTTGGCATTAACAGTTTGGCGTCATCCGTGGGACCTCATCTAGAGAAAATCCTCGACGAACGTGCACCCTACTAACAGTTTCTTGGAGTTTTTTCTGCTCTCTATTACAGGAACAATGGCAGCCCTTGGAAATCCGCAGCAAGATGTTGCTCAGATGTATCAGGAGCTCGAAGTCGCCAGGAATCAGCTCAATGCAATGGCAGAGCAGAATCGCAGAGCAGCTGAGGAGATCGCGCGGTTAAGAAATCCTCCTGGGCCTCAAAATGGTCCTAGGCCGTTCGTGCAGAACCCAATTCCAAGATCGTTCAACCAGAATGGCCCTAGACCATTTGTCACGAATCCAGGTTCATCCATGCAGAATCAGCATCCAGGCCCGTTCATGCAGAATCAACAGCCAGGGCCGTTCAACCCAAATCCTCAGTTTGGGACAGTTCTTCCTCAGCACATAAGGCCACCACCCGTGAATAATGGGTCTCAGCCATTACAAGGGTCGCAGCCTTTCCGGCAGGGGTCACAACCATTTCAGCAGCCATTTCAGAATGGACCTCAAGGTGAATTTCAGCCACTCCACGGTGGATCGCAGCCTTTTCAGCAAGGATCGCAGCCGTTTCAGAATGGACCGCAACAATTCCACTATGGGTCGCAGCCATATTTCGTCCCATTCAACGGGGGCACCAATGATTCGTCGCATGGTAATGGCACTAGCCCAGGGACCAATCCCTCGGCAGGGGAAAATCCTGATCTTAACGATCCCGTCGCCCAGCGTTTGAAGATGTTAGAAGACCAAAATGAGCGCGTCCTGTCTTTGCTTGCCAAGTTGCCTGGGGCAGCCGTGCCTGTCGATGTCGAGCCTCGCTCGGGGTATCAGGCGTCGCTCTTCATCGACGAGATCGCCACCGTCGAGGTCCCAAAGAAGTATAACATTCCTGCCTTCACTCCCAAGTATTCGGGTGTAACCGATCCAACCGAGCATGTCGCGCAGTATAAGCAGCTCATGTGGACAATCTCGATTCCACACGTGTACCAGGAAGTATGCATGTGCAAGAGCTTCGGGGCGACTCTCACTTGTCCAGCTCTCCAGTGGTTGAACAATCTCAAACCCAAATCTATCGGGTCGTTCGCCGAATTGGTCAACCAATTCTCCTGGCAATTCGCCAGTAGTCGCAAGATGGAAAAGCAGACTAGTGATCTGTATTATGTCGTGCAGAAGACCAATGAGTCTATTCGAAGTTATTTCAATAGATTCAATGCCGAAATGATCAGTATCCGCAATTGTGACGTCAAAACCGCGATCGAAGCCTATAAGCGTGGTCTAGACGATAGTTCAGGTCTATACATCGATCTGACCAAGTATCCCCCAGAGACTTTCGAAGACGTCCGAGCTCGAACTTTAGCATATATAAGGGTCGAAGACGATGCAGCCTTTCGTCGCAAACATACTAACGACAAGAAGTCGTTAGGCGTCAGAAAGCCTGAGTTCAAGCAAAATGCTGTTTCCAGAGTAGAGCCAGCGCGCCAAATTTCAAATGTTCGTTTCAAGACGAAAGAAGAGGCCAAGACCGCGACTAAGTTCACTCAGTACCCCAAGATATCCTCTTACGGATTCAAAGGATCTACAAAGGACCTAGTCGAAGCTCTGAAAAGTTCCCAAGCGACCATTCGATGGCCAAAGAAGTCCGACCTGGACGATGCTAAGAAAGACAAATCAAAGTGGTGCAACTTCCACGTCGATTATGGTCATGCGACAGACGATTGTATCGCGTTGAAGAAAGAATTAGCGTATCATTTCCCGAAAAGAAATCTCAAGGATATCATTGACGATCGAAATGGTACGTTCTCTAACTCTTTTTCATACGATTTTTTCTCACAAAACGACTACTGACTTAAGCATCGGAGGGTCGTTGGCCAACCACCGACCAACCCCCGACATCATTTTACCGTAGAACCGCACGACAGCTTATCGCAGGGTCGCACGACAGTAGTCATTAAGTCTACAATATGACTTTAAATTCACAAGGTCGCACGATATAAACGACCAAATCTATGATTTGATCATCCTTTACAGGGACATACGATTAAAATTAATCACACGACTTAGTCGTACGATTGCGAGGTCTAACGATCTCATGATCTAAGCCTCTTAACTTTCATACTCCGAATGTATGCTTTAGTCGCATGTGCTTATGTTTATACACACGATTTAAAAGCCTTATGGCTTACGTACCAGATATTGTGTTACAATGAATGCCTTAGTCGCAGGATTCCCAGATTCAGATTCATAATTGATATGGTACTTGTTCACCAAATATATAAAACGCAAGTTCAAACAAAAGTTCAAAGTTTCATTTACGAAACTGTCGGTTATATTCAAAAGAACTCGACTACCGACGCTCGAGTATACAAAGATAAAATGGTTCGACCACCAACGGTCGAGACATGAAAAGACATAGCATTTCCTAAACCTAGAGAAAAGCGTCGATGGCAAGCTTTGCCCAAAAGTCTCGACCTTCGAAGCCCTGCCAATCCCGAAGAACTGATGCAAGGATCAAACGAGTATATTAGGAGTGGTCTTCCAACTCCTTACGCCTCGACATTCTGAGAATATGGCTCTAAAGATTACTGTTAAGGTTGGAGGAAGGAATATATCCTTCTCAACGATCGACTTCCACTCCAGCATTTTCTCTACCTTCACATATTTAATGAGAGGAAACAGAAGCATCTGCAAATTACAAAAGAAACATACTAAATGCTCAGCGAAAGAACTTCGATAACACAGGTTTTTATAAAGAGCGCCAGTTCGGCTAAACACGGTCCAATCTCTTTAACAGAGATTCTTCGAAAACGCTCCTTGAAAGATAAGAGCTGATATTTCCCCAGATGCGGAAGTGACTCTGCTGACGAGGACATAGTCAATCAGGAGGGTTGACGACAACGCAAAGTTGTTCGTCGCCATAAACTCTCCCTCATTCTCTCCCGTCTTTACACCCTTGCCCCTGGCGGCTGACGAAAGGGTCGACGAGGATGTAGAGAACATCGTCGCCAGTTGCGCAGTATGAAACACCGTCGCCAGTTGCGCAGTATGAAACATCGTCGCCAGTTGCGCAGTATGAGACCTCGTCGCCGGTTGCGCAGTATGAGACATCGTCGCCAGTTGTGCAGTATCAACAGATCCAATCCAATCACTGTCCGTATCCAGCACATACCTCGTCTTCCATTTGCGATCATCGACAGCAGTGTTCAAAACTAAGTGCGAGGTAAGTCGCTCGATGATCAGGATAACTCGCCAGAACTGGGGCATCGGTTGCCTCGGTGAAAGATCGAATTCACGCATGAACACTTCGACCAAAGGCGAATACGGCCAGTGGAAGCCCATCTTAAACAGGTACTCATATATCACGGCATATCCATCAGGACACATCTCTTGTCGAACCTCGCCAACCTTGCTTATGGTAATACACATGAGAATCCTCGCTAGACTTCCAAAGTCATCAAAATCTTTTTCATTTCTAATAGCACCTCTGGGCTCCATCGACATTCAGCTGGTAAGCATCATCAGACGTCAGCATGACGTCACGACCGCGTTCCCCTTTCGGCATCTCGATCAGTTAGAAGTGGACCAGTCTAGTTCAAAAGCGATTGAGGTACATTTCAAAACTCTTACCTTATTTCTTACGCGTATGACTGACAAAATTTAAATTCGAATTTTCCATCCTTCTTTCAAATTTTGGGGGCAAACTGTTTGGGGGAAAAATCACGTCGTACGACCACGACCAGAGCAGGTAAGATGCACGTTATAATCCAAATCTTGTATTAAGATAAGGTCTCGACAAGAACCGGGAAAACATCTGTCGTCTCCCGTAAAAGGTAAGTCGTACGTCCCCCATGACTCTCGACCATAGCATCGCCCGTCCCGTACGACCATCGCGTAAGATCATCGCACCTTCAACCAAAGCTAACGTTAACCTTGACTGTTATGTTTGTTAAGTATTTAATGCAGGAGTCAAAGCCATTAACAGCAAGCAGCCGTAACGGATGAAGAGCATTATGGATAATCACTTCGGCGACCATTTCCAGCCGTTGATTAAATCATTAATGGAGCTAATTAATGACGCGAAGACTATAAAAGACAAGCTAAAGCCTCAGTTCAAGGGACATCAGTTAACATCCAGTATACATCAGCGAACATCACCAAACAGCAGAGAAAATCATCCAAACTCATAGCAAAGAACATTCAAACTCTGGAGATCAAGTATTGAAAACCAGAACCTTACAGTGAACTCAAGAACACTCGGAGGAAAGCTCAAATATCGCTCTCGACGCACGGCAGCAGCTTTCGACCAACAGTTGATTACACTTTGTACTCACACACGACAAACACCTGTTTTTACGTTCAAACACTTGTACTTTACATTTCGAAGTATTTCCTTCATTTGTATTGTAATCATCGTACGATCGACGCCAGTACCAAGGACGTCGCCCCTGATTGGCGACCATAGTGCAGCGACGACATCCCTTGTCGTCCGCAGGTTTTTTCCTCGATTGAGGTTTTTCTTGCGTCATCAAATCTCTTGTCTCGTTTAGTTTTTCCCTCGTCGCACGTCTCGTTGAAAGATCCTTTCTTTTTTTGATTAAGTCCACATCGACCTTAAGTTGTCCCTTTGGTGCGATTTTTGGCATTAACAGTTTCCAGAACAAATCACCCGGATTGATTGAAATAGTAAAAACTTACCCGGAAAGAAGACTTACCCGGAATGTTGGACTTACCCGGAAAGAAGGACGAATCCGGATGAGATTCACACAAATGTCCGGAAAGAATTGGCCGCGTCCGGAAACCTCGGCTGTTCTATCCGGATTCTGCGGCTGACTTCTCAATTTCGATTGAAACTCGATTAGGGTTGCACAAAACCGTTCCTGAAAGATTAGAAACAATCCCAAACACAAAAACAACTCTATCCCAATCGATTTTAAAGCAAAAACAATGAGTTTTGATGGTAAAAATTCAATTTTTATTGAAGAACACTACCAAAAACTTTGAACTTTGATTTGCTTAATTGAATACTCAAATGGATGAATTGGGATGAGAGAATTTGCAGAATTACTAATGATAACAATGCTAACACAACCCAATAAACAGAATCGAACAATTTTATCAGAATCAAGATTTTGATTTTTCAAGATGAACACAGACGAGAGAAGTCAAACACTTACTAGAAATCGATGAAAACGCTTTCAATTAAATTCGTCCGTCTGCTCTGATACCAATTATTAGTTCCAGATCCGTGCAATAAATATGAAATCGAAATAATAAGCAATAAGAACAATGATTTCAACTGGTCATCCCTGTATTATGCTTTAATCAGAGTGTTTACATTACAATTCAGAAAAGCAAATGAGACAACTAGCCTATTTTCTAAGGCTAAGCTATCTATTTATATGGCGGGCCCGTGGTTAACAAGCCCACGGCCCGTTCACTAATAAGGCTCAAAATAAAGAATTACAGTTTAAACCCTGAACTTTAAATCAACATAAATTGACCCTAACATATGCAAATGGAATCACAAAGACTCGTGCATGTGTGAAAAAATTAAATTTTATCTGTTTGGCTCAAAAATTGATTTAACCTGGGACACAAGTTAAAAATCAATTGACACAGTGATTAGAATATGAAGTTCGGAGACCGGAGTTGATGTCTTCCTTTTTCAATATCTGAGACCTCCGAGTGAGGACTAGATAGATTATGTGCTAATTCTCCGTGCATATATGAAACAAGCATCTTTTGTGAGATACTTGAGTGGATAGGTGGGGTGACACGAGTTATCGACACTGGGTCCATGTCTGTTTCAATATTCATCTCCAAAGAACGAGAATGAATAGATTGTGTGGTTACCCGGATAACTGACTCGGTTTCGTAAGGACCAATTTATTCTTTTAAGTCTTGTCACATCCTCACCATTTTCTTTTTACTCCGAACTCGTCTATCAATCTAGACCCCTCACTGATGTCTATAAGGGATGTGTTTCTTGGGTAGGTTCTTCCAGTTCTGGATTGACCATAGAAACAATAATTCCTAACACTCATTTAATGCATCGAGTAGAACAGTTTAGTAAACAGTGAAAAACGAGTTCCAAACTGAAATATTTAGAAGTCAAAGCATTTAAGAACGAGTCCTGATCTGAGATGATCAGAAGTCATAAAGATGAAGTCCGAGTTCTGATCTGAGGTAATCAGAAGTCATAAAAATCATTTGAAATATAGAATTTCAAGAAACAAAATCAAGCGCTAAACAGATTGACTCAGTAAGCACAGTATTTAAAATAAATGAGACAATGATCAGAAAGTTTAATTGTGAAGAACAAGTCACAATTAATATATCAGAAAAGAATTGAATCATTAACATGAAATAGCGAACTTGGAAAACAACTATGAATTCAAACGAGTTTATTTCCATCGAAAAATCAATGAATATGTGAGACATGGAAATAACTAAGTCAAGAAAAAAATGACACGTGGCAATCATGGAATTTAAAATTGGAGAATAACAAACACCAGTAAGTTATCCAGAATGAATTACCACGGTCTTTGAATTCAGTTGAAGTTCACTTACCTTTCATAGTACTCCCCCTCAAATGTGGCATAACCTTTGAATGCAGTCATGTGGAAAGAATGTTCTGAACTAAGCGCACATGACGTTCCTGCAAAATAAATTAGAAGGATTTTGGTATCCATACATTGATGGATCCTTGACGGTTAGATGCCTTATTATAGTGAGGACCGGGAATACTATAGGTACCATACCAATGAGATTCATATTTACGATCAACAAAATCATTCGAACCACATGTAGAACAACAGATACAATCATGAGAAAGTTGAAGCAACCATTGAACTGAATAAAGTCTCAAAGGAAACTTTACACTTTGTTCAGCAGAAGTTCGAGAATTAAACTAATCATGATTGCGATTGTATGTCCTAACATGCGAAACTGGCTTAAATGACTTCGTATTTGTCTTGCTTTCATTAGACTTTTTCACTACCCAAACTTGTTTGAACCCTTTTCTTCGGCCATTATTATATGAATTTCCATTAAAGTCATGACCAGTAGAGTTTGAGTAGGAAGGACGTTTATCAGTCGATCGACCGGTCTTTTGCCTCAGCTGTGATTGTTTTTGCAAACAAGACTCAGTTTTAGAAACCTTATTCACACCCAGGGTCTTCGGTTTTGTAGAACATTCGCCTTTTTGAAAAATGACCGGGCGATTTACCGCTTTTGAAAGAAAGTCGGTATGACTGGGAAGAGGTTTGTCAAATGGAAACGATTCAAACTCTTCATCTGAACTACCCTCGGAATTCATGAATTTAGAAAAATTGATATCCGAAATAGGTGGACTTGGATTGGTTGAGGAAGGCGGGGAACACTTTGTGTCTGAGTGTGTCGAGGAATTCGGTGCGGAAGCTAGGAAAAAGTCAGAGTTTAAATTCCTTAAAACACACTTATCTTGAGACTCTTTACCTTCTTGTGAAGAGATTTTGCCAATGAAATCTTTACACGAAGATGTATCAGATGAGTTGGAGGAAAGTTCGGGTGAAATCAGCTTTTCGTTCTGGAGTAGGTCAAACTTCTCTTGGAGTTGACCATTTCTCGTATGCTCCTTCATCGCTTCTGTTGCCAAAGCAGACAGTTTTGATGTGAGCCGATTGATTTCACACCGAAGGATTTCCTGTCCTTCGTCTGACACAGATTCGGTCTTCACGGATTTGAGATTCTCAAGTTCTATGATAAGCGCTTGCTTTTCCTTTTGAAAACACGATCTTTCCTTCTCGAGTGACTCCTCTAACTCGACTATTTTTGCTTCCAAGACGAGAGGGGGAACATAGAGTTTGAACTCATCCGTCTCAGTTTTAGGTTCGGTTGCTTGGACCTCATCCTTCTTGGAGGAATCCTTGGGCGTCACAACCTTATAGCCATCAAAGTAGTCATTCGAGAGGTATTTCTTTGGATATTTTTCATAATAATAGTTCGTAGGCTCGTAGCAAAAAGGAAGTTGCATTTTGGTTGTGTGTTTGAGCTTGTATTCCTCAGTTTCCTCTTTTTTCTCAGGTTTAAGAGGACCAGTCCATCTTATCCTATATTCTGGATACTTTTTGTCAATACCGAGACAACCAAAGTCATAAAGTGTCGGTGTTTTGAATATACCCTTTTTCAAGTACTGTGGGTTATCGTATCCGATTCCCAATTCCTTGTTAAAGTATGTGAATTCCTTGGGTTTATTCATGTGAATGGTCTGGTCAGTTTGACCTCTTTTGTGGAGTTTTGTTTCAAGATCAGTTATCTTGGAAACCAACTCCTTGTGCTGAATTTGAAGAGCAGAGCATTGATAGACAATCTTTGCTTTCTCATTCTTACACTGATCAAGCTTTAAAGTCAGTTCAGATATCTTAGCTCGAAGATCTTTTGGTGCTATCGAGAGATTTTCACACTTTTCCTTTAAGTAGGTGTTGTCAGACTTAAGCTTTTCTGTGATCTTAGTTTGAACCTCTAACTTTTCTTTTAGCGTTTTCATTTCAAGCAATTGTTCATTAGAGGTAAACACATAAGACTCTACCTTTTGACCAAGCAGTTGAATCTTATAAACTTAAACATTATGAGTTGGTAGACATACCTAACAAGATTCTCCAAGAGCTGGAGGCGTGGTGTGGTTGCTCATTGCAAACGCATCTCGAGACATCTTTGATGATTGCACTAATGTGATCGTCAGACGTTGGTTCGATTCAAAGTGGAACAGTATCAAGGATACTTAAATGTCCCCCTCCTGCGACTTAGCACGGGGGTCCCGCTACCCGGTTAGCGGGTGGGGTCAAGGGGTAACGCCCTTACGGAAGTGTCCGGATATGAGAAAACTTATCGGGAAAAAAAAACCGAGTACCGGATAGAATTAGTTTACCGGATAATGTAAAAGTTACCGGATAAGAGAGATAAACAAATACTTATCGGGTACTGAGATACCGGATGGAGTCCGGGTGATATGGATTACCGGGTGATATGTAGTTCCCGGATGCGGTTACCGGACACAAGTTACCGAACAAAATAAAAGAGACAAAGCTTACCGGGTGAAGTCTGAGGTGACCGGACGTGAGAGAGTCCGGGTGATACTTACCGGAAACTGGTGAATTCGGGTGGTTGTCCGGACAATGAGGGTATCCGGGAACCAGGTGTTACCCGGAAATCTGAGGCGTCCGGTAACTTTGAGTTACCAGGTAAGTGTGGGTACCCGGTAACTTTGAGTTACCCGGAAAGTGACAGAGAATTGACTTACCCGAATTGTTTTAAGGATGTTCCGGAAAGCTGTTGTGGTATCCGGTAACGACGGCTGTGGTATCCAAAATCGATAGAGATTCAACTAGGGTTGATAGAAACCTTCCTGAAAGGTTAGAAACTTTCCAAAATAACACTACCCTAATCGATTTTGAAGAAAAACAACAAGATTTGGATGAAAATTTTGATTTTTCCAATGAACAGAGACCAAAAACTTGTAACTTTAAATTTGCTTAAAACTAATCAGATGATCGAATTAGAAGACGAAAAATTGCAGAAACGTTTATATTGATGATGTGAATCGAATGCAATAAACCGAAACTAGCAATTTTGTCAGAATCAAAATATGAGTTTTGAATGTCAAGAACACAGTCGATAAACTCAATAATAAACTTACCAGAAACCTTTGAATCACCTTGAATCGAATCGTCCGTATGATCTGATACCAATTGTGAGTTCCAGATCAGTGCAACGAACAGTAGAAATCAATAGATATGAACAAGTATTATGATTTCAAATGGCCATCCAATTCACTTTCAATGTTGAGAGAATTACAATAAGTTCTGGAAAGTGTAAAATAGACAAGTATTTCGATTAACCTAAAACTAGAGGTTAAGCACTCTATTTATATCAAGGCCTAATGCCTGAGGCCCACGACCCATTAAGCCTAAACTAAGCCCATTTAATGCAATTAAGGCTTTTACAAAAGATTAATTAAACTAATTAAATTCTTTATATATCTTTCTAATGTGTAGGACATTTATGGTCCTAACACGACTAAAATGTCAAAATTCCGAAAATTCTCTTTTTGGTGTAATACAATATAAACAACACTTTTCAGCAAAACTCGCATTAAATAAATTTTCCAACAAAGTTCAACATAAAATAATGGAAGGTAACTCTCCGTCCTAAACCTTAACATATGTGGAGTAGATCCAATGTTAAAGTCATAAACCGTAGTTACTTGTCCAACATCTTAAACAACATTAAAAATATGGATATCATTGTATCCGAAAGCAACGTTGGACAATAACAAAATAAAGCAAGTCCCGACAGAGTTTGCAACTCCCCGCAATAAAATAATTCCATGCATGTTCAAAACCATGATTTAAAATCTTGTGTGTGCTAAACGCTTTTCCGAGATTTCGTAACACATCCCACATGACGATTTGAAACACAAGAAACAACTTATGCAATTTATCTTGAAAATAAATTTTGTGCATGAATTTAGTCGACATTCAACGTCTCAAACCACACTCCTCCAGATTCCTCCGGTCACACTATCGTCATCCGGATGCTCAAACATCTTAAGACAAAATTGGAAGTTATATCGATTAACCTTACGATTTCTCCTCGAATTAAGGTCGATTCAATGAGCATATGGTTCTAATCCAACCAACAATTTTGACCCGAAATGGCCCACTTAACGCAATCATCATGCTTACTGTCACTCGAAGTGACTAATGCTAAAATCGTCAATCTCTTCCAACGACTACTCGCTTACAAACTTCTTCACTACCCCAACGGTCATCACATCAAAGTAGTTCAAGTATGCACATGTAACTAGTAGGTTCACCATAACACTTAAATTATGAACGTACCGTACATGATCATCCTTTCTACCCTCGACGTGATTCTCGTTTCTAGCGACTCCATTGACCTCAAAGTATCCTATCTTAAAGTGCCTAATGGTGCAATTTCACTTTCATTCGCTTAAAAGGACGCTAGTTTGAGTCAAGATATCCAAAATCAACACATAATTTTCTCAAACTTAAGCTCTAATACCAACTTGTAACACCCTTAAATTTGTAAAGAGCAACTAACTAAAATTTTCAATAAGACATCCAAAAGAAAAGAATTTCTTCCTATAAGCCAACACGGGAAATACCTCAAATTAAAATCTATGATTAACCTCAAACAGTTTATAACCCAAGTCTTATTACAAGGACTAAATTCACATCGGGTATTACTTAACTCAAATACAAATTGCTATTCCCAAAATAAATGCGGAAGACTTCACTTAATCAATTCACTTTTTCGAGCACACTACTAGCACTCGACCCTTCACAATATCACTTGAACTACTCCCAACCTGAACCTGTTGCACATGTCGACAAATAAAAAGGTTAGGCTAACGCCTAGTGAGTTCAAGAGTTTACAACATGATTTAAATAATTTGTTGAATGAAAGATTGCAACTAAAATCATGATTTCCAAAAGTGTTTAGGATAAGGATGTAAACGACTCATTTTCCAACGCACACAAAATCTATGAGGAAAGTTTCCAAAATGTACATAGCATTTTCCAAAATGAATTCCAATCCAAACTCACTTAAAACATGAATAAATCTATATTATGCATAACCTTCAAATACGGATGATGACATAATACTCAACCCATAAATCATGGAAGAACAATCCATATAAGTATAATACTTCACCGAAAGCGTGATACGAAATCCAATACTCACACAAGCATAAAATGGAATGAAGTCCAAATACCAAAAATATGGAAGGGCATTATAAAGCAAGGGCATTATAATATCCCAAAATAATTAAGGTCGTCAATTGCAGTCATTCAAACTTTAATATACATGGAGGGAATTCCAATATTAAGGTCGTCAATTGCAGTCAATCGCACAAGACCAACGATAATAAAGCAAGGGCATTATAATATCCCAAAATAATTTTGGCCGACAATGGGGGAGACCCGTATCCATTGAGAGTGGAGGAACACAAAAGTATGCCACTCATACAACGTTAATCGTATGACACTTCACGACATGAAAGCCCAAGTGTCCCTATGATTCCTTTCAAAACACACCCAAAGAGACAGCTGACCTTAGCGGATATTACCATGAATACCACCAAAGGCTCGGCACAAGCGGGGTTACAACCATGGCATTGCCCCGACATGGCGAAGGTCATAAACGCCCATCAATCATGATAGCACAACCGGACTCAGCCCTCCTAGTGTACCCTTGAAAAGTAAAGGTCATAAAACATGGGGCCCGGTCAAATCCCGCAACACCCAGTAGACCATCAAATAAAGACTGACTTACGTGCCTATGGATCCAATGCAACACAGTCTACAATTACATGCCTATCCCGAAAATGACTAAAGCATTCGAGCATGTAAATATCAATAATATGCAATAAAATGCAATAAGTTGCAATAAATGCAAACCATAGATAGGACTCCACATTGAGCCATCAAAATCGGACAAAATGTCCCCAAAGACTCCCTTAAAGTCAAAACCGAGCAAAATGCTCAAAACCCATTAGACCAATAAATAACGGTCCTCGTAATATAAAATGCATTTAAACATCGCTTAGGTAAACGTATACCACAAAGTCATCATTAACCCAAAACTCGTCACGGGTTAAAACGAATGATTTCCCAAATGGACTCATACTCTTATAATTCTCAAAATGACTCATGACACGAAAATGTGCATTTTCCCAAATGGTTTACAAAATCAATTACACCCATGGACGGACCTTTATAAGGGCACACGGTGGCACGTGCCATCATTGAATAAACTCCATTTGAGCAATAACTCACTTAAGGACATATTTGTGGTTTCTACACATCAAAATATCCGAAAATCCCAAATATGGGTGTTTTACAAAGTTTAATAAGTTAAACACTTCAAAAGATTAAACTTACCAAATAACTCAACAATTGATAATTTTAAGTAAAACACACAAATACTTGGAAAATAACATTTTTGGCACGTACAACGTTTTCACAAATCAACTTGAACTCACCTTGCTAGATTAGGTTAAATCTAGATTTTCCCCAAACGTAAGCTCCTTTGAAGAAACACGAATCTTCAAGCCCAAATCTTCCAAAAACCTAGATCCATAAGTTTTCAACCATAAATAATCATCCCCAAACACTTAGATACGTTTCCCCCAACATAAAACGTCCAAAACCACCAAAATACCAAATCCCTAATTTATTAGATGGAGAAAAAGAGAGAAGCTTACCTCAACCACCACCAAATACTCTTGGATCTTCCAATAAACTTCAATACTCTTTCTAGATCCTTGAAGAGCTCTCAAAAACGAAACCATAGCAACTTGAATCACTAAAATCGGAGTTGAAATGAGAGAGATATGAAGAAATGAAGTTTGGGGGTTGAAAATCGCGTTTTATGCTGATCATATGCTCTGTGCAATTCTCCGCGCGGGTACATCATCGCCAAAACCCGCGCGAGACTTTGGTCGCCCGGTTTCTTCCTAAACACTGTTTTGGCCCTAACTTCTTCGTTTTAGCTCCGTTTTTGCTCCGAAAAGAACCGTTGGACTCGTATTCGAATTCCCCATCCAACAAGACCATAAAATCTAGGATTTAATCTAAAATCCTATTTTTCATATTTATCTTAAAAGATTGATTTCTTCACTGACTCGAAATTGTACCTATCTGAAAATTACGAGTGTTACATAGATATTGCACCAAGATAGAAAACATTCACCAAGTAAATAACAACCAATATATGCTAGGATCTATGCGTATAACAACATCACAAACACAAAACACAAGGATTTAACGTGGTTCCACTATCGATGTGATAGTGTACATCTACCAAAGAAGAAAGAACAAATATTGTATTACCACCAAGGATATTACAAGTGCTTGTACAATGATCCTTAGATTAAGATCAACATCCAATCTTTAAGTTAGACCAAGAACCCCAAGAACACTCTCTAAAATTCACATATACTATAAAAGGAAAAGTTTCTAGAGAGAGTGGAAATGGTGTAGAGTGTGAAAACAGGGTTGGTCCTGAAGTTTCGGATGCCCATGGCAGAAAGCAGAAGAAATACCCATAATATATTACAAGTTAAACTATTAGAAGGAGTTTGGAACCTATTCAAGCTAGATGGGTGATAGTTCTTTTTGTTAATCCCTAAAGATCAATCAAGATAGAGAAGATGTGAATTTGTCATCTCATTGATCAAGAACACTGTATACAAGATATGAGTTCTGCGCTTTCTCTCTCTAAGATATGAATGTTAATTAAGAGAATGTTTCTATGAGTCTTTTACTAACACACAACTAAACCTACTTATACTAAACACATTACATGGTGTAAACAACACAATACAACTCAATACGTTGACTTTGACTTTGACCTTTCTATATTTAAACCTTGAAGACATATTGCACTAACAATCTCCCCCTTGGATTCAAGGTTTAAACAAATGCGATCAGCAAGCTTTAGCTTTCTTGAATCTTCGGTCTTCATCAAAGCTTGTCAAAGTCAAAACGTCATCCAATCTTCAAACGGCAAATAACGAACTTCTTTCTTCGAACAGGAGAATAAGAATCTTCACACAAAGCTTTTGAATACAAATAAGCACAAGTTCAAGAAAAAGAGATCACAGAATGGATCAATCGATTTTCCTCAAACTCTTGAAGAATTCTCCCCATTTCCATTGACTTGAGAATTTCATTCTTCAGTGTCGATCTTCATAAACGCGCGAGTTCAAAAGAAAGAGATCACTGAAATGATCAATCGATTTCTTAAAAACTCTTGAAGAATAAAACTCCCCCTATCATTTCTTGAAACGACGTCTTCTTTCTACAAATCTCCCCGTTGACATTAAAACGAATCTTTGATTTTAAACTTTCTTTGACATGAAATTGATGTAGACATTCTCCCCCTTTTTCGATGAAAGTGAGCATCACGAGCATCGAAAATCTTTTCAATTTCAGTCACGGACAATCTCCCTCTTCAAAAACATTTCTTCCCCTTGAAAAACACGAACAATCTCCCCATAAGCGAAAGATCTTGCTCCCCCTAAAAATAAGAATTGTAGAGCAAGTTGATTTTCTCCCCCTGAAAATTTGCATAAAAAGCATATAAGCGCACATTTTAACAAACTTATATAAAGAAAATAGAATTCATTGACCAACATTTTATTACTACTAACATTTAATCATTTGAACACCAAACAAAAGAAATTCAACTTAATGAAATGTAACAGATATTTCCATCAAGTGAAATCAAATGCATGCGTTTGGATTCAAAAACAAGACATCATCGCATATCGAGTTACAAAAGTTCAATTGCAACTCCTTTATAAAATCTATTTGGTGGACTAGCATGCGAAATATGATTAGCAACAAGCAAATGTACCTCTAAAACCTATAAGAATACTTTGCTCTTACTCACACTATTAGTCCAAAAACAGAATTTTCACAAATTTACAGGTTTATTGCGACTTTGTATTTTCCCCAAGTTTCAAGAGATGTGTGCTCTTTGGCATCTTTTCATATTGTGCACATTGGCAACTTTTATTATGTGCTCATTGGCATCTTTTATAATCAAACAGTTTATTAAGACTAAGATACACCGTAAACGTAACTTTCTAACTGGTCCTATAGCAGGATTTGGGTCAGCCGATCCCAGACCAGTTGGCCTTAGGGGCTAGGTGACAAGCACCCCTTGGAACTTACTCTCCCGAACCAGAAAGGCTACATCGATATACCTTAATCACATCTGTACCAGGATTTGGGTCAGCCAATCCCATATCAGTTGATCTTAGGGGCTAGGTAACGAGTACCCCTTGGGACTTAATCTCCCAAACCAGATAGGCCACAGGCACAGACTATCAAACTGAATGATTGTATTATATATATATATATATATATATATATATATATATATAATATTTTATTTTTATTTTTTATTTTATTATTATAGCATCTCAATCACTTGGTTCAAAAACGTAGTGCTTCCCCCATATTTTCGTTTCCATTCATGATTAAGACGAATAGGCTTTGTGAGCATTACATTCTGTATAAGTCTAGATTTACACAATTTTGCGCTTATATCAAAATCTCAAACATATTTCGCTGACCTTTCGACTTATTTCAGAAGCGAAAGTAGAAACAAATATAACCCCGACGATACAAAAATGCTCGTAAAATCATCCTTAACACACATTTTATTCATTGAATGAAAAATTGAAGAATTTCACTTCATTGAATTAAATTTGTGAAGGTTCAAACTTTCAACGTTAGTAGACATAAAATATAACACAATGTTACCTTTAAGCACATGTCCTAAAAATAGAAAGATATGATAGTGAAAGGATATCACCTGATAAGTACGAGTTCTAAACTGATATGTTTAGAAGTCATAGCCTTTGAAGTACGGGTCCTGAATTGATGTATTCAGAAGCCATTACCGTTGAAGTGCGGGTTTTGAACTGATGTGTTCAAAAGCCATAGTCTTTTATCTTTCTCCCCCTACAAAATACCAAAAGATTTGTCATTAATCACATGTATATAAAAAAATAATAAACTCCCTGAAAATATGTGATGTTCAATATCTTCTTGAATGCACAAGTACTTCATCTTCCGAGAGTTCAACACTTGTCTCTAAATCTGCAAAACAGATTAAGTAGATTTTGGTACCCAACGAGTCTTGGGTCCTGACACGTTAAGCGGAGCTCTATAAGAAAGAAAATGGTAAGTACCATACCAATATTGAACATAATTATTATTAACAAAATCATTATTTCCGCAATAAGAATTAACAAAAGAATTAACTTTCGTTGTAAAATTCTTATTTGGAAATGATGATTTTGGTACATCTTTTCCAGGAAATTTACCTTTTACCTTCCATTGCATGTTGACTCTTTTGTAGGAAGGAAGATCAGCATAGTATTTGGAAGACATATCGACAGAATGCTCGTAGAAAATGTTAGAAGGACGCATCGGACATTCTGAAAAACACTCGGAGTTGTTGAACGACCTCACTTTGTCTTTTAAGGCATTTCGTTCCTTTGTCATCAACTCGAGCTTCTTCCGAATATCACAATTCACCCTCTTTTCCTTCATGATGTCTGTAGATAAACCCGCCAAGTTCTTCGTGAGTTTCTGAATTTCTTGCTGAAATATCTTCCGTTCTACAGAAAAATCATCCTTTACACTCCTTGCTTGAAACTCAGCTTTCTTTCTCTTTTCTAACTCACTTCTTTCTAAATCCAACTCCTCTTGCAGTTCAGAAATTTTCTCTGAAAGCTTCCCATTCTTCACTTCAAACTCTTTCCTTTTAACCTCAAACTCGGCTCTTTCCTTCTCCACCTTTTGCTTCTCTAAAAATAATACTTTCTGAAAATCTGAGTTCTGCATGGAAAGTCTTTGGAATTGGAGTTCACAAGCTTTGTTATCTTCACAAGCTTTAGTCTTCATCTTCAATTCCTTTTCAAGATCTGAAATTCTTAGAGCTAGACCCTCTCTTTCTTTCTTATGTTCTTCTCTTTCATCTTTTATTAATTTTTCTAAATCTGATAGTCTCTTTGTAAGCTCAGTGATCTTCTCAGAATCTTCTATCACATCCTTCATGTCTTCCTTTTTCTCTAAATCAACTTTCTTTTCTTCCGCTTTTGACGGTTCCTCTATGTGAATTTCTGATGTTGTCTGATTTGTATCCTCCTTATCAGCATTCTTCACTTTCTTTACCCTGAAATCAACATACGATCCATGCATTAGCTTCGTTAATTCCTTCCACAACAACATAGGATTATTTTTGAAAGCATTTAATCGAGCACAAGTATATTGTGGAAATTTGGAATTAACAAGGATCAAATATAATGTTGCATCTTTATCAGCTCTCTTCCGATATATCTCTTATTCAGTAAAATCTTCTTCCCGTTTATAAAGGATCAACGGGCCTTCGGTGAAAGATTTTATCATTAAATCTCCATTTTCTCTTCTCGAAATGAAATCCATGAAGTCGACCGTCCATTTCACAAAATCCAAATAGCATCGGAGGACGATTACCTGAAACTTGATAAGCCATCGTGATCTAAAAAAAATCTTAAGCAGAACAGATCAGAAAAAACAGTAACCAAACAGAAAGGTCTGAAATGAACAGTTTAGAAAATTTGACTAAGTGTCAAAAAATCGCAAGAGCAGTTGCGAAATACTCAAAAGTCACATATGAGTGGCTTGCGAAAAGTTGAGATTTGCGTAGGAGTGGTATACGAACAGCTTGAGGTTTGTGTAACAAAGGCTTACGAAAAGTTACTGTTTTCGTAAGAATAGCTTGCGAAAACTAGTGTTACACGAAAGAAAACCCTTGAGATCTGGTGCAGAAAATCTGTTAACCAATCTTGCGAAAACCGAAGTATACGAGATCTGGAAGCAGTCAAGCAAGTAGCTTAATCTAATTAAGCAAGCAAGCAACTAGGTGAAACTAATTCAAAGCAAGCAAACATGTAGGTGAAAATTAATTGAAGCAAGCAATCATGTAGGTCAATTTAACTAATTCAGGAATTCGCAAATGCCTCTTGCTCAAACCTTCTTCTTTGGCTTGCGAATTCCTTAAGCATACTCACATACAACTGAACATCTTGCGAGAAAAAGGACTTAAGCAAGTAATCATGTAGGTTGCGAATTCCTTTCTTGTTGCTTGCGAGAAATTTTCTGCAAAATCACAAACACAATTAACAAAATTAATATCACCAATTAATGATTAAACTAAGAAACAAACAACTTTTATCAACATCTCATTAACAGAAACGGATCAAAAACTCAGATCTGAATCATTTTATCAAGAACACCTCAAGAACATGAAGAACACCAAAAATTCAAATTTTCTAAAAATGAGATTTAGACATCAAGACTTGAATTTTATGGATGATTCATGTCCAAAAACAATTTTTAGAAAGGATTTTGCACAAAAACGAATCGAAACACCAACAAATTGCAAAATCGCTCTTCAAAAAAAATACAGACGAGTTTTCTCAAGAACACAAAATTTTCTAAATCTTCAAATTGACTCTCAAAAACTTGAAATTAATCAACCAAAAGTTGAAGATATGTTAGAAAACAAGTTTCTAACACGATGATGTGAACGAATTTTGCTGAAAATCGCTGAATCAAAATCTGATAAACTGATCAGACTGAAAATGACGAACTGATCAGAAACTGAAAAATCTTCAAAACGATCCTCAAAACGATGAAATTAGCCTTCGATCCTTGAACGAATAGTGTTCCTCTATTAAAAACGAATCCAACGAACTAAATCTTGATCAAATTCGACCAAGAATCACACAAATTTGACGAAAATCCAAGAAAACGAGATTTTCTTGAAAAATCAAGAAATTCGATCAAATTTCCTTAAGAATTCCGCAAATTTGATGTTTTAGATCAGTAGAAATTCTCCTCTAAATCATGAATCTGCTCTGATACCAATTGTTAAATCCCTAAAGATCAATCAAGATAGAGAAGATGTGAATTTGTCATCTCATTGATCAAGAACACTGTATACAAGATATGAGTTCTGCACTTTCTCTCTCTAAGATATGAATGTTAATTAAGAGAATGTTTCTAAGAGTCTTTTACTAACACACAACTAAACCTACTTAAACTAAACACATTACATGGTGTAAACAACACAATACAACTCAATACGTTGACTTTGACTTTGACCTTTCTATATTTAAACCTTGAAGACATATTGCACTAACACTTTTGCACGCCGATTTTTATTAAATGTAACAAAAATGATAAGACCAAGGGAGTTGAACCAAAACATCGAATATAGAACATAAAATATATCGCCTAAAACGATGTCGAAGTGCATTTTTGAAGCACAGATATCAATCACTTATCATAGTTAACATTTGCAATTTTAATCCATAAAAATACGTATTTATTGAGTCACGTTGATTTGGCGTTGACCATGTAATATTTTGAACCTCGAAGCACACACAAAATTGAAATTTATAAGAGGCAAACAATAGCACTATTAAATGCATTTTGGTAGCACTTTAAAGGCCTAACAACCGAGATTCAAAACCTATCACTTTTATACATATATTTTAAGAGTGTTAAACCAAATCAAATGACCCTCGTATATTTCACTTGAAATAAGGTCTCTGAAGTAAGAATCAGGTGTACATAAAAATTTTATTTACCATAAACAATAAAGTCGTTATTTTTTTTTGTTAAAAATTACTACTTAAGGCATTTCGATAACACAGATAAATCGCAGTTTTCAAATAATATTATTAACCTTATTTAAAGTAAAAAATTATTAAAAAATATTAAAGAATATTAATTTATATCTTTGACCACTTCAAGTCTATTTTTTTTTACCTTATGGAGTGCCGAAAGAAAACTTTTGCTTTCCAGATTTATTTTTGCTACCCCTTCCCCTTTGATGCCCATGCCACCGCTATCATGGCCATAGGTTAGGGTCGGGCTTGTGGAAAAGCAAAGAAGTATATATATATATATATATATATAGGGGCTCCGTAAAATGCAAACATTGCATTTGTTGCACCCCTTTACAAACCCATCTCAACCATTGATATATCCATGTCATTTAGTATTTTATTAAAATAAAAAGTATTATTCAGGGTTAATATAGTAAATCGACAAATACAGATTTTTGGTTATTTTTGGATAAGATTGTAACTGATTGAACTAATCAAATCATTTCCTAAATTTTTGCCTAACATCTAATTTCTCTTCTCTCTTATCTCTGCAGCCGCCGCCGCCGCCGGCCGTCGTCGCCACCGCCGGCCACCACCATCTCCGACCGCCACCACCTCTTCTCTCTCCATCCTCCACCAACTCCATGTGAACACCCAGCAAACCCCAACCTGTATCATATATGCAATAATTAATAGATAATCATTAGATATGTGCAACCATCAAAACCGTAGAACATTTGCATATATGTACCTATTTGCATATATGCAACCATCAAAACTGTGGAACATTTGCATACATGCAGCTATTTGCATATATGCAACCATCAAAACGGTAGAACATTGCATATATGCAACCATCAAACGGTAGAACAGTTGCATATATGCAACCATCAAACGGTAGAACATTTGCATATATGCAACCATTATTAAAACGGTAGTATAACTGCATATACGAAAAAATTGCGTATGCTTACCTACCAAAAACGGCACGTATGTCAGGCGTCAGTTGAGACGATCCTTCGAGGCGGAACGTTACGACCGAATCCGGAGCTTCTGAACGGACATCTATCAACGCCGGAACTCCGTGATACATCGAAAACCGATGTAACGTGCACCGACATGTTTCAGACTCAGGATCCGATTACGCTTTCGCGATCTAAGGTACCGAAACGCCGGCGAAGCAATGAGCCGCAGCAATCAAGCATGACGCCGTTACAGGATCTAGATCTGAATCTAAACCAGAGTTTTCAGATAAGGAAGCCGGAGAAACAGCGAGTAGGAGGAGGGATGGTGGCGACGGGGGAAGAGGAGGAGGGATGGTGGCGACGGGGGAAGAGGAGGAGGGATGGTGGCGATGGGGGAAGAGGATGAGGAAATGGTGGCTGAGATATTCATCCAGGCTGTCATCCAGAGATATTAGGGATTGCATAGGAAGTCAATTTGAAATTCCAATTTTTGTTCCAACTTTGCCCTTCACGTGTTTTTTTATTTTTCAATTTTGGTAACCATAAATAAGATGATTACAATTCATACCCTTATTAATCTAGACCATTAGATGAAAAAATGAAAGGTTAGGATTGGTTTGTAAGGGATGCAACAAATGCAAGGTTTGCATTTGATTTGCCATATATATATATATATATATATATATATATATATAGAGAGAGAGAGAGAGAGAGGTGGGTTCAAACGAGAACGATAACTATTTACGAGAATTACGAGAACGGCCGCTCATGTACAAAATCACTGGTGATTCACGTATAAAATCAATGTTGATGCGCGTGTACATAGTCGGCTGTTCTCGTAGTTCTCGTAAATAGTTATCGTTCTCGTTTGAACCTACTTCTATATATATATATAGGAAAGTTAATCTAAAAACTCAAATTCAGTTGTAAACGTGAGAACAAATTTCGTCCATTGGACGCAGCCATATTTAAGTCATTCCTAAAATTCAGCTTTAGGGGTATTTTCGTCAAAATTAGAATCAGCGCATCCTTTGTTGACTTTTTATTTTCTTTTTTAATTAAAAAACTTTTACCCCTTAAATTTTAAAATAAATTATCTCAAAAATTACTAACATTTTAATCAAACAAATTACATCAAAAATACGAGAATTTCGTGCTCTTCGATATGACATTCATCATGATATATTTTTTTCGTTTTAACCGTTTTTTACGTGAAATCGTGTATATGTGTTATATTCAGAGTGAATAATACAACATTCGGGATGAATAATATCTACATTTATTCGGACTGGGTATATAGAATTATTTAGACTGAATATATGGAATTATTCAGACTGAATAAAGGTAGGTATTAAAAAAGAATAAAACTTATTCATGTCTTGATATAGTTTTTTTTCGTTTTAACCGGTGTTTACGTGAAATCGTGTACATGTGTTATATTCAGAATGAATAATATAACATTCTGGATGAATATATTCAGACTGAATAAAGGTAGATATGAAAAAAGAACAAAATTTAAACATTTATTCGTTTTGAATATCTACCTTTATTCAGTCTGAATATATAGAATTATTCAGACTGAATAAAGGTAGATATGAAAAAAGAACAAAACTTAAACATTTATTCGTTTTGAATATCTATCTTTATTCAGTCTGAATATATAGAATTATTTAGACTGAATAAAGGTAGATATTCAAACGAATATAATTATTCAGACTGAATAAAGGTAAATTATTCAGACTGAATAATTCCATATATTCAGTCTGAATAATTCTATATACTCAGTCCGAATAAATGTAGATATTATTCATCCCGAATGTTGTATTATTCACTCTGAATATAACACATATACACGATTTCACGTAAAAACGGTTAAAACGAAAAAAAAAAACTATATCATGATGGATGTCATATCGAAGAGCACGAAATTCTCGTTTTTTTGATGTAATTTGTTTGATTAAAATTTTAGTAATTTTTGAGATAATTTATTTTAAAATTTAAGAGGGAAAAAGTTTTTTAATTAAAAAAAATAAAAAGTCAACAAAGGAGGCGCTGATTCTAATCTGACGAAAATAATTACCTTTATTCAGTCTGAATAATTACCTTTTATTCAGACTGAATAATTTTTTTTCCAATTTTACCCCTGCGCGCTAAATATTCATTAAGCCATGGACAGAGTTTTCAACTTATTTACAAAATTGCCACCGCGTTTTTTTGCCACTGATCTCTTCACCGGATTATTAATCAACGGCTGTGGTTTGTCCTCACGTTTACAATTGAATTTGAGTTTTTATTTGAACTCACCCCTATATATATATATATATATATATTATATATATATATATATAGGCTGGGTATCTTTTGCAAACCAGTGTATTTGTACAAACTCGTACAAACCATATCTAGCTTCATGATTTTGTAATTTTGGCTTCATGAATGTATATATATATATATTTTGGCTTCATGAATATATAATTTGGCTTCATGAATATATCATTTGGCATTTTTAACTAATTTTTTTACAAAAATAAGGGTATTTTAGGGCTCCACCAAAAAAAATTAGTTAAAAATGCCAAATGATATATTCATGAAGCCAATATATATATATACATTCATGAAGCCAAATTTACAAAATCATGAAGCTATGTATGGTTTGTACGAGTTTGTACAAATACGCTGGTTTGCAAAAAATACCACCCCTATATATATATATATATATGTATATATAGGGAGCTTCTTCTGCAACCAATTGATAAACATGAAACCATGAAACATAATCTAAACCGTTAGATGCTAATTATCCCGCTAATTAGATAGGAGGGTAACTTCATCCTTTTCTATTTTTTTCATTTAATTTCGTTTTTTTTGTCAAGATTTTTAGGGTAGTTATTTTTGGATAGAGACGGTTTCCTATTTTCAGCAATTAAATATCGATTTTTTTTTCATCCGATATCATTCCATTATAGCAGTTTTCGTCTTTAGTCCTTCAACGTCGTTTCATACAGAATTTTTTTCAGTTGATGTTTGTTCGTTCATAATGGATGATGATTCTTAGATATCTGCAAAAGAAATTGACACCCTAGCATCGTCTGTATTTTCAGAGTTCATAGTCGAAGATTCTGCAGAAACGTCTTTCGATTCTGGAGGTGATTGTTCCAAAGAATATAATGTTGATGATTCCATCGATAAAGATACGTCAGCTAACGCAAACAAAGATGATGGTTAGTTTTTGTTATTAGTTGTGCTTCCCAGTTATGTACTTTGAAGATGTATGAATTACCTTGTAATTTTTTTTAGAGTTGTATTTTTTATGGGGAAGTCTCATGGATATATCATCATTGAAAGATATGAGGCAACATAAATTGTTGATCCTTTTTATTTTTCATACTGTAATGGTCTTATGAAATATTATTAGGTTCTTATTCATAGGAGGTCATGTGTATGAAATGATAAAATTTTCATTGTTTACTTTTAGCGTACAATATTGTTTTTTTTAAGGATGTCGTGTGAAATTTTCCATTTATAGTTGATAAATTGGTTTTTTATATTTCGTATCAGATGTTGTTGAAACCTTTGTCACTCCTGGTGGTACGAAGTATTGGATACCGCGTGTGGATAATGAAATTAAGGTTCATGTTGGGCGTGAATTTCCGTCTATTGAGAAAGCCAAGGCAGGCTATATGAAATATGCAAAAGTTGCAGGGTTTAATGTTAGGAGGTCAAATAAAAAGAAAAATAGGTATGGAGATATTTTATCTAGGTATATGTTATGCAGTCGCGAAGGTTGACATGAAAAAAAAGGTAGACTATGATAGTAGTACTTGCGATCGTAAAGTGCGAAATTCAAACGTGAAAGATTTGGTTGCAAGGCATGTGTGAAATTCCGCTTGAAGAAAGAGAACAGTGTGTATGTTGTGTACAAATTTGAAGAAAGGCATAACCATGCGCTATACAATTTTCATGATAAGTTGCTTTGCAAATCAAGAAGGCAATTGCAGTACACCGATTACAGGAATGTGTATAATGCTTCATCGGCAAGTATTGGTGGGGCAAGGTGTAACAACCGTGTTTTTATTTGTAATTAATTGTGAAAGTGGTGTCTAAAGTGTGAGAAATGAAAGTTTGGTTAAGGGGCATTTGTGCATTTTTGGAAGGTATAAAATGGTGGTGGATCCCTAGGGTATGAAAAAATGCCAGTATTATTCTTATGTGTGGCGGCTGGGGTGAGGATGAGAAAGGAGAAGAAGATGTTTATCATTAAAGTCTGTGGGAGAACTCCAAAGTTGGTAAGTAATCAATCCTTCCCTATGATTAATTCTTGTGCAACAGATAACAAGATAACTTAATTTCTGTATACCTCATTGTTTAAGCTGTGAAATGTTGGGGGTAAGAACACTGGAGTTTTAATCTCTAAATCGGTCGGCTAATTTGATAAATGAGTTTTGTAATGGGTGTAGAAGATTAGAGAGTAACATATTGTTTGTGGGAGAAAATACCTTAGGTAATCGGTTGGTGTAAGTTTAATATAAAGAAATCGGGATTTTGTTTGATATCGCCGTTTGCGGGATTGGGTTGCGGGACCTTGGTTGATTGCGGGAGTCGAGATACCGGGACTAGGTGTGTGAGTCCCGGTGTGTGTGTGAGTCCCGGTGAGGTGTGTGTGTGAGTCCCGGTGAGTGGGTGTGTGAGTCCCGGTGGTTGATGTAAAAATGAAGTCCCGGTAGTTTGCATGGCCGGAATCCATTGTTGTAGTATGGGTCGGGTTCTTTTTATTGCAAATGAGAATGGTTGGGCCACGTGGGTTAATTAAATGAAATCCAATCTGACTGGTATGGTGGACAAGTCACGTGAGCATGGACCAAGTTTTAGAAAATACTAGTGTTGGGCCCGTGCGTTGCACGGTGATGATATCATTTTTAAAGGAGTATTGAACCGAGTTAAAGTGTAACGTAATTCCTCAATTAATATAAAATCGATTAAACAATAAACCAAGTCTTCATCATTGATTTCTCTTTTATTTTTGCACTATAATATTTGTCATTTCGCTGGTTTTGATTCCAACCATGGTTGTGGATTTCAAACTATTATCCATCCACTAATGTGGGATGATGAAACTCAATCTTGTTTTAAGATTTGAGGAATACTCAAATAACATGTTGCTAAGTCATTGTTATTGGTTTCTCTTTTAATTTCATCCTTGATCTTTGATTTCTCTTTTAAATTTGCATTACGATGTTTAGCATTTGGTGGTTTTGATTCCAACAATGGTTATGGATTTCAAAATCATCCATCCCTCTTTTTTAATCCCACCATCTTCTTCCAAAACTATCATATTCCCACCAATAAGGGATAGTGAAACTTAACCTTTTTTTTCAAGATATGAGGAATACTCTTCTTAGTCCCAGATCATCATCATTGGTTTCTCTATTCATTTTGCACTATAACTTTTACCATTTGGTTGGTTTTGATTCCAACCATGGTTATATATTTCAATCCATCCGACTTTCAATACCCATTATCTTCTTCCAAACGATCATATTTCCACCACTATGGGATGATAAAAGTCAACTTTACTTCAAGATTTGAGTAATACTCAACCCTTATGGTCTTAAATCATTATCATTGGCTTCTCTTTTAATTTTGCTCTATAATTTTTTCAATTTTGTTGGTTATGATTCCAACCATGGTTATAGATTTCAAAACCATCTATCCCTCTTTTTTCATATTCATCGTCTTCTTCCAAACTATCATATTCCGACCAATGTGGGATGATGAAACTCAACCCTATTTCAAGATTTGAGAGATACTCAAACCTCATGTTGCCAAATTTTCATCCTTGAGTTCTCTTTTAATTTTGCATTATAAGTTTTACCATTTGGTTGGTTTTGATTGCAACCTTGGTTATAAATTTCAAAACCTTCTATCCCACTTTCTTATACCCATTATTGTCTTCTAAACTATCAAATTACCACCAATTTCGGATGATAAAACTCAACCTTATTTCAAGATTTAACGAATACTCAAACTTCCATGGTCTCAAGTCATCATCATTGGTTTCTCTTTTAATTTTGCACTATAATTTTTACTGGTTGCTTGGTTTAAATTCCAACAATGGTTATAGATTTTAAACCGTCCATCCCTCTTTTATTACCCGTCATCTTCTTCCTAACTATCGTATTTTCACGAATGTGGGATGATGAAACTCAATCATATTTGAAGATTTTTTCGGAATACTCAAACCTAATGGTCCCAAGTCATCATCCTTGGTTTCTTTTTTAATTTTGTAGTATAATCTTTACCATTTGGTTGGTTTTGATCCAACCATGGTGATAGATTTCAAAACCTTCCATCACTCTTTTATATAGCCACCATATTCTTCCAAACTATTATTTGTCCACCGATGTGGGATATGAAACTCAACCTTTTTTCAAATTTTGAGGAATAACCAAATCCCATGTTGTCAATTAATTGTTCTTGGTTTTTCTTTTAATTATATCCTTAATGGGTTTATCTTTTAATTTCATCCTTGATTTCTTTTTAATTTTGCACTATAATAGTTACCATTTGGTTGGTTTTAATTCCAACAATGGTTATAGATTCCAAAACCATTAATACCTCTTCTTTGTATCATATTCCCACTAATGTGGATGATGAAACTTAACCTTATTTAAAATTTGAGGAATACTCAAATCTCTTGGTCCAAGGTCATCATCTTTGGTTCTCTTTTAAATTTGCATTTTAATTTTTACTATTTGGTTAGTTTTGATTCCAACAATGGTCCTAAATTTCAAAACCCATTTCCCTCTTTTTAATACCCATTATCTTCTTTGAAATTATCACAATTCCACCGATGTGGGATGATAAAAATCAAACTTATTTCAAGATTTAAAGGAACTCAAACCTCATGTTGGCAAGTTGTCATCCTTGATTTCTCTTTTAATTTTACACTATAAACTTTATCATTTGGTTTATTTTTATTCCACCATGGTATATACACATCATCTTCTTTCACACTATCATATTTAATAAATACTCAAACATCATGGTCCCAAGCCATCGTCTTTGGTTTCTTTTTTGAATTTGCTTTATAATATTTATTATTTGGTTGGTTTTGGTTCCAACAATGGTTATATATTTAAAAAACTTTCGTCCCTCTTTCATCTATCTTCTTCTTCCAAACCATCATATTTCAACCAATGTGGGATGATGAAACTCAACTTTATTTCAATATTTGAGAGATACTCAAACCTCATGTTGCCAAGTCGTCATCTGTGGTTTCTCTTTTAATTTTGCACTATAAAGTTTACCAATTTTATTGGTTTTGGTTCCAACCATGGCTATAGATTTTCAAACCTTCCATCACCCTTTTATATGCCCATCATCTTCTTCCCACCAATGTGGGATGATGTAAATCAACCATATTTCAAGAAATGAGGAATACTCAAACCTTATGTTGCGAAGTCATTATCCTTGGTTTTTTTTTTAATATATATATATATATATAGGGGAAATATCAATTGCAAACCAGTCAGTTTGTGCAAACCCCGTACAAACCAATCTACAATCATGAATCTGCAATTTTTTTTTGTTGATGCTTCATGAATCTATATTTTGGCTTCATGAATATAAAATTTGGCTTCATGAATATATAATTTGGCTTCATGAATCTATATTTTCCGATAGAGCCCTAAAATACCCTTATGGATATAAAAAAGAAGTTATGGATATAAAAAAATAAGTTACGTGATTGGTGGAGATGAAACAATATGCTAAAAGCCCTAAAATACCCTTATGGATAAAAAAAACAAAGTTACGTGATTGGTAGATTGGTTTGTACGGGGTTTGCACAAACTGACTGGTTTGCAACGGATACCTCCCCTATATATATATATATATATATATATATATATATATATATATATATATATATATATATATATATATATATAATTTATATAGATTTTAAAACTTTTGGGTTGGCCAAAATGATCTAACCTATTAGTATGGAGGGTTAGCCAAAATGAGCCAACCCCATGATTTGCCACAAAGGCATCTCAACCTTCATTTATATATCTACAATTCATTGTCAAAGTTTTGTCTTTCCATCAATGTGGGATACACTAAAATCAACCACATTTCAATGTTTGTGGAATACTCAACTCTCATGATGCCAAATCATTCTTGGTGGTTTCTTCTTTAATATATATATATATATATATATATATATATATATATATATATTTAGTGGATCTAAATGGCATTTGTCTTCGGCCGTAGGTTTTCCTTTTTTTTAGTTAATTAGACTTAGTTGTTTTTAGTTAATTAGATTTCGTTGTTATTAATTAATTAGACTTCAATTCAATTAATTTAAGATGGGTTCGGTTTAATTAATTTAATTTGGGCTTCGTTTGGTTTTAAGCGAGTGCCGGTAATATTTGAAAGTGAGATCCGGAGTTTGTTCGAGTTGGGCTTAATTAAGACGTAGATCCGGGTATTTTTGGCTGAGACTTTTCAGGGTAGTAAATGCAGTGAATCCAGTGTGTCTTATCCGGTATGTGTGATGGGTTTAATTGTAGGTGTGTGTGGAGATGATCGGTGCAGGTAAGAACTTCTAAGCTGGACGCCAGGTGAGTCTTTCTAAATCTTAAACCTTTTAACAAGTGTGTGGTTGACAATTATGGTATAAATGTGGGTTTTCCAAATGCGTTTATTTTGAACTGAAGATTTAGTGTGTGGCGTGCTTATTATTTAACTAAGGGCTTTTCCATCACTTTTATTATAAACGACGAACAAGTGTGTGGTGTGGGTATTATCTGATAGTGTGTTATTCAATTGCTTCTATTTCAAGCGATGATTAGATGTGTGACTTATATGTGTGGATTAAAGGTGCGAATTAAATGTGTGTGACCATGCTCTGGCGTCGGTGTGAAATGGGGGGTGTGTCCCATAAAATTTAATATACGAATTCGTTTCGTATATGGGCGGTGTGTGCCCGGTGCGCTGTCACGGTGTGTGTGACTTTAGCGTGTGTGCTCGATTGCGCTGTCACGGTGTGTGTGACTATAGCGCGTGCCAGTAGCATGTGTCAATGTGTGCATATAAATTTTGTGTGCTTGTTATGATTTATGCAAATGCTTTCATAACTGATTTTTATAAACTGAAATGTTTTGGTGTGTCTCAGTGTGGAGGGAACTCAATAGACCTCGTGGTCTAACCCTCGCTTTTCAAAACTAAAACCTTTTCAGGTAAGCAGTAGTCTGGAACACGTATAGAGATCTGGCCGGTTGTGTGTTGGAGCTTGCGTTCGAGGGAAACGAAGAACTTCCTTTATGTCTAGTTAGACTTTCTCAGCTGTATTTTAGGGTTGTTTTTCGCGAACCCTGTGTTGTAAAATCTTATTAGTGTGAACGCGTTGAGCCCTTTTGGCGTTTTAATGTAAAGAGGTGGCTTTAGCTTGTATATTGGAATTTGGGTTGTTACACAAGGGCCCATACTATTAATGCAGCGCTTAAAGGTGGATATGAGTACGTTGGTTCGACACCGGTAGACTATGAGAACGCTAGAAGGGACATGGGACCTTCGTTGGAAACAAAGATGCCCAGATGCTAATCAATTTGCTTGCGAAACGTAGGTGTAATGTTCTTGATTTCTTCTTTGATTATTTAGTCGATGAACGCGAAGTTCAAGCTATTTTTTAGGCCGACGAGATTGCGAAGTTAAATTTAAAGGAGTTTTGTGACACAGTGTCGTTTGATGCCACCTACCGGAAGAATAGGTACGATTTACTTACTGTTGGTTTATACGAAATTTACTTGATTTTTTTTTATTTGTGTATTATGCAGGCATGCTATGAATTTTGTACCATTCATAGCAATTGACAATCACAAGAGGTCCGTCGTAGTTGCAGCTACTGTGATTAGTCACGAGAGCATTGTTAACTTTAAATGGGTGTTAAATGAGTTTATTCAAGCACATGGGAAGCAACCTGTTTTTGTAATAACCGACCAATGTGCTGCCATGAAACAAGCCATTCCTGAGGTTTTCACTGAAGCTAAGCATCGTCTTTGCATGTGGCACATTACAAAGAAAATTCCTAATAAGGTATGTTCGATGTTAGTTACATTTCTTTAAGGTACTGTATTGTTGTTTTTAATTATATTTTTATATTTTTTCCATTAACAGGTTACGTTGCCAGCCGATGTGAATTCTGAGTTCCAAAGGAGGTTCAATAAGTTGGTTTGGAATCCAAACTCCTCGGCGGAGGATATTGAGAGTGGATGGAATGGATTAATTGATGATTTCTCGCTGCATCGCAATGAATGGCTGAAATATATGTATGAAATCCGTCAGTCATGGATCCCCGCGTATTACAAGGGGGACCGAATGTCTAGTCTAATGCGAACTACATCTCGTTCTGAGAGTTTGCATGCCTTTTTTCAGTTATTTGCGTCCTCTCGAAATGATTTGGTGAAATTTATCCACGTGTTCGATGGTTCGATAGAAAAGCAAAGAAACAAACATCGTTCATTGGAGTTTGTTACAAGGAACACATTCCCCCGTTGTGTGACCCCCATGTTGATTGAGACGCACGCGTTCGAGGTATACACGCGAACTGTTTTTTTAGGTGCGGAAAGAAATCAGCAAAGCTCTTTATTTTTGTCGGGTGCAAGTGATTGGTAATAAGCGATATCGTGTTACTCACCAGAACAAGAAGTTTGTTGCTAAAGCGACGTATATTGTAAGTATTATTCATAATATTATTAGATTACTATTTATATTATGCCACAAATATCTAAATTCGTCGCTTAACCGCCGGTTATTCATGACGATGATGCGAAACAGATGGAATGTGATTGTAATCATTTTGTCCGGAATGGGTTAATATGTCGTCACATGTTTAAAGTTTTAATGAATGATGGGCATGTTACAATTCCGAACTATATCATAGAAAGGCGTTGGACTAGATCCTTGGTACCTGTTGAGATCCAAGCTGCTAGGGTGCGGTATGGTGAGATAGATGTTGAGAAGGAGCGTCTAATTAATGAAGTATATGCGAAGGTCGATGTTCTTATTAGTCGTTTGAGGAATGACAAGGAAAAACTATCTGCTTTTTTGACAACTTTAGACAAGATGAAGGCTGATTTTGATGTAGAGAACTATGTCCCATGTCCGGCACTGGATAAGGCCGAAGCACTGAGGGAATGTTATGGTGTTGATGTTCCCGATAATGCAGAAATTTTACCACGTTCTGGTATACGAAAGAAAGGATGTGGAACAGGCAAGCGATTGATTGGAGCTTTCGAGAAAGCGTCTTCTAGCGCGAAGAAACCTAAACGCGTGTGTAGGCGTTGTAATTTGTTGGCTAATCACGATTCTCGTAATTGTCCTTCTCGTTCTAAAGACGATTAATTGTGGGTGTGCCGAATTAGTATTTGGTTTATTTTTTTTAGATGTGTGAACACTATTTTTTTCTCATTTTGTTTGGATTACAATTTTATTTTCTGTTTCTTATTGAATATTTAGTTTTTATTGATCTGGAATTTTTTAAATAATGAACACTTTTTTGTTGAATGTCTCTATTTTTACATAACGTGCTTTATTTGTTTTGTTATTGAAAATAAAAAATTAAAATGTTTGTTCTTAGTTTATTATTTTGATACTGCCTCATGCTAAAATAAATTTTAGTGGGTTGTGAATGATTTTTCTATGCTTTTCTTATATGTTTTCATATTGGTTTTTATTAAAATCAAGTCCAGGGTTTTTGTTATTATGAATTAAAGTCGTTGCCTTTTTCTTTATTATTTTAAATAATATAATATTGAATTTAAAAAATCATTTAATGGGGTAGTGTGCGCTATAAATGCACAACCCATTCCAAGAAACCCTAATCCACAGCCCTATATTTCACATATGAAAACGACGGCTATATATTTCATAGCCATCCCTTTCCCATTTATCCTCTTCTTCTCTATCTCTACCATTATGGATAACCACACTTTCTCAGATGATGAATCCCCTCAACCCCCTCAACCCCCTATTCCGCAGTATCTTCTGCGATCCCTGGTGAACCACAACCTCGATCTCTTGGCGGAGAATCGGGAACTAACAACGAAAGTTGAGCGTCTTGAAGCGAAACTGGAGAAGAAGAAGCAAAAACTCAAGCATGAACAAACTATTTCGAAGATGCGCAAGGATGACTATGATTCCATATCCATCAAGCTCTGGGACAAGACTGTGGTGATGGACAAGCAAACGAAGGCAATCAAGAAAGTGAAAGCATGGTGCTCATGCAAGGCGTTTGAAGGTATTGATGGGGTTTAGCATGGTAGTGGATGTTAGGTGATGATCTCATTTTGGTATATGAAACTTATTTTTTTGCTTTCTCTCATATGGATCATCACCCTAGAAGTGTTATAGTTTTTTCGTTGTTGATGGGTTTATGAACCAGTTTTTGTTTGGTTTTTTTATGGGTTTTTTTTTTAGAAAAAACCCACATGTATCTAGTAATTAATATATGAAATGGAATGGTATATATTTTTGCTTTTTGTTTCGTTTTGATTAGTGCATTTTGGTTATAAGGGTTATTGTTTTACTTACTGTCAATCTTCTTGTGTATTGATGTGTATTAACACTTCATAGTGTTACATTAAGTAAATGTGTTTTCAATTTTTGTTTTTTTCAAAATAAAATTGAACCAGCTTGAGAAATGTTGTTTCTTGTAATACGTCACATTTTAACAAATGAAAAAATGTATATGAAATGAAAAAAAAAACATTATCAAAGAATCCCTAAAAGCTGAATAATCGATTAGGAAAACTGTTATTAAATGCAATACAATCCTTTATGAAACGCTCTATTCAATGCAATCTAACCAATTAGTTCTTTATTCCTAGATATAATTATGAAACCCTAAAAGCAATCAGTAAACTATATTTTTTATTTATTTTATTGAAACCCTTGAGTTGTAGTATGTGTATACAGATTCTGTCGATTCCTTGTGTATTATTAAGTGGTCAGAAGTTAAATAATGTGTTGGAAAAAATCATGTAATTCGTAATGTTCAATTCCTTTTCACTTAAATTTAATTCATTATGAAAGTCTTATATATATCAAACCATAAAACTTTTAATAGGAGTTTAAGGTATTCATTTTTAAAACAAGATAATGTAATATGATTTGTGGTATTAAATAATCATGTCACAAAATAAATTATTTATAGGCCTTGTTATGAAATACAGACAACGTACAATTTATGTTACTGAAAATCAACCATTTACCACACCAATATGTCTGTAATCAAATTGAAAAGCATAAGAAATGTTCTAATCTAAAAAAAAAAGTCGAAAAACGAAACACCACCTTTCTTGTTTAAAAACCAAACACCATCTTAAAGTGCAATTTAACAACCTAATACGTCAATAATGTAATCGGAAAACATACCTAAAGTTTTAATCACCTCGATACATAAAATAATAAACCATTGTAATTGTTTTTCTTCGCAACCACTGATCGTGAAATCACAATCGAAACTAAAATCCTCTAATTCTCTCCTTCCTTGTTGTTGTTGCCTTCGATAGATGCCTCCCACGCTCGTTTGCATCCAGCATCCCAAAAGCAATGGCCTCCGACTCGACATAATCTCTCTTTTTGTTGGTTTCGCTTAAGAGAATTTTGGTTGTGTACTTCTTTCTCAGAAGTTCTAGCTGTTTGTCTTGGCATGGTCCCTCTTTTCCTAGACCGGTGTACCACATACGTACTCCTTCCCCCATATATGCTTCCATGTGACGCATAAGGAACACGCCATTGTCCACATCGTTCCTGGTTGTTACTATGGTATTAATAAGCGTGTTTTTTCAGCTAGCTTCATTTGGTTTTCAGATGGGTGGTTTATGTTTCGAAGGTGCCGAAGGAACATCGTATGTTGTTACATCCATATTTAGTTAGTAACCAGTAATGCAAAATACGCATATTGATACAAAAGTTTGTATGTCTCATACCAGAATATGAACATCGTAGTGGTATAAGTCGTCAATCTCGCCCAAATCACCGGTGTTATCCAAGATCTCTACCGAGTGGTATTTCAGGTTAAAAAAACATGCAGTAGAAATGATGCCTTCTTTTCATTGGGATGAACACCTGTGAAATAACTTTTGTTGGAGTCACATTATATGAAATGTTGTATTAATAGCTAAAACTAATATGTAACGTGAGACTACGTTATGAATGTAATTTTTGTCTGTTATAAAAAGTTACCATATCTATGTTTCTTAGGTTAATGTTGTTGGTGTTGAAGTCGCATGCCTTTGCGAAGTTACGTGAAAAGCATTTGAATCGCGGGTTGAAGTCGTGCATGTCATATAGTAAAACATCCCCATTCTGTTTGGACGAAACTGTTAGCATCAAACAATTTTTTTACCATGTATATGTAGTTATTATCATTACCGTTGTTCTAGTCTTCACAAACAATTTGCGTCGCGATTCTCGTCTTCTTAAACGTTCCTCATGATTCAGCACAGTAACCCAACCGTCTATTATGATGTTGAACACATTTTCGTGCAATGCAAGGGTTTCCATAGCAATCCTGGTTATTGTTTGTCCCGAGTCCGACGAGAACACAATTTCCCTACCATATGAAAACAAATTTAATTTAAGAAAGTTTCATAATAGTAACATGTGTAACTAAACGTAGGTAAAAGGATAATTTTAACGTTTTTTAATGTTACCTTTGAATTCCACTTGCTGAGACTGTCCATTCGTGAACTTTCTTCTCCTCCATTGTTATTCCTTTTCCTAGTAGCACCTGTCGTTTCACGTATGGTGATTTCATTTGCTCCCCTAACTTTGTCTCTCTTTTCCTTAATCTTGGGGCTATGTCCGATGGTTCGTAAACCTTTTTACCCTTATCATTCTTCCCCCCTCCGTCTAAAGGTGTCAGCTGGCTGAAAGCAATATTAAAACTCGGTGCTGATTCATCCCGATTATGTACCTCTTCACATGTCACACTTTTTTCTTTCACCGATTCTACGTTCTCCCCCGAGTTAATCCTAACTGTCTCATCTATTAACCCATAAGTTGTCTGACTGTACCAAATTGGTGACAAAGGGCTTTGTTTTTCCAAACAGTCGTCCTCTGTGAACACGAGTTTTACAGGAGTTACTGTTCCCGTAGTTTCCTTCCCCATGGCATTGTCGCGTACCTCTCCTGTTTCACCTTGCACACTTTCTTCATTTTTTCCTGCTCTGACGTTGTTTCTTCGTCTTTAAAAATGGATGCTAGACTTTCTTTGTAATGCTCGAATTGATCCTCATATGGGAACGAACCTTTGGCCTCATCCAGGAGTTGTTCCAGGTCCCATTTAGTTGCGTACAGCTCCAAGAATTTCGCGTCTATCCTCTCCATGTAGTCCTGTACAAATGTTAGTTAATCCCACAACTTGGTTTTAGATGATTATGCAGTTAAAATTCAATAAAACGCTTGTTTATGCGATTGAATTAAGTTATGAAATACGTATTACCCTGCTAAATTCTTCCTCATCATAATACATACCGTCTTCGTCATCGTCCTTGTTTACGTCACTCGTCCCAATCTCGTGAATTACAATCCCATGTTCTTGTGCCTTTGGCTGTTGTTCAGATGTTGTTTGTTGGTTATCGATGGTACGAAAAAAACTCTTGTTCTTGCAAGTCTTCCGCCGCTGTTTCAAAAGGCATGTTCATTGTACTATGTTCTCGAACATGTTCCACGCGTCTAGTTGGAACTGCATCAACTTCTTCATCCCACAATACAGTTGCCATATTCAGACCTCCCGCTTTTATGCCATCGTTTTGTCTTTCTCGTAGTTTCTCCATGGTCCACTCCTTGATGGGTAAGAAAATACTATTTACATCCACAATTTTAACTGATGTGCGTTGGACGTACAGAAGCTGCAAAAAAGTGTAATTGTATGAAGTATAAGTTAAAGTAACTATGTGTGTGAAAACATTCGAGATCTTCTTATCGTTAGTAATGTTAGAGGCCCACAGTAAAAACTGTCGTACGTGTCGCGTTTCCAATTCCTCTTGCTTCGTTCTACACAGTCGCATATGTACTTGCACCAGTTTTAACTTACTAATCATTTCTACGCTATCAATTTTGGACAAAAAGTTTGCGTTGCACCCATCTGTTGGGCTACACTCACCCATAGAGTTCACAAACAATACTATGAAATTCCACTTGAATTCATCACCTCCGCTCCTCTTATCGATTATTGCATTACTCACGTCCGTCGGCCTCATTTTGTCTTTATGGTAACCCTTCTTCCACCTATCCAAGGAATACATACCCTTTAATGTCACATCAATAGTGTCTAGATCTATTCCTCCGGTTGGAATACCCAGAACTGTATGAACTGCTTGCTCCGTTATCTTTATTTCTGAATTTTCAAATCGTAATGCCATATTGTTAATCCCAGATTGATCAGGTAACAACGATTCAATGAGAAATAACAAGAACATATAATGATTTCAACTTGTCATCCCTCTCATATTCAATAATCAAGATAGTTACAAAGGTTTGAATGAATATCACAACTATCTCACTCTAACAATTAAGCTCTTAACTTGTTTAAAGAATCGCTAACCTAAAACTAAGGTTAAGGAAACCTTATATACTTAGGCATTAAGCATCACGGCCCATGGCCCATTAACCTAAACTAAGCCCTTTTATGATTAAAGGCTATTACAATTAATTAAATAAACTCTATAATTAAACTATATAATTATTTATATATCTTTCTAATATGTAGGACATTTATGGTCCTAACAATCTCCCCCTAGAGATATATAAATAAAAATCGGTCTTGAAACCTTCAGGTCTTGATCTTCTCTTCTTCTTGAATCTTTGAAGCACTTCGGCGTTTCTTGTCTTCATGTCTTTTTCCGCTCCCCCTTGAATAAAGCTCTTGACTAAAGCTCTTGAATTAGCTTTCAGCTTTAAAAGAACGTGTAGAACCAATATGCTCGAATGAGGAAATGATTTGAAGCGAACACCACTTGATAAATGATAAGAATACTTGATTACTTGTAAGCACTATGAAGACTTTTCGGATTTCGGAACTTGATCGTTACTCCCCCTTGGCTTTTGCATAGGGACTTCTTTACTCCTCCTCAGCTTTTGCTAACTTCCCCTCAACTTGATAATCCATGTCTTTGAATCTGTACCCTTTCTCCCCCTCATGATGAGTAGGAGCATCCGGAGCATCATGCACGTTCAAAGACAATTGTGACGAGTAGCAAAGAATCCAGATAAAACAGTAAGTAACCAGAACGGGGTAAAAAGCTAACACAGAAACACGTTAGTAACTGTTATCACAACAATTTTAAAAAAGTGTGTGGCCTATGTTCAGAGTTGGAAATGGGGTATCTCTGATAGGACTTCCAGTTATCACTGAAAAATCATAAAGATTACTTCTCAAACTGTTCCGGCAATATCACGAAGATATGCAATGGGAATCACAAAGACTCGTGCATGTGTGAAGGAAAATAAATTCTATCTAATTGGCTCAAAATTTTGATTTAACTTAGGACGCAAGTAAAAAATCAATAGACTCAGTGACTAGAATATGAAGTTCGGAGACCGGAGCTGGTGTCTTCCTTTTTCAATATTTAAGACCTCCGAGTGAGGAATAGATAGATTATGTGCTAAACCTCCGTGAATATCTGAAACAAGCATATGTTGTGAGATACTTGAGTGGCTGGGTGGGGTGACACGAGTTATCGACACTGGGTCCATGTCTGTTTCAATATTCATCTCCAAAGAACGAGAATGAATAGATTGTGTGGTTACCCGGATAACTGACTCGGTTTGGTAAGGACCAATAATTCTTTTAAGTCCTGTCACAACCTCACCGTATTCTTTTCTCTCCAAACTCATCTATTAATCTAGACCCTCATTGTTGTCTATAAAGGATGTGTTTCTTGGGTAGGTCCTTCCGGTTCTGGCTTGACCATAGAAACAATGTAAGACCTAACACTCCTTTCATGCAACGAGTAGAACAGTGTAGTAAACAGTTGAAGTACGAGTTCTAAACTGAAATGTTTAGAAGTCAAAGCATTTAAGTACGAGTCTTGATCTGAGGTAATCAGAAGTCAAAAAAATTAAGTCCGAGTTCTGATCTGAAGTAATCAGAAGTCGTAAAAACATTTGAAATATAGAATTTCAAGAAACAAAATCAAGCGCTAAACAGAATGACTCAGTAAGCACAGTGTTTGCAAGAAAGAGACAATGATCAGAAAGTTTAATTGTGAGGAACAAGTCACAATTAATTTATCAGATACGAATTGAATCATTGATGTGAACTGATGAACTATGAACACAAAGTGGAATTCAAAAACGAGTGTATTTCCATCGAAAAATCAACAAACATTTGAGACATGGAAATAACTAAATCAAGCAAGTTTTGATCATGGCAATCATGGAAGTTAAAATTAGATAATAACAAACGCAAGTAAGTTATTCAGAATGAATTGCCATGGTTTTTGAATTCAGTTAGAGTTCACATACCTTGCATAAGATAGTACTCCCCCTCAAAATTGGCCTAACCTTTGAATGCTCGTCATGTGAAAAGAATCTTCGAATTTAAATGCATATGACATTCCTGCAAAATAGATTAGAGGGATTTTGGTATCCATCTTGTGATGGATCCTCGTCGGTTAGATGCCCTATGAGGACCAGGGATACTATAAGTACCATACCAATACCTAGCATGGTCTTTCTTCACAAAGTCACTTGTTCCACAATAAGAGCAACACAGCTTCTGTGTAGATAAACTGATCAGTTTGTTAACAGAGTAAACTCGATCAGTTTTCACAAAAGGTTTAGCTGGAAAACTGTGTTGTTCTTAGCACTCTTAACATAGACAAATGACTTTGGATCAGGAGTGGTTCCTTTAACTCTCCACTCCATTTTTACTTTCTTGAAAAATTGATTATCTGATTTGTCAACACGAGAATTATAGAAAAGATTGGAAGGTCGAATCTGATCTTTTGAAAAATCATTTGATTTGACAAAATTCTTTGAAGAACGAATTGTAGAAAATGAACTTGAAGCATAAGAAGGTTGAACACCTTTGATCTTGCTTTCTAAGGCATTTCGTTCTTCGAGAATTAAATAAAATTTCTTTTGTAAATTAGATTTAACCATTTGTTCTTTCAAAATCTCGGTTGCTAATCCAGATAATCTCTTTGTAAGTTTAGTAATCTCGGACTGAAAAATCTTTCTCTCTTTTACAAAATCATCTGTCAAACATTTATCCCTAAAACCTTCAACTTTCCCTTTCTCAGACTCTTTGATTAGAACGTCTAATTCGTTTTCCAAATCGGATATTTTCAAAGAAAGTTCTCCATTCTTTTTAGAGAAAGATTGGCGTTCTAATTCAAACTTCTCTCTTTCTGAAATCAAAACTTTTTCAAAGTCGGAGATCTGTTTTGAAAGTTTTAAACACATAAGTTCAAGTCTCTTCTTTTCTTCAAGAGATTTGGTTGAAAGACCAGATTGCTTTTGATTAAGCATTTGTCTTTCTTTTTCAAAACTTTCCTTTTCCTTTTCAAAAACCTTTTCAAGAGTATTTAGTTTACTTTTAAGCTCAAAGTTTTCACAGTTTAGGAGTTTACCTCTCTCTTCTTCTTTCGCCAGCTTCTCAGAACTATTCCAGATTTGAAATTTGAGCTCCTTCAGTTCTTTGATGTACTTATTAGACAAGTCATCTGATCGCTTGATATTCTTTTCATGTAGCTTTGCTTTCTCTTTCTCAGTCTCCTTGATATCACCTCGTGATGATAGATCAGACAACTTCCTTTTCAGCTCAGAGTTTTCAGACTCTAATGCTGTTGCCTTTTCTTCAGATTTAGCCAACTTGTCAGAACAATTCCAGAGTTGAGATTTATGTTGCTTCAGTTCTTTGATGTACTTGTAGATCAAATCATCTTTCTTCTCGATATGCGTTTGATGTAGTCTTTGATTTGCTTGACACTCCACACTAAAGCAATACGACATTGTTACCTGAAAAATTATGATCGTTAATCGGTGTGATTTTGAAGAAAAATTTGCGGAAGAAAAATCAAAATTAAATCTGAAAAACAAATCTAAAAAATTAAATTCGTTTCCAAAATTAAGATCTGTTTATTATCGAATTCGAACGAACGAAATCACTCTTCGAGAGTGAAATCTGCAAGATAAACAAACCAAGTTAGATCAAGAGCGACGAAAATAAATCACAAGAATAAAAATAGTCGCTAATAATTGCAAATCGTCGCAAATAATCTCAAGCGTCACAAAAAAAAAATTGCAAATCGATCGTTAAGAAAAATTCACAACTTTCGTGAAAACTTTTAATTATGAGACGTGCGGTAACTCGGGTACCGTCGAGAACTTTCCAACCAAAACTTATTAAGCACAACTTACCGGATAACTGGATGTTATCGGATGATGTGAGAACTTACCGGGTGGTTGAGTTCTCGCAAAAAATATCACTTACCTGATGAAAAAGAGCTTACCGGATGATATGAGATTCCGCACAAATTAGCACTTACCGGATGAAGATTGGTTTATGTAACACCCCGCTTACCACGACACAATATTGTCCGCTTTGCCCCACTGGCTCACGGCTTTGTTCTTGGCGACCTGACAAGGACTTCGCAAGGGCTTCCCAGGAGGTCACCCATCCTGGTACTACTCCCACCCAAGCACGCTTAACCACAGAGTTCCCAAGGAACCCGCATGCTTGTGGCCCCAAAACGCGTTGTGTCTGGTAAGGCCAAGGTTTACTAATATACCCAGCATCTCTCCTGTCCACGGCCGATGTGGGATATGCCTAAGGTGTTACACACACCCCCCCTTAGGGACTCATCGTCCTCGATGAGGTTTGCCCCACCATCCCGAACGGCACAGGAGTGGCTCTGATACCATTTGTAACACCCCGCTTACCACGACACAATATTGTCCGCTTTGCCCCACTGGCTCACGGCTTTGTTCTTGGCGACCTGACAAGGACTTCGCAAGGACTTCCCAGGAGGTCACCCATCCTGGTACTACTCCCACCCAAGCACGCTTAACCACAGAGTTCCCAAGGAACCCGCATGCTTGTGGCCCCAAAACGCGTTGTGTCTGGTAAGGCCAAGGTTTACTAATATACCCAGCATCTCTCCTGTCCACGACCGATGTGGGATATGCCTAAGGTGTTACACGACCGAGGATCCGGCGGGGCCGGAGGTTTTATACGCGGGTGGCATAGAGACTCGGTGGGACCGGGGATTCGGCGGGGCCGAAGATGTTATCATGTGGTCGGTGGGACCGACTTGTGCCTTTTAGGTGGGTGGTTGTGGATGTACATGTTTATGATTTGTTCGTAGACCTGTATGATCGTTTATGTGTCACTATCTGTTGTAGGGGTAGTGTGGAATAACTGTATTATTTATGGTGTTTGAATTCACTAAGCTTCGTGCTTACCCTTTCCCAATAGTTTGTGGTTTCAGGTACGGGCGGCTCCAAGGCGTGACGAGTACACACTGGCGCGCGAGGAGAGCTGGTTGTTTTTATGGTTTTAATAATTAAACGTTTATTCCGCTGGTTTGATTTTATAAAGATATTAATTATGTGTTTGCAAACGAAACGTTGGGATCAATTAATGAGTTGTTATAAATGAATTGTTTATTTAAAAATTTAAATTTGCTTGTAATTTTTGGGACGTTACAACTTGGTATCAGAGCACGGCTTGAGTGAATCAAACGCATTTCGGTGTGTTTGATCTCAAGTTTGCGGCTATAAAAAATTTCTTTAAGTTTTTGGGAAATAAAACGAAGGAAAGATCCGTTTGAGGAACGGTGATCGGAGGCGCAGTGTGTACAGTCAGCCGGAGCCAAAGGGGAAAGGTACAGTACTTAGTGTTTTATTGCTTTCTAGATCATAGAGTATGTATGCTAGATTGCCTGTTGTGGACACTATGCTGTATGTTGAACTACTTGCTATTAAGAATTTATGCTAATTATGATAGGTTACTAAGTGGATGCCCTCTAGGTTGTATGCAGTAAGAGATTTATAGCCTTAGAATATTCGATTTAGTTCTATTGCGCAGCTCTTGTTTGAGTCCAACCGTTCTAGGATAGAGTCTTGTATTCGACTGTCTATTTGTTTCGCACTGCATATAATCGGGTATTCGCGAGGTCACCCGTTATAATTAGTAGGGATTCGGTAGTAGCAAGGGTAGTGGGATAAGAGGAAGTTCCTAGAGAGCTGGGAAGGGCGTTTATGTATGAGTACGTGTGCTAGATTGCTTTCTAGAACATAGGAGTATGTATGCTAAATTGCTTGGTGCTTATTACACTGTATTGCATGTCTGCTGCTTGCTATTAGGGATTTGGCAGTAGCAAGGGTAGTGGGTTGGATGGAATTCCTAGGGAGCTAGGAAGAGTGTGTACATATGCTGGTGCGGGCATATGTGTATAGTTTCGGCGAGAAACTACTTGGACCCCTTGGGATGGAACTCGGAACGGGCGATGATAGGTGTGGATGGTAGTAGTAGAGCTCCTACTACCGGAAGCACAGGATCAATGCTCGAGTCGGGGAAGTCACGAGGAATCCAAGGAGTTGAGCGTGAGTGTTGTTAGTATGAGTTATTATGTGCTAATAACGCGTTGTATTGTCTACCCAGAATAGCCATCACAAGGAGGAACAACTATAGTAAACCTGCTAGTACAAGTGTGTACTTGATTTGCTTGAGGTGATGATCGTTGGGGTAGTGTTGAAGGTTCTAAACTAGTAGTCGTTGGGATAGAAGGACGTGTCTAGTATCAATCTCTTGGGGAGACGATAAGGATGTGGTTTGTTTTAAGTAGACCATTTCGGGTCGAAAATTGGCAATTGTGCTAGAATCATAGGCTTTTGAGCCGACTTTGATTTGAGGAAAACCCGTAAGATGATTTGATGTGATTTCCCAACTTGCCTTAAGAGGTTTAAATGTCTGGATGACAATAGTAGACCGGAGAGTTTCGGAGTAGTAGGGGTCGAGACGTTGAATGCCGAATGAGTCATGCACGAAGTTGTTTTGAAAATAAGATTGCATTAACAAATTCTTGTGTTTCAAATCTTTGTATGGACGGTGTTTTGGAATTTTGGGAACTGCTCAGCACACGCACAAGATTTTGAAATATGGTTTTGAAAGTGTATGAAATCGTTTTATCACGGGAGTGCAAACTTTGTTAGAATTTGTCTCATTTTCGTTATTTTTCCAACGGTTCTTTCGGGTACGATGTTATCCGTGTTTTGGTGGTGGTTAAGATGTGGGGTAAGTGACTACGGATTGAGACTCTAACATTGGAACTCCTCCACATGTGTTAGAGTTGAGACGAAAAGTTACATTCCACGATGTCTGTATAAAGGCTATTTTGGTGATTTGTTTAAAATGAGTTTGGAATTCCAGTGTCGCTTAACTTTTCGTTCGAGAGTTTGTATTACTAAGTGTTTTATTGCAATTAGTTCAGTGTGTGGATTGATTCATGCGTGACTTAAGTGATGCATGGAGGAATTTTGGTAACATTTCATAAGGAGTTGTTTAGTGCGCTTTTTAGTCAGCTAAAGGTTTTATTGACATTTCCATGAAAATGAGATTTATCGACTTAGGGGTATGCATACTGGGGTAACCTTTGTTCTCGACATTTTGATGAACGAGTCGTGCATGAAAATGTTTTAGTTCCTTTTGTCGAAATGAAAGACCATTTGATCCAAGGAGTGTTTTAATGTTGTGAACATCATGCATACGATTACAATGTGTTATATTTTGGAAATATAAATGCGTAGATTTTTGACATTCGGTTAATTTAGAATTACCGATCATTTTTTTGAGAAATTAAAAACTTTTACTTTGGAGGAAACGAGTATTTTGAGCATTTTCGATAAATACATTTTTAAACTATAATGTTTTGACGTTATATGTCCCAAGTACGAAACTTGAGGAAGTGTTACAAGCTTGCATGCCTGCCCCCAGTTTGAGATTTTATGAGGTTTTAGTCGATATTTCCAATTAATAGAAGCGGACTGGTTTCTGTCTTCAAGTTTGAAACTTACACGAGACAGTTGTGTTTTAACAAAAATATATTTGTAAACCGTGTCATCGTTTTGTGTGATTAGCTGACGCGCGAAAAATTTGTGGCGAACCCTGTGCCACGTCATTTTTTATGATTAAAAGGAAGAATTTTCTTTAATCAAATGTCGTGAAACTTATTTTGAATTAGGTGCACACCTTGTCGCACCCTGTTTAAGGTCAAGCGGTTACTTTAAGTGCATGTCATGAGTCAATCCATACTGGAATCGAGGCGGTTCATTTTAAAGAAATTATTTATTACGCCTCGCTTTTGTGTGAGTAAACCGAACTGCAATGGAACGATTTTCAACATGATTTTCCTATGTAGGACGAGCGTGTCCAGTTTTGCGTAACTATCGATCAGGTAATAGTAGTTTTATTACATACTATCTCTTGAGATGAAAATCCTGATGTTGAAAATATTTTGTAAATGATTTTGTAAACCATTTGGGGAAATGTGCTTTTAAGTGTCATGTGTCATTTCTAGAATTTTTAGGGTGTGAGTCCTTTTTGGAAAACTCTTTTGTTTAACCCGTGTTGAGTCTGAGACTAAGGTTGATTTCAGAGTATTGCTTGCTTAAACCTTGTTTAAACGCATTTTCCGACCTATGGGTCTAGCAAGCGTGGAGCATTTTGCTCGGTTTTGACTTGGAGTTAGTCATGGGCCAATTGCCCGGTTTTAATGGCTCGATGTAGAGTCTAGTGATGAGTTGTTTTTGTCACACCGTTTGGCATTCTTTGCACGTTGAGTGTTTACATATTTGGGTGAGTGAGTCAATCCGGAATAGGCATGTTGTTGGTAGGCTGTTTGCTTTGGATCCTTAGACACGTTAGTCAGTCGTTGGTAATGGTCGGTTGGGTATCTCGGGGTGGGACCCCGGTATTCATGTGTTTTAAACTAGACTTTCCAGTAGGTACTAGGAGGATATAGTGGTGGGCACTTACCTGGGCGGTAGTTCCGGTGTACTGGGTCTTGAGGCGTTACCTGGGAGGTAGACGTCAAGGTGTATCCTCGATACGGTGTGACTTGGCTTCGTAGAGCAAGTGTGGATGATACGTCGACGGTGGAAGGTAGATATTCCACGCGTGTTAGTACTGTAGGCCGAATAGTATCGGTTAAGAGATTGATGCCCTTTGTTATTAAGAGAATAAATGCGCATCAACCATTTCGAGGTAGGTGGTATATTTAGGTGTCGACTTTTGGGCTTGAGGCCAAACACCTTTAGTATAATCGGAGAGTTGTAGCCGATTTTAAGATAATCATGGTAATGGTAGTAGTAACCCTGAAATGATCACTTGTGATGAATGGTTATGGTGGAATGACCTACGTGTGTGTTAGTTGATTTGGTTGTGGGGGATATCTTTTTGTGTTAGTGTCTAGGATAATACCACGCTTATGTTTGTTATTGTAATCGGTTGGACCGATGTTCTGCGGGTGGCCGATGTTTGTTATTGTAATCGGTTGGACCGATGTTCGGCGGGTGGACGATGTTTGTTATTGTAATCGGTTGGACCGATGTTCGGCAGGGGGTCGATGTTTTGTTAATATAATTTATTGAGAATCTTTGGAGTCTATTAGAATTCGTGGAAGTTAATCGACAGTTAAGGGTAGGAATGATCGTAGTCGAGTATCCTGTAGGGTATACTGTGAGCAGCTTTAGAATGGTTAAAGCTTGAAAGTGGATTGAGTTTGGGATATCATCAAATGCCAGAGAGTTATTAGGAGTTGTTTGCGGACGTAGACTTCGAGGACGAAGTCTAATTCAAGCGGGGGAGAGTTGTAAAGCCCGTGTCCCGGTGCGTTTATTAATTAATTTTAATAATTTAAAATGTTTACCTTTAATTGTTTTTGGTTAGTGGTTTGGTGTCAAATAGGACCAAAATGTTAGCATTCGTGTCTTTTGGTTAGTTGCGAGAAAGTTAAGTTGAGGGACCATTTGTGTCAAGGGCCAAAACTTAAACCATATTTTGGCCCATGATTTTCTTAAACCAATTCCATATGTTGTGCCTGTGTGTTTGTGGCGTGAATGGGAAGCAAACAAAGAAATCATTTAGAAATCAAAAACCCTATTGTTTCTCTTTTGTTTTTCTCTCCCTTGTGCCGTGAACCACCAACACCACCGAACCACTTCTTTTTCTTTTTCCTTCTTTTCTGCTGCCGCCGACCACCCTAACAGCAGCCGCAGCCGGTGAGTTCCTGCCGGCGAGAGCGAGAGAGAGAGGGAGAGGAAGAGAGCCGACGGGCGGGACGTGTCGGAAGTCGGGTTCTTGCGTTGGTTGCTGCTACGTTTTGAGCGAGAGGTAAGCTTTCTCTTTTTTTTTTCTTGTTCTTCCCTTCGTCATCGTCGGACCGCCGTGAGACCATCGCCGCCGTCGCAGCCGTGGCTGACGACGGCATGGCGCCGCCGCCGTACACCACAGTCAGTGGTTGTCACGAGCCGATCGGTGGTTAGTCATGCGTGGGTGTGGGTACGATCGAGTTTGTTGATGGGATCGTTTCCACTAGCCTCATCGGTTTGTTTTGCCGAAACCTTTATTGCCGCCGCCGCCGACCACCACTGCCGGAGGTGGCAGTGGGTGGTGCTAGGTGTTTTCCCAGCCTTCGTAAACCCTTGATAGCTAAACCGTAACCCGAGTCGCGAAAACATTAAACCGTTTAAAAACCGTCATTTTATGTAAAAATCACATTCTGCCCCTGTTTTGCGTTGGCCATAACTTTTTCGTCGTAGCTCGGTTTAAGACGAATCTGGTGCCCACGGTTCACGTTCTGGGTCGGGCACGTTTTCCGTGTTTTAGCGGAAAACTGGTTCGGCCTCTAGCTGGGCGAAAAAGTGGTCGTAAGTTCTGTGAATCGTCATTTTATGTAAAAGAAACTGCAGTTCTGTCACTGTTTTGCGTAAGCTGTAACTTTCTCCTCGTAACTCGGATTGGGGTGATTTCGGTGCCAAAAGTTCCCTTTTTGAGTCTATAAACTTTTCTGTGTTTTGTGCAAAATCCAGTTCGGAATGTAACTTAGGCCAAATCGTCGTTTTATACTGATAAGTGCTGTTTTTCGCTGTTCTGCGGGCTGATCTTATAAAATCCGTAGTAAATTGTAGAAAAATCGTTAGGAGGCGTATAATATGTCCTTGGAACCCTAACTCAGAGGACTTTCTGGTCATGAATTAATATTGGGATTTTTCTGGGTTTAAAGGGGTCGAAACAGGTCCCGAACAGACCTGTTTTGTGAGAACGGAAATTAGTTTTAGTGACGGCTTAAGCGTGTGTCGTGTCATAGGGTCCGAGTCTCGTATTGACACGTTTTAACATGCGTTTAGGTGCTGGGAAGTGACCGTATTTGTGAAGCTTGAATTGTGTTGTTAAGCTAGGCGCGCATTCGAGGTGAGTTCTCTCACTATATTTGATAACGGTTGTTTTATCATTGATGTAGTACGTGTGTGGTAGCTTTATGTGATTGTGTTGTGGAACTAGATAGTGGGGTGTCTAGTTGATACTTTGTCGTCATGTTAACTCGGTGGGACCGAGGATCCGGCGGGGCCGGAGATTTTATACGCGGGTGGCGTAGAGACTCGGTGGGACCGAGGATCCGGCGGGGCCGGAGGTTTTATACGCGGGTGGCATAGAGACTCGGTGGGACCGGGGATTCGGCGGGGCCGAAGATGTTATCATGTGGTCGGTGGGACCGACTTGTGCCTTTTAGGTGGGTGGTTGTGGATGTACATGTTTATGATTTGTTCGTAGACCTGTATGATCGTTTATGTGTCACTATCTGTTGTAGGGGTAGTGTGGAATAACTGTATTATTTATGGTGTTTGAATTCACTAAGCTTCGTGCTTACCCTTTCCCAATAGTTTGTGGTTTCAGGTACGGGCGGCTCCAAGGCGTGACGAGTACACACTGGCGCGCGAGGAGAGCTGGTTGTTTTTATGGTTTTAATAATTAAACGTTTATTCCGCTGGTTTGATTTTATAAAGATATTAATTATGTGTTTGCAAACGAAACGTTGGGATCAATTAATGAGTTGTTATAAATGAATTGTTTATTTAAAAATTTAAATTTGCTTGTAAAAAAAATCAACAAGAGATGCAGCACCAGTGCACCACATATATATGTATCGATGTATGGATGTATGCATGTACTTGGCTTCATGCGCTACATGTATGTGAATGTATGTGCCATGCAGTCAAAAGTATAAGCCAAAGGAGTCAACGGAGAAACGGTCAAACAATACGGCTCAACCCAAACAAAATTATCCGGAAAATGTATGTATTTGTGTTGGTTTCCGAGAGAAAAAGTTATCCGGAAGGAAAAATAAATCACCCGGAAAGTTGATAGTGTCCGGGAAGAAAATATTATCCGGGAAGTGAACTTTTGTCCGGAAATGACTTTTTTGTCCGGATAGAGACTAAAAAATTAGAAAACTTACCCGGAAAGATTTGAAACGTCCGGACAACGCGGCTCTGGTTGCAATTCGGATCTGGGATCGATAAGGTTGCTTGAATTCACTCCTGTAGGGTTAGATTTTGACCAAAAACACAAAAACAAGCACACTCAAATCGATTTCTAAGCAAAGTATGTCCTCTTTATCAATAATCACCACAAAAACTTGAAGAACACCAAAAACTCAAGATTTGATTTTTTAATTGAAAGATTAAAAGCTTTGAGAATCGATGTTAACGCAGATAAACAGCAGATTAAAATCAAGTAAACAATCGAGAACAAACAAAATAATTATTTAAATCAACGAAAGAACTTTGCTAACCCGATTGAAGAACGATTTAACCACAAACTTACTGCACTATTACGAAACTAATCTGGGTGACTTCTGGACCTCAAACGATTAATCCAACCGATCAGAATGTGAAACAAGATGTCCCGAAGCTACTGTTCAAAAATCACGACGATCCGACGGTTCAATCTCCGGAAATAGGCGAAACGGCTGGCTGTGATTTTCCAGAAAATTTTCTGCGAATTTTCTTGCCTTTTCTCGCTTTCGTTCGATTTCTTTCGTATCTTTAAGTCACCGATTCGGCTCTGATACCAATTGTTAATCCCAGATTGATCAGGTAACAACGATTCAATGAGAAATAACAAGAACAGATAATGATTTCAACTTGTCATCCCTCTCATATTCAATAATCAAGATAGTTACAAAGGTTTGAATGAATATCACAACTATCTCACTCTAACAATTAAGCTCTCAACTTGTTTAAAGAAACCTTATATACTTAGGCATTAAGCATCACGGCCCATGGCCCATTAACCTAAACTAAGCCCTTTTATGATTAAAGGCTATTACAATTAATTAAATAAACTCTATAATTAAATTATATAATTATTTATATATCTTTCTAATATGTAGGACATTTATGGTCCTAACACATATGATCGGTGTCTAGGTTGTCCATAACAAAATAACCTAGCTTTGATGGTATACCATCCACTGTCATCCCTATAAGTGAGTCGAAACCTATTTCACTTAAAGCATCCTTTTGCTCGGCACTCAACAATGAAAGTGTTGATTGCAGAATCATGGGTGATGTCCTTGTCCGGATTCCTCCCACATTTCCCCTCTTTTTTGTCTTCTTTTCTTTATTTTTTTTTGCTTTTTATCTGCGCGGCATTTTTCTCTTGAAACTTCGACCCTCTGACTTGGTTTCGTCATGAAATCGTCGTCGCCAGGGTCTGATGTAAATTGATCAGCGTAAAAACAATGTTATGAAATCATATATCAATTTAAATTTACAGAAATCGATAATTACACGTCACCTTCATTATAACAAACTATCTCTAGACTCTTCAGTCGTGCTCTCTTTATATCAACTTTCCGTTTTTTCGACGAGCTTCGTGTTTCCCGATGGTCCATTATTCCTTCCCCTATGAAACAACAAGATTTGTATTTCAATGTCTATGCGATGTATATGAAATCAAGGTTTTGTTAGATGATCATGTTACCATCGTACCTTCATTGTGTATAGCTTTTTCTCCTTCTGCCAATGCCATTGAACTAAATCCCCTATCTAATTTTTGCAATATGCTCGACAAATCTATAGTATTTATGTGTTAATAGTTCAATTACGCCAACGTTTCATACAATTGAGTAGTTTCATATGAGTTTCATACCTTTATCTTGTCCAGTCGTTGGCTTCGGTTTCACAACTGATTTCCCGGTACTGCTTCCCACTTTACTCAACGGCGGTATTAAGACAAGAGTTTCATAAAATAAGGTGCACTTCACCTATTTTCCTTTCCATGTTTCATATTCCTCATTGCTTTTTTACAGAAATGTCAGTAATTTGTTTTTGTTATTATGCAGATACATAATATTCGTTTCATACATTCATCATCTACTATAGTTTGTATACCTAAATTTCATAGTTGTTTCATACAAGTTTGGTTGACACAAACGTTTGCCTTCTATATGTACATGTTTCACCCTGCTAAATCAACCCTTTTTAGGTGGTTTCATTATATTTTATTTTTTTGATTTCACTCATGCATATGAACCCTAATATTTCCTCGGTAATCTAAGTTCAAAATAGTGTTTCGCACAATATTCAAAGTCATCGTTAACATTAATTCACATACACTACGCTATATTAAACATTTTATCCGTTTCTTGTTTCATACACTAAAAACTAACATCCAGTATGTACGTGCTTATCATGTATCCCGTTTAACTGTAAGAGGTTTCGTACCTTCGATTATTGAAATTTCCATTGGACTTTGTGTTTCGCCTTGAGCAGTAACTTCCACATTCGGCTCCATAATTGATTTCTTATTTTCTCCTGCTATTACACATTCAACAAATGTTTATTTAATGACATTTTACTTGACATTAATAAATATGAACTACGTTCCAAGCATACCTTTTTCTTCGTTCGTTTCCGGCGCAGTTCCATCAAGGCAAACTGGGTTATTCGGGGTGTTCTTGAAAATTGAAAACGATGTTTTCAGTCGGATTCTCTCGCTTGGTCTTCTAACTGCATGAGTTTCACGTATTTAACTGTGTTAAGGTTCGTTGATTTTTTTAAGGAAGTAGATATAAACGAAAAAAATTCAAAATCTTTCCTCTTCTTGGTGCAACTTGTTCATTGTCCGCCATTTTTTTCGTATTTGATTTATGATTTGATGAGTTTCACGTCGATGTAATCTGTTTCCAATCGTGTTCACAGGGAGTTTCTTGATGACAGTTAATTTCGTATAATCGTTTCCGTCTAATTCGGTGTTTGATTTCACCGGATTTGAATCAATCCCTAATTTAGCGCAATCGAGATTCTTTCCTAAACAGATTCGTAATTTTCTTTTACTATTATACCCATTCATACTTTTTACTTTGACAATCGTGCCCTTCCTTTCATAGTTTATTACCGCCTATGCCACCGCGTCTTTTAGAGTCATTGATCTTATTAATCAACGGTCTAGATGAGGTTTTACAGGTTTCACCTTTTTAATTGGTTTCATAATAAGGGCCCTCTCTCTCTCTCTCTCTCTCTATATATATATATATATATATATATATAAGAATAGAAAGGACAAGATGGTAAGAATGGTCTGGCAAGAAGGGATGGCAAAAATCATGGAAATGGATGGCAAAAAGCTTGGAAAGGGATGCCATGGTCTCACAAAGTCGCAAGCTAAGAAAATCTCCAGCCAGTTTCACGTAACTTTAAACTTGGGTGAAAGTCACAGTAGCCACTAGATGTAGGGGTGTACAAAAAACCGTCAACCCGCGAAACCCGACCAACCAAACCCGCTTACAACCCAATTAAACCCAACCCGCCGAACCGCCAAACCGTCGAACCGCCAAACCGCAAATTATAAGGGTTGAAATTGGGTTAGAAAAACTCAACCCAACCCAAACCGCCAACCCGCCGCTAATTTTTATTATTTAAAAAAACATATATATATAGTATATATATATATGATATGTGCAACCCCAAAAACCCCAAACTAATATAAATCTATCAATGCAAAGACTCCATCTTTTGAAGTATTACTTCGGTGAAAAGTTAATACTAATAGGTATAACATTTTGTCTTTGATAGCTAGGGATGTTCTTGCTATACTTATATCTACGGTAGCATACGAATCCACTTTTAGTACTAGCGGTCGTATTTTAGACTCGTTTAAAAGCTCTTTGAGTCCAAATATGGTGGAGGCCGTTGTATGCACACAATGTTGGTTGAAAGGGAATAACTAGGGCATTCGAATAAGTGAATTTTTGGATGAAATTGCATCTTATGACTTTCTTGAAGAAGGTAAATTTAACAATTCTTCTTTTCAATGTTATATAATATATATCCTTAAGAAATTGCTTAATTTTTGTTTTTGAATTGTAGAAAAACTCAAGAAGAATGCAACATTGGAGTCGGAGACGGTCGTACTTGATTGGTGATTTGAATTCGATGATACAATTTACACTTTTTAGTTTTATTTGCCATATTTTAATCGTGAACTTTATGTTTACTACCAAACCGCTCAACCCGCCCAATGATAACGCCACTTTTTGGCGTTATTTTCAATCCTCAAACCAATGAGATTGGCCTGTGTTGAAGCAAAAAGGTGGAATTTTATGGTTTATCTAGTGAAATGTGCAGGTTATCCGAAAGAAGATGAGCATCGAGAAAAAGAAGCGAAAAAGAGCCAAAAGAGAGTCCAAAACGAAGCCCAACGGAAGCCCGAGATCCAAGCCCAAGACCCGTACCCAGATCCATGAACCAGACCTGACCCGGACACATCCAGAAACCGTGCGGTTTACTGCGCGGCCTGAAACCGCGGAACAAACCGCGTAAGTCTCTGGACGATTTCTATAGTTTGCGATTTTCCGGAATTAGGTCAAGACTTCGACACGGGCGATGGGAGGCTGCGAGAGGGCGATTTTCAGAGCTATTTCACGTACTTTTGAGCCACGATAGAGGATTGATTGAGGAGAGTTCACCACGCGAAGCGGATTAGAGCCGAGAGAAGGGATTTCATCGTACATTCTTCACGTTTACGATTACTATGTCTTCACACACCACTTTCTACCCTGATTCTTGTGTTTTTGTCCACCCCAACATGAACTAATCTTTAGATGTTGGGGGTTGGAGTGACTATGGATTTTATGATGGATGACGTGTAACCGAAGGATTATTTTTACCTGATTTGATCTACGAAGCATTTGAGTTTAGTTTTCGTTATCAATTGTAGCTTGATCACCTTCAATTGACTTTCATGGTTTTTTATTAAGTTTGAGAAAATTAATTAAAAGCTAGATCAAGTAATCAAGTGCCGGAAAGGAGATTCGGGTAGAGATAGCCGAATCACTTTCTGCTCGAAATAGTTGACCTAATGTATTTTAGAACCCTAGGTGTAGATCGAGAGATAAAACCTACGAGTCTTGAAATAAAATATGTTATTGCTTGAGAAAGAATAACAGTGACTTTTGCAAACTAGGGTTCATAGAAATAATCGGTAATAATCATTGTTCGGGTATTCGTTCATTAGTAGTATAACCATAGGAAGTCCAACCCTCAACCTTTTCTCTATCAAAGTTCTTTCAAAACCTTCCGTTAATCGATTCTAGTCTTATTTTAGTTTTACTTAGTTTTTAAACGATTTTTAAACCATCATCCAATTTCGACCGTTCAGTTAATAGATCTTATAGTCATTGTGATACTTAGTTCCTAGTTCCCTGTGTTCGATACTCGTACTTCTGTACTATTACTTGATTTCGACACCGTACACTTGCGGTTAGATTTAGGGGGGGTGTAAACCCGCCTATCAAGTTTTTGGCGCCGTTGCCGGGGAACTAGTTGCAACTGATAGCACTACCAGCTATAAGCGCTATTACATTGAACATTTTTTTACTTTGGTTATTTTGTTTCATTACTTTCAGTTTCTGGATTGCTAATTTTGTTTACTTTCCGTTTCAGGTACTAATTGGTTTATGCCAAGGAAAACCCGAGGGAACGAACTCGAACCGATCGATTCGGAAATCGAAAGAACCGCCCGTCAGTTAAGTAAAGAAACTAAAGCTAAAAGACAACTGAAGATGGGTGACGAAGCTCCTCCTGAGAGACGTCCTATGCGGTCGTTTGCCAATCCCAATGTGGCAGCCGCACGCATAGGTACCCAACCGCCCACCACTGCGGCGAATTATTTTGAGAACAAACTGAGTACCATCGTGATGGTACAGCAGAATCAGTTTGGAGGAGCGCCAACTGAAGATTCCCATGCACATCTTCATGTATTTGAACGGGTTTGCAACACTTTCAAGATCAATGGGGTAGACGAGGATGCAATCAAGCTGAGGCTGTTCAGCTTTTCACTCAGAGGCAGAGCCGAAACTTGGACATAAAATATCCAACCGGACTCGATCACCACTTGGGCGCAACTAAAAGCTGCTTTTCTTCAGAAATTCTTTCCACCAAGCAGAACTGCTCAACTCATGGCTGAGATCACCCACTTTGCTCAATGGGATCAAGAAATATTGTATGAAGCTTGGGAGAGGTACAATGATATGATCAAGAAACGCCCTCATCATAGGTTACACGGTTGGGTCATCATCCAAACTTTTTTCAGTAGACTTCACCCGCAGTTCAAAAATGACATCACAGCTGCAGCGGGTGGAGCCCTAATGGATAAGTCTTATGAGGAGGCATGCGAGTTGATCGATAATTTGGCTGAACATAGTTTTTCTACTCCAAGATCAGCAGTTAGAAGAGTTGCGAGTGTGCACGAGAATGAGGAGTTGAAGGCTATAAAGGCTCAATTAACCGCACCGACGAGTCAGTTGAAGGGATCTTCTCTTCAATCAGCATTTATGATGGACGAGGGTATGCCGGATATGGCTCCACCCGTGAATGAGCCGTAACAAGTTCAATTTCTGCAAAATCGGAACAACCGGCCAAGGAACGATCCATTCTCGAACACATACAATGAGGGTTGGAAGAAGCACCCTAATTTATCATGGAGTCAACCGCAAGGGCAACCCGACCAACAACAACAAGGTAATCATCCTAACTTTTCCAATTCTTCTAATTCTAACAATGTCTATCGTCCTCCAGGTTACAACCAACGAAAATTCGATGAAGGACAATCTGGGGAGAAGAAGCCGGGGCTAGAGGACATGATGATGAAATTCATGTACAAGATGGATAGCGCGGTTGAGGGATTAGCCGGTACGGTAGGCACAGTCAAGGCAGCTACTGATCAGAACACGGCATCCATAAAGCTCCTTGAAAGGCAAGTGGGGCAAATTTCTGAAGCACTACAAAACCGAGCTCCTGGAACCTTTCCGAGTCAAACCGAAAGGAAAAACTGGGAAGATTGCAAAGCCATTCATCTGAGAAGTGGCAAGGAGCTGATTAGAGACCCGACCCGAGAATCATCAAAGGAAACCGAGCCCAAAAGGCAAGAGGTTGAGATTGTAGATATGGATGAGTTGGAAGCTGATGAAGAGGTGGTGATTGAGGAAAACACGAAGAGTGAAGAGAAGAAGCAAGAGCAGCCAACCATGCCAAAGCAACCACCAGTCAAGCCGGTAGCTCCAAAAGTGCCATATCCAAACAGGCTTAAAGCCCACAGGAAGGATCTTAACTTTTCTAAATTTCTTGAAGTTTTTAAGAAATTGCATATCAACATCCCTTTTGCAGATGCTTTGGCACAAATGCCCTCATATGTGAAATTTTTGAAAGATATCCTTTCTAACAAAAGGAAGATTGAGGAGCATGCGACATTTGCACTTACTGAGGAGTGCAGCGCGATCATCCAGCATAAGCTTCCCCCGAAGCTTAAGGATCCGGGGAGTTTCACTATCCCTGTTCATATAGGCAATTCTGAATTTAGTAAGGCTTTGTGTGATCTTGGAGCAAGTATTAATTTCATGTCTTTGTCTATTTTTAGGAAACTTAGACTTGGAGAGGTACAACTAACTAATGTGACATTGCAGCTCACCGATAGATCAATCATGTACCCGTATGGCGTCGTTGAAGATGTGCTGGTCAAGGTGGACAAGTTTTATTTTCTGGTTGACTTCGTGGTCCTTGACATGGATGAGGACAAAGAGATACCGTTGATTCTTGGTAGACCTTTCTTAGCCACGGGAGGAGTGTTGATTGATGTTAAAGGGGGAAAGCTGACACTCCGAGTGGGTGATAAAGAGGCAGTCTTCAATGTTTTTCGGGCAACTAAACACAGAATGGAATCAGATTAGTGCTTCCGGGTAGATGTGATGGATTCCGTGATTAGAGAAACATGTGGCATGCAAGTTTCCGGAGACCAATTGAATAATGTGTTGATGGGTACCGATAATGACCCGGAAAGCGAAAGTGTGATGTAATTAAATGCATTACCATCATACAAGGGGCCTTGACGACCCGTGGTTGAAGATTTGGGGACTCCTATTCCAAAGTCTCAACCATCATCGCATACACCACCGCAACTTGAGCTAAAACTGTTGCCATCACATCTAGAGTATGCATACTTGGGAGACAAGGAAACGTTACCGGTGATTATCTCGTCCGAATTGAGTTCCGAGAAGAAAGAGAAGTAACTAAGAGTTCTAAGGGAGCATCAAGCGGAAATTGGATGGACAATAGCCGATCTCAAAGGTTTGAGTCCGACCTTTTGCTCACATAGAATCAATTTGGAAGAAGGGCATCGACCGGTAGTCCAACATCAACGCCGGCTCAACCCAAATATGAAAAAAGTGGTCCAAAAGGAGGTTCTAAAACTCCTTGATGCTGGAATTATCTATCCGGTTCCGGATAGTCCATGGGTGAGCCCGGTCCAAGTAGTGCCAAAGAAGGGTGGAATAACCGTTGTCTGAAACTACAATAACGAGCTGATCCCTTCCCGAACAGTTACCGGTTAGAGGGTGTGTATTGACTACCGAAAGCTGAATGATGCAACAAAGAAAGATCACTTCCCACTCCCGTTCATTGATCAAATGTTAGAGCGTCTTGCAGGGCATGAGTATTATTGTTTCTTAGACGGGTATTCGGGGTACAATCAGATACCAATAGCACCCGAAGATCAAGATAAGATGACCTTTACATGTCCTTATGGTACGTTTGCTTATCGGAGGATGCCATTCGGTTTATGTAACGCTCCAGCTACCTTTCAGAGGTGTATGATGGCTATCTTCTCAGACATGGTGAGCGAACGATTGAGATTTTTATGGATGACTTTTCAGTGTTCGGACCTTCATTCGATACATGTTTGGAACACTTGGAAGTCGTCCTACAAAGATGTGAAGAGACGAGTTTGGTATTAAACTGGGAGAAGTGTCACTTCATGGTGACCGAGGGGATAATGCTTGGTCACAAATTATCAAAAGCGGGGATTGAAGTGGACAAGGCAAAGGTGGCGGTGATTGAGAATCTTCCTTATCCGAACTCCGTCAAGGGAGTCCGAAGCTTCTTGGGGCACGTCGGGTTCTACCGGCGGTTTATAAAGGATTTTTCTAAAATCACTAAGCCTTTATGTTCTTTATTGCTTAAAGATGCTAAATTCGATTTCACTGATGATTGTATTTCTGCTTTTGACAGGTTAAAAAAGGAGTTGATTTCTGCGCCTATCCTCACAGCACCGGATTGGAGTTTGCCATTTATTCTGATGTGTGATGCGACTGACACTGCGGTCGGAGCGGTGTTGGGACAAAGGAAAGAGAAAAGGATGCATGTGATTTATTATGCGAGTAAGACGCTTGATGATGCTCAGCTCAATTACGCGACTACCGAGAAGGAACTGCTAGTTGTTGTCTATGCTTGCGAGAAGTTCCGGTCATATCTAGTGGGGGCCAAGGTAATTGTGTACACCGACCATTCTGCTCTAAAATATCTGATGGCCAAGAAAGATGCCAAACCGAGACTCATCCGATGGGTATTATTGCTCCAATAATTTTACATGGAAATTCTGGATAAGAAGGGGTCCGAGAACATTGTGGCGGATCACCTCTCAAGACTTGAGGGAGGTGAGGATCAAAGCAAGGATAGAACCATCATCAACGATTCATTTCTGGATGAGCAGCTTTTCAAGGTTAGTCATTCTGAGCCCTGGTTCGCAGACTTGGTGAATTATTTGGTGGGAGGAGTAGTGCCATATCAGATGAACTCCCACCAAAAGAAGAGATTTCTTTTTTAAGCCAAAAGATATTATTGGGACGAGCCTTACCTCTATAAGATGTGCGTCGACGGTATGATCCGGAGATGTGTCCCGGATGAAGAGAAGGTCGACATTCTAAACCACTGTCATACCTTAGAATGTGGGGGCCACTTTAGCACCGATAGAACAGTGGCAAAGGTTCTTCAGTCGGGTTTCTTTTGGCCGTCTATGTTTAAAGAGACTCGCGACTTCATCTCTAAGTGTGATTGGTGCCAAAGAACGGGGAACATAACCAAGAGGGATGAGATGCCAATGCAAATCTTCATGGAAGTCGAACTCTTCGACGTGTGGGGCATAGATTTTATGGGACCGTTCCCGAACTCGTTCCGGAATGAGTATATCTTAGTAGCGGTGGACTACGTGTCTAAGTGGGTGGAAGCGATCGTGACTCCTACAAACGATTCTAAAGTAGTGATTAATTTCCTACGGAAGAATATCTTTGCGAGGTTTGGAGTTCCGAGAGCACTGATTAGTGATGGTGGAAGTCACTTCTGTAATCGGTATTTGGAAGTAGTTTTAAAGAAATACTCGGTGAAGCATAAAGTCACTACACCATATCACCCACAAACCAACGGCCTCGCGGAGGTTTCCAATCGGGAACTAAAGCAGATTCTGGAAAAGACAGTGAACTCATCTCGAAAGGATTGGTCGTTGAAGTTAGATGACGCATTGTGGGCATATCGGACGGCGTTCAAAACCCCTCTTGGTACCACTCCCTACCGGCTAGTGTTTGGAAAGTCATGCCATCTACCAGTGGAACTCGAGTGTAGAGCATTCTGGGCGATAAAGAAGTTGAATATGGAGTTGGATGCAGCCGGAAAAAGAAGACTATTACAGCTGAATGAATTGGAGGAAATCCGGCTGGATGCGTTTGAAAACGCATCAATCTACAAAGAGCGGACCAAGCGATTCCATGATCAGCGCATTCGTGAAAAGGTACTTGTTCCAGGTATGAGTGTTTTAATATTTAACTCACGTCTTCGTTTGTTTCCAGGTAAGTTGAAGTCTAAGTGGTCTGGTCCGTTCACCATCAAGGAGGTATACCCATATGGAGTAGTTGAGCTACAAGGAAAAGATGGGGCGGCCTTCAAAGTGAACGGCCAGCGCGTGTTTGGGCAAAATTTCACAGGTCTCGACCACGACCAAAGAAGGTAAGACGCATGTCATGAGTTATACCTTGTATTAAGATAAGGTCCCGACGAAGACCCAAAGAACCTCCGCCATCCCTCCTAAAAGGTAAGTCGAGAGTTCCTCACGACACTCGACCTCGACGTCGCCCGTTCCGCACGACCGTCGCATAAAACCGTACGACCTCGACCGACTAACGCGTTATACAACTGTTATATTTGTTTAAGAGTTTAATGCAGGAATCAAAGTCATTTATAGACAAACCGCTATAACCGACGAAATCAGTTATGAGCATCTAAACTCACATTGAAGACGACGACTGTTAATGCCAAAAATCGCACCAAAGATGCCAAAAATTGCATTAAATTGTATTATGCCGAAAATCATATAAAAATACGATTTAAGGTACGGTTTCGGACCTTATCAACTAAAGATTGAACCATTGAAATAAGCAAGAAAAAATACGAAGGAAATGTAGACGAGACAAGAGATTTTTGATGACGCGGGAAAAACCCCGAACGAGGGAAAAAACCTGCGGACGACAGTGGATGTCGTCGATGTACTATGGTCGCCAATCAGGGGCGATGTCCTTGCGTCGATCATACAGATGATTATAAAACAAGTGAAGGAAATGCTTCGAAATGTAAAGTACAAGTGTTTGTAATGTAAAACAGGTGTATGTCGTGTGTGAAAACAATGTGTCGTGAGTGGTTGTCGTGCGCCGAGAGCGAATGTCGTGCGTCGAGAGCGATTCTTCGAGAGAGAAACTCTTTGCTTCGTGTGTTCTCGAGTTCACCGTGTGGTTCTAGAATTGTGTAATGTCCCCCCTCTTTTGATGTCCGAAGGCCTTTATATAGCTTCGACTGGTAATAAATGAGCTTTATGGCTGGTCTTGTAACCGCTGTCGGGCATTAAATGCGAATTGATGACTTGGCTTTGTAACCGCTGTCGAGTCTTTAATGTCATTGATGAGCTTGGCCGTTATTGACCGTTGTGCCATAATGCTTGTGGACCTGCGTTAATGAACAACAGAAATAGATGTTTGACTGTTAACGGTTAGTATACGACTGACGATAGAAGATTGTCGACGTAAGACCAATGAGTCGTAACTGGCGACACGTAACTGGCGACATACGACTAGTGACGTAGGACTAATAGCGTAAGATTAACGATGTGCGAGGTGCGATACGTGACGTGTGACACGTGACGTGCAATCATTAGATGTAAGATGACTATTGACGCAAGATGTCAATTATCGTGGTTATTTAAAGTATGTCGGGGATATGATAATAATGGGTATTATCATTGTCGGTCGGGGGTAACCAATGTCCATGGGTCATGTCGAGGGGATTTCCCAAGTCGGTCGAGGGTGTGATTTTTTACCCAAACAGTTAGCCCCCCGAGATCTGAATTTCAAAGCCATTGGAATTTCAGATCTCGCACTAATGCGTTGCTACGGAGACGTGTTACTTTGCTAAGAACATCAGAAGAAAAACTGACTTGGTCAGCCAAAGAAGGCGACGCAAGTTGCGCTTGCCCTTCGAGGCCGGGAAAGAATGCCCCGACAGCTGGGTCAGGAATCTTGAAAAAGACAAGGACGGTAGTCCTGAAGGAACCGTATTCGAGGGCTGACGTTTCGTCGAGAGTTGTCACGTCTAAGGAGGCGAGGGCGTCATCCAGCCATTCTGGTGCGATGGACGCGACACCAGCAAGTTCGGTGCTTCCGGCGACAGTGACGAAGCGAGTGTCCAAGGTGTTGTCCCCAGCGTCTGCCGACAAGGGGGACAGGTTATCGGCCGATGGTGTCCTAGACAGGACGACGTTGTTGGTGTCCTAGACGGGACGACGTTGTTTCCTCATCTGAGGAAATATTTGCTCCCGTCTTTCAGGGAGCGTTTTCCTATCGAGGAGACAGGGGTCCATGTCGTCAGGTTGGTGTTCCTAGTCGACGTGGTCCTGTGATCTGGCGTTCACAGCCGATACGGTCGTTAGAGACATATGTTTTGGCGTTCCGAGCCGATACGGTCGTTATAGACCTTTGGACTGGCGCTTACAGCCGATATGGTCGTTAGAGACCTATGTTACGTTATGTAAGTTTTGCTTTAGCGATAATCGGTAAAAAGTTTTACCTCCCTGAGTATTATTTCGACTCCTACACGTCATGGACAGATGTAATGTCGACTGTAAAAAATTCATTAAGTACAAAGAGTCGTGCGACTTGGGCATCCATTGTAATACAACGATTAGAACGTAAGTCATAAGATTTTCATACATAAGCGCATGCGATCAAAGCATTCATTCAGGACACGAATTTTTTCTAAGTTAAAGAACTTAGATTGGGGGGTCGCTAGACCTTACGATCGTGTGATTTGATCATACGATGAAGTTGGATCATGTGTTCTTGTAGTTATACAATCGAGTCGTCTAATAGAACTGATTGTTTATATCGTGCGATTTTACTGAAGTCGTATGATAGACTTAGTAACTTATGTCGTGCGATCCTGCGATAAAACAATGTCAGAGGTTGGTCGTTGGCTTTTCAGATGCGTTGCATTCCAGCTGCTTGGGATATCTTGACTGTCGAGGGTTTGGAGCCGATAGGCACCTTTACCCACAACTTCTAAGATACGATAAGGACCTTTCCACTTAGAGAAAAGTTTACTTGCATTAAGCTTTTGAGTGCTTTGAAACACTCGTCGGAGGACGTAGTCGCCTTTTTGAAAGACTTTTGCTCGTGATTATACAGTTAATCTGGCGACTTGCCTTTATTGGCAATCATGAGATTAAAATGTGCGAGTCGCACTTGTTGGCGACTTTTACGCTTTGACATGCGTCTTACCATAACTGGTGATTGTGAAATTCAATGTATAAATCGTCTTTATTGACGACATATGTCATGACTAGTGATCGTGCGATTTCAACATGTGAGTCGCCTTTATTGGCGACCGAGAATTTTAACCTGGCAACCGAGAATTTTAATCTGTGTTTGCCATGACTGGCGATCATAAAATTAAAAAGGTGAGTCGTCTGTATTGACGACTACAAATTGCAACATGCGCTTGCCATAACCGGCGATAATAAGATTTAACATGCGGATCGTCTCTTATTGACGATTATAAATCGCAACCTGCGTTGGCCATGACTGGCGATCATAAGATTAAAAATATGAGTCGTCTCTTATTGACGACTATAAATCGTAAGAGCTGCGATGTAAGTCTTAGAGACTTTGTTTCTCACGATATAAATCGTAAGACCTGCGATGTAAGTCTTAGAGACTTTCATTTTTTCACGATATAAATCGTAAAACCTGTACTTAAGTCGTAGAGACTTTTTATTTCTCACGATGTAAATCGTAAGACGAGCCTGCAATGTAAAATCGGGGGTGGTCGTTGGATTGACCAATGATCCTTTGATGCTTAAATCAACATTTAGATCATAATAATTGAACGAGGAGAATATACTTAGAGTATATATATAGAGTTGTTTTACCATATTCAGTTACCGTAACTTGAAGTCGATAAGCGCAATTTTCCAAAGACTTTTGAAATCAAAGATACGGTATTTCCCATTTTACGACGGGCGTTCCGAGCCCCCGAGTCCTCGGATGATGCGATACATGCGATACATTGAACATTTTTTGATTAGTATCTTCCAACTCCGCTTGGATCTTCGTCGCGTGGTCGAGACTTGAAGTCGATAAATAGAAAACGAAGATCTACATAAGATGAAACGTTAGTAATACGATGTCCATTTCAAAAGAAATCCTTAGTTGGGTCCCACGGATGGCGCCAAACTATTAATGCCAAAAATCGCACCAAAGATGCCAAAAATTGCATTAAACTGTCTTATGCCGAAAATCATATAAAAATACGATTTAAGGTACGGTTTCGGACCTTATCAACTAAAGATTGAACCATTGAAATAAGCAAGAAAAAATACGAAGGAAATGTAGACGAGACAAGAGATTTTTGATGACGCAGGAAAAACCCCGAACGAGGGAAAAAACCTGCGGACGACAGTGGATGTCGTCGATGTACTATGTCCTTGCGTCGATCGTACAGATGATTACAATACAAGTGAATGAAATGCTTCAAAATGTAAAGTACAAGTGTTTGTAATGTAAAACAGGTGTATGTCGTGTGTGAAAACAATGTGTCGTGAGTGGTTGTCGTGCGCCGAGAGCGAATGTCGTGCATCGAGAGCGAATGTCGTGCATCGAGAGCGATTCTTCGAGAGAGAAACTCTTTGCTTTGTGTGTTCTCGAGTTCACCGTGTGGTTCTGGAATTGTGTGATGTACCCCCTCTTTTGATGTCCGGAGGCCTTTATATAGCTTCGACAGGTAATAAATGAGCTTTATGGCTGGTCTTGTAACCGCTGTCGGGCATTAAATGCGAATTGATGACTTGGCTTTGTAACCGTTGTCGAGTCTTTAATGCCATTGATGAGCTTGGCCGTTATTGACCGTTGTGCCATAATGCTTGTGGACCTGCGTTAATGAACAACAGAAATAGATGTTTGACTGTTAACGGTTAGTATACGACTGACGACAGAAGACTGTCGACGTAAGACCAACGAGTCGTAACTGGCGACATACGACTAGTGACGTAGGACTAATAGCGTAAGATTAACGATGTGCGAGGTGCGATACGTGACGTGCGACACGTGACGTGCAATCATTAGATGTAAGATGACTATTGACGCAAGATGTCAATTATCGTGGTTATTTAAAGTATGTCGGGGATATGATAATAATGGGTATTATCATTGTCGGTCGGGGGTAACCAATGTCCATGGGTCATGTCGAGGGGATTTCCCAAGTCGGTCGAGGGTGTGATTTTTTACCCAAACAACGACCGTTACAAACAATCTTTAAGGCACTTAAAGATTCAATTAAAGTCATCCGAAGACTATAAAATCCCAGCTCAATCATCAGTTCAAGACACCTGATCAACACCGAATAACACAGAGAGAGATAGAACAAGAGCATCAAACAACAGAAGCAAACGCAAACACTCGAAGAATATTCATTCGAAGCAAAGAGATCATTCATAGAAGATCACTCTCGACGCAAGACTCTCGCTCTCGACCAACAGTTTATACACAGTTTTCACACACGACGTACACTATTTTTACATTCAAAACACTTGTACTTTACATTTCGAAGTCTTTCCTTCATTTGTATTGTAATCTCTGTACGATCGACACCCGGAACACCAAGGATATCGCCCCTGATTGGCGACCATAGTGCAGCAACGACATCCACTGTCGTCCGCAGGTTTTTTCCTCGTTGAGGTTTTTTCCTGCGTCATCAAATCCTTTGTCTCATTTACATTTTTGTCTTTGTCGCACGCCTTTGTCGAAAGATTCCTTTCTTTAGTTGTTAAAGTCTACATCGACCTTAGGTTGTCCCTTTGGTGCGATTTTTGGCATTAACAGTTTAGCGCCATCCGTGGGACCTCATCTAGAGAAAATTTTCGACAAACATGCGTCTTGCTAACGTTTTCTTGGAGTTTTCTTTGTTCTCTGTTGCAGGAAAATGGCAGCCCCTGGAGATCAGCAGCATGTCATTGCTCAGATGTACCAGGAGCTTGAATTCGCTCGAAATCAAATCAACGCCTTGGCGGAGCAAAGCCGTAGAGCAGCTGAAGAGATCGCACGGGTAAGGAATCCCTTTGGACCTCAGAGTGGTCCTAGGCCATTCGTTCAGAATCCAGGCCAATGACCGTTCGGTCAGAATGGTCCTCGACCATTCGCGCATAATCCATGTCCAGGATCAGGTCCGTTCACTCAGAATCAGCATCCAGGCCCGACCATGCAAAACCAGCAGCCAGGACCGTTCAATCCAAATCCCTAGTTCAGGACGGTCCCTCCTCAGCATATAAGGCCACCACCCATGCAGAATGGATCGCAGCCATTTCAGAATGGATCGCAGCCATTTCAAAATGGGTCGCAACCATTTCAGAGCGGGTCGCAACCGTATTTTGTTCCTTTCAACGGAGATGCCAATGGCTCGTCGCATGTCAATGGCACCAGCCCAGGAATCAATCCGCAAGCAGGGGCAAATCTCAACCCCAATGACCCCGTCGCCCAGCGATTGAAAATGCTAGAAGATCAGAACGAGCGCGTCCTATCTTTGCTCGCCAAGTTACCTGGGGCAGCCGTGCCCGTCGACGTTGAGCCCCGATCAGGATTTCAGGCGTCACCATTCATCGATGAGATCGCGACTGTCGAGGTCCCAAAGAAGTACAATGTCCCCGCCTTCATGCCCAAGTACTCGGGAGTGACCGATCCGATAGAGCACGCCGCGCAGTATAAGCAGCTCATGTGGACGATCTCAATCCCACACATGTATCAGGAAGTCTGTATGTGCAAAAGCTTCGGTGCAACTCTCACTGGTCCTGCTCTCCAATGGCTGATTAATCTCAAACCCAAGTCCATCGGGTCGTTCGCTGAATTAGTCAATCAATTCTCCCAGCAATTCGCCAGCAGTCGCAAGATGGAGAAGCAGACCAGTGACTTGTATTACGTCGTGCAGAAGACCAATGAGTCTATCCGCAGTTATTTCAATCGATTCAATGCAGAGATGATCAGCATTCGCAATTGTGACATCAAGACCGCGATCGAAGCCTATAAGCGTGGTCTGGACGACAGTTCAGGTTTATACACTGACCTGACTAAGTATCCTCCGGAGAATTTCGAAGACGTCCAAGCTCGAACCTTAGCATATATGAGAGTAGAGGACGACGTTGCCTTTCTTCGCAAGCATACCGACGACAAGAAGTCGTTAGGCGTAAAGAAGCCAGAGTTTAAGGCGAAAGCGATTTCCAAAGTGGAGCCCGCCCGCCAGATCTCGAACGTCCGATTCAAGACAAAAGCAGAGGCTAAGACCGCGACCAAATTTCCTCAATACCCCAAGATATCCTCTTATGGATTCAAAGGGTCCACTAAAGATTTGGTCGAAGCTCTGAAGACCGCCCAGGCGACTATTCGATGGCCAACGAAGTTCAGTCAGGACGATGCTAAGAAAGATAAATCTAAATGGTGCGACTTCCATGTCGACCATGGTCATGCGACAGATGATTGTATAGCCCTAAAAAAAGAGCTAGCATATCATGTCCCGAAAGGAAATCTCAAAAATATCATCGATGACGCCGATACCCCATCTAACGATGTTCGACCGTCAACCCCCGAGCATGCAAAGGTCGTCAATTGCATCATCGGTGGTTCAGACGTGTGTGGTCTGACGTATTCCGCAGCCAAACGTCACGCCAATCAAGCGCCTGACGATCGGCCTATTCTGCGTTCATCGAGGCCCAGAGGAGATTTGGAGTTGGAAGCTATGAAGATCATATTCGACCAACTCGACCTCGGCGACTCGTATCAGAAGCACCACGACGGGTTAATCATTCAACTCACGGTTGGTAACTGTCTAACTCGTCGAGTCTTGGTCGACGGGGGCAGTTCAGCAAACGTCATTTTTCTCAACACCATCAAGGCCATGGGAATCGATCGCTCGGAAATCACCCGACGCTCGACAACTTTGGTCGGTTTCAATGGAGAAGCGACGAGCACATATGGAATATCATCTTGCCAGTCTACGCCGGAGGAATCAACAAGCAGACCAAGTTCAGCGTCATCGACTGCGCCTCGGCCTATAACATCATCTTAGGTCGACCATGGATCCACGAAATGAAAGCCGTTCCCTCGACATATCATCAGATCCTGAAGTTCCCTACGCCGTGGGGCATCCAGGAAATCAAGAGTGAGCCGAAAGTCGCTCGTGGCTGCTATAAATTGACTCTGAAACCGCGAAATTAAATCGCTTAGCAGATGCGGCACGACAGGTTCATCCTTCTACCCTTAGAAACAAACTTATGCCTTCTCTACAGGAATAAAATGACCATATGGCCCTGTCGCGCGAAAACACAGTCAATGCACACCTAGATGGCATTCCCTAAGATCTCTGTGTCGATCCGTCATTTAAAACCTATCCTCTCCTAGAAAGAATAGGATATTAAATGACGGGGGGCAAATACTCCGTTAATTAGAGAGGAATCTAAGAATGTACGTTTCCTAATTTCTTTTTCTTCTTTCATACGATTTTTTCATGACGACGATTACTGACTTAAGCATTGGAGGGTCGTTGGTTAGCCAACGACCAACCTCTGACATTGTTTATTCCGCAGAATCGCACGACAATAATCAAACGACTCTAGTTTTGCCAGGTTGCACGACATAAACGACCAAGTCTATGACTTGATCATCCTTTACAAAGACACACGATTTAAATTAATCGCACGACTTAGTCGTACGATTGCGAAGTCTAACGATCTCATGATCTAAGCCTCTTAACTTAGAAAAATTTCGTACTCTGAATGTATGCTTTTGTCGCATGTGCTTATGTTTATACACACGATTTAAAAGTCTTATGGCTTACGTTCCAGTTATTGTGTTACAATAGATGCCTAAGTCGCATGATTCCTTGTACTTTATGAATTTAACAGTCGATGTGATATTTTATAAAGCGCAAGTTCAAAAGAAACCCAAATTTCATTCACCAAATAAACCGTCAATTACATCTCGACCACCAACGGTCGATCGATAAAAACAAAAATAAAGAATTTTTGCGGTTAGATCTGAGGAAGGGCATCAGTCGCATCCTTGCCTGAGGTCTTGCCCTGAAGACCTTCGTCTACCACCTCCTCCTCGACGTCCTTCTCGTCATCCGAATCAAGGTCTCTCACCGTCCCGACGACGTTCAAGTAAATATCGAGCTCTTCCGACGCTGAAGCAAGAGGATCCTTCCCCAACAAATGTCGCCTCATGATCGCTGCCCTAGCAGTCAGACGAGCTATGGCAAAAACAGACTTACCCTCGTCCTTAGCATCTTGTACATTTCTCTCTAGACCCTTTACCTTGGATTTGGAATCCTCAGCTTCCTTTGTAGCTGCAGCCAAAGATCCTTTAATCCTCTCTATCTCTTCCCTCTGGTCGGCAATCATGGATAAGGACTGCGCTAAACGATGACTGACATCATCCTTCGCACGACCGACGACCTCTAAATGGTTTCGAGCGTCATCCAGACGTTTTAACAGAGCCTCTTCACGTTCTACGGCGACCTTCGCCCTATCCAACACCGCGTTCTCCCTCTCTTGCGCAGCAGACGTTAGATCCTTTATCTTCATCGTCTCACCCCGCAAAGCCAGGGAAGCCTGGAACGCCTACAAAATCTTAAAACAAACATTATTAATATACAACGACAACGAACAACGAACAACGATAACAAACAACGACAACGACAACGAAACAACGACAAAACTAAGTATTGAAAGAGAGACTTACCATGAATGCCAGCCCGGCGACATGAGCCCCCGTCTCCTCGATAGGAAATCCCACGAAACGCTCCCTGAAAGAAGGGAGCAGATATTTCCCCAGGTGAGGAAATAAGTTCGTCCCGTCTAGGACACTGCTGGCCATAAAGTCTGACGGCAATGTAAAATTAACCGTCGTGGCCTTAGCCCCTCCCGTCGACTGATCCTTGCCCTTGTCGGCCGACAAAGGATCCGACGTGGCTGACGGGGACTTCACTGTTTCCGCCGGAGGCGCAGAACTAATAGGTTTCGCAGCGATCGCATCAGAAGACGACTTCTTGGGCGATGCGACCTTTGCCTTCTCAGGCGTAGCGACTCTAGACGAGTCGGGAACTCCCGAAGACGGTTCCCTCGGAATCGTCGTCCGCGTCTTCTTCGGAACATCTGGACCAACGGACATAAGCTTCTGCCTCTGCTCCCTGCCCTTACGAGCAAGCTCGAGCTCAGCTGCTCTTTTAGCAGAAACACGCGGCATCCGTGGTTGAGACTCCCCTGGAAACCACAGAAGAATAAAAATTATGAAAATCAAGGGAAGAAGAATCGAATTAACACAGAAAGAAATAAGAAGGTACGCTTACCAGTCATCTCTCTTTCTTCTTTCGACTCCCCTCCTTCCTCACGTTTCTCCCCCTGATTTTCTCCTAAGTATACTAAATCCTCGTCGTCGTCCACCAATTGTCGTACGACAAATAACCGTTCCCCAGTGCTGAACTCTAAGAACGCGTCGATCTTTGCTTGAGAATTAGCGTAAGGCTTCACGTCCTCAAACTTTATGGCTGTCGACATATAAAACAAGGTAAAAACCAAAAAACGCAGACGACAGACAACAAAAAGTACAAAGCTCACCCGATGTATTCCAGCTGGCCCTAATCCAATCACTCTCAGAGTCAAGGGTCGACTTACGCACAAATGCGTATCGAGTCTTCCACCCGCGATCGTTTACAGCGGTCTTGAGGACCAGAGCACGATCACCTTTAAGTCTAGAGTATAGACTACAGCGATGACATCCGTCCTTCTTGGCTTGATAAGCCAAAAGGAGGTCGAGCACATTCATGGGAGACTCCCAACTTTTAGTGACACGCTCGATCACTTGCACCACTCGCCAAAACTGGGGCATTAATTGACCCGGTGCTATGTCAAATTCTAGCATAAAAGCCATAGCTAGAGGTGAGTAAGGCCATTCAAACCCTATCTTAAAGGGATATTCGTACATCATGATATACCTCTCAGGACATTCGTTCGATCGAATTTGACCTGGGCTAATCAATTCAACCCACGCAGGGAGCTTAGATAACCTCCTAAAGTCATCAAGATCCGACTGATCTTGAATATTGCTCTCAGGGTCCGTCGACATCTCTAAACAGATTGGAGGGATCAAGGAAGTCGTACCTTATATATAAGCACTTAAAGACCTCAAAACCTAACTGAGTCGCAGATTCTCGCAGGATTTGTGAATAAACAGGTAAAGAGCAGCAAGAAGATCAAAGGGAAATCTTTGCTCAAAGACGCTTCGAAATCGTAAACCAGAATAGACCCATTGAGGTCTCTATTTAAGCAAACGATCGGATCCCTTAGATGATCGTCACGTGCCCTCGTCCCTTCGTATGACCGCAGGGATCGTCAACACATGTCAAAGACAGCTGGTAAGCACAATCGTACGTCAGTATGACATCACGACCTCGTTTTCTCTTCGACTTCTCGTTCGGTTAGAATTAAACCAATTCGGTTCCGAAACAACCAAGGTATTTTTAACGCAGAACCCTAAGCACCCGACGAGCAAAATTTAAAATTTGAATTTGCCATCCTACTTTCAAATTTTGGGGGCAAACTGTTTGGGCAAAATTTCACAGGTCTCGACCACGACCAAAGAAGGTAAGACGCATGTCATGAGTTATACCTTGTATTAAGATAAGGTCCCGATGAAGACCCAAAGAACCTCCACCATCCCTTCTAAAAGGTAAGTCGAGAGTTCCACACGACACTCGACCTCGACGTCGCTCGTTCCGCACGACCGTCGCATAAAACCATACGACCTCGACCGACTAACGCGTTATACAACTGTTATATTTGTTTAAGTGTTTAATGCAGGAGTCAAAGTCATTTATGGACAAACGGCTATAACCGACGAAATCAGTTATGAGCATCTAAACTCACATTGAAGACGACGACCGTTACAAACAATCTTCAAGGAACTTAAAGATTCAATTAAAGTCATCCGAAGACTATAAAATCCCAGCTCAATCATCAGTTCAAGACACCTGATCAACACCGAATAACACAGAGAGAGATAGAACAAGAGCATCAAACAACAGAAGCAAACGCAAACACTCGAAGAATATTCATTCGAAGCAAAGAGATCATTCATAGAAGATCACTCTCGACGCAAGACTCTCGCTCTCGACCAACAGTTTATACACAGTTTTCACACACGACGTACACTTTTTTACATTCAAAACACTTGTACTTTATATTTCGAAGTCTTTCCTTCATTTGTATTGTAATCTCTGTACGATCGACACCCGGAACACCAAGGATATCGCCCCTGATTGGCGACCATAGTGCAGCGACGACATCCACTGTCGTCCGCAGGTTTTTTCCTCGTTGAGGTTTTTCCCTGCGCCATCAAATCCTTTGTCTCATTTACATTTTTGTCTTTGTCGCACGCCTTTGTCGAAAGATTCCTTTCTTTAGTTGTTAAAGTCCACATCGACCTTAAGTTGTCCCTTTGGTGCGATTTTTGGCATTAACAGTGCGTGAAGCCTTACTATGGAGGAGAGACGGTGGTATCTGACGCCATGTTCTTGGACGACCCGAAGGAGTGAAAAGATGGAAGGTCGAGCCACGACCGAAACCAAGGCGTTGGGTGGGAGGCAACCCACCGAGGTTTGTTTTCTTTTTAAATTTCGTTTTCGATTGTGTTTTTATATAAGAAAAACAAAAAAATAATGAAAAAAAAATAAAAAATAGCTGGAACAGAGACTTACGCGGTCTAAGCCGCGGCCTCAAGCCGCGTAAGCCACTGGATTGTTTTGGGGAACAGAGGGTCACGCGGTCTAAGTCGCGGCCTCAAGCCGTGGGTGTCTCTGGATGGGTTTCTGAAATAGAGCGATACGCGGTATACTACGCGGTTTCAAAACCGCGCGCTAAGCCGCGCATTTCCCATTTCAGGCCTGGTCAATTAGGGTTTCGTGTACAGTCTTTTTTTTACTTTATGTCTTTTCACTTGTTTTCTTCTCCTTTCTTTCATTTCTTCTTCTTTCTTCTTCCAATTTCTGCTACTCTCTCTCTCATTTCGAATTCTCTCCTGGTGCTTCAAAGTTTCAAGAGTTCTTCTCCCATTTTCTGTATTTTGTGCTCCACATTTCTTCAAGATAAAAGGTATGTGTTTCTCCTTTGCTTCTCTTGCCCTTCATATGCTATGGTGTGGTGTAAGTATGTCTTATTTCCTTCATTTCTTTCTTCCAAGTGCTTGTATGTTTGCTTTCCCATTGTCTAGATCTCTCACAAATGTGTGCTCTTATTATGTTGTATGCTTAACTTGTGACTACATGCCTGTTGTATGCTAGGGATTTGACTTGAGAATTTTCTTTAACTTGTATGCAACTGGTATGTAATTTTTTTTTGTGAGACTATGTGCTTAAAATCTGTGATGGGGAATTTTTGGGAAGTAAAATGGGAAAAATGTTGATATGTAAGGATCTGTGTTTTGTGATATCCTCCCATTTTTGTGCGTAAATGGTATTTTAGGAGTTTTTGGCAACATAAACTCCTTAAGTAGTTTTGTGGGAGTGATTTTTTAGTGCAAGCATAGCCAAACCTAAGTTTCACTTAGGTTTGGGGTTCGAGTTTTTGTTCAATGGTGCAAACTGTTGATGGATATTAGATGTATGCACTAGGAAATTATGTGGTTACGTGACTGTTGGTCAAGATGCATGAACTAAAAAGTTATTTTATTGGTAATCTGGATGCATGGGGTTTGTGAGTTTTATCTGTACGTACACGTAAAGGAAAGGAGATGCAACAAACCTAAGGTTCACTTAGGTTTGGGGTGCCTTATTTTTCGACATCTACACACTCACATTTACCCCTTTGCAAACCTCAATTTTACAGAGGTTTGGGGTTGGCTTTATTTGACAAACCTAGGCCACGGCCAAGGTTTGGGGTGGCTATGAGCGAGATAACTCACTTGAGTTCATTTATTTTTGCAGATAATGAGGCACCATCCAAGTACTCACATTTCTTTTCCGGCGTATGAACGCATCCACCCAGCCAACCGGCGCCAGATGTTTGACCGGGAAAACCCGGATAAAGACGAGCGGCATGCGCAGATGATAGCGAACGGATGCCAACCCTTTGAGGAGCGTGGCATCAAGCTTGCAGACCTACCGGCCAGATCCAGGGTACTGGTGATCATACGGCAACATTCTTGGGAGAGGTTCATCCAAACCCCTCCCATGTATTGCATTGAAACGGTTAAATAATTCTTTGCATGTATGATACCGGCTGTGTACCATGATCGATGTGTGGTACGGATGGGCGACAGGGAAGTCCGAATCTCTCTGGACGACATATGCGCATATTTCCACGCCCCCTGCCGGCCCGACTTGAGCGACACTTATGGGTTATCTCTTAACCAGGCGTTCTGGGAGCAATTGAATCCGACCATCGCCGCCTCTCTAAGGCGAAATGGACATACTGGGTGGAACAAGACGCATCAACACATCCTGAAAAGTGAGATGCATACGGACATTGCCTTCTTAATGCTTTTCGTCAAGGCGTCCCTGAAGCCATCTTCCCACAACACCACCGCCGATAGCCAAGTGACGGATGTCCTCTACTCCTTGCTCAACAACCTTCTGATGGACATCGGACACATTATCTGGATGGAGATTTTAGATGCAGGTATGACCCTTGACGGTATTGTACCGTTCCCTTGCCTTATAACACACTTTTACAGGGAAGCCGGTGTCCCAATAGGACACCTCACCGCATCGAAAGGAGATTTCCGGAAGACACAATATCGTCACCAAATAACGGCGGCAGAAAAGTTAGAGGAGATAAGGCGGGCGGATCCAGATTACCAGAGGTAGCGACTCGCCATGCCGGTCCATATCTCGTCTGAGAGTGCCTCGGACAGTGATCCCGACTACGACCCGGCTGCACCATCGGCGGAGGCGATCGAGCACGGCGGCGACACCCCTCCTTACATGCACCGATTTACTGATCAGATGACGGCCGGGTTTAGAGGGATGAATGAGAGGATGGATCTTGGGTTCCAAGGCATGAACCTACGTATGGATGGCTTCGATGCTCGTCTCACCCACGCTGTCTTTCCACCACCACCACCAACACCACAGGCACCGCCAGAGCAGCCCCAAGGCCGGAGGAGAGTGAGAGGCCGACAATCTGGGGGTGCATCATCATCCTCATGCCAGTAGTTGGGTTTGTTTTCATGATCTCTTGTTTTTTATTGTTCTTGATGCTGTACTGTACTATTTTATATTTACCTGTCGGATGACTGTAATAACGCACAACTATATTTGTCACACTTTGTACCACTTACCTGCACATTGGGGACAATGTGTGGGCAAGGTTTGGGGTTGCCAATCGGGGCCCCGTGTATGCACGTTGATGTCCTACACTTCTGAATGGTTAGATCATTTTAGCTAATATTTTTTGTTTTGGATGATTGAGACTGACCATTGTGGGGAGAATCTTGTGATAGTAACGTGACCATTAGGGAAGGACCGGGAAAAGACATGACTAGGGACATTAGTGGAGACCACCCAATAGAGAGATTTGAGCCTAAAAGACGTACTTCATTTCGAGGGATTTAAACACGAAATTCATATACACTTTTTCGAATTCCTTGTCGTGATTATAGAGTGATCTCGCTATAATATTGCATTGAGTAGCAAAGACAACCATCGGGATATTGGGTAAGGGTGTAGTAGACCATATCGTGTGGACCTTAAGAGATGATTCCCGGCACTGGGTGCATTGTTTAACCCACTTTTATCTACCGGCCCTTTTGACCCATTATGTGTGTACCCAAAACCTCTTTGTAGCCAAACACTCACCACTGTTCATTTCAGACCCACCATTAAACCCTATCCAAAAACCTTAGCCAACCCTTATCCAAAAGTGTGTCAATCAGAGGCAGTAATGAACAGCGAAAGATAGAGCAGAAAAGAAAAAGTACAGGCCAGTCATGAGAATAAATTGGGTCATTTTAACCCAAAAGATAGAAAAGAGGGCCAATGCCGCCCCAATCAAATAAAGAGGGCCAATGATGCCCCACAGAAAAAAAAGAAAAATAAATACAGTTAGTTAGATAGTATTTACAGGAGCTAAATAAGAGAGTCAACGCGACTCCAGCAGTGGCAAAGAGGGCCAAGTGATAGAATGTGAAGCAAGAAAGTTCAGAATTGCTAAAGATTGACACACCGAGGATTTTTGATCCGCTTACCCTTCATTTCTTAGCCATAACCCTAGCCCCATTACAACCATTGTAAAGACCTAGATGATCTTCGGGAAAATGTGATTAGGGTATACGACCACCTTTACCAATAGTCCCCGTCTTGCTACTTAATTCTTTTCTGAGATCAACTTTTTGGACATTTGTGCGTCTTTCATTAGAGTTGTCATGTAATTTTCGAGTATTTTTGTACATAACTTCCTTATACATGACAACATGTGCGACAACCTAGGTTCGAGTGAAATGAGAGTATCCCGTGAGGTAGGGTCGAGGCGAATGTTTTCCCGAGTATGTTTGGACCTAGTACGACCTTAATGTAATCGGAGCAGTCACGAGTTCAACTAACAATGGAAGGCCATAGATCAAACATAATAAGGATGAGGCGAGGGTGAGATAAGCGTTCACGGGTATGGGAAATCACCAGTGCATTACGTGGTACCGATTGAGAGTTGTGTTGTTATTATTTCACTGATATATGCTTTTATTCTATTTTATCGCTAATTTGCTTGAGGACAAGCAACGCTCGGTTTGGGGTTGTTGATAACGCCACTTTTTGGTGTTATTTTCAATCCTCAAACCAATGAGATTGGCTTGTGTTGAAGCAAAAAGGCGGAATTGTATGGTTTATCTAGTGAAATGTGCAGGTTATCCGAAAGAAGATGAGCATCGAGAAAAAGAAGCGAAAAAGAGTCAAAAGAGAGTCCAAAACGAAGCCCAACGGAAGCTCGAGATCCAAGCCCAAGACCCTTAACCAGATCCATGAACCAGACCAGACCCGGACACATCCAGAAACCGCGCGGTTTACTGCACGGCCTGAAACCGCGGGATAAACCGCGTAAGTCTCTGGACGATTTCTATAGTTTGCGATTTTCTGGAATTAGGTCAAGACTTTGACATGTGCGACGGGAGGCTGCGAGAGGGCGATTTTCAGAGCTATTTCACGTACTTTTGAGCCACAATAGAGGATTGATTGAGGAGAGTTCACCACGCGAAGCGGATTAGAGCCGAGAGAAGGGATTTCATCGTACATTCTTCACGTTTACGATCACTATGTCTTCACACAACACTTTCTACCCTGATTCTTGTGTTTTTGTCCACCCCAACATGAACTAATCTTTAGATGTTGGGGGTTGGAGTGACTATGGATTTTATGATGGATGACGTGTAACCGAAGGATTATTTTTACCTGATTTGATCTATGAAGCATTTGAATTTAGTTTTTATTATCAATTGTAGCTTGATCACCTTCAATTGACTTTCATGGTTTTTGATTAAGTTTGAGAAAATTAATTAAAAGCTAGATCAAGTAATCAAGTGCCGGAAAGGAGATTCAGGTAGAGATAGCCGAATCACTTTTTGCTCGGAATAGTTAACCTAATGTATTTTAGAACCCTAGGTGTAGATCGAGAGATAAAACCTACGAGTCTTGAAATAAAATCTGTTATTGCTTGAGAAAGAATAACAATGACTTTTGCAAACTAGGGTTCATAGAAATAATCGGTAATAATCATTGTTCGGGTATTCGTTCATCAGTAGTATAACCATAGAAAGTCCAACCCTCAACCTTTTCTCTATCAAAGTTCTTTCAAAACCTTCCGTTAATCGATTCTAGTCTTATTTTAGTTTTACTTGGTTTTTAAACGATTTTTAAACCATCATCCAATTTCGACCGTTCAGTTAATAGATCTTATAGTTATTGTGATACTTAGTTCCTAGTTCCCTGTGTTCGATACTCGTACTTCTGTACTATTACTTGATTTCGACACCGTACACTTGCGGTTAGATTTAGGGGGTGTAAACCCGCCTATCACCCAACCCGCCACAACCCGCAAGGGTTGGGTTATACTTTTGAATGGGTTGGGTTGGGTTGAAATTTTCCAAACCGCCATAATTGGGTTGGGTTGTAAAATTGTCAAAAAACGCCCAACCCAACCCCCGTACACCCTAACTAGATGTCTCTGTACTGAAAAGCCTCAAAGAGAAACCACTGCTAGTTTTAGGGTGACTTTAAACTAGCGATGAACTCTCGGTAGCCAGTGTCCATCATATTTATGCAACATCAAAATATGATGAAATAACATAACACTCCATCATAATGCGTTAACCCTTCAAAAATAGCAATGAAATATCATAACACTCCCATACATGAATATTTTTCCCGGAGCGTGATTCGTTATAATTTCAATTTTAAAATACATCATTGTTTTTAGAGTGAATTACAGTTTTGGTCCCTCTTCTATGCCCGGAATTCACTTTTCGTCCCTCCAAAGCTGAAAGTACACTTACAGCCCCTAAAACACAGTTTCGGAGCCCAAACTGGTCCCTCTCACTGACGTCGTCCATGTTTTTGCCGTTAGAGCTCCCATGTGCCCCTCACGTGAGGGGCATTTTTGTCTTTCTACCCTTTCCCTCTATTCCCTTTTCATTAATAAACGACTCTGAATGTTCATATCATCTTCATCGTTCCCATCAGACCTCCTTTCTCTCTCTATTTCATACTCTGTCTCTCCAAACTGAAAATGGTTCGCCCCATACTTCCACCCATGGTTTACTGCAACTGTAGTTTACCTGCTATCACTCACACATCGTGGACAGAAAAAAATCCAGGGCGCCGATTTAACTGTTGTTCGAAAAATTTAGGTTTTTCACTCTGTTTTGGTTATTGGTCAAATTTTATGCTAATCAACTGTTATTTGGTTTGATTTTTGTCTGATTTGTATATTAGGTATGGAATTGTCGTTTCTTTAGTTAGGTGGACCCCCCCCCCCAATTTCTTCTAACAATGTGGCTATTATAAATGGGCTTTTGAGATCAAAGAACAAGCTTGAAGGGAAAATTGAAGAACTTCAGAAGCAGAGGCAAAGATGGAAGCTATTTTGTTGTTTAACTTGGATAGTGTTGTTTTGTTTCTACATTTTAAGTGGCTAACTTATGTAAACACTTTATTTTTTTAAGTAAATGGCAATGTGTTGCATTTATTGTTCTTCAATTGTTCTTGGTTCATTAAATGGCACCCCTCCATTTAATATCATATTGTGTTAAGATGATACTGTGTTAAGAAATATGACAAAAAAAGCACATTCATACCAAAAAACAGTGAATAGGAAATATGACAAAAAAAACCACATTCATACCAAATATGACCAAAAGTGAATGGCATTGGATGACCAATAAGCACATTCAAGCCCAACTTGTCCATTACATAAACTAGCAGTTGATAAATACCATCATTGTCCCAAACCATCTACACAAAAAGTGGTACATTGTTTCCCAAAAGAAAGCACAACATAGATGTTTTTATACATCTTAACTTACCTATGCTTGACTTCCACTAGCATGCCCCCCCTACATGTCCTTGCATTGTGGCCCTAAAGCTTGCATTTGGTACATCTACTTCTCAGCCCAGACCTTGTTACCTTTTGGGAAGCTTGACTCAGCTCTTCCACGGTCCTCTTTCTCTTCTTTTTTGGCCTCCCTATCTAAGCATGATGAATTGGTGGAGTAAGTGTTGTGGGACAGCCTGACTTAGGCCACATCATTCTTCCATTGATTAGTTTGAGTTTAAACATGTACATTTCCTTCCAAGTTTTCAACCAATAGGCCTTATTGACCAATGCTTCTAATCTCCCAGATGCAACACCATTACTTTCCATATTCCACATCACAGCCACAATATGCTTACATGGAAAGCCATTCAGTTCCCACCTTCTACAAGAACAATACCTTTCATCCCTATTTTGTTGGAAATGAATAATGCATTGGTCAAAACAGGGACCACTCACCTCATACATGTCATCCCCATTCCATATCACTGTATATTTGGAAGCTTCTTGTTGGATTGCATTCAACATCTTTGTTGTTGTTGGTGTAAGGGGGCCATCAGTACCATTGATCAAATTCTGAACTTTAGCCATCCTTTCATCATGTATTGTCTAATGAACTCTAAGGCTGTGATGATGGGTTTGTCCCTCCCATCCACCAATTGCTTGATGAAAACCTCACACATGTTGTTTAGGAGGACATCACTTTTACACCTACCTGAAACATGATAGATACCATTGTTACCATCAAGCCCAACAGCAGTTAGTAATTGACCAGGAAATGGTCCTTTCATGAAAGTTCCATCTACCCCTAACAGATCCCTTAACCCAGCCTTGCACCCCTGCTTTAATGCCCCTGGGCATATGTAGACCCTCTTAAACTTCCTTGCAGGGGAAGCAGCATCAGGCTCATGCTCCACCTCTAGTTTGATAGTGGTCTCAGGGTTGGTTCTTTGAATCTCACATAGGTAGTCCCTGAGAACACTGTATTGACCAACAAAATCGCCTCTAAGGTGCTTGAGAGCCATTGATTTATCTCTAAAAGACTTCATATGGGATATCTGAACTTCTAACTTTTGCTCCATTGTCTGTTTCAGGGCAGCACTTGGAATCTCTGGGTTGTGAACCAGTTAGTCAATGAACTGTTGGGAGAGGAAAGAGGCAGTACAAGATTTTATTTGCCTAGACTGTAGGCATTTATGTGTGTCCACATAAGTCTTGACCATCCACGTGTCATCATATAGGCCTTCGGATACTAGTAGGACCCATGGACGTCCCTTCCCACTTGCCATCACTTCTTTGCCTTTACTACTCTCACCTTTGTCTTCATTTAGTGATGGCATTATTCCCTTGCACACTACCCTAATCCTTTTTATGCCATTTTTTATAATGCTTATTTGTCTTCTAGTGTTAATAGCATGCATCTGAATTGCCTTTTTAATCCCCTGTTTTGTCCCAAAGACTTGCCCAATATAAAACCCAATGTCACTCCCACTTACCTCTCTTGTTCCTTTTTCCCTTAAATTCCTCATTCCTCCTTTCCTATCAACCTCAACATCATCCTCCCTCAATGGACTATCAAACTGCTCAAGGTTTGCTGCAAAAGCTTGGTCATCATCCCCGAGTGGACTTACCACTCCATCTTCATGAGGATTCAAGAACTCTTCATGTAAGCCAACATTGTTCCTAAACTCTGTCATGTCAACATTGTCAACATCATCTACTCCAGCTTCATCACTCAAGGGAATGTCTTCATCAGATCCACCTCCATCACTGCAGTCTATGTCTTCATCCACTCCACCTTTATCTACTCCAGCTTCATCTACTACAACTTCATGTACTCCAGGTTGATCACCCATGTTGATTTCATTACCCACATCATTGTCGGCAGCTTCAAAAGGATTAAAGTCATCAAACAGGTCATAATCACTTATGTCAATGTTATTAAGATCAAAATCTAATCCATGTTGATCCCCTGCCTCACCTTCATTGTAACATCTCGATTTTTGTATAAAGTGTTACGATGGATTTTATTGATGAATTGTGTATGTTTATTTGATAGATTAATTTTAGAGTTTATCCCCGAATAAGTTTCGTTATTTGTTTCACGGAGTTATAAGTTAAGGGGTAAACTTTAATTTTAACTTATAAGTTGGAGGGTGGAAGTTGCTAAGAGTTGAAAGTGAAAGGTTGGTTTGGTTAGAATGGTGAAAGTGCATCACCACCACCGCCTCTTGTATCTAAAAAGAGAAGTGTGATATTTTTATCACTTTGTGTCTTGGTGTGTGTGTGTGTGTGTGTGTGTGTTTCATACGGCAAAAGAGAGAGAGAGAGAGAGAACCGAAAGAAGAAAGAAAAGGAAGAAAGAAAAAGGAGATTTTCAGCAGTAGATTGAAGGTTCATGTGGTGAATTTAAAGGTATGGTTTTCACAAGAATTCTTCCTAGCATGTTTACCAAGCTTTCTAATGGTTTAGAATTGGGTTTTGATGATTTTGGAAAGATATGAGAAAGCTGGGTTTATAAATAGTTTATGTTAATGATATTAAGCATATCTGCACTTTTGTAGAAATTATTGTGGCTTAAAAGTATAGATTTCTGGCTTAATTACATTTACAGTTAGTTGAGACAAAGATGAACATCGCAACAGTGTGTTGCGATAAAGATGGGTGTTGCGATAAGGATGATTGTCGCAACAGTGAGTTGCGATAGAGTGAGTGTATCGCAACAGTTGGTTGCGATAAGAACTATGTCACAACAGTTGGTTGCGATAAGATGTTATATCGCAACAGTTGGTTGCGATAAGAGGGATATCGCAACAGTAGATTGCGATAAGCATTATGTCGCAAGTAGTAGGTTGCGACAAGTGTTATCGCAATTAGTGGGTTGCGATAAGTGTCGAGAATTTTGATTATTTAGGATTCTTAGTCTTTAAGGGTCTTGTACAGTAGATTAATACCAGTACAATATGTATTTGGGTATTACAGATTTTGTGAAGTTTGGTGACGAAAATCCCTACAGCTTTAAGAAGTAAAGTAAGAGTGACATTACTGCTGTCAGGTGAGTTCATTCTTACCTTACCCTTTTTATAATTGTATTTTAAAGTATGGTAAGGTATATTTTATAATGAATGTTTCTTGAATGAGTTTTGATACAAAGCAAAATTGGTTATCTTGAAATTAATGGTTTTGCTTAACTTCATTAACGTTATTTGAAAATGATTTATATTAAGCAATAACCTGCACGAGTACAAATAAGTGTAATGGATCCATAGGCACTAGTTTTTATGAACACATGGAATAGGCGTGGACTAATCGTAATTCCAGTGTGTATGATAAACGTGGAATAGGCGTGACTAATCGTAATTCCCGTTTAGGTGAAATGAGGGATAGGCGTGGACTAATCGTAATTCCTATTTCACATTGATGAGGAATCGTGGGATAGGCGTGGACTAATCGTAATTCCCGATTTCTAAGGAAGGAAAGAGATATGCATGGCTTAATTGTAATCTCTACTTCCTTTCCAAGAAATTGACATGTGTAATTGTGATTTCTTGGATATGAGCATTAATCTAGAATCCGTGGAGATTCGTAGTGGGCTCTTGAACATTATATCATGACTGACTTGGTGTCGGTCTTATTCATGGAATCGGGTTAAACCCCGTCATCGTAAGATGTTGAAAAGTTTGGTAAGAAAGGGGTAAACCAGGTTTATTATGCCTTGTTTACATTGATTTTAAAAGTATTATTTTGAAACCGAATGTTCTTACTAGGCGTTAGCCTAATCGTTTCAAATTATATTTTCTTACCAGGTACTAGCTCGGGAAAGTAAAGGGCTGTGGGACGAGTGCATTCGAGTACATACTTTTGTGGAAAATGGAGAAGTTAGCCTTAATGAGGAGTTTTTGATAAATCCTAGATAACCAGTTTAATCTGATCTTAGTTGACATGATTAGATTAATAAGTTATTTTGAATTTGCATTGATGTATATATGAATCCTCAAGGTCAATTCTCTGTTATATATAAAAGTTTGGCATATCTTATGTTTAACCTTGTTAGAATTAAGGTTTAAATTTACCCTGATTTTTAGGGTGTTACATTCATCCATATTCACTCCCACACTTTTGTCAAAGTTGTTAAGATCAAAATCTAATCCATGCTGACCCTCACTTTCAACCACATTCACTCCCACATCTTTGTTAATGTTGTTAAGATCAAAATCTAATCCATGTTGACCCTCACTTTCAACCACATTCACTCCCACACCATCCTTCTCTAGCATACTTCCCCCTGTTATGTGAGCATTTGTGTGAGTTTGATCATGTGATACATCCTTCTCAACCCAACCAAGATATAATTTTTTCTTACAAGAACTAGAAGATCCCTTAAAATTCTTTGGTTTCCTATTCAGTTCAGGTGATACATCTTCAGGAAGCTCCTCTATTACAACTTTTGCAACATTAGGTGAGGAAAAATATGATCTAAGGGTGGTCCTCCAATGCTCAATAAAAACATCAACAAGTTTACATTTTGGAAAGTATTTAAAGAAGTTCAATACATCTTCATCATTCCCTAAAGGCATGAGACCATAATCTAAATCCCTATCTGGAATTCTAAAGTGATAATACATAGGAGGCACAGGGTCTTTGTAACCTATATCAGCAAACCATTGCATTTAGCTCATGCATAGAGAACTCATCAGTATCTACTAAGTCTACAAATTGTGTTTTACCCCTTACATACACCCTTCCAGGTTTCTTTGTGAACACCCCTCCATGATGTATCATCAGGGATATTAGGGTAGGATAAATACCTGAAATTTACATCCAAACAAGAAAAGTAAGCAAAAACCTATTTCTAGCTCTCATCTGATTTATGCAATGGTGAAGTTATTTTATGAAATTGTAAATACCATATATTTCTGGATAGTCAATATCATCTGTGCTAGAACGTACTTGCCACTGAGTGCATCCCATTGTCTGCAATTCTTTGCGATCGTTGTAGCTGAAGATGAATGTTGATGATGATGAAGTTGTGTACTGAGGGTAGCTTTCGAATGAATCGTCGTTTGGTCCTTCTCTATCTAAATGAAAAGGAAATAGAGGGAAAGGGTAGAAAGACAAAAATGCCCTCACGTGAGGGGCATATGGGAGCTCTAACGGCAACAACATGGACGGCGTCAGTGAGAGGGGCCAGTTTGGGCTCCGAAACTGTGTTTTAAGGACTGTAAATGTACTTTCAGCTTTGGAGGGACGAAAAGTGAAATTCGGGCATAGACGAGGGACCATTTATGTAATTCACTCTTGTTTTTATTTACTTAAATATAAGAGTAAACTACAATTTTGGTCCCTGGTGTATACCAAAATCACCGAAAGTGGTCCCATATCTTCAATAAGTGCAAGAATAGTCCCTGGTCTCTTTATTTTGCTCTGAAAGTGGTCTAAAGCTCTAACGTCGTCTAACAAATGGCCGTTTAAGGCCTCATGTGCTTCTCACGTGATGGGCAATTTGGTCATTTCACTATTTCCCTCTCATTTAAACCAACGACGTTACTTTCTTCTTTGGTCTTCTTCTTCGTTTTCCTTCTTCGATTTATTTCTGCCTTTATCTCCTCCACAGTATCGACAATGGTGGTTTGTGATTGTGGTGTACCAGCAATGATAAAGACTTCATGGACAACTAAAAACCCTGGCCGTAGGTTTTATGGGTGCGCACGGAAGTCTGCCAAATGCGATTTCTTTGCTTGGTACGATCAACAGTTGTGTCAACGAGCTATGGAGGTAATCCCTGGTTTGCTAAGATCAAATAACAGTGTTGAAGCTTCCCTCAACGCAAAAGAAAAGGAAATCAAGATTTTGAATCTTTTATTGGTTCTCAGTTGGGTTCTTTATTTTTGTACTTTTTTAGTTGACATAATCCAATGTAGGTGGTTGTAATGGTTGTAAGCCTTGTAATGGTTGTAATGCTTGTAATGGTTCAAAAGTTTCAATGAAAACTTATTTCTTTCATAAACCCTGTTGTTTTCTTGAATGTTTGCATCTCATTAAAGACAACACACAGAATATACATTCATACAAGTTACCCTGTTTCATTGCCCATTTAAAACCAAATACATCACCAAAACACAGAATATGCATTCATACAAGTTATGCCTAATATAATACCAAAATACATTCATTTTCTGTTAATTTACCAAACACACAGAAAATGTTTACCTAACCAAAGCTACTGTTTCATCCAACTTACCAAACACAGTACCAAAATACATACATTACCAAAATACATTACCACTTCACATCTATCCACCTTTGCATGTCCTTGAGTTATGCCCTTCCTTCCTGCACTTTGCACAAGTCACAGTCCTCCCATTCCTGCTTAATTTGGTTGCTTTCCCATCTCTAGTGCTCTCTTCATGTTGACCCCTCTTTCTTTTCTTCTTGGGCCTCCCAATTTGTTTATGATAGCTTGGTGCAGTAAGTGTTGTTGGGCAATCACACTTGTCCCAATATGCTTTGCCATTGATGGGTTCAATCTTGAATCTGTACATGTCTTTCCAAGTGTCAAGCCAAAGACTTTCATCAACCCATTTCTCAGGCAAATCAACATTTGCTCCATTCAAAGCCATGTTCCAATTAGTTGCTACAGCATGCTTACAAGGGATGCCAGTCAGTTCCCACCTACTACATGTACAAGTCTTTGCCCTCACATCAACTACCACTTGATCATTCCAAGGACGACAAACCTCATACCTGTCTCCATCATTCCAATATACTTTGTATTTAGTTGCTTCACTCTTGTTCTTTTCCAGTGCTTTGCTTGATGTTGGAGTGAGTGGTCCTTGAGTCTTATCAATGACTTTCAACACATGCTTTCCCCTTCCAAGTAAGCTTCATGTTGTCATGTATATGTCTAAGGCAGAATCTATGTTCTGCACATGGAAAAACCTTTGCAATGGCTGGAAGTAGTCCCTGTCATAAACATCAATTAGTATACACATCAATTGGAAAACTAACCTTTGTCTATCTGTTATGAATGTGAAGTTTGATCTTGTACACAGATTAAGATCCTCTCCAAGATACTCTAAGAACCAGGTCCATGATGCCATTGTCTCAGCTTCTACAATCCCATATGCTAGTGGGTATATGCCACCGTTTGAGTCAAATGTTTGCCCCAAATAAAATAAGCTGTTTTTGTCATGTTTTTTGTTCAACTTGGGCCCAACATATCCTTCATCTCCACTTGAAAATTGATCATCATTAAGCACTAGTGCCCAATCAAACATATCATCATCTGCTTCACTATCCTCAACTGTTTTATCAACTCCTATAATCCACTCTACATTGCCATCAACAAAGTCATCCATGTCAATATCATAGTCTTCTATCCTATTATCATCATCAACATAATCCTCATCTACACTATCATCATCTCCTTCACTATCAGCTTGTATGCCACTGCACTCCACATGTATGCCACTGCCCATATCAGGTTGCATGTCACTGCCCTTTGCCATCTCAGGTTGTGACAAACAATCCATGACAAAATATGGATCAAATTCATCAAATACTTCAAATGGATCAACCCCCTTTCCCTTGTCAATTGCATCTCCCTTCTCAACCCCCTTTCCCTTGTCAATTCCATTCACCTCAGGTTCATTAAACAATAAGTTAAGGTCAAATGGCATATCCAAATCATTCCCTTGTTCATACAACATGTCACTCACATCAAGTGGCCTATCCATATCAACATGTTTATTTAAGTCAAAGCCTCTATTTTTATCCACAACTCTCTCTTTATCTATATTAGATGCCTCACCTTTATTGTCAATCCACTCAAGAAACAATTTTTTCTTGCATGTCTTCTTAACAAGTTTTTTCTTTGATACATATTGATTTCCAGGTTCATCAAGTTCCTGTATCTCCATTTTTCTAGCATGTGGTGGTGAGTTGTATGTATCAACTAGTGTTTTCCAATGCTCTATAAATACATCTACAAATTTTACCTTAGGAACAAATTTCATAAGCCTCAGCACATCACTATCATTCCCTAAGGCTTCTAACCCAAAATCCATGTCACTTCCTGGAGTCAAGAAATGGTAATACATTTTCTCATCTGCTTGGTACCCTAACTCTAACATCATAGCATCAATCTCATGGACTGATAACAAATTAGTGTCAATCAAGTCCACAAATGAAGTCTTACCATGGATGTATCTTCTACTAGGGGACTTTGTGAAAACACCTCCATGGTTTATCCTCATTGAAAAACAGAGACATACCATAAACCAGTTCGGGATAAAGGTCATCCCCTTGCTCCTTTCTGATCACCCACGTATGAGAAGACATGGAAGTAACGTTGCATTAACAAGATGAAGCTCAGATTGAAGGTCAGATTTAAGCTCAGTGTGTGTTAATGGAGATATGTGTTAAGGACCAAAATGGAGGGTTTCTTGAAACAAGTATAGGTAAACGAAAGGGCGTTTAAATGAGAGGGAAATAGGGAAATGACCAAATTGCCCATCACGTGAGAAGCACATGAGGCCTTAAACGGCCATTTGTTAGACGGCGTTAGAGCTTTGGACCACTTTCAGAGCAAAATAAGGAGACCAGGGACTATTCTTGCATTTATTGAAGATATGGGACCACTTTCGATGATTTTGGTATACACCAGGGACCAAAATTGTAGTTTACTCTAAATATAAAATAATTTGATAAATTTGATGCGTAATCCGAATCACACATACCCGAACAAAATTAAACAGGGCCAATCCAATTCAACTTAACATACATATATATTAGCGTCATCCTTCTCTATCTCTCTTTCTCTAGATCCTCAGATCCGATCAATTTCTCTGCAAATTAAAACCCTAACTTATTAATCATAATCAACCGATCATGTCTTCAACGTTCTCCGGCGATGAAACGGCACCGTTCTTCGGTTTTCTTGGCGCCGCAGCTGCCCTAGTCTTCTCCTGTGAGTTTAATCAGTTTTCTAGATCCCATAAATTCCTAATTCGATCTACTTCATCAATTTACCACCGTGGTAGTTAGGGCTTACATCGATTCATCACCATGGATCTACCTTCATATTTCGAATAAAACATCCAATCTAAAATTGAAGTGATACATATTTTTTTTTATCATTGACTTTGTTTATGTAGGTATGGGAGCGGCGTATGGGACGGCGAAGAGCGGCGTTGGAGTGGCGTCGATGGGAGTGATGAGGCCGGAGTTGGTGATGAAGTCTATCGTACCAGTTGTTATGGCTGGAGTTTTGGGGATTTACGGTTTGATTATTGCTGTGATTATTAGTACCGGAATTAACCCTAAGGCTAAGTCGTATTACCTTTTCGATGGGTACGCTCATCTTTCTTCTGGTCTTGCTTGTGGTCTTGCTGGTCTTTCTGCTGGTATGGCTATTGGTATCGTCGGTGATGCTGGTGTGAGGTAATTTTGTTTGATCTTTCTCATTTTACATCCTTGTTACTGTTTCACTGTGATTAATTCGAAGTTATGCTTTTTTGTTGCTTAGATCAGTAGGCACATGGCAATCTAATTTATATTTTGTTACTCTGCATTGGTGGTATTCGAATTAACATGTGGTGATTTCATTCCATGTTATGAATTTATAACTGGTATAATGAAGGACTGACTGATTGAAATTTTTTATTTTTTTGTATTTTCTTTTTTGGGTGCTTGATTGGGTGTAGCTCTACTGCCCTAATGGGGAGCCTAGAGTGATGAGATATAGACATATAGTTCATATATATATATAGGAGCACAGAGTGTTTAGCTATCTTGTATAGTGTGGATTGATTTAATTGAAGTGGTATTGATGAAATACTGAGGCTACCATGAACACTTTAAATTCCATCGATTGCATCAACATTTTTGTAGGTCATATGATTAGTTAGGCATGACATTAGTGTTATAGTCTTAGGGTTGGGTTTCAGTGAGAAGTTGAGGTTAACTTGAGAAGCGTGAGAAGTGGTTATCAACCGTTGGATGAGAAATGGTCGCACATTAGGATGAGATACACCGAGATAAGATCTCGGTGCACTGGATCATATCCCTTCTAAAGTGCAATTCATGGGAGGGCATTTGATTAAAAGTGATTAACGGTTCTGATCCAGTTCTCACGATTCTCATGTTACCCTTAGCTTCTCACACGATCATTCGCTTATAGTCTTATAGATGCATATATTTACATGACTCGTCGGCGTACAAGTTGGTGATTTTCTTGACTTCCTATAGTTGGTTGATTTGATTTATTCGCTATTGCATGGTTTGATTCAAGGAGCATCTAAACAAGCTTTAGCTATAAATTACGGCAGACTAGAAGATATCACTTTAGTATTTGCTTTATACCATAAGGTGCGAGTGTATATTAGTTGGTCTAAACTTATTCATGAACTACATCTTATGATATGGTAAATCATGAATCCATTACTATCATTTTTATCCTCTCTCCCAAAAAAACATTTCCCCATGGTTTGTAATCTATACCATATGGTTCAAGCTGCATGATTTGGTTTTGTTTATACCTTACATTGAGTTTTCTTTTCTTTTTCTTCGGCTCATCTTGGCCGGAATATGATGCACCACATCATATGAAGTGTTTTTACTATGAAATATGAATCAACTAATTCCAAATATTTCCATACCCTCGTACAAAGACAATGCCCTGTAGTTTTAGCAATGTTGAATGGGATGAGAATGATTATTCCCAACCATCTTAATATATAATTAAAATCTGATTCCTATATATTCATGAACCAAAATAGGGAAGTTTTTCATTCGCCACATTAGAAAAAGTGAGATTACAAATTAGGCAAATGTTCAAGTTTTGAGCAAAAAAAGAAAAAAGAATTGAAGCTACATTATATGTAGATCACATAAGTAACAAAGAGATAAGAGAAGAAAGAGAAACAGGTGGCAAACAATATTTGCTTGACTATTTATAAGGGGGCATGGGATCATGTGAGAAGTGTCATTTTTGGTGAGAAGTACTTTTAAATGGTTGATCACTTTTAATCAAGTACCCTCCCATGAATTGCGGCTTAAAAGGGAATTGATTCGGTGCATCTCAGTGCATCTTATCCTAATGTTCGTCCATTTTTCACCCAACGGTTAATAACCACTTGTCATGCTTCTCACCAAATTTGGCACTTCTCACCGGAACCCAACCCTTTATAAGGGGTATTGTAAAAAGTAAAAGCTCCCATCTATAAAATTTAAACATGAGCATTTAGCCACTCTTTACACTTTTACCCAACTCATTGGTCTTGTCTAGATTTCCTTTCTGGCCACACTTTTTTTTAACCTATAATTAGTTGAATTCTTTTATCTATACCTAAACTACATTATAAAGCATTTGAGAAACTTTTTGAGCTCTATTATGCTTGTGGTTGTATTTATATATTTTCTGGAAGCAAGCAAGGAGTGATCAAGTTAATTGTGTTGCAGAGCCAATGCACAACAACCAAAACTTTTTGTTGGCATGATTCTTATCCTCATTTTTGCGGAAGCTCTTGCCCTCTACGGTCTAATTGTTGGCATCATCCTTTCTTCTCGAGCTGGTCAGTCCAGAGCAGACTAGAAGATGGTTCGGCATTCAGTGCGGTGTGTGTTTACAGGTATAAGTTAAGCATTTTTTGATGGTGAATTTGGTTTTGGGTAGAGTTCAGTTGAAGGTGGTGTGGGTGTGTCGTTTTTTTTCATAATTTGTGGGTGGTAAAGAAAGGGTGGGGGTATTTGTGTTGAGGGCTGAGGGTAGGCTGTAGACTAGATTGTCATTGTAGTTGTCCACTATAATAAATGTTGCTCGTATGATTTGTTGCTATATTTTGATTTTTTTATGCAAAGACCTATATTTGCTTGTATTACTTTGCCTGCCTGATTGAGCAAGAGATTTTCGAAATGTTTGTGTCATGTTTCTTATATGCATTATTTTCTTTTATTTTTAATTTATGGATCAGAAGATATGTTAACTACTACAAAGAAAAAAATAACTATGGACAGGAAAGGCAGATATGATATCTTTTGGAAAGGTAGTTAGAAGTTGGAACATCTCAAATAAATTGGGGACAAAGAGTGTTGACAAAATAGCCAAAAACTCTCCTGGTTTACAAAAATAGCCAAAGTGTCCGCACTCGCAATTGCGGATGCGGAGAGGGATGAAAGGTTGACACGTGTATCCTAGAAGCAGTTAACCAAGTGCGGTCCGCACCGGGTCGGGTCGGATCGAGTACGGACCAACCCATTTCAGTGTCTTTTTTTGTCTCGTAGTGATCCCATTGCGGTCCGCACTCACTTGGTCGGGTCAGAGTGCGGACCCTTTGGCTATTTTTGTAAACCGGGAGAGTTTTTGGCCATTTTGTCACTTTCCTTTGTCCCTTTGGCTATTTGAGTCAATTTCCCAATAAATAAATTGTCTATAATTGTGAAAATGAAGGGGGGAATTTTGCTTTTTGTTTATTCTCCAAAACTTTTCTCTAAAATGGAAAAAGTTGGAGGGAGAATATGAAAAAATTTAAATTTAAAGAACTCCTCAAAAAACGATTACGTCGAGAGAGATATCTTTTAATATGTTTCTACCAGTAGGAAGGTTTGAAATTAAATGGAGAATTTTGTTGGAGTTGAATGTACTTTTCTTCTAGAGATATTGAAGTTGTATTCTTTATCTTAAAGTTGGTTTGAAGTAAATTTTGCTATTTTTTATATATTTTAATATTGTATATATCTATACTATATATATATATATAAACATGAAACGGCGGTTAATGTTGAAATTTAAATCGTATGACTTTTAATGCTATATGTACAAGTCTCACAACTACTAACCTCTCTAAGGTTCCCAATTAGGCCATCAGTACCCCATGGGGGGAATCTTTCAATGATTCCCCTCCACATCATCGTCACATCAGCTTTTCTTCCATCCCTCACTCCATCCCTCACGATCCTTAAACATCCGTACCCCATTCCCTCAAACCCCTTTGCCACCTCATTTATTTTAATTCTTTTATTTATACATTTAATTATTTAACAAAATAAAAATATTTATATATATATTTTTAATAAATAAAAATAAGATAAATAATAAAAATTAAAATTCATATCATTCATTAAAAAATTAAATAATAAAAATTAAAATCCCTTTGTAGATTCAACAACTCGTCGGTGTCTACGGATGATGGTGAACCGGGTTGTGGCGAATCCATATTGTTTAATATATAGAGGTTGAGAAAATTTGAGAGAGTTTGAGAGGTGTGAGAAATAAGAGGTTGAGAGAATAAGAGGTTGAGAGGTGTGAGAAATAAGAGGTTGAGGGTTAAATATATAGTGGGATTAAATTGAGAAATTTTTTTTTTTTAGAAAGAGCCGTTCAACGGATATATTTTTTTAAAAATTTAATTAAATTTTTTTTTTTAAAAAACCTTCGGGATGGATCGGGATCCCATCCCCGGATACCATCCCGCCCCGCCAACCCCGCCCGGGCCGTAGCCCATCCCGCATCGACCCCGCCCATCCCGCATCCCATCCCGAGCTCATCCCGAGCCGGGTACGGATGGCCTTATACAAAGCACCGAGTTACACTTTATACCCTTAGACTTAGTTATCCAATTTACTTTTAATCCCTTACTTTTTTATTTTTTATTTTACATCTTTATCATATTAACATAAATAATCGTATATAAACAAGAATGCATTAAAAATTGCATTTCTTTTTTTTACAAATTACACCATTGTAATCTTCTCGTCAATATCTTCGAAATGAGCCCTATTAAATATTTTTGGATTTAATCATATTATTAAATATCATGAACATGTACGAATTAATTTGTTTTATATCTCTTACATTATTCATTTTCATTTTACACCCTTATAATATTAAAAATACATAATCATAGTTTAACTAAAACATATTAATAAATGCATTTTTTTACAAATTGTATTATTCCAATATTCTCGTCAATAATTTCAAAATAAGTTTATTATTGAATATTTTTTTAACTTAATAATATTGTGAAATATCATAAATACGTATCAAGATTTTTCAAGAATGACGTACCTATTTTTTTAAAGCTTATACATTTTACGCTCTTATCTTATAAGCACGAAACAGCGGTTTTTGTTGAAATTTAAGACGTACTATTAATATTGCACGATGTATCTGCTTCAAAGCAGATACCTTTAATCGTCCCCCACGCCCTCTGTGTCATCTCCCATGTCCCTCCCCACGATCCCTATTATTGCTTTGTATTTCCTCTTATCGTTGATGCTCAGCCCGTGTTACCTCCCACGTCCTCCCTCAATTGCCGCCATATCCATCTCAATTCCTTTCTGAATTCTCTCCTTCAAGTCTTCAACCCCACGTCCTCTGTCCCATATATAGGTTGAGAAAATCAGGGATAGGAGGAATAGTTGCGGAGTGTGTTAAGCAGAACGCAAAAATGAAAGTCACTATTGGTTGAAGCGGGAAGAATCGAAGCGGATTTTTCTTCGTATATTGGATTAAGGTTAGTTTGTTTGTCATTTTTATCGCGTCGTTACATTTATTTTCTTTTTCATCTCTTTATTCTTCTGTTAATGTGGGTTAGGGTTTTATACGATGGATGTTTCAAGCAGGTTGCCAAAATTAAGGTGTTTTTTACTGCAAATGCTATATAAAAAGCTCTTTTCGTTATGGTTATTTCATTTACAGGGCATGATCTTTGACATTGAGAAGAGTGCAACTTTATATATTGATCTTGCAAAATCAAACTTATGGTCTTATCGTTCAAGAAGAGGTAACCTAATAGTTATGTTTTGTTGAATTCTTATGTTTCATCATTTTAAATGTTTGTGGTTAAAAGATACAGTTTGATGACTTGTGTACATTTTCAGTTTTGAAGTTCATTATATTGCATCAACAATTAAATGCCGTAATATTTCTTTTATACATCTGTTGTTGGTTTTTGGTATGCAGGAGAGAAGATGGTTTATGGACAGGAAAACATTCAAAGAAGCTTGATTCCAAATAACCATTGGTGGTGGTGGAATCATGAAAGGTTTTAAACAAACAAAGAAAGTATGCACAACTTCACTTGGATTCAATCTGATATTTTGTTACGTGCTTTTGCGGTCCCATTTTCATTATGTGATAGTATTTGAAAAAACAGACAAGCTTTTCTATTTACTTGATTTGAGAGCATCGTGGACCCACAAAATGAAGAACTGAGAATTGGAAAAAAAAAATGTCTAAACAAATGAACTACTTATTCTTTTTTAATGTTGTTAGTTTCTTGGATGTAACCTTTACTCATTCATTATTCATGGATTTCGTGCTTTAAGGGTTGGCGTAGCGAAAGAGTTGTTGATACATAGAAAGGAGGCATGTTATTTTGGTACTGAATGATGATCCTACTGCTCATATTAAAAAGGTACACTAAACCTTTGAATGTTTTTGCAATAAAGTTAATGTGGACCTTTCTCCTGAGCTCTCCTAAGGAATTGTGATTGCAAGTTCAAGAGGTTATTGGGAGGATGAAGATGGAACTTGGTGATGGATGGGTTTTCCATAATAAACACTGTAAGGTGGCCATTTGAACAATTCTCGTTCATGTGTTTATTGGTTTGATTGGTTGACCTTTTGCTCCATACAGATCTTTCATTTTGCAACCAATCTTCTAATTTTAATGTGGGCATATGAATGTTTTAGGTTATTTTCTTGCTTTTTTAGAGAGATTACCTTTTTTGAACCATAGTACTTGATTTTTAATTATAATAAACAAGGTTTTTTCCGTATGAAAACATACAAAAACCACACTTCCCAAGAGTGGGTATTTTGGACAAAAAATGCCAAAGATGATGTTTCATTTTGCATTTAGATTTCTATAATACGTACAACATCTCTTATTTTTGCAGGGCATAGTGTTTTTATTTTCTTTCTCACAAGAATATTGGTCATTTTTGTAAAAGAGAGTCGGGTACAATAGTTGAAAAGGTTGATCAATTTATTTTTTATGATGTAAATCAACAACAAACAACCAAACACCCTATGGAAGACCCCTTTTACTTAAATTCAAGAGAACTTAACCTTTTCCTTTTTCGTACTTGTAAGCTTATCTTTTTATTTCCTCCCAAAAGGTTTTTGGTTGTCTTGTTGTAGAGTCGATAAACAACGCTTACCTATTAGTTTCAAACTCATATGAGAAATTTGATGATACCACCACTCATAAGAAGGATGGAAGGTTGACTTCTACCACCCTCAGATTTGGTGGCGTTAGTTTCTAGAGAGACATTGCAAGAAAAAAATGCTTCAGCTAAAAATCAAAGACAATGTGATAATGCCCTCCTTGGAGCCATCATTTGTTCTTGCTCTCTATGGTGTCCGTGCAATATGGGTCACCCCCTCCAACAGAAGAAAACATATAACCACTCGTTTACTCGGGGCCACAAGGTAGGCTTGATCAACAACACCCTCCGTCCCAAATAAGTTATTTCAAATATTACACATTTTTTACGTAAATTATGAAACAACTGTGACATTTTCAATTACTTTATCTACTTTGAACCCCATCATAGAACCTCAACTTATATCATTCAGATAACCAATGTAGTGTAACAAGTCTCCCATTCAATTTTGTGAAAAGGAAGACTCAATGTCAATGAAATGGCTTCTGTAAAAAAAACCGGTTTCTTAGTCTTAATCTTAGAAATAAAACAAAGATGTATAACGAGTATAATAAGTTGGATGGAGATATCGTCAAACTAACCGGTATCATTCAACTAGGGTTGGGTTTCGGTAAGAAGTTTCAGTGAGAAGTTGGTTAACGTGAGAAGTGATTATCAACCGTTTGGATGCACATTAGAATGAGATACACCAGATCAATCCTCTTATCAAACACGGTTCATGGGTGGACTTGCGATTAAAAGCGATCAACGATTTAGATCCACTCCTAATGTTTCTCACGTTAACTCAACTTCTCATACAATCCTTCGCCGATTCAATTAATACTTTTATATACCAATATTGAAATTTAATTGTGATCATCGAAAGCATTAAAAAGAAGAACTAAAGTTATGATTGAGGTCAAGATTCTTGAACTCCATGAAACATGAGTTCCATTTCGACTTATCCGCCTAAAAACTCGATAATTTATACATCTCGCTGCATTGCAGCGGGTACATAACTAGTATATATATACACACGTAATAATTATTGGTGTTGAAAAAAATACATGAGAGCTACAAAAAATGTTTTTATAAGAACTATCATTGTGGACTTTTATGTGAGTTTTTAATTTGATGCTGATGTGACAAAAAAAGGGTACAAAAAATAGGTTCTTATGAGGACCTCCATTGGAAATGCTCTAACCAACATGACGAAGTTAGGCCATGATTTCCATATTTAATTTGATGATGATTACCAACTTCAAAAGAAGATTCCTTAGATACCGGCAGTGCTATTGTCTCTGGTTCCATCCTAGTCATCGTTGTCGGACTTTCGTTGTCTTCCTCTTTATGCCATCGATCCCACCGAGATTGGTTAGTGTCCTGTTCGAAGGGAAACCTCTCATGCACGAATAATGTCCCCTTCCGCCTCTTGGAAATACCATTCATACTACCTGTCAATATGGCTAATTAAACCATAAATAAAGCAAAACGAAGGAAGTTTCTCATATCGAAACGTGCAAGTTATCTAGTCTCCTTCCAATTTCGTAACTTTCTTTTCCTTATTCAATGGTTTGTGGATATCTACCAGTGTTTGAACTCGGGGATTTGGCCTATCCGACGAGTTCTTATTTCTATTATCATATGCCATGAATGTGCCTATGTAGTCCGCCAAAGCTTTCCCAACTGTTTCGCTGAAGAAGCATGCTGGGAGGTTACAGATTTGCTCGCAAAAAGAAACAAAGTGAAGAGAGACTTATGTCAGGTCTCCTCTGAATTGCAGTTCATGTAACTGTAAGGTTTTGAGTAAACATACAACCACATGATATAGGCAACGAAAGCATATTTTAATTTTATCATCAATGGTTATACAAACTATCAACCTATATGAATACATGCGTTCTAGATAATTAACTACAAAAGATTGAATCAAGAACACTTACTTGTTTATTGCGATTGTCGAAAACCACAATGATGAATCAAACCTTTGATCTCGCTTCTTGGATGTCAAGGACCAATAGTATGAATCCCTCTAGTGGCTCACACTTAAGAACACCAAAATACCAACAACCGGAAGATGCTTAATCACTAAACCCTAAATTAGAGTTTACGATTTTGGGAGAGGGAGAGGGGAGATCGACGGCTCCAAGAGAGATCAAAAACTCATTAGGGTTTAACCCCTAGCAGTTTATTTATAACCCTCTATTTTACACTTAGCCCCCTTGAACCGATAAGCTTGTTAAAACTATTTTAACCAATCAGTCCCTGCACTTTATATAATTAATCTAATTAATTATATTGCAGTTTATCATCAATTGAACTAATTGCTTTAACTCCCTTTAATTCTTCTGATTGTTTATTTTGGGTCTTAAGGGCAACCCAAAATGACCCTGCTATTATTAGAAATATTACCAATAGTTAATGACTCTGGACACTATATCCAACAGTCTCCCACTTGGACAAGTTATTAACTCTATTTGGTTTTAACACTTTCAATAATCAGCAGAGAGAAAGTCATCCAATGCAGCTGCCGAACTCTGATAAAGATTCGGTCCTAAGATAAGTGATTTAATGTTCCTTTGTTCTACAAGATATCATATGAACCTGAGACATGGATAAATGTCTATCTCATGGATCAAGATTATGTTTCCCGATTTCCGATATGTGTTGAATTCATCAGACTACTCAATTGAACACATCAATTCTAGTCAGGGTTTGGCTAAACACTTAATGTCAACACCAAATCATCGAGGGGCCCATGGATATCGCTTCTCCTGTTTAGGCAGAAGGAACAAATAAACTTTGACTACACAGTTCATTTCTACTCATCATATTATACATGGACATACCCTGTATAGCTGCCAGTTACGGTCAGCGTTGGAGCACACCAAAGCATAACAGAATCATAGAGCAAAACTCTATGTATCTCCGTTGAACATAAAATATTATCATCTCAAAATTACTCTGACTTAATCCATGAAGTAAAATTTTGAGTGCGGGTTGTTCCAATACCCAAATCACTATTAGGTACTCATGAGTGTTAGTTGCATTCTCTATGTTTCTAACACTCCATGACAGTCTTGAATCACTACTTACTTCCAGGAGTATGACTGACTGTGGAGGTTTAAGTAAATTAATACTCAGTAAGTTGGTTCTAAACATGCAAAACGAAAACACGATAATAAATTAAATGTAAATGGACGCAATCCAGCATATATTATAATCTCCATATAATAATCTCCAAATCAAATATAATTTATTACGTTTTCAATACATCAAACTAACGACTAAAACATTCAAGGTATATTGATAATTCTAACACCTATGGCTTCAGTATCATACTCATGTTTGGGTCGAGTTAACGCTTTCGTGAAAGGATCCGCCGGATTCTCTTCAGTCGGCACTCTACTCACCACGCTTAAGGCAAATGAGACATCAGGTCTAGTACATGTCATGGCATACATGATCGATCCTATAGCAGATGCATATGGAATTCGACTCATTCTGTCCAGTTCTTTACTAGTGCTGGGACATTGATCTTTACTCAATCTTATGCCATGTTGCATGGGAAAATACCCTTTCTTGGATTCACTCATATTGAATTTCTTCAATATCTTATCCAAGTATGTACTTTGACTAAGTCCAATTAAACGCTTGGTTCTATCTCGATAAATTCTTATTCCAAGTATGTATGCTGCATTTCCCAAATCTTTCATAGCGAAACATTTTCCGAGCCAGACCTTTACATATTGCAACATCGGAATATCGTTTCCTATGAGTAGTATGTCATCAACATACAAGACTAGAAATACAACATTACTCCCACTAGCCTTAACATATACGCAGGACTCATCTTCGCTTCGAGAAAATCCAAACTCCTTGACCTTTTCATGAAAACAAAGATTCCAGCTACGAGACGCTTGTTTAAGTCCATAAATGGATCTTTCAAGCTTACACACCTTATCTGGATACTCGGTATGTACAAAACCTTCAGGTTGTGCCATATACACATCCTCATCAAGTTTCCCATTGAGGAAAGCGGTTTTTACATCCATTTGCCATATTTCATAGTCATGAAATGCAGCTATGGCAAGTAATATCCTGATAGACTTAATCTTTGCTACTGGTGAGAAGGTTTCATCATAATCAATTCCTTGAGTTTGAGTGTAACATTTCGCAACCAATCTAGCCTTGAATGTGTGCACATTCCCATCCATGTCGGTCTTCTTTTTGAAGATCCACTTACACCCAACTGTCTTGCGACCTGGTGCATGATCAACCAATTTCCAAACTTGGTTATCGTACATAGATTGAATCTCGCTCTCCATGGCCTCTTTCTACTTGGCAGCCTCAGGGCCTGCCATCGCTTCCTTGTAGTTGGGTGGCTCATCCGCACTATCAAATGTTTTATCATTGACTAGTGTATCTCCTTCCTTTGTAATATGAAAACCATAATAAAAATCAGGAGATTGATTAGCTCTACTATCTCTACTAGTTCTGCGAAGAGGTGGTGGAGGTATGTCAGTTTCCTCAACAGGTGGTTCAACCTCATGTTGAGGGCTAATGTCAACTATAGGTTCATCATTGGTTGTTTCTTGAATTTCTTCAAGATCAATACTGCTCCCACTATCCTCTTTGGAAATGAGCTCCCTTTCTTGGAAGACTCCCCTTCTAGCTACAAACACTTTGTTCTCGGAAGGTTTGTAAAATATATATCCAAAGGATTTGTAGGGATAACCAATGAACCGACACTTCTCTGCTCTAGGTTCTAGCTTGTCGTTAGTTTCGCGCCGAACGAAGACTTCACAACCCCAGACCTTTATATGTGCTAACGAGGGACGAGTCCCAGTCCACACTTCAGAGGTGTCTTTGCAACCTTCTTAATTGGAACGAGGTTTAAGATATGAGCTGCAGTTTCTAAGGCATAGCCCCAGAACGATATTGGAAGTGTAGCACGACTCATCATGGACCGAACCATATCAAGTAGCGTTCGATTTCTTCTCTCAGCAATACCATTGAGTTGTGGTGTTATGGGAGGAGATAATTGCGGAACTATTCCACAATCCCTTAGATAGTCGTAGAATTCATGACTCAAGTATTCTCCACCCCTGTTGGACCGGAGCATCTTGATCTTCTTGCCCAGTTGGTTTTCTACTTCGTTTTTGAATCCTTTGAACACTTCAAAGGTGTCCGACTTGTTTTTCATCAAATAGATAAATCCATATCTACTGAAATCGTTAGTAAAGGTAACAAAGTATCTCTCACCGTTTCTCGTGGCAGATCTGAACGGTCCACATACATCTGTGTGGATTAAGTCCAACAGATCCTTACCCCTTTCCATTTTTCCTTTGAAAGGTGATTTTGTCATCTTGCCAAGTAAGCAAGACTCGTATTCTCCATCCGAATTTAAGCCAAATGGTTCCAAGATCCCATCCGATTGGAGCTTGGCGATGCGTTTCTTGTTTATGTGGCCAAGACGATGATGCCATAACAACGATTTATCCAATTCACTATTGGAGGAACCAACATTTAGAGTTAAGTTATTATCATTTCTACCAACACAAATCACACTTTCATACACACCATTACAAGGAGAGGCTTTAAAATAAAACAACCATGTTTATAAACCAAAATGTAACCATTATTATTATCAAATTGAAATTCAAAACCATCCTTGTACAATGCATGAAAAGAAATAATGTTTCGAGCCATTTCTGGCGAGTAGCAACAATCTAATAACTTTATTGAAAAACCACTACTAAGCATGAGCTCAAAATCTCCAATCTTGGTAACAGCGGCAGTCATCCTGTTTCCCATGATCAGATTCAGCTCCCCATGTTTCAACGTTCTACTTCCCTTTAGTCCCTGGAAATTAGAGCAAATGTGAGTACCACATCCCGTATCAAGGACCCAAGAGTTAGAAATCGAAGTACTATGGAGTTCAATTGTAAAAACACCTGAGGTGCCACACCCTTTGACCTTGTTCATTTTCAAGTCCTCTAGATATTTTGGGCAACTTCTCTTCCAATGGCCCCTTTCTTGACAGTAAAAGCATATGGCCTCTTTAGGGTCACTTATGGGTGGTATGTCAGAAGAATCAGTTTTTCTCTTAAGGCATTTGTTGCGAGGAACAACTTTAGCCTTTCCCTTCCCTTTGGGATGAGAAACTTTCTTCTTCTTACAGCCACCTTCCCTAATGGCCAGGACGGGAGCAGTTGAGTGAGCAATTTTGGTCTTACCCATACTTGCTTCAGCAGATCTCAACATGCCATGAAGTTCCATCAAGGTCTTGTCCATATTGTTCATATTGAAGTTCACTATGAACTGTTTATATGCCCCACTAAGAGAGTTTAGCACCATATCAATGGCAAGCTCTCTTGGGAAATCGACACCTAGATTGCCTAACCTGTCAATGTACGCTTTCATCTTTTGCACATGCGCACATACAGGGGCACCGTCCTGTTGCTTACATTCCATAAGCAATTTTACGACTTGGAACCTTTCTTGCCTCGCTTGCTCCTGAAACATTTCACGAAGCTGCTCATTTAGTTCAAACGCCTCCATGTTCTCGAAACTCTTTTGAAGTTCCGGGGACATGGACGCCAACATGAGACACACGACTTTTGTGGATTCCGCGAATTTCTTATTGTATTCAGTTACTGCTTCAGGGCTTGCATCATCATTAAGTATAGGAAGATCCTCGTCGAGCAAATACTCTTTGTCTTCGTACCTCAAGGCAATTCTCAAGGCACGAATCCAATCCAAGTAATTTGGCCCAGTCAGCTTATCTTTACTTAGGATAGAGAGTAACGTAAGGTTGGATGTTGAGTGAGTAGGAGGAGGAGGAGGAATATTTTCAGCCATCTGTAGATATAGTTTTATTTTAGTTAGTTTGAAATTTAACCTTTAAAAACAATTATCCAAAATTATTTAACAAGGCTAGGATCCATATTTTACTCTATGATGTGAAAAGGGATGCCGTAATCACATCACAAAGTTATTTAGGTAAACAAATGCTATTTGTTAATTTCATTCACTATGAAACTCCTAGTTCTTTTTAGATTCACCGACTTATGTCAATGGCATGTTAATCTCGACTATGCTTATCTTCTATTTGTGACTGGGATGCCGAGGATCACAAACTAGATGGTGAATCGACCATGCAAGAACATATGGACCCCTCGGCTCAAGTACGCTTGAGAATCACGAGTGCCACATCATTTTCGACTATAGTTTCACATTAACGTGCCGGCAAACCGCACATGCTCCATTAACAAACTATAAGAATATGTGTGTTCTTTTCATGGGTAGCATAAGACTTTCACATTTCTTAGTATATCTAAAACTGGATTTTGTTTTTATACTTCATAGTTAATACTTTTAACTTGTCACGTTGACCTATTAAACCTTTTCGGTAATTCCACTAGTCCACACAAGAGGCGGTGAGTATGGTAACGCAGGGCGTTTTAAAAACCATTGACTCATTCGGCAACCATATTATAGGTAACCTCCTTAAACCCCCTTAGAGTGCTTATAGTGAGTACGCCTAGTCTCGGTTTGACTATCAATGTATAATTTAATTATATATATATAATTAAGGTCTAATATATATATAAATAAATTGAATGGAATTTTAAACAATTTAAAATTATGATTATCTAATTAATTCTGATTAACCATATGAGGGAACATTTAATAATTAATATAATCGTTTCCATAATTAATTCCAATTAAACATGTGAGGACACATGCTAATAATTAATGTAAATATTTGACATACAATTTATATTCACTATATATAAATAATGTTAATGTTTATCTTACAATATTATTCAACTTAAATATATTTATATAAGATAAGATTGAATGGAATTTTAAACAATTTAAAATTATGATTATCTAATTAATTCCAATTAACCATGTGAGGGCACATTTAATAATTAATATAATCGTTTCCATAATTAATTCCAATTAAACATGTGAGGACACATGCTAATAATTAATGTAAATATTTGACATACAATTTATATTCACTATATAAATAATGTTAATGTTTATCATACAATCTCATTCAACCTAAATATATTTATATAAGATAAGATAATATGTAAGATTATCTATTCAATATTTGCCAAAATTGTTTATTGTTGTGTTTTAGGCAAGTTAGGAAACTAGCCAAAACCAATTAGGGTATAACATTGCATAAAAAAAGACTACCCTATACCCTTTAGGGATTTCGATAAAACTTAATCGCTAATAATACAAACATTTTATGCAAGTAAAAAATTAGTTTCCAAAAATTATGTTTTGAGGTTATGACCATGAAACCCTAACTTAGGGATTAAGCAATCCAATGGCCACAAAAATTTGAAATCGATTGTGTAGCCTCAAAACCCTAAATTTCAAAAAACCCTAATCCAACATAAACAGTTTTGCAAATCAAATTGAAACACTTTTGAGATAATATCTAAGAACAATGGCTCTGATACCACTGTAAGGTTTTGAGTAAACATACAACCACATGATATAGGCAACAGAAGCATATTTTAATTTTATCATCAATGGTTATACAAACTATCAACCTATATGAATACATGCGTTCTAGATAATTAACTACAAAAGATTGAATCAAGAACACTTACTTGTTTATTGCGATTGTCGAAAACCACAATGATGAATCAAACCTTTGATCTCGCTTCTTGGATGTCAAGGACCAATAGTATGAATCCCTCTAGTGGCTCACACTTAAGAACGCCAAAATACCAACAACCGGAAGATGCTTAATCACTAAACCCTAAATTAGAGTTTACGATTTTGGGAGAGGGAGAGGGGAGATCGACGGCTCCAAGAGAGATCAAAAACTCATTAGGGTTTAACCCCTAGCAGTTTATTTATAACCCTTTATTTTACACTTAGCCCTCTTGAACCGATAAGCTTGTTAAAACTATTTTAACCAATCAGTCCCTGCACTTTATATAATTAATCTAATTAATTATATTGCAGTTTATCATCAATTGAACTAATTGCTTTAACTCTCTTTAATTTTTCTGATTGTTTATTTTGGGTCTTAAGGGCAACCCAAAAGGACCTTGCTATTATTAGAAATATTACCAATAGTTAATGACTCTGGACACTATATCCAACAGTAACACGAGAAGGTGATTATCAAAGGTCCATGGTCCCCCATCCATAACCCAACGAACATCATCAGAACTTAAGTAACAAGTCCTGCACGAACATCATCATGATGATAGAACAAACGTTCCCGCGAGACATAATAAACTCCATTCCAACTGTCTTTCATAGTAGCCAGATCCTTCGGCCGCTCCTCCATGATGAACACACAAAACCAAACCTTCAACAGAGATAACCGGTCCCATATGGAGCACACCAATATTTAAAATGTTTTCCATTTATTACATAATTGAATTAAAACAAACAAACACCAATTTAATTTGATCATCGCTTAAAAAAATGTCAAAAGCGATAAAAACATATTCAATACAACAAAGATAAAAGAAATTTACATTGCCAAGAATATTCAAGAAGAAAAAAATAAAAAACAAAGACGTCAAAAGAATTAACTAGCTTAAAATATCGCAATTTAACTAAATTTTATGTCTTAAAATTAATTAAATTATAATTAAATGAGATTCAAAAAACAAGTTAACTTATATTGTCGGGACATAACCTTGTATAAATATACAACTCCATTTATAAAAATCTAACAAGACGTAGACCTACGGTTTAAAAATAATTATATAATATAATAAAAATTAAAAGGTCAAATGTAAGACCATCCACACACCTGCAAGACCTTATTCCTTTCACAAGTGTCACATCAGTTTTGCAATAACACCTTCCACACACATGCAAAACCAAACTCTTTTCTAAACTAATAAATTATAATATAAATAATAAGGAATTTAATTAAAATACCCAAAGTTTGACTTTGACTTACCAAAATACCCATTTTCTAAACCATTTTACCAAAATACCCATTTTTTCCGCGATTAGGTTCGCGATCGCGGACCAGGGTTCATTTTGAAAATATTTTATCCCGCGATCGAGGAGTGTCCCGCGATGGTATCATTTTGGTGACTTTTGAATTGAATTTTACACTTTCAACCTCTATACTTATTTACTTACTTTACTTTATACATTTTACTTTCCTAATTTTAATTTTACACCTTCATCATATTAACACATATAATCGTTTATTAACTAAAATACGTTAAAAATACGTTTTAATTTTAACAAGTTACACTATTATAATCGTCTCTTCGATACGTTCGAAATGAGCCAAATATTGAAATTTTTTTGATTTAATTATTTTAATATATACCATATATACTATGTTGGGAACTGAAGATATGCTAAGTATGGTTAGTACTGCTAAGACAATATTACTACTGCCAGTTCTTCGTTACTACTGCTAGTCAAGGTTACTACTGCTAGACAAGGTTAGTACTGCTAGACCAAATTACTACTGCGTATACATGGTTAGTACTGCTAGACCAAATTACTACTGCTAGACACGGTTAGTACTGCTAGACCAAGTTACTACTGCTAGACATGGTTAGTACTGCTGAGCTGAGATACTACTGCTAGAAGACTGTGAAGGTTAATACTGCTGAAGGTCGTTAATGCTGCTGAGCCAAATCATTGTTAATACTGCTGACTTGATAAGTTTGGTATGCGATACTTTTGGAGACAAAGAAGGAATTGATCAAGATATGTTTAACGAAGATTCAGAAGATCAATTTACTTTTGATAGTTATCTTGTAATTACTTTTGTATAAATAGTATTGATAGATAGCTATTAGAATACAGAAAAATAAAAAAAAAGACGATTCTAGAGAGAATTAACCTCAAGGTGTAAGAACCCTATTTCTAGAGAAGTAGAAGTCGTCTTGTTGAGCCTGTTCAACAAGATTGAGGTTTGGTGTAAAACTTGTGAGTAATACAGTTTGATATATATAGTGTGTTGAATTCTATTGATTGTTCTTTAATTGATTTAGAGTTCTATTCCGCAAGATTCTCTAAATTCTGTTTCTAAGAAGTTTAATTCTTGTTAAGAATCGATCCTGACAAGTGGTATCAGAGCCTTGGTATCTTAGAAGCTATGGACAATTCAATGGATACTCACAGTACTCTTGTTTCAAAGGTTCCCATGCTCAAACCCAATGAATTTGACATGTGGAAACTGAGAATCAAGCAGTACATTCTTCTTACTGATTATGCAATATGGGACATCATAGAAAATGGCCCATGTAATGAAGGAAAGATTGGAGCAGATGGAAAGAGACCTCCTCCCAAGACAGATGCTGAAAAGAAAGTCAGACAAACAGAGATGAAGGCCTTAAGCACTCTGCTTTTGGCTATTCCTAATGAGTACCAACATCAATTCCAACACTGCACAGATGCACAGATGTTGTGGAATGCTCTGGAGAAAAGATTTACTGGCACAAAGAGCACAAAGAGAAATCAAAAGGCTATTCTCAGGCAACAATATGAGAACTTCATGTCTGCAAAGAATGAGTCTATGACTCAAACTTTTGACAGATTTAACAAGTTGATTGGAGAATTAGCAACTGTGGGTGTACACATGGATGCTGATGATGTCAATAGAAAGTTCCTTAGATCATTGGGAGAAGAATGGACCATGTACACAGTCTCATTCAGACAGAATGACCAATTGGAGGACAAAGAGCTAGATGACCTCTACAATGATCTGAGAGTATTTGAGGCTGAAGTTGAAGCCAAGAAAAGGCCATCTGGATTTGTTTATAATGCTGCTTTATTATCTTCATCCTCTGATAATGCTGCTAATCCTGATTCTGTTAATACTGCAGGTTCTGTTAATGCTGCTGGTGGAACTAATCAAGAGAAGACTACAGATTCTGTACTAGAAGCATTCTTTTCTAGTCATGTTCACTCTTCTCTAATCAATGATGATTTAGAGCAGATTAATGCTGATGATCTGGAAGAGATGGACATCAAGTGGCAGATGGCTATGCTATCAATGAGGGTGAAGAAATTCATCAAAAGGACTGGGAGAAACAACTTTTCCCAGAGAAGAGAAGATGGTGCAGGCTTTGACAAGTCCAAGGTTGAGTGTTATAAGTGTCACAAGATGGGACACTTTGCCAGAGAATGCAGAAGTGGAGGATCACATCAACAGGCTCCAAATGGAAACCAAAACAGAAGCTCCTCTCAAGCCCTTGTTTCTCAACAAGGAATGGGATTTGATTGGAGTGATCAAGCTGAGGAAGCCTGTCAGAATCAAGCTCTTATGGCAGAAGTATCTGATATTCCCACTGAGGTACAATCTAAACTCTGTTCTCAAGCTTGCATTGATGCTGTTAAAAGATATAGGGATCACAATCAGGGTATGTGTGATAACCTTAAGAGGCTAGAGAAAGATGTGAAAGATTATGTTAGGATTGTAGAAAGGTTTGAGGAACAGATTAGAGCTTTTCAAGCCAATGAACTTCAACACCACTATGATACTAACTATTGGAAGTGGGAGAAGAATGAGTATGAAATTAAGCTGAAAGTGTCTGGGGAGGAGAATGAGAAATTAAAAGAAGAGCTTAAGAAGGTTAAACTTGATGTAGAAAAGTTTACCTGTGCTTCTAAAACCATGGATACCATCATTAAGGCTCAAATCCATGACAAGATGAAAGTAGGGATAGGGTACAATGCCACACCTCCACCCTACAATAACAACTACATACCTCCTAAGTCTGATTTGTTAGAGACCAAGGATAGGAAGGATCCTGAATTAAAGATTAATATAGATCCTTGTGAAGAAACAATAGTTGTTGAGAATGAGACTGACAAAGTAGACTCTGATGAGGAATCTGAAAGTCCATGTGTTAAGAACACTGAGATCAAAAGGACTGAAAAGGAAAAGGGAGTTCATTCCACACAGCCCAAAGTTGTGAACTCTAATACTTGTAAACAGTGTTCCTGCAGGAAATCTAAAGAGAACAAGCCCCAAAAACATGATAATCAGAGGGGAAATCAAAGGAACTGGAATAACCAGTGGGCTATGAGACAAGGAGTTGATCTGAACAGAATCAACAGGCCAAAACCTTGTTTCATCTGTGGTAAGCTAAATCATTTAGCCAAACACTGTTATTTCAATCCTGTTAACCAAAGGTTTAATGCTCAAAGATCTTTTCAAAAACCTGGTGGTTACAGAAAGAATGGTGGCTATAAAAAGTCTGCAAAGAAAAATGTGGCAAAGAAACAAGATAAACCCAAAAGCCACATAAAGAAAACGACTGAAAAGGAATGTGGTACTATGTGGGTTCCAAAAAGCACTAAAAACAATACTGCTGCTAGCAGTGTTAGTACTGCTAACACTGTTAGTACTGCTTCAAAAGTTAGTGCTGCTAGCAGTGTTAATACTGCTAGTAATCATTCCAAAGTTAGTGCTGCTAGCAGTGTTAATACTGCTAGTAATCAGTCCAATGTTAGTGCTGCTAATACTTTTAGTGCTTCTTCTTCAGATAGTACTGCTGCTAGCAGTATTAACTCTGTTAATACTGCTTCTAGCAGTGTTAACTCTGTTAATACTGCTACCTCTGTTAGTACTGCTGATACTGCTGCTAACAATACTGCTGCTCCCAGTATTAGTACTGCTAGCACTGTTAGTACTTCTGAGGTTAATACTGCTGCTAGTGCTGCTACACCAATAATTTTGACAAAGTACTCCAGTACTGCAGTACCTAAATTTGAAAATCTCATCAAAACCAAGTGCAAGTACTTTGATGAGCAAGGGAGACCCAAGACCACTTCGGCTTGGGTTCCCAATAAAACTAACTGATTTATCTTGATGTGCAGGGCAACCAACAGCTCAAGGGGAAGAGCATTTGGCATGTTGATAGTGGTTGCTCCAGGCACATGACAGGTAACATGGCCTGCCTCAAAAATTTCAAAAAGATTGATGGAGGACATGTTGCATTTGGGGATAATCCTGCTGGTGGAAAGATAAGTGGTAAGGGTGATGTTTCAAAGGGTAAGATGACCTTTGAAGATGTGTACTATGTTGAACAATTGAGATACAACCTGTTAAGTGTATCACAGGTTTGTGACAAGAAGCATAGCATATTGTTTACTGATTCTGAGTGTATTATCCTTGCTCCTGGATACAAAGTGGTTGATGAAAACATGATACTTCTGAGAACTCCTAGGAAGGATAATGTTTATTGTTTAGATTTGGAAAGTGTATCATCTGATTCATCCCTAAATTGTTTAGTTTCAAAAGCTTCTTTGGATGAATCATCACATTGGCACAGAAGGATGTGTCACATGAACTTTAAAACAATGAATAAACTTGTTAAGAATAACCTTGTAAGGGGTTTGCCATCCAAAGTCTATTCATGTGATGATCATTGTGTTGCTTGTCTCAAAGGCAAACAACACAAAACTTCTCATAAGACCAAAGAGATAAACACTATCTCAAATCCTCTTCAACTGTTACATATGGATCTGTTTGGTCCTACCAATGTGATGAGTATTGGCAAGAAATCATACTGCTTAGTTATTGTTGATGATTATTCTAGATTTACTTGGGTATATTTTCTGAGAACTAAAGATGAGACAAGTGGACTGATCAAATCTTTTATTCTCAAAATTGAAAACCAATCAAATCAAAGAGTGAAAGTCATTAGATCAGATAATGGAACTGAGTTTAAAAATTTTGATCTAAACACCTTTTGTGAAGAAAAAGGAATTGAGAGACAATACAGTGCTCCTAGGACTCCACAACAAAATGGTGTTGCTGAGAGAAGGAATAAGACATTGATTGAGGCTGCTAGATCTCTGTTAGCTGATTCAAAGTTACCAATTACTTTTTGGGCAGAAGCAGTTAATACTGCCTGCTATGTTCAAAACAGAGTTTTAGTTGTAAAGCCTAAAAACAAGACACCTTATGAGCTTTTCAATAAAAGGAAACCATATATTGGATTTTTCAAACCATTTGGATGTCCTTGTACTATTCTCAATACCAAATCTCACTTAGGCAAGTTTGATAGCAAAGCAGATGATGGTTTTCTTGTTGGGTATTCATCTCAAAGTAAGGCCTACAGAGTTTTTAATACCTCTTCTAGAATAATTGAAGAAAGTGACAATGTCAAATGCAATGAGAACACACCAAATCCTATTGGTTCAGGTCCTAATTGGCTATTTGACATTGATTCACTCACTAATTCGTTGGGTTTCAGTAGTGATGTATATGCAGGACAAAGGGATACACCAACATCAGAACACAGAATTCAATCTGTGATATTTCCAATCCCTTCCATTGATCCTGTTGAATTCTGTGAACACCAAGAGGAGACTGAACCTATTCAGAATGAAGAAGAGAGGAGAGCAGAGGAAAATCAGTCTTCAGGTCCAAATTCCAGAGAATCTGAGGTGACTGAAGAAGCAGAAACAAATCCAGAATTAAATGAGTCAAATCTGGATGAGAACATACAAGAGGAAGCTGGTCATCCAACAAGAACTCAGAAAAATCATCCTCCTGAGTTGGTGATTGGAGATATTGCATCTCCCATGATGACTAGAAAGCAAAGCAGACTCCAAGAGTTGCAAGAGCAGCAAAATACAGTTAACACTGTTCTTACTTGCTTTCTGTCCCAGATTGAGCCCAAAAAGGCTTATGATGCTATGAAAGACCCAAGCTGGATAGAGGCAATGCAAGAGGAGCTGCTACAGTTCAAATTACAGGATGTTTGGGACTTGGTAGACCTTCCAAAAGGTCATAGAGCAATTGGCACCAAGTGGATTTTTAGGAACAAGAAGGATGACAGAGGGATTGTGATCAGAAACAAAGCTAGACTGGTTGCACAAGGGTACACTCAGGAAGAAGGAATAGATTATGAGGAAGTCTTTGCTCCTGTGGCAAGGATTGAAGCAATCAGGTTATTTCTAGCCTATGCCTCATACATGAAGTTCAAAGTGTACCAAATGGATGTCAAAAGTGCATTTCTGTATGGAAGTATTGAGGAAGAAGTATATGTCTGTCAACCCCCTGGATTTGAGAATCCATTGCACCCTGACAGAGTATACAAGCTGAAGAAGGCTCTCTATGGTTTGCATCAAGCCCCAAGAGCATGGTATGACACTCTGTCTACCTATCTCTTGAAAAATGACTTTGAAAGAGGAATAATTGACAAGACCCTGTTTATCAAGAGGAGAAAGAGATGTACTTTACTTGTTCAGATCTATGTGGATGACATCATCTTTGGATCCACCAATGATCAAATGTGTAAAGAGTTTGAAGAATTGATGCACAAAAGCTTCAAGATGAGTTCCATGGGAGAACTTACATTCTTTCTTGGGCTTCAGGTAAAACAGAGGAAAGATGGGATTTTTATTAGCCAATCCAAGTATGTGAAAGACATCCTGGACAAGTTTGGTTTATCAGACTCAAAGCCAGCAAGCACACCAATGGAAACACATAAACAGATCACTACAGATCTTGAGGGGGAGGATGTGGATGTCCATCATTACAGATCAATGATTGGATCTCTCATGTATCTCACAGCCTCTAGACCTGACATTATGTTTTCAGTCTGTGTTTGTGCCAGATTTCAGGTTTCTCCTAAGCAATCACACCTTCATGCTGTCAAGAGAATATTCAGATACTTAAAAGGGCAACCTAGATTAGGTCTCTGGTATCCTCATGAATCCTCTTTTGACTTGCTTGCATATTCAGATAGTGATTTGGGTGGAGCCAACATGGATAGGAAGTCTACTTCAGGTGGATGTCAGTTTTTGGGTACAAGACTAGTATCTTGGCAGTGTAAGAAACAAACCACAGTGTCCTTATCTACCACAGAGGCTGAGTACATAGCTGCTGCAAGCTGCTGCTCTCAGGTTCTATGGATTCAAAATCAGATGTTGGACTATGGGGTAACATTTCTTCACACTCCAATCTTCATTGATAACAACAGTGCTATCAGCATTGTTAATAATCCAGTCAAACACTCAAAAACAAAGCATATAGAGATAAGGTATCACTTTATAAGAGATTGCAATGAAAAGAAATTAATTCAGGTTGCTAAAGTTCATACAAATGACCAGTTTGCTGATCTATTCACAAAAGCTTTTGATGTGGGTAGATTCACCTTTTTGGTAACAAGTGTGGGCATGATCAACCTAGAATAAATTTATGACTTTCTGTCTTTATACCTGTATTTCTTCATATATCTGGTGCTACTAACATTCTTTCTCAGGATCCTCTGTTTCCCTCAGGTTACCAAGTGCAGAAAAGTGTAAGTGTAGTTACTACTGCCCGAGCAGCGTTACTACTGCTAGTGCAAAGTTACTACTGCCTGTGTTCTATTAGTTAATACTGCTTGTGCAGTTAATACTGCTTGTGTAGTTAATACTGCTCAGAAGTTAATACTGCTTGTGTAGTTAATACTGCTTTGCAGTTAATACTGCTCAGTAGTTAATACTGCTAGTGCAGTTAATACTGCTAGTGCAGTTAATACTGCTAGGTAGTTAATACTGCTTGGTAGTTAATACTGCTCGGTAGTTAATACTGCTAGGTAGTTAATACTGCTTGGTAGTTAATACTGTTGTGTAGTTAATACTGCCTTGCAGTTAATACTGCTCAGTAGTTAATACTGCTTATGTCGTTAATACTGCTTTTGATAATCTAGGGCATATAAATACCCCTGTTTGCCCGCCAAAGTTCATAACGACTCTTCGCATTTACTTCTTCTCTCTCGTTCTAACCTAGTCTCCCCAGAATCTTTGTGTTTTTCTTTCAAGAATCCTCAGGAATCATGGAGTTTGTTGATGAGCACAATGAAATAGCCATGCTTCAGAAGCCGAAACAAGCTGCGGGATTCCACGATATCGTCGATTTTCTCAAATCCTCGCACATCTCCTATGCCCTAACGGTGAGCCCAACCATCTATATCGAACATCAGACACAATTTTGGGAGAATGCCACTGTTAGTTTCGAAGAAGGGCAGAAAACCATTCGAACAAGGGTTTGTGATAAACCCTTGAAAGTCACAGAGGAGGTTATTCGCATCTCTCTTCACTTGGATGATGCCTCAGGTATAACCTCTCTATCTTCTGATGACTTATATTCGACTTTACAAAGAATGGGGTATGAAGGTCCCATTGGTGTTTTTAAATTCTACAAGTCAAAAATTTTCAACCAATGGAGATTTCTTATTCATACCCTGATGCACTGTATTTCCAAGAAAACTACTGGATGGAGTGAGTTCAGCAGTCCCATTGCATATGCCTTGGTCTGCTTATCCACTGCCAGAAAGTACAATTTTTCAGCAATGATCTTTAATGATCTTGTATCAAACTTGGAATCCAAAAAGAGCTTTTACATGTATCCAAGGTTTGTGCAAGAAGTTATTAACAAGGAATTGATGGACTTACCTCAGTTTACTGAGGTATATGTACCCAAATCCCCTAAAGGGAAGGTTTTTTCAAATATGAAAAGACTTCCTAGGGACTCGGAAGGAGTTGACACACCATTGTTCTCTACAATGATGGTTGTGTCCCACCCCTCTGAAGGTATGGCATCAGGATCAAGGCCCTCATTAGATCATCCCACTGATGGCCAAACCCCACCTTCACTCACTATAAATATCCCTCAGCACATACTTCAAAAGCCCACTCCTGTTTTATCCAACAAGTTTCAAAGAAGAAAGGTGCACAAGGTTCCTTCCCTTGATGTACCTACTCAGAGCCCTAAGCCTTTAAGCCCTCAGTTGGAGCATTCTCCAATTGAGAATATCAACAGGGAAACCACAGGGGTGTCTCCCAACCCCAAGAAGGTGCTCTCTAAGGAGAAGGATGAGCATATGGGTGCTAAGGCTGCCACTACTTCTGCTAGCACAGAGAAGGACAGTGGTAACATAAATAAGACCTTCCCCATGGCAACTCTAAATGAGAAATCATTAGGAGGACCCAGGTGCCAAGAAACCAAGGGGGCAGTTAGTGCTTCTACTAGGCAGAAGGCTTCTGCTAAAACTTCCAAGGATCCTTTAAAGAAGGTAAACACTTCTAAACAAGGTGAGGATAGATATAACTATGCTGAATTGATGGAAACCATTGGAAATGTCAACTTGGATGTTATGACACAGAAGAAGGAGATTGAGCAACTGAAGACTGTGGTCACCTACCAACAGTCTCAAATTGAGAAGCTCAAAAGGATGGTCACCAAGTTGTTGCACAGAAAGAAAAGGGCAAGATTTGTGCTGAGAAGAAGAATTCCAACTGATGATGCTCCCAAAAAGGGGGAGTCAGAGTCAGAATCAGAAGCAGAACTGAATATGAAGGGTCCACAAGTTGAGGGGGAGACAGTTCACATGGAGACTGAGATGGAATTGGATAATGCACAGTTTAAGGGGGAGTCCAGTGCACAGAATAAGGGGGAGACAGAAAAGGTGGAAGAGCTTGTTAAAGCAGCAGAAACTACAACAGCAGCAGAAACCACAGCAGCAGAAACCACAGCAACAGAAACTGTTAATGCTGCTGAGTTTGAACAAGCAACAGAAACAGTTAATGCTGCTGAAGGCCAAACAGAAAAAGCAGCAGTAACAGAGAAAGAGCCTGAAACTGAAGTAGCAGCAGAAACTGTTAATGCTGCTGACTCTAAGCAAGCAGCAGAAACAGTTAATGCTGCTCAATCTACAAAGAAAGCAGTAACAGAGACAGAAGCTGAAACAGTAACAGAGAAGCTTACAGCAGAAGAAGTGGAGGTTGCAGAGGCTTTAATCAAAGCCAAACATGATACACCTCCAACTGCCAAGAAACAGGAAGAACCTAAGGATGCAAAGATGGTTTTCAGCAGAAAGAGAACAAAGTCTGTGGCTACTAAAAAGAAGTGTGTAAAGAAGCAAAGGGTAGAACCTGTTGAGAAACCAGTGGTAGAAGAGAAAGAAAAGGAAGAAGTTGTCAAGGATGAAGGACAAGGAGATAGTAAGACAGGTCAATCCAGTAAGGCACAATCACTTAGCAATGAACAATGTGACTTGTACATCACTATGGTTGATACTGAACCAATCAAAGTGACTCCATTAGATTCAAAACCTCCTGAAATCAGTCACTGGGATACATTGATAGATGAGAGAAAGGAGTATATCAGACTCAAGAGAGCTGATGGGCAGTTTGAAGTCTACAGAACATGGGGACAAGTCATAAGAAGATGCTCAAGATCTGACCTGGAAGAGATGTTCAAAGTAGGCATGCAGATCTATGGCAACATGTTGACAGAAAGAGGTATGTCTATCACAAAGATGGTGTTAGAATACCTATGCCTAATGTTCAGACCAGAAGTAGTTCAGCACATAACAGCAAGACCTTTTCAAGCAGTAACCCACTGGATGCTCTATGAAAATTGTGGAGTGTATGTTATATCAATTGACAACACATATCAGGAGTATTATCTGGTGGATGAAATCTACAAACACTGCATGAAAAGACTGAACGGGATGTTACATGTAAAGTTGGTCTGCAACAAAGACTCTGCTATGGGAAGATTCTTGGTAAGAAGGATTGCAAATCAGAGTCTAGGTTTAAGTCCTGATCTATGCGTATATGATGACTAAGTTTTGGAAGCATCATCTGAAGAACTTGACTTCTTTTCCTAAAAGTCAAGTTAGGGGGAGATTGTTGGGAACTGAAGATATGCTAAGTATGGTTAGTACTGCTAAGACAATATTACTACTGCCAGTTCTTCGTTACTACTGCTAGTCAAGGTTACTACTGCTAGACAAGGTTAGTACTGCTAGACCAAATTACTACTGCGTATACATGGTTAGTACTGCTAGACCAAATTACTACTGCTAGACACGGTTAGTACTGCTAGACCAAGTTACTACTGCTAGACATGGTTAGTACTGCTGAGCTGAGATACTACTGCTAGAAGACTGTGAAGGTTAATACTGCTGAAGGTCGTTAATGCTGCTGAGCCAAATCATTGTTAATACTGCTGACTTGATAAGTTTGGTATGCGATACTTTTGGAGACAAAGAAGGAATTGATCAAGATATGTTTAACGAAGATTCAGAAGATCAATTTACTTTTGATAGTTATCTTGTAATTACTTTTGTATAAATAGTATTGATAGATAGCTATTAGAATACAGAAAAATAAAAAAAAGACGATTCTAGAGAGAATTAACCTCAAGGTGTAAGAACCCTATTTCTAGAGAAGTAGAAGTCGTCTTGTTGAGCCTGTTCAACAAGATTGAGGTTTGGTGTAAAACTTGTGAGTAATACAGTTTGATATATATAGTGTGTTGAATTCTATTGATTGTTCTTTAATTGATTTAGAGTTCTATTCCGCAAGATTCTCTAAATTCTGTTTCTAAGAAGTTTAATTCTTGTTAAGAATCGATCCTGACATACTACATAAAAATATTTTTTATATTTAAAATTCATTTTCTTATAGTTAATTATTTAATTTATGGTACTCTTATAATTAAAATACGTTTTAATTTTAACAAATTACACCATTATAATCGTCTCTTCGTTTTACACTCTTATCGCATTAACATAATAATCATATATTAACTAAAATATGTTAAAAAGTACGTTTTAACATATCACATTAACATACATAATTACGTTAAAATATGTTAAGGAGTTCGATATATATATATATATATATATATACTAGTTATTTACCCGCTGCAATGCAGCGAGACGTATAATCCAAATAATTTGACGATTTAATCAATTATTAACTAAAATACGTTAAAAATGCTTTTTAATTTTAACAAGTTACACCATCAATATCGTCTCGTCGATACCCTCGAAATGAGCCCAATATTGAATATTTTTTGATTTAATTATATTATACTTATTTAGTTAGTTTACTTTATACATATTAGTTTTTTATTTTTTATTTAGTTAATATAAGAGTATTATGTTAATTTGATAAGAGTGTAAAACAAAATTGAAAAAATAAGAGATGTACCATAAATTAAATAATTAACTATAATGTTATGAATTGTAAATATTAAAAATATTTTTATATAGTATATATATGATATATAATTAAATAATTAAATCAAAACATATTCAATATTGGGCTCATTTCGAACGTATCGAAGAGACGATTATAATGGTGTAACTTGTTAAAATTAAAACAATATTTTTAACGTATTTTAGTTAATAAACGATTATATGTGTTAATATGATGAAGGTGTAAAATTAAAATTAGAAAAGTAAAAGGTATAAAGTAAAGTAAGTAAATAAGTATAGGGGTTGAAAGTGTAAAATTCAATTCAAAAGTCACCAAAATGAACACTCCCTTGATCGTCGGGATAAAATATTTTCAAAATGAACCCTGGTCCGCAATCGCGAACCCAATCGCGAAAAATGGGTATTTTGGTAAAATGGTTTAGAAAATGGGTATTTTGGTAATTCAAAGTCAAACTTTGGGTATTTTAATTAATTTTCCTAAATAATATAGATAATTATAATATAAATAATATAGATAATTATAATATAACTAATAAATTAATTATAAAATATAGATAAATAAATTGTGTACGTTTATCTATTAGTATTTGTATTTTTGTAATTTTTATATTAATGTACTTTTAATTTAGCAGTTTAAATAAAAAACATTGCATAAAAGTATCATTTTTTTAAAATAAAGCGTGGGTAAGAAATTTTAATAAAAATATTAAAAAAATAATGTTCAAATAAACTACTAAATGAATTAAATTTAATAAACATATTAATAATAACTAATATTTAAACAAACAAACAAACTAATTAAATTAAAAAATGATTTGTTTACTATATTAAATTTGTTGCAAGGTCTTGCAAATTGTGCAAGATGGTGGAAGTGTTGCAAGCCTTGCAAGACACATGGCATGACATGTCATCTTACAAGAGTTCTTGCAAGACGCGTGTGGATGCTCTAACAAAATGGTGTTTAAAAGATATGTTTCCAAATTACAACAATAACTTTTAATCCTTGTAAAATTTTATTATGAGTTTGTTATAATTAACATAAAAATTAAGGAAAATAAGACTATTTTATTATCCTAAGGTTCTAAATAGCGTGAGGCGTGGCGTAGCGAAAAGGCCAAGCCTCAAGCCTTAGGAGCCATGGTTTCGCCATGGCGTTCTCAAGGTGTGACTTATGGCGTCAAATTTCTAATTCATATATAATATTATATATATATATATATATATATATATATATATATATATATAAACATATGTTTTGTAGTGTTACTCAATAAGTCAATAATAGTAACCAAGTTAAATTAGGTTATATATTAGCAAACATGCAAATAAAACATTAAATACGTAAAAAAGTTAAATTAGGTTATATATTAGCAAACTTGCAAATAAAACATTAAATACGTAAAGAAAAATCAAATATCGCATTACAAAAATTGCGCATTAGGTCATGACGTGCCACAGGCTTAACGGGCGTGAGACACAAGCCTCGGTGTCATGACACGGCATGGTGGCCGTGTGATAACTCTCATTTTGAGCGTTATTTACACATCATTTGTGTGAGTTTTCTTCCGTTTTAGTTGTGTTTTATGTTTATGTGTTCGTGTTTTTCATTTTGTTAATTTATTTTTATTTGGAGTTGTTGAGGACGTTTTATGGTTATTTGCATCAATATTTGGGGTTTAATGTTGTGCAGCGATGCCCACTGTGGGCACAGTGTGCCCACTGTGGGCACGAGCGGATTTTGCTTCGGACCAGCGGATAAAGCGATTAACTGGACAAAGGAGAGCATCTAAGAGCTGGCATTCTAGTGCAGAAAAACTCAGCAAAACCATGGGCTCTAGAAGGTGGTTTTGGTATTACCCTTTGGATAATGTGAACTTTGTCCATTGGGTAATACCCATTCTTGGGGTTATAAAAGAAGGAGCTTGGGTCACTTGCAAAGGAGCTCCAAATAAAAATGTAGAAGTTAATCTTTAGCTTGCATTTTGTTATCTTAGTTGTAGTTTAATTTATTGTCTTTAACTTTCTTGCATTTAATTTCCGCATTTACTTTCCGTCTAAGTTTGTAGTTTATTTTTATCTTAATGCAAGTAGTTAACAAGTATTTCATTTCTTACATTATGTCTTTTACTTTAATTATTAGCTAAGCACCATTGGGTGTGGGTGTGAACAAACTTGAGACTAGTAGGCAACACTTGGGTGTGGCTATTTGTTACTAACTCTCGAGATTGGTCACTTGAGTCGAGACTTAAACTCAACGCGGATAAGCCGATCACTTTGATGTGTTAATATTAGATCTTAGACCTCGAGAGGGGCGGATTCGAAATACGGCTTAAGTGATGCACAAAGATTTGAGAGAGTCTTTGATAACCACGTCGAGAGGCGGGTTTTGTATGATTTACTAAGGTTCAAACGCTGGTCGAGATTTATATCACAAAGAGATTTGGGTGTAAATCTCCATATTGGTAGAACTTGACGTTTAGAGTCAAACTTAAATAAATCGGCAAGATCGAGAGTCGGTAACAATGGACACTTTATGGAAACTTTGTAGGACTGGTTTATAAATCGCATGTATTTCGAGAGATCGGGCTTTTTATGAACTTTTGGTGCTATAAAGCAACTAACCATCTTGTTACTACAAAAATCTCAAGGGAACTCACATCCATACCCATTTTTTATTATTATTCTAGAGTTTAATCATTTTCCAAACCAACCAACAATATTTTCATTGAAATCGGTGTATTCTCGACTTAGGACTCGAAACTTTGAAGTCCAATCCCTGTGGATACGATCTCGGTATATTTACCACTTTATTACTTGTAGCGATCCCATTGTCGGTATATACTTGTGCCTTCATTGTGGAATTATTGTGCCCATATTTTGGATACACGATATTTAGCTACCAAGTTTTTGGCGCCGTTGCCGGGGATTGGCGTATTTCCAAGGTTTCTTGAGTTATAAGTTGAGTTTTTCATTGGTTTTTCTTCCACCAAAATGGAAGGTTTTAGTTGGGATGCCCCGTATTTTAATTTTTCCAATTATTCATGGGAACAACATCCTAATTTTTTACAAAATATTCAAGATGATGATACCCACACTTCATTTTCACCTCCCCGTCAAGATTGGAATGACACGTTTATAAATACATTTGACCAATCATGGGAGGGGAATTTTGATGATTTTTGTGATTTTCAAGGGAGTGATCCTCACCATGGATTTACGTCCTTTGTTTCCAACAACGCACCCGGGAATGTTTTTGAACAACCCGAACCTTCTCACTCTTTTGAAACTTTTTCCCCAAGCTTAACAGAAAATTTTACAACATTTTTGGGAAATTTCACATCCTCTTTTGAAGCCTTAAATACTAAGATGGGACAACTAGTCGACGAGTTGAAAAATCAAAGTCAAGGTTCCTTACCAAGTGATAATGAAAAATCAAAATGTGTTGGTAAGGATGAGAGTGATGTTGAGAAAGAGTTGGAGATTTTTGAGGCAAATTTCAAGCACAAGAGCAAGCCTTCTTTACTTCCTAATAGTAAAGAGGTGCTTCAAGATGCTAAAATTCCTAACTTAATTATTTTTGCTCATATTGTGCAGCCTTCTTTTTGTGACCACAATGCTCCTACCGGGATCATGCCATGGACCGTTGGGAGGATTTGTGTGATCAAGAGCTCGGGGATTTTGCCTAGATCGTGTTCTTTGGGTGGTGGAATTGTTGGAAAAAACTTTGGTATGGTGGAGGTGCCTATTATCTTGAAACCACTCCACTTTTTGAAGATGCACATGTGGGGTGGTGAACCACATCCTACATAACTTTGATGCAAACTTATCTTCTTACTCTCAACTCCAATTTTGTGTCTTTTATTTTACACTTTTTTGTGTGTGATTTGAGTCTCTTCATTTTCGACTAGTATCATGAGTTTTTTTGGATAAAAAAAAACACAAAAAAAAATCGCATGCATCTTATATTCTTAGATTTAAAGTTTCATAGTTTGAATAATCTATCCACCATTTTTTTCACCACTCGCAGATTTCTAGAACTAAGCAACCAATTCCCCGGTATACAAATTGATTAAACTTTCAAACTCTAGAAATGACATGGGCCTTTCTTTCTAAACACTTGGCCGAAACACTTTTCCCTTCGTTCCCACAACCGAGCCGATTACAAAGCCAATGCGGACATTGTCCATCTTTAAGTTTGGGGGTGGGGAAATTGCTTGATCATTATTTTTATGATCCAAAAAAAAAAACTTCGAAAAATTGGAAGACCACCTTCGAAAAAAAAAACCCAAAAAGCTCGTACAAAAATGAAAAATCAAAAAGCTTGGGTTTTTGTGACTAAAATAGAAATCAAAGGAAAAGCAACAAAGATATATCATATTTCCTTTTGTAGTTTAGTTCAAGTTTGGGGGGGAATTTTTTTTTTAGCCATAAACACTAACCCTTCAAAGTCCTGTGGATCTAAGTTTGCAAAGTCAATTATCATAAGATGGGTGAATTATAGCTTAGCCTATGGAAATCAAAGTGCAAAAAAAAGGACGAAGTGGAAAAATTACAAAAAACTATGGATATTTTCAATCAAGGGATTTAAGATGCAAAATAAAAAAAAATAAAAAAAAGAGAAAAATTGAAGATCCTAGTTGTGATACTTAGTCTTTTTGCGTATTTTGAATCTTTAGTTGTTTTTATATTTGTCATTTTCGTTACTTGGGGACAAGTAACAAGTTAAGTTTGGGGGTGTGATAACTCTCATTTTGAGCGTTATTTACACATCATTTGTGTGAGTTTTTCTTCCGTTTTAGTTGTGTTTTATGTTTATGTGTTCGTGTTTTTCATTTTGTTAATTTATTTTTATTTGGAGTTGTTGAGGACGTTTTATGGTTATTTGCATCAATATTTGGGGTTTAATGTTGTGCAGCGATGCCCACTGTGGGCACGAGCGGATTTTGCTTCGGACCAGCGGATAAAGCGATTAACTGGACAAAGGAGAGCATCTAAGAGCTGGCATTCTAGTGCAGAAAAACTCAGCAAAACCATGGGCTCTAGAAGGTGGTTTTGGTATTACCCTTTGGATAATGTGAACTTTGTCCATTGGGTAATACCCATTCTTGGGGTTATAAAAGAAGGAGCTTGGGTCACTTGCAAAGGAGCTCCAAATAAAAATGTAGAAGTTAATCTTTAGCTTGCATTTTGTTATCTTAGTTGTAGTTTAATTTATTGTCTTTAACTTTCTTGCATTTAATTTCCGCATTTACTTTCCGTCTAAGTTTGTAGTTTATTTTTATCTTAATGCAAGTAGTTAACAAGTATTTCATTTCTTACATTATGTCTTTTACTTTAATTATTAGCTAAGCACCATTGGGTGTGGGTGTGAACAAACTTGAGACTAGTAGGCAACACTTGGGTGTGGCTATTTGTTACTAACTCTCGAGATTGGTCACTTGAGTCGAGACTTAAACTCAACGCGGATAAGCCGATCACTTTGATGTGTTAATATTAGATCTTAGACCTCGAGAGGGGCGGATTCGAAATACGGCTTAAGTGATGCACAAAGATTTGAGAGAGTCTTTGATAACCACGTCGAGAGGCGGGTTTTGTATGATTTACTAAGGTTCAAACGCCGGTCGAGATTTATATCACAAAGAGATTTGGGTGTAAATCTCCATATTGGTAGAACTTGACGTTTAGAGTCAAACTTAATTAAATCGGCAAGATCGAGAGTCGGTAACAATGGACACTTTATGGAAACTTTGTAGGACCGGTTTATAAATCGCATGCATTTCGAGAGATCGGGCTTTTTATGAACTTTTGGTGCTATAAAGCAACTAACCATCTTGTTACTACAAAAATCTCAAGGGAACTCACATCCATACCCATTTTTTTATTATTCAAGAGTTTAATCATTTTCCAAACCAACCAACAATATTTTCATTGAAATCGGTGTATTCTCGACTTAGGACTCGAAACTTTGAAGTCCAATCCCTGTGGATACGATCTCGGTATATTTACCACTTTATTACTTGTAGCGATCCCATTGTCGGTATATACATGTGCCTTCATTGTGGAATTATTGTGCCCATATTTTGGATACACGATATTTAGCTATCACCGTGCTGGCGAGTTTTTTAGAACAGTGTTTTAAACTAAAATGTTAATTCTTTTAGCTTTTTGTGAATATTCCAATATTGCCCGTTATTATTATTTACTAACTATTATTATTAATAAATATTTTTTTTTAATTTAATTATAATTAATTAATAAATATTATTTAATATTAACTGAAGATTATTAAATTAATCTTAAGTTATACATTGACATTAAATTTTCATTATTTAGAATTATTGTTAATCATATAAATTGTTTTTCTTTATTTTTTAATATTAATGAATATATTTTAATCATCAATTAGTATTATTTTTTAATAATTATTTGATTATTTTTTCATATTTTATGTAACGGTTATATAAAATCATAAGTTAATATATTTTTTTTCTAAAACTTGTTTTAACACATTCAAAATTTATAGTATATATGTAATAATAAAATTTAAATTTCTTTTAATTAGCATATTGTATTATTTATTTTTTCTTTATTACATTGGTTGTACATATTATATTGTTATAAATTTGTTTTAATTACATAATTAAATTTGTAATTGATAATTATTTGAAGATGTCATTTTTGGTCATTTTACATGCTTATAAGCTACTTTTGCCAAACGTGACTTTTTCATCAGCTAGCTTATCAGCTAGTTTGCCAAACATAGCCTTAGTAAGAGCATCTCCAACAGCTTCCCCATAATTTGTCCAAAATGGAGAACCAAAAGCCAAAATCCCTAAAAAATACATTCATCTCCAACAGCTTTGTAACACCTCGAATTTTCCCTTATGTAATGTTTTGATATAAAGGGGTTGAAAAGAAAGATTAGTCAAGGTTTAGGACTAATTGCTAAATGTAAAACTTAAGGGTGGATTTGGTCTTTTGGTAATAGTTGGTCTTGTATAAAAGGTGGAGGTCGGTTGGAATTGAGAATATCTCAATTCTCAAATTGGAAGTCAGTTCTGCAGGAGAAAGAGAGAAGAGAAATTAAGCCTTTGATTTCTTGCGGTAAGGGTTTGAAATCATCTTCTTTATTTTCTAAATCAGATTGGTAATTTCAAGTTGAATCACCTTTTAATAGGCTATTGATTAAGTGGAGAGAAGAATTCGATTTCTGGATTATGGTTTTGGGTCGAAGTCTCGTCAGGTGAGTTCATCTTATTTTGATATAATAAACATCAAAATTGAATAATTCTTGTGTTGTTAGCTTGTACACATGTTTTAGAACTGCTATAATAATGTGTATTGAACTGAGAATGGATCTATTAAGAGTAGTCGATGGTAAAACTGGAATACATACGAAGTTACCGGATGAATTGTAAGTATCCGGTAAACTATTGTGCGATGGTGTCCGGACAAGGCGTAGTATCCGGTAAGTTTTCTTTCCTGTAGTATCCGGTATATACTTAGTTTCCGGATAGATAGTTACCGGATGTTACCCGAGGACTTTGGTATCCAGACGTTATCCGGATTGTATGTGTCCGGTAAGTTGTGTTTTCCGGATACAAATTCCGGACATTTTGACCGGATAGTCTGAGTGTCCGGAAAGTTGTGATGTCCGGATAGTCTTGGTGTCCCGTAAGTTATGATGTCCGGATAGTTTGTGGTGTCTGATAACCTCTAATGTCCTGTCACTTCTGATGTTCCAGATATGTATGAGTTTTCCGGATAGTTCCGAATATAGTTTCTGGATGTGTTATCTGGTTAAGTCGTTCTAAAAATTTTCTAGGGGCACTGCCCCTTGACCCCATCCGCTAACTGGGTAGCGGAACCCCCGTGCTAAGTCGCCGAAGGGGGACATTTGAGGATAAGGATACGATAGGTTATCTAGTATTCTTAGCGTTGAGAATATGATACAAGATGTTGCGTGTTTATGTTGTTATGCATATACTCTAGTAAGTGTAATGGATCCATAGGCACTGGGATTAAGTGAAACGTGGAATAGACATAAAGTAATTTGTAATTCCTGTTGATCTGAAATGAGGAATAGGCATAAAATAAATTGTAATTCCCATTTCGTAAGGTGATGTGAAATAAGGAATAGGCATAAAGTAAATTGTAATTCCTATTTCATTGTATGACGTGAAACGTGGAATAGGCATAAAGTAAATTGTAATTCCCGTTTACGTGGAAATGAGGAATAAGCATAAAGTAAATTGTAATTCCAATTTCGTATTGTGATGAGAAATCTAGGAATATGCGAGAGTTAATCGTAATTCCTGATTTCTATGGGAAGGTAAAAGGTATGCATAAAGTAAATTGTAATATCTACTTCCACTCCAAGAAATAGACATAAAGTAAATTGTAATTTCTTGGACATGAGCTACGATCTCGAATCTGTAATGATTCGTAGTAGGCTCTCGAACATGATGATATGACTTACTGATGGTTAGTCATATTCATGGAATCGGGTATGTTCCCGTCATCGCAAGATGAGTATGTGTACGGTAAGAATGGTGGCAAACCAGGTTTGTTTATATGCTTTGTTTACATTGGTTTTCAAAACTTATAAAGTTTTAATTTGAAATTGGATGTTCTCACTAGACGTAAGCCTAATTGTTTCAAATTAAATTTTCTTACTAGGTACGAGCTCGGAAAAGTAACAGGAAGAGTGACGAGAGAAGTCTGGTATTCAACTTTTGGTGATAAGTGGAGAAGTTAGCATATGCGAGGACGTTTTGGAGAATGGTCTAAACAACTAGTATAATCTGATCTTAATGTTTAGGATTAGATTAGTAGGTTGTTTTGATAAGCTCAATTTGTATATATGTGAACCCTCATAGCTAATTCTCCATTTATGTATAAAAGTTTGGATGAAATTATAGTTAACTCTGATAAATTTTAAGGTTTAAATTTGTCCTGGTTTTTGGACATTTCAAACTTCCCTGTTTTGGAGAATCCAACATTAATTAAAATATTAAAATATTTCATTCATCTATTAAAATATTATTACTCTCTCTACATATTTATTTTCAATGTTTTTATTGGACATCTCACTTGGTAATCATTTTTGGAGTGATCTCCATATTTGAAGAAAAAACCTTCTCTCTCAGACTTTCTTCATCTTGGGGATAGTTTTGAGAAGTTGTTGGAGCAAAATATTAGCCCAAAATCCCCGTTTTCTACGTTTTCCCGGTTTTGGGAAGCTGTTGGAGATGTTGAGACCATCTCCATCAACAAACCAAACCAAACTTTTTTTGAATAAGACAAAAATTTCCATTTAAAAGAAAAGAAAAATGAAATTGAATGCAAACCAAACTCTTCAAACCGTTTGCTGGTGCAAACTTTGTTTGGGGAATATTTTATTAACTAGTTGAGTACCCGCGCAATGCGGCGGGGATGTTAATGTTCTATAAAGATACAATTTGTTTCATAGTTCCGATTAACAATTTGTCTCCTTTGAGCAGTAGTTAGTGCGCTGACAGGGGTTGTTTCACTGATAACGCTTGTTCCTTGTGTATTAAAAGCATTTCTGTTATTTTCCTTGCTTCGTTGATAATAGTTTCGATTAATAATTTTTCTCCTTTGCGCAAAAGTTAACCCACTGTCAGGGGTTGCTTCATTGATATTCTCTTGCATTGTCTCCATTGAAGAGATATTTGTCATGTGTTGACTACTTCCTTCGCCAAGCGCTATGTAAGACATTTGAATATGAAAAATAAGATTATTATAAATAAATGGTAAGATCGAGATCAAAAAGAAATACTAACTTGGCGATTCTTGATTCACGACTTCGTCAAAAAGAGGTAGCAGTATTCCACGTTTAATTTGAACGCCTATGACAGAATACCTCATTTCAATTAGGCTTTAGTTTATGTCAATTCGAAAGTACAAAATAATAATAATGCATAGTTTTTACCGTTGAAGTTATCATGTGTCAACCCCGAACATAATTGGCTTGTTCCTTGTGTATTAAAAGCATTTTTGTTATTTTCCTTGCTGCGTTGATAATAGTTTCGATTAATAATTTTTCTTCTTTGCGCAAAAGTTAACCCACTGTCAGAGGTTGCTTCATTGATATTCTCTTGCATTGTCTCCATTGAAGAGATATTTTTCATGTTTGTCATACATTGACCACTTGCTTCGCCAAGCCCAATTTTTCTCCGTTTATGTTTCTCTTTTTGGGAGACATCAACAGTTGTAGTTTCTTTATCGACAATCCTCATTGCATACCTTAAAACATTCATTGAATTGTCATATTCATGTTCAAAACATTTAGAAAACATTCATTCACAAAACATTCACTGAATTGTCATATACATGTTCAAAACATTTAGAAAACATTCATTCACAAAACATTCACTGAATTGTCATATACATGTTCAAAACATTTAGAAAACATTCATTCACAAAACATTTACTGAACCAATACAAAATACCACAACAAATACATGTTCCAAAAATACATGTTCCAAAAATCATCACAACAATCACAAAAACACAATACTAATCAAATTGACCGATCACACATTGGCATTCGGAATAATTCTTAAGTTGTGTGCTTCCGGCATCTCTGGTACAAACACAATCTGGGTTAAATCCGTAGAATTTAAAACGTTCACTGAAAAAATTAGAAAATACCATTTTAGAAAAATTATAATTTTAAATTGAAATAAAAACAAATAAGTAAAATTAATAAATATTATACTTGGATATCGATGGATAAGCTTAACCCGAGATGCATAAATTATTGAATTATTTTGTATGGCCCGAGCTATCATCCCAATACGTGTTTCTCTTGAATCATACAACCTCAACTTTATTTCATGCCCCCTATTAGAAATAGCAAAGTTAGTAATAACACAAGTTGGCCAATTTGTTAATTTGGTAATTGATTAAATTTTAATACAACTTCAAACTTACGTTTCATCTTGTAAAACTAAATCACACGCACCCAATCGGAATACACCATAATCTCTCGCATTGGTAACTCGTCTTCCCCTTATGATTTTTCCAACCACATCTAAGATATATAAATTTAAATTTGAATATCAATTTGACATAGTTAAATTTAAATTTAACTAAAAAAATTAATTTACCAATTAGCATCTTTCTTCTTGTCCTATCTTCAACAAATGTTCTTATCAAAGGCACCGACGGATAAAACACAAATCCTCTTTGAACATCCTCCAGCAATGGGGTAAACCTTGTGTTTCTATCAATCAAAATTTCATGTTCGGCACGAAGAAAACTATATTTTTCATACCTTGGATATTCATAATAGGATCCTTGAACTTGGAAATGCTCCAAAAAGAAAACACCTCCTACCAAATTTCTTTGTCTATAGACATCCAACAATGTACGTGGAACAACTGCAGCCATTTTGTCCCTCTAACGTATATAAATATATACATATACACAATATGTAATTTTAACATTGTTAGTATCTTTAAAAAATATATTTTCAACAAAACTAAAATATGATTAAATTCGCTTACATTTTGGTCAAGTAAGATGATGTATATTTTTTCGTGTATTACATCTTCCCAAACAAATTCTACTCGGACAGGTTCAAAGTTCCACCAAACATGAAGACTTTCTAGTTGGTAAAAATGTTCAGCATGCCACCCTAAATCCATTTTCTACATAAATAATATGAACATAACAATTTCAGAATGCCAATTGCAAACATCAATAATATTGTTAACATTATAAAAAAATTCACTCTAAAAGAACACCAAAAGTAGACAAACAACAAGTATTGAACTTAATGAGACTAACAGCTTATTCGGTCAGCCCGTATAACATTTTTATAACATCAAATCACTACCAATCCAAATCCAAACACCTTCAGGTCAAATCTTTAAGCAAATTGAAATAGGATGAAAGTTAATTTACAACTACAAATGTGAAATGATTCACAATCCCAGTTTGATTGCGATTAAAGAAGTCACACATTAATGAAATGTTAGGAAGAAAACAGAAGTGAGTGATCTTGAATCTTGACCCAAAAATCACTACGTTTTTTAACTTTTGTCATAGAAATGGTCACCCTAAATCCATTTTCTACATAAATAATATGATCAGAACAATTTCAGAATGCCAATTGCAAACATCAATAATATTGTTAACATTATAAAAAAATTCACTCTAAAAGAACACCAAAAGTAGACAAACAACAAGTAGAGCATGAACCATTAAAAATAAGAACATTTTGGTGATAAGAACACTTAGAGCAGCAAGAGCAATATGATTAAGACATTATTAAGACATTACCTTGGTCGGAGAGCAATCCAATGAAATTCTGAAGCCTGAATCAAAGTAAAGCCTCAAACCAAACCCACCAGACCTCGATTTTCGATTTTCTATGAACAAAAAAGAAGAACAGCTTATTCGGTTAAATGCCCAAAGAAGAAGTATAAAGTTAAACAGACATGACGTGACAAAAAATAAAAAATAGGTTCAGATAAGAACTATTATCTTGAAGTGTTTTCTTGAAATCATATTTGTCAACTGCTCACAAGTATGTTTTCATTTAAAAACGGTCTCATATGTCTAGACATAAAATTGCATAAAAATCATAGCATAAAACACCCAAAAACAGAAGCCATCAAATGCTAAATCCATCTAAAATAAACTCTAAATTTGACAGTTAAAACAAAAGCAGAATAAGAAAAAGAAAATACTCGAGTTGAATCAAATAACATGTAAATGAAAAATCTATTAACAAACTAATTGAAAAAAGTAACAAAAAGAACTTAGATTATGCAAAGTCAATAAGCATATTTGGAAAGAGATAAACCATAATAGAATAAATTCTACACAAAAATATTCACTGTGTAGTATAACAATTTTCCGTAGCAACATTTGCCTTCCTCGTCAAGCATTTTCACAATTATGTATAATAACATAGAACTAAAAGCTAAACTCACAAAGAATATGGCATAAGACAATAAGCAAAGCTTGTAGTCACCACGACTTAATCAACTGTGTTAAGCATAAATGTAAAATTTCATCATCTGTCATTTCAATGTTATAGTTTGGTTCAAAATGCATATATATAATGGTTAAGGTTCCAAAAGAAAAAGGGTTCTTAATGTTGCATATCGTGCGTATTCAAAGAAGGGTTCAAGCAACTTACAGAGGTTGATTCAATCCCCTTTATGAACACCGGATTTGCTAGCTTGAAAGTGACCAAATGAACCTGAAACATCGAAATGATAAACATACATGATTAAGAAGTATTTTACTAAAAAGGTTACAAAAAAGAAGCAAAAGGTTTCAAAAGAAGAAAAAGGTTTCAAAACCATAAAGAAAGAAGAAGTATAAAGTTACAAAAAATGGTTAAATGCCCAAATCAGTTAATGTGATAACAATTGAATACCAAAACCAGAATGCAATAAATGAAAATTTAGCCTCCCATTTTTCGAAAAGTACTTGAAGTCAGATCAATAGTAAATGAAATCATAAATAGAGATACCAATGTACAGAAGGATCTTGGATGAACACCCACATACCAAAAAACAGGGTAACTATATTTCAGCAAATGTTAGTTGACTTGCAACGTCATCCAAAAATAGAACTCACAGAAAGCTGAAACCCCAAATCAATTAATAGAGATAACAATGTACAGAAGGATCTTGGATGAACACCCACATACCAAAAAAAACTAAACAGTATGCAACATAATCAGCAAGCAATTGTCAAATTACTTAAAGTCAACGCATCAAATACATTCAAGTAATTGAAATCATAATAAACCAAATAAAAATTTCAGAAAGGGATATTGATGAGAGTGACATACCAGAAGATAAAAACTTGAAATTTGGATTATGAATCCCTGTTTTAATAGAGAGCAAAATAAGAGATCAAAATCGGTTGGTAGATAAACATCAGAACGAAATCGAAATCAGAAACAAATAAGAAGTTGCATACCTGAACGATGAACGATTCGAGATGGAACGATGAACGATTCGAGATGGTTCCTGAACTATTCGAGATGGTGAGAAAGAAAGTAGAAATCAGAAACAAGCGACTGAGAGATCAAAATCGGTTGGTAGATAAACATCAGAACGAAATAAGAAGTTGCATACCTGAATGATGAACGATTCGAGATGGAACGATGAACGATTCGAGATGGTTCCTGAACTATTCAAGATGGTGAGTTTGAAGCGTCGTCTTGGTTTGAAGCGACTGATATATAATGGGATCATTGGGAGTTTGAAGCGTCGTCTTGGTTATAGGAGTGACTGATTTCTTGGTTTTGGGAAGGATTTGGCTATAGGAAGCGTCGTCCAGAGGAAGCGTCGGGTAGTTAAGTTTTAGGATTAAAATTAGGGTTTAGGTAGTATAGATAAAGAATAAAAGAAAATGTTTTAAGACTTTAAGACTTTAAGACAAAAGTCTTACATGCTTTATAAGGTAGTATAGATAAAACAAGATTTTTTAGATAAATTATATAAGTAGGTGGCAAAATCTAATTGGTTTGTTTAGATTTTATTAGGATAAAATTATCTGATTAAAAAGATAACTTTAATAAAAAAATTAAAAATTAAAAAATATACCAAAATTCATATTTTTCAATTCCCTACAAATAGAGATCAATCTTGACATATTTTCAACACACCAATCTTTCTCTTCATTTCTGTATTTTCTTTTATTTATTTTCAATTGTAAGTTTTTTATATTTATAATTATGTTTTAAAATATGAAATTATTTTTATTTATTTTTTATTTAAAGTTAAAAGATATATATATATATATTCTAAAATATTAAATATATAATTTCTATAATATAATTTTTAAGATTGGTTTGGAACTTTGGATTATGAATAAAATATAAAAAGAAGTTAGATTGGATTGAAATTGAAGATTGAATAGGTGAAAAAGAGAGAAATTAGTTTTTTTAATAAAGATTGGTTTGGTTTGGTTTGTGAACAAGCATAGCCTGATGTCACGGACTTGTCTCTACAAGATCGCGTGCGGCCTTAGTTCTCGAACTAAGTCAGCCAAAATCCCGAAACAACCAACGATTAAGGCAAGTAAAGAGAACACAAGATATTGTTGGAATGCAAAAGAAACTTGTATTGATTGAGAGAACTTACAAGAGAGCTTAGAAGAATGTTTTGAGGTGTCTTGTGCCAAATGAGGCCACCACCTATTTATACTACTAAAGAGAACATTCTAGAGAACAACTATCTAGATATGTACATGGATCATTCTAGATCTATCAAGTAGTATGCTATTTACAAGGAGTTTCTACCTCCTTCCATGGAGAGACTTCTAGAGAAGCTTCCATAAGTTCCTCCAGGTTTCTTGAGTAGTGTAGAAGGTTCCGGATTCCGGTGAACCTTCAGGAAATCCGTCTCATGCTTGGCGGGTCGTCACATTCTCCCCCACCTAAGCTCGCGACGTCCTCGTCGTGCCATCTTCATGATACTTCTTGATCTTGTCCGCGAACTGCCACAATATGTCTTGAGCTTCCCAACTTGCTTCACTATCGGGCATGTTTCGCCACTTGACCAAGTACTCTGTGTAGCTCGGCACTCCTCGTCTCGATACCTTTCGATCCGAAAGAATCTCCTCAACCTCCCGATCGAAAGAAGTCACAACTGCAGTCGGTGCCCTTCTGGACACTCCCCGTTCCGAGTCTTCCATATCCTTGTGATAAGGCTTGAGAAAACTTACATGGAAAACCGGATGAATCTTCAACTTGGGCGGTAGTTGAAGTCGGTATGATACCTTCCCGACACGTCCAATCACCGGGAAGGGGCCTTCGTACCTTTGTATCAACCCTTTGTGCACTTTCCTCAACGATTTGAATTGTTGAGGTAGGAGTTTCACCATCACTTGGTCCCCAACCTTGAACTCGACGTGTCTCCTCTTCTCGTTCGCCCATTTATTCATCTTCCTTGTCGCTTTGCCTAACGAAGCCCGCTTCATGTCCGTTTGCTCGTGCCATTCCTTCATGGTTTTGTATGCGGTCGGACTGTTCCCATCGTAAGACGTGGCTAAGGCATTTGGGGTTAGCGGTTGCCTCCCCGTAACCAGCTCAAAGGGACTCTCCCATGGTCCCTTGGGTGTGGGTAATGGCTCCAATAATCCTCCTGGTTGTCGTTCCTCTATCTTGTGCTGTTGGCATACTAGGCACGTCTGGACGCATGTCTCTACATCATCCCCCATCCTTGGCCAATAGAACGTACCTTCAACCGATGTTAGTGTCCTCTTGATTCCTGGATGCTCCGTCCAATTCGAATCATGACACTCCCTCAAGATAGTTTGCCTAATATCCCCCCACTTAGGCACGTACAACCGATCTCCCTTGGTGAATAAGAGATCTCCTTTGAGCCAAAAACTTCTCGTATTCCCGTCCCGAGCCAATGCCACCAGCTTCTTGGCCACAGGATCGTGCTCCAATCCTTCCTTAATTTGGCCTTGAAGGAAGAATTGGGGTTGAGTGATTGTCGCAAATCCCGTCTTGCGACTTGACGCCTCTGCTGCCATGTTAGCTTTCCCCGTCTTCGATCCCGGTTCCAGCTCCATCGTATGGTCCACCTCCCTCCTAGGCGGAACCCTTTGTCGTAATTCCTTGGGCACCACGTCCTTGTACTCAACAGGAACATTCTCGATCTCTTTCGGTACCTTCTCCGTGCGTCTCCCATCATCATGCCTTTGCATTGTAACCCCCAAGTAGTAAGGCTCGTTCTTGCTGTATCCCTTCTTGAATTGCATGGCTGATAGGGCCTTGGCGCTACTCTTAGGCCCGCGTTCCGTATCCACCATACAAGTCTTTCCCCCATATAGGATACATAACGAATTGGCGAATGGCATAGGGAAAGCCCGTACCTTATCGAGGAAGTCTAACCCAAGTACCACCTTGAAGTCGTCCATGGGAACCACCGAGAAGGCAATCTCTCCTTCCCACTTACCGATCTTCGCTCTCACCCCTTCGGCTACGCCATGGATTGGTTTGGCCGTAGAGTTCACCGTCTTGACAGTGCCACTCCCTTTTGTCGCTTTGACCCCTAGCCTGGCGGCTTCTTCAATGGACATAAAGTTATGAGTAGCACCCGTGTCGACAAGAGCACGTACCTTGTTTCCCTTGATGACAGCTTCGACGAATTGCAACCCCTTGTTGGCTATCTTCGTCGCCTCAGTTTTACCTTTGATTGCATTCAAGATCCGCATTGACCCCATGCATTCATCCCCGTCTTGGGAGCAACCCTCATCTCGAGTAATGGCATGAAGCTTAGCTTTGCTTGGGCAATCTCGGGCTCGGTGTGGTCCATCACAAAGGAAGCATCCATTGTTCTTGTAGGCCGTCCTCAAGTCTTTGTTCTTCCCGGTTGGTGGCTTCCGTACATCATTGTTTCTTGCTTGGGTCGACTTCTCTCCCCCACCTTTCTCATGGTTACCCTTCCGATCCTTTGGCTTCGACGGTTCCTTTTTGCTAAAATCGATCAAGGCATCTGCCTCGGCAATAGCCGTTGCAAGATCTTGTACCCCACGTCGCCTCAACTCCGTCTTGGCCCATGCTTGCAAGCCATCAAGAAAGTAGAAGAGAGAATCTTTGTCGGAAAGATCCGGGACCTCCAAGACAAGATTGGTGAAGTCCTTCACATACTCCCGGATCGTTCCGGAATGCTTGAGCTTACGAAGACGACTCCTCGCTTCGTCCTCGGCATTCTCCGGATAGAATTGCTTCTTAAACTCGCGAATGAAATCACCCCAAGTAGAAATGTTACACGTACCTCTTTCGATATCTCCATATCGACGTCGCCACCACAAGGCCGCGGTATCCTTCAAGTACCTCGTGGCTGTCTTGATCTTCATCGCATCCTCCACGATGTTGACCCCATCCATGTATTGCTCCATTTCCCATAGGAAATCATCAACCGCCCTAGCTTCCCGCTTTCCCACAAACGGTGATGGTTTCGGAATGTCAACCTTTGGAGCATGGTTGCTAGTGTTGCCACCTCCACTAGCCATGGCCCGTTTAGCCAAACTTAAGTCGGCTTGGATCTCCTCCAAGCTTTGGTGAATCGTGGAGATCTCTTCTTCCACTTCACCTCTAAGCTTAGTTAGCTCGCTCATGAACATACCTCTTAAGTCATGAAGCTCGCGTCTCAAGTCGCCACCCAAGACATTGAGGGCGCTCTTGAAATCATCCCGCATATCGGCAAAGTCGGAGTCCAAACCTTCCACATGTTGGTTTACCTCCTCAACTTGTGCCTTCATCTCGGCTACGGATGTCTCTACACCCGCCATCCTCATCTCCAAGCTAGAGAGTAAATCTTTGGACTTACCTCGGTTCTTGTTAGCTCCTTCTTTGCGAGACTCTTCTCGGCCACGGTCCTCGTCAACCACGGATGAACCAACGTTCCTATCGGACTCCTTTGCCATGCCTTCAATCGACCTGCTCTGATACCAAATGTCACGGACTTGTCTCTACAAGATCGCGTGCGGCCTTAGTTCTCGAACTAAGTCAGCCAAAATCCCGAAACAACCAACGATTAAGGCAAGTAAAGAGAACACAAGATATTGTTGGAATGCAAAAGAAACTTGTATTGATTGAGAGAACTTACAAGAGAGCTTAGAAGAATGTTTTGAGGTGTCTTGTGCCAAATGAGGCCACCACCTATTTATACTACTAAAGAGAACATTCTAGAGAACAACTATCTAGATATGTACATGGATCATTCTAGATCTATCAAGTAGTATGCTATTTACAAGGAGTTTCTACCTCCTTCCATGGAGAGACTTCTAGAGAAGCTTCCATAAGTTCCTTCAGGTTTCTTGAGTAGTGTAGAAGGTTCCGGATTCCGGTGAACCTTCAGGAAATCCGTCTCATGCTTGGCGGGTCGTCACACTGAGCTAAAAAGAAAGTTCCGATATAATTTGGGGGCTAAATATATGATTAGTTGTAGTTTCAAGTCAAAATTCAGATCGCCTTCAACCGCCGTTGACGTCGGCGGCCACTTGTATTTCAATTTCTACAACACGATACAACTTCCAGATCTTCATTTCGATTCCAGTTTCTTTTCCGATCATTTCTGTTTAGAAATCAATCTGAACGGTTCACAGAATCCACCGTATGAGTCTTAGACTTGGCCTGAGACGTTCGATTTCGACTTCTCTGGCCAAGGCTATGGCGCAGGAATTGAACTCATCTGCGCCGACAATCCCATCGGCAACCATGACGGCCACCGTAACTCGTACGTCAACGACGAAGAAATCGCTATGGCCTTCTGTGCTTCGTTGGATTCCGACATCAACGGACCACATTATTTCCGCTGAAAAACGCCTTCTGTCTCTTGTCAAGTAATCCTCTTCTTCTTTGCCCTAGGTTTTGTAATTTATTTCGTCAATTGTTATAATTTACTAGTAATTTACTTACTCAAATAGTGACATTTATTTTGTTAATTGTTATGTTGTACTTACCGATAATCCTCCATCCTGAAACGGAAGACCTACACTTGTAATTTGAGTGTAAATTGGAAAGCAGTTTATGAGCAAATAAATATGTAAATATATTTGGAACTGGAAGTTTGATGTCTAATCTCAGACATAATTTGATTATTTTGCTGACAAACAAATGAGTTATGGAAGTGTTTGTTTGTGATTCTGTACAAAATATAATTTGTATTGCAGAAACGGGAGACATTTGTGCTCCTGCTAGTTGTTAGTAGTTATACACTTTGCAGTTTGAATCAGAAAGTATATGGGTGGATAGATATGTGATTGTTCTTTATTTTAACTGATGGGCATGGAAACATGTTAGAAGTGCCATTTTTTGTGAGAAGTGTTTTTAAATCATTGATCACTTTTAATCAAATACCCTCCCATGAATTGCGGCTTAAAAGGGAATTGATACGGTGCATCTTATCTCAGTGCATCCCATTCTAATGTTCGTCCATTTCTCATCCAACGGTTGATAACCACTTTTCACGCTTCTTACCAAATTTGGCACTTCTCACCGGAACCCAACCCTTAATTGATATCCTTCACAAGTGCAACGGCTTATTAAATTTTTAGCACATAAATCTTTTGGTTAATTACCAGGACACCATATACTCAAGAGCAGGTTAATATTGGGTCTGGTCCACCAGGGTCTAAAGTCAAGTGGTTTCGTTCAACCAGCAATGAACCGAGATTTATCAACACTATTACCTTCGATAGCAAAGAGGACTCTCCTACTCTTGTAATGGTACATGGATATGCAGCTTCTCAAGGGTTCTTCTTTCGAAATTTCGATGCTCTTGCCAAGCACTTTAGGGTGATTGCAATCGATCAGCTTGGGTGAGTTGTTCACAATCCTCCTCTTACTTTTTGTTTCAATATTTGGACATTAACATTATGTGCTACATATCTTTTTCCTATTTTCGTTTATTAATGTTGGAGTTCATTGTCTTCTAATAATTTCAATTTCTGTCTTATTTCTTGTGTTTTCTTTTTTGTTTGGCAGTTGGGGTGGATCCAGCAGGCCTGACTTCACTTGCACAAGTACTGAAGGTTGGTTTTCGTTATATTGTTCTTGACCTCTTTTCTCATTAACTTGTGCTTTAAGGATTGCATATGATCTCTTAAATGAACACTGTGATCCTGCTACAGCATACCAAGGGCTGTTTGGCAGTTGCTGATGGTTTGGTGCAGAATGATTAAGTGGTCAGAATAATTAAGAGGCTCTTATGATATAGTGCAAAATGAAATATGGTTATTGTTCAGAATGAAATTAGGGCGATGAATGGTTAAGGGAGGCCCAAGATACAAAACCATTCAGAGGGTTTTAGAACCATTAAGAGGCAGACTTTTTTTTCGACCAAACAAGATTCACCTCTTAGCGATTCAGATGTTGCCATTTAATGGAACTATTAAGAGGTAAACAAACAGCCTCTAACTGTGGAATCTTTCATAATGCAGAAACGGAGGCTTGGTTTATTGATTCCTTTGAGGAATGGCGCAAAGCCAAAAACCTTAGCAACTTTGTTTTGCTTGGGCACTCATTTGGAGGGTATATTGCTTCTAAGTATGCTCTGAAAGTAAGTTTCCTGCTGATAATTACGAAAACTATTAAGAAAAGAACAGGTTTTCTGTTGATATGTAAAATTATTTAAATTATTGAAGCATCCGGAGCACGTACAACATCTGATTTTGGTGGGACCTGCTGGGTTCACATCAGAAACCGAACATAAATCAGAGCGACTTACCAAATTTCAAACAACATGGAAAGGTGCTGTTCTAAATCATTTATGGGAGTCTAATTTTACTCCTATGAAGGTTGTCAGGTAATAAAGTCTTCCTTTGCTATTGTTATTTTCGTTTTTAAACTTTCTCAAAAAGTTGTTCATTACATGTGTCCAAAATAAGTGTCCACATATCTATATTAATTTGTCACAGAATAAGTGTCCACTTTCAAAAGTAATTCCCTAGTTTTCAGTTCTACTCTTAAATTACGAGATGGAAACATTCTTTACATTTTCAATTGTTAAGGGTAAAATTGTCATTCTCTACGTCACTTCAAGCTTGGGGGTAAGTAAGTAACATCATTTTCTACTTAAATGTGTTTTATTTGTGGACGCCCTTAATACAGGGGTTTAGGCCCCTTGGGTCCAAATCTTGTTCGCAAATATACAAGTGCAAGATTTGGTGAATATTCAACGGGTGAAGTGTTGGCTGAGGAAGAGTCCAGATTACTAACAGGTGATTGAAATTAACCATCTTCACATATGAATATCCCAGAATGAATGTTTTTAATGGTTGTTATTATTGCAGATTATGTGTATCACTCTTTGGTGGCAAAGGCTAGTGGAGAGTTGTGTTTGAAGCATATTTTTTCATTTGGGGCATTTGCTAGGAGTCCTCTATTACAAAGGTGAAGTATCTTTTAATTTATTGTGATAGGTCTATAATCTATTAATGTTTTCAATCTGTATTTATTGAATGTGTAACGTTATTTAAATTACGGTTTTAGTTCAGATGATTACTTTTTACTTATATTATGTTTTTGGCTGCAGAGCTTCTGAGTGGAAAGTGCCAACAACTTTTATATACGGTTTGAAGGATTGGATGGATTACCTAGGAGCGGATGCAGCACGCAAGAATATGTGTGTCCCGTGTGAAATCATAAGAGTCCCACAGGTCTCTCTCTCATGCCCCCATCTTCAAATGGCTGATTTTGATTTCTATATAAGGAAGTTAATATGAGAAAGGTAAAAAGGTTGAGAATGTGCGAATAAATGATTAATATGTGAATCATTGGTAAAACGTTTCCTTTTACCAATGATTCACATATGAATACGTATATGTAAACCCACGTTTTCTTTACCAATGATTCACATATGAATCATTTATTTGCAAGTTCTCAACCTTTTTGCCTTTCTCATTTGAACTTCCTTGTATATAGTAATTGGTATATTTAAGGAGGTTATGATCTGATGTAATTTATGATTTGCAGGCGGGTCACTTTGTGTTTCTAGACAATGCAAAAGGATTTCACTCTGCAGTATTGCATGGTTGCCGGAGATTTCTATCACCAGATGCTGCTAACTATCCTCTTGAGGAAGGTGTTACATCCGTCTAATATTCATTCCTGGTACGACCTTGTATCATCATTTATCAAGATTATGTAAAGTAATATGCTTCATATATATATATATATATATATATATTACTAGACTACAAAAAAAAACCCTTAAGAAAATGGGTAAATGTTAATAGCAGCACAGGATCTGGTTGAATGGGGTATTCAATAATTTATTTAAAGGTTCTTGTACCATTTCTTTCAGATAAAACTCACTCCATTTTCAAAGATTACATGAATGGGTACTGGGGCTATAATATTGTTGATTCATATGTTATTGTTTATATCTATTGAGACCCACCCAATTAATGATTATTTTAGAATGTGGAACCTTATTAGGAGAGAAAGGAGATTCAAGTCTAATCCTAAACTAATTATGAAGGCAAATAAATAATTGCTAAAATAATTATCCTAATCTAATTCTAAAACCAATAAAAGTAAATAATTAGATAAAGGTAACAAATCGTCGTTGGAACGGAAGTGGGGACACCTAGGAGATGCGGGCGAGTAGCCGTGTGGGTTTAGCCGCGTGGAAACCTGCAGGAATCAAACAGAGAGTTAGGCGGCTTTGGCTGCGGGAATAGTCACGTAAGTTTTTGCCTTCCGGCTTTTGATGCGGGTATCCAAGCTTCTTTCGAGCTCGTTTTCTTCTTTTTCAAAGATTGGCGAGAAACCTCATAAATTCTGGAATTATTTCTGTATTATATATTGAAGATAAATTGTCCAATTATAACCGATACGGGACTTTATATAACAGTTTAGACGTTTTTTCAAACAATATTAATCTGGTTTTTTTTAATCAAATCGGGGGTTTTACGGGTTCGTGTGCAATTCTAATGAGTGTCTCATAATAGATCAATAGATTAAATCATAATAAAAATTATGTGCAAATCAAAATCTATTATGTAATTATGGTTTCGACCAAAAGACAATTAAAGGTTTGAAAGCTTTATATTTTCCACTTCATCCCAAAAAGTGTGGTTGAGTTTCAATGAGATCATGAGATTAAGGTTAATGTAGGAAGTGAGAAAAATGATTACCAATTGTTAGGGGCTGTTTACTAGGCGCTGACCGGTCAGCAGTGAGTCAGATTGTTTACCAAACTGTAAATCTGACCGAGATCTGACTGTGATCTGACCGCGATCTGACCGAGATCTTTCTGAGCCAGCACGAAAATGTTGCTTACCCGGGTCAGATTTTATTATTCCACTGTTACCCCTTTTTTACGTTTAGGGTTTTCTCTTGGCCGTCATTTCTACTCCTCCATCGTCATCATCATCAGAGCTTCACTCGCTCCCATCACAATCGTCAGCCTCGATCATTGATTTCGTCTAAATGAAGATCGTAAAAAGTTAGCTCTAATTTCAGCGATTTTTACCCAATTTGATCCGAGATCAGCTAAAGAACCGACAAGATCAATATTTTCTTTGTGGGTAATTAATCTTGTTTGGTGAAAATTAATTTTTATATTCCCGATCTTGATTTTTTTGAAAAATTTTATGTGGGTTTTGATGGGTTTTTGATTATCTGAATTGGGTAGATGAGATTTTGAAGTTTTGTGGTTGTTTGGTGAAGCAAGGTTTTGTTGTTTTGAGATATATTTTCTTGAAAAAGAAAAAAGAAAAGAGTTTTATTAGAGGAAAAGGGTGTTGGATTGGTGGGTTTTTTTGGATGATTTCTGTTGGGAGTAGAGATGAGAAGGAGGAGTTGAGTTTGAGGTATGGTGTTGGTGTTGGAGGTGGAAAACTGGAATTAGAGAGTGAGATTGAAGAAGGTGAAGCTTGTTTTCAGAATAATAAAGATGATGATTCAACAATTGATCCTGATATCTAAATGAGAGTATATTATTGGTAAACAATTATTTAAAGTATGAAGTTTGTTTTTTTCTTCCATTAAATGATTTATAATAGAAATAATTACATTTAATTTAGCATATAAATACATAAGGGTTAAAATGGTCATTTTTTTGTCGGTAAGCACTTACCAAAAACCACTTGATAAACACTCTTATCCAGACAGTACTTACCGGGGACAGCACTTACCCGGGACAGCACTCTTACCCGGACAGCACTTACCCGAAAAGAGCAAGTAAACAGTATGCACATTAGGATGAGATGTACCAAGATTCACTAGATCAATCTCCGTATCAAGTGTGATTCATAAGTGTGTTGAGAATAAAAGTTTCATGGGTGTGTTGAGATTAAAAGTGATCTAGATCCATTTCTCACGTTAACTCAACTTTTCACACAATTGTTCACTCACACACACACACACATATATATAGCTGAAGGTTCGTGAGAAGTTGACGTTACCATGAGAAGTGGATCTGAATCACTTTTAGTCAAATACTCTCCCATGAATTGCGGCTTAGAGAGAGGTGCGAGATCATGCGAGAGATTAAACATTTTACGAGAAGGCGATAAAGTCTACACTCATTTGGTTGTGTTTAATCATATCTGATTAATTACATATATGATTAAAACTTCATGTTTTCTCACAAAATATTTAGATTCTCGTTAAACCTTTTCTTTTAATTGGAAAAACACAAAATAGGTAAAAGTATCAAATTAATTCCTGAGTTAACGGTAATATTAAAGGAGATTCTAAATACAAATCACGAGTCTCATTCTTATATTTATTTAGAGTAAATTAAACGATTGGTTCATGTGGTTTACATAAAATTGCACTGTTGGTTCTTAAAATGAAATAATTACGTGTTTGGTCCCTATGGTTTACATTTTCACACGCCTTTGGTCCCTATATCCTAACACCGTTAAAGATTTTTGTTAAGTGGGTTAATTAAAGGGGTAGTTTAGTCATTTTATAATTATTTTAATTTTCAATTAAAACCACATGGACTTTACTTTTACCCTGATCCACCCCAATTGTCTTTTCATCTTTCTTCACTTAGGCCATCCGTAGCGCAATCTTCAAGCCCTCAAGCGCCACATCAGCGCCACATCAGTTTTTCTCCTAACCCTCAAGCCCTAAAGTGGCGTAGCACAACCCTCAAACCCTCAAGCCCTAAAGTGGCGTAGCACAACCCTCAAACCCTCTTGCCACCTCATTTTTTTTAATTCTTTTATTTATACATTTAATTATTTAACAAAATAAAAATATTTATATATTTTTTAATAAATAAAAATAAGATAAATAATAAAAATAAAAATTCATATCATTCATTAAAAATAAAAATTACAAAATACAAAACACTAAAAAAATAAAAAAATAAAAATTACAAAATACAAAATTACCCAAAATTATGTAATTTTCTAATTCTCTCTTTCTTCGCCAAAGTAGCCCTCAAAATATCTCCCGTAAGGTGATCATGCGGGGTTATGAAAAACTCGAAGTCTTTATCAAATCGTTTTTCTCGTTCGATTTCTCGTTCGAGTTCCAACTTATCTCGTTCGAGTTCGAGTTTTTTCATTTTATACTCCATTGTATCATCAATCTTCTCGTTGAACTTCGTCAACAACTGAGTAACACTTTCGTTCGTATTTGACCCGCTCGTATTACTCGTTGATGTTTTTTTTGCCTTGTTTCTCCCGATGGGTCGTTGAAGTTGCTCGACCTCGTTGACGTCTTCATCGGAAGGTTTGGTACGTTTTGAACCCCGCGATGAAGTTGTCGTCATCGTTGGAACGACTCCCCATTTTGGACATTTTTTGAAGACTTCCCAAGCTTGTTCGTGAGTGAAAGCAAACCCAAGTTGTGTTCGGTACCGTTCGTGAAATGTCGGTTTCTCTCATTCCGCTTGATCTATTAGTGATCAAGTTGTTGTAGATGCCGCCAAAAGAATTTATTCTTTTATTGAGGTCGTTGAACTTGGTGTTGAGTTGATGAGTTGTTCTATAATTTCCGCGACCCATAAAACTAAAGAACACTTGCCCGATTCGGGTCCAAAAACTTTCTACATTTATGTAAATTCAAGTATAAGAATATTAACAAGAATAATAATAATATTAATAATATTAATAATAATAATAATAACAATAATAATAATAAAAAAATAAAAATATTACCACCGGTTTGTGCGTTACCGACAACGGAGTCCTCCGAAACGTCAACCCACGCCGACACTAACGCGAGTTCCTCGTCTTTACTCCACATCTGTTTGACGGCTCTATTTTCATATTGTTTGTTTTTTCCTTTTCTCGTTGGTGTCGGGTTTGATGGTTCCGGGATAGATTGTTGTGTGTAGATGAATTCTGGTGTGTGCGGGCTAGAATGTTGGGTTTCCGGAACAATGTCGTCGTCGAGATCGATTGCGGGTGAAGGAAGATTGTAGTTGGCCGGAGTAAAACGTTGTTGAATCAAACCGGGACGTGTAAATTGGTAAGGAAATTGTTGGGGAAATTGTTGGAAAAATTGTTGCGAAAATTGTGGCGGAAATTGTTGCGGAAATTGTGGCGGAAATTGTTGCGAAAATTGTGGATGATAATCTTGTTGTGAAAACGCTTGGAAACCAAGCTCCGGGTCTTCTTGCGGTTGCGGTGTATCCGGTCGGTTACGACGGGATGTAGGTGTTTTGTTTGGATTCATGATGAAATTTGAGAGAGTTTGAGAGAATTTGAGAGAGTTTGAGAGAGTTTGAGAGATTTTGGTGTGAAAAATATAGAGAATGGAAGAGAATGAGAGAATGAGAGAGTTGTTTTGTGTGAAAAATAAAATGGGTTTTAGGATTATATATATAGTGTGATTAAATTGATTTTTTTTTAAAAAAAAATAGCCGTTGCCAATGTCTTTATTTTCAAATTATTTAAAAAAAATTAAAAAAAAAAAGAAAAACCATCGGGTTGAACTGGTTTTGGAACCCGGGGCTGGAACCCGAGCCCGAGCCCGCTCCCCCCCGTAGCGTAACCCGCTAGAGCCCGCCCTACCCGCTCCCTAGCTCGAGCCCGAGCCCGCGTACGTTACGGATGGCCTTATGATAATATACACACAACCTATATATATATATATAGAGCATATATATACATATTTAAATAGGAGATATATATATATATATATATATATATATATATAGAGCATATAGTTTTGGTTCGATCCTAGTTCAATCACAGCTTGAAAATATCTTCTATAATTCTGTAAAGCTTTTTGTAAGTGGTTTTCGTTTTCAATCCAAAAATAAGCACCAAAAATGACTTGGATTTCAATCTTCACGGGAAAATCTGGATTTGCTGCTTCTTCCACGGCTGAAGATGTTACTAAAGGAATTGATGGAACTGGCCTCACCGCCATTGTTACTGGTTACGTTACTTGATCCATCCTATAATGCATTTGTGTGGGGGGTTTTCAAATGCGCTCTATTTGTTCGATGATATTCTTCTCTTGTTCAAGTCAAATATGTGTGTATATAGCTCAAAAACAGGTCTTATTAATCGGTCAACTGGGAAACAAGTCAACCATTAATAACTTATTTTCTGATTTATATCAATACTCCATCATCAATTAACCCCTAACTTTGCTTTTAAGACCTTGTAGAACTCGGTTAATTTAGGATGCTTTCATATATATTTGGTGATCTTTAGCTAACCTACTCTGTGGGTTCCCAATTATTGCTATCCTGCAGCAACAACAACAACAACAAAAAGTTAGCATGTTTTCCAAATCTTGGCAACTGGAACACCAAGTAGAAGCAATTAACTCGATTAAGAAGAATAAATTGGGTAAGAATTACCTTCCAACTTTGCCACTCGTTCCAAGTCCAGAACTGATTTTTGGCTTTGAAGACGGAGTCTTGAATCCCACCCACCAACTCAGAAAGCTTGGCATTGGCATCTTGCAAATCAAACCCAGTTTCTTTCTTTAACTAATCTGTATACATATATGCTCCATATATATCTCCTATTTATATATATATATATATATGCTATGTGTGTATATATATAGGCTGTGTGTATATTATCATAAGTGAGGAAGATGAAGACAATTGGGGTGGATGATGGTGCTTTGAATACACCGATAGACGTGTGATAATTAAACCTCAACGCAAGTATACATCGAGATCTAATGTCGTCTTTTCAAGTAATAAAGTGGTAAAATACCAGATATCGTTCCCACAGAGATTGGAGTAAAAGCGCAATAAAAGTCTAATAAAAGAAATGATTTCCAATGATCAATTCGAAGATAATATTTTTAGTTGGTTTTGGATTATCGCAGATTATATAAAACAGATAAATAAAGAAAGCAAGCAAGGGTGTAAGACGTTGGGGTGAAGCTTAATTATAAATTCCAGCAGACCAATGCTATGTCAATGCTACAACATTGGTTCCTCAATACTTAAATTCACCATCTATTTGATAGGATGCCCTTCCGGATCTTCAACATTATATTATTAATCTAGCTTTCAACAACCCATTCCTGGTGATGTATCAGGACTATTAATAATAAAATGATGCCTTTCAAATATATGGATAAACAAATTACTTTGTTAAAAATCACTCTTCCAAGTTGATCCCATATCTGTTAAGTTGACGTGTCTGAGTGGTCCATTCCTGATACGCACTCTACACTTTTACCATCATCACGATGACCAACTTATCGGGCAAAATCAACCTAGAAAAGACAGAGACGACAAATTCCTTTGTCAGTAGCTCTTCCAAGTCTTACTTTCTTTGTCATTCGGATTGACGTGCATATCAATGGCTCATTCCTGATGCCTTGGCACTTTAACACTTTCAAAGTGATCAAAACGTCACGAAGTAAACTTATCTTTATAAAACTTAACATGAAATGGTGAACATCATTATTGAGAAATAATGTCCACTATTCTTTATAATTAAAACTCCACCCTTTAATCTCACACCCAAGCTTATAAAAGTTAGCTACTCATACTTGTATTTAAATTGCAATAAATGTAAATTACTGAAATTAAATACATAATGTAAATGACGTGAAAGTAAATGACAATAATGTAAAGAACAATAATTAAAAACAATGAAGAAGTGCAGCAATGTTGCTGTCGATGCTGCAGCAACTCATGTAGATGGCTAAGAACAACAAGAAAAAGATGAACAAGATGAAGATAACTTGCATATATTTAAAGAAAGCAATTAAAGATGGTTTCCAAATCAGTTTCTAAGCTGATTGAACACACTTAAAACAACATAGGACACCTCCTATTTATACAAAAAGAGTCATGGCCTAAGCCATACCAACTCACAACAACTAACACTATTTATGTACCATGCATACTATTCCTAGGAGATGTCTTGTGTACTACTACCATTACAACACATAAACTATTTTATGAAGAACCCAAAGCATTGAACTTCATCTTGCATGTTGTTGTCTTCCCAAAAATTCCGCATTTCTAGCCTTGTTCTTCATCTCGTCGCCATCAGTCTTGGATGCTGCAGCATTGAAGTAGCATTGGCTGCAGTTTTCTTATTTTTAGCCATTCTACTTAGTAAAACAAGTAAAATCCATCACTTAGCTCCATGATTAATAAAGATACAAATAAGAGAATAAAATGACACAAAAGTTGGGATAAAACAAAATATTATATATAAAAATATAAGAAAAAGACACAATATGCATTAAATAAATAATGCATATCACACCCTCAAATTTAAAGTGTTGTTTGTCCCCAAACAACGAAAAGACTAAAAAGAATTAGACTCAATTTTGAAATTTTCTTGCAAAATCTTGGCATTAAAATGCACACACAATGTAGAACATACCCCATGGAATTCATAGCTTTTTATAAATCTTTTATCATTCATTTAAAACCTAAGTGTGTGTGTGGATCATAAGCTAGCATTAATCTTCTCTTTGTTAGACTCAACACATCCTACATTTAGAATCAATAGGGCTTTTGGGGTCACTCTTTGGCATATCTTTTCTCACCAAGCCTTTTCTCTCAACAAAAATTTTCAAATTTTGGCACTTTGTGCTCTTTTCTTGTTGACTTTTTATACCTTGCCCCTATGGGACATTTTTGGTATATTTTTGCATCATCTATATCATATTAGAGCTTTGCTCTTTTGAGTGATCTTTAAATGCTTAAGGTGTAACATTTCCACCCTCAAATTTATCTTTTACAATGTCCTCATTGTAACATTGACGTTCATAGGTGTATAAAGGCTACAAGTGGCTATTGGAAATTGAAAAGATGGCCTAGATCATTCTCTAAATGTATATAGGGTGTGTGAGTCAAGTTGTGTCCCAATAAGAAATTTGCTAGTTCTAACAAGAACACAAAACTTAGGTAAATTAGTGATAAAAAATTATTAGGACTATGAACAAAAAACACGGTATGATTTTATGTGTAATCTTGCAAAAGAAAAGTAACCTAAAAATTGTAAAATATCCCAGACACAAAATAAAACAAAACATGGAGACTAAGGTAAATGATTTGAACCTGCCCTACTCCATAGGAGTAGGTTGTGAACCAAGTGGTTGGAATGAATGTTTCGGCACAAGAATTCATATTTTCTTCTTTTAACAACGTGTTCTTCTTTTTCAACAACCGGATCTCTTGTTGACAACTTATTGAGGAATGGTGGAATTTGCTGGAGCACCTCAGTATGCTCCTCAGCCCAAATGGTACTCACCAACTTAACTTGGTGTTTCTCTTTCCACTTATGCTTGTACACGTTTCTCATCACGTGTTTTATTGGTTGTTCACGACACAAGATTTTAATGGAACGAATGGGGAAACAATCCATCCCACAAAAAGTTTTCCACACCACCACACCAACAATCGAACTTGATTTTATGAAGTTTCCCGAGTCCTTGGATTGATCATCACGTCCCTTTTTAAAAACAACTTGAAAATTTTCTGCACAACTTTGCTGCACGAATGCTGCAGCATCCGCAACAATATGTTTTTCCTGCGCAGATTCAAAGTAGGGGTTAATGACAATTTTGGCATTGTGTTGCACCTCTTCACTATTTTGAAGTGAAGAGGGATTGCTTAAATGCTCGGGTTCTTCCTCGTAACTCTCCATCTCTTGACTATTTTCCAAAGTATTGACCTCATCCTCATCCTTACCAATACATTCAAAATTTTCAATCTCACTTGGTATAGGAATTTGGTTTTGTCTAATGATCTCTTGAACATATGTTGTAATATTGGCAACAGATGTTTCCATTCTTTGCATATGCTCATTCACGAAAGTTTCAAAAGATTTGAAGTTTTCGATTAGTTCTAAAGAGGGTGTAGGAGGTAAAAATGAGTTGTTAAAGTCATCCCCTTGAAAACTCTCAGAAAAAGCAACTTGTTCCTCCCAAGATTGGTCAAAAGTATTTGCGTACGTGTTACTCCAATCTTGGTAGGATGGTGTTGGTGATGTGAAAGTGCCATGATCTTGACCATTTAAAAACAAATTAGGATGATCCTCCCATGATTGAGTATAATCATTGAAGTGTGAGGTATCCCAATTACTATCTTCCATGAAATAATTGGATTCGGGGTTCGAAGGACAATAATATGTGAAATGATTTCCGCCACAGATGTCACAGAAAACAGTTTCATATGGCCCAAACGAATATCCCATTGAATCCATATTCACAGAAAGATAAACTCAAAGATTTATTACTTGTGCACACATGGAGACGTATGACAAGCAACAAAGGTGGTAGAAAAATCAAATCTTTTAAAATACTTTTATATACTTTTAGCGTGCCAATCCCCGGCAGCGGCGCCAAAAACTTGATGGTGCTTTGAATACACCGATAGACGTGTGATAATTAAACCTCAACGCAAGTATACATCGAGATCTAATGTCGTCTTTTCAAGTAATAAAGTGGTAAAATACCAGATATCGTTCCCACAGAGATTGGAGTAAAAGCGCAATAAAAGTCTAATAAAAGAAATGATTTCCAATGATCAATTCGAAGATAATATTTTTAGTTGGTTTTGGATTATCGCAGATTATATAAAACAGATAAATAAAGAAAGCAAGCAAGGGTGTAAGACGTTGGGGTGAAGCTTAATTATAAATTCCAGCAGACCAATGCTATGTCAATGCTACAACATTGGTTCCTCAATACTTAAATTCACCATCTATTTGATAGGATGCCCTTCCGGATCTTCAACATTATATTATTAATCTAGCTTTCAACAACCCATTCCTGGTGATGTATCAGGACTATTAATAATAAAATGATGCCTTTCAAATATATGGATAAACAAATTACTTTGTTAAAAATCACTCTTCCAAGTTGATCCCATATCTGTTAAGTTGACGTGTCTGAGTGGTCCATTCCTGATACGCACTCTACACTTTTACCATCATCACGATGACCAACTTATCGGGCAAAATCAACCTAGAAAAGACAGAGACGACAAATTCCTTTGTCAGTAGCTCTTCCAAGTCTTACTTTCTTTGTCATTCGGATTGACGTGCATATCAATGGCTCATTCCTGATGCCTTGGCACTTTAACACTTTCAAAGTGATCAAAACGTCACGAAGTAAACTTATCTTTATAAAACTTAACATGAAATGGTGAACATCATTATTGAGAAATAATGTCCACTATTCTTTATAATTAAAACTCCACCCTTTAATCTCACACCCAAGCTTATAAAAGTTAGCTACTCATACTTGTATTTAAATTGCAATAAATGTAAATTACTGAAATTAAATACATAATGTAAATGACGTGAAAGTAAATGACAATAATGTAAAGAACAATAATTAAAAACAATGAAGAAGTGCAGCAATGTTGCTGTCGATGCTGCAGCAACTCATGTAGATGGCTAAGAACAACAAGAAAAAGATGAACAAGATGAAGATAACTTGCATATATTTAAAGAAAGCAATTAAAGATGGTTTCCAAATCAGTTTCTAAGCTGATTGAACACACTTAAAACAACATAGGACACCTCCTATTTATACAAAAAGAGTCATGGCCTAAGCCATACCAACTCACAACAACTAACACTATTTATGTACCATGCATACTATTCCTAGGAGATGTCTTGTGTACTACTACCATTACAACACATAAACTATTTTATGAAGAACCCAAAGCATTGAACTTCATCTTGCATGTTGTTGTCTTCCCAAAAATTCCGCATTTCTAGCCTTGTTCTTCATCTCGTCGCCATCAGTCTTGGATGCTGCAGCATTGAAGTAGCATTGGCTGCAGTTTTCTTATTTTTAGCCATTCTACTTAGTAAAACAAGTAAAATCCATCACTTAGCTCCATGATTAATAAAGATACAAATAAGAGAATAAAATGACACAAAAGTTGGGATAAAACAAAATATTATATATAAAAATATAAGAAAAAGACACAATATGCATTAAATAAATAATGCATATCAGTGGACCAGGGTAAAAGTAAAGTACATGTGGTTTTAATAGAAAATTAAAATAGTTATAAAATGACTAAACTACCCCTTTAATTAACTCACTTAACAGAAATCTATAATGGTGTTAGGGTATAGGGACTGAAGGCGTGTGAAAATGTAAACCACAGGGACCAAACACGTAATTATTTTATTTTAGGGACTAACACTGCAATTTTATGTAAACCACAGGGACCAATCGTGTAATTTACTCATTTATTTAAGACAAAAATGGGTAAAAAGCCGAATCACATGGACCAAATTTTATACTTTACTCTTGTTCTAATAATAATAAATCTATAAAGAATATTTGTTTAGAATCACCCAAAATAAAATACACAAGGAAGGAGATTGACAAAAATGGTTGGAGATGATTTTAGCCTCACTCTCACACCATCACCATCACCATCATCACAGCAAAATCCAGACAAGCACCGAACAAGAACATATCAACCACCTCTTATTATCTCCATCTCCATATTTCCTTTATTAATTGCATCTTTTCCCTAATTTATGTATACCTAATTTGCAATCAATCTGCTGTTAAACTCTGCAATTTAAGAGTGCACAAAAATGGCGACAAGAGGGAGCAGATCGGAGAAGGTGAAGAGGATTTTTCAGCAATTTGATTTGAACAGAGATGGTGGTCTTAACAGAGAAGAAATGGCTGCACTTGTTGTTGCTGTAAACCCTAGGGTTAAATTTAGCAACGAGCAAATTAGCGCCATCCTCGACGAGGTTTTCCGTACATACGGCGATTTCATCGACACCGCTACAGGTCTTACTTACGACGGCCTGTTACGTACCTACGACGACGGCGCCGGTGACGTCGACCGTGATTTCGAAGCCTTAGGGCTCGACCTGAAACCCTACGACAACGACGATGATGATAATAACAATAACAATAACAATAACGAAGGTTTAACCTCTTTAGCGTTCGAAGAAGCTTCCACATCGTCGGTTGTTGACGAGAGAGTAAAGTCACAGTCACAGTCACCGGAGCCGCAAAAGCAGCACCGGACGGCGACGTGGGCGGCGTCGCCGAACCACGGGATTATCTTCGACGACACGTGGAAACTCGTCGACGATTTGGAGATTCTGATAAAGAGGTTGAAAACGAAGCAATTGAAGATGAAAAACGAGAATTCCGATGCGTATTCCGATCCAGGGTGGTCTAGAGAGTTAGGTCCATCTATGGAGATGAATAAACAGATCATTTGGGAAGAAAACCGCCATGATTACACTGTTTTCGTTAAGGAATTAGGGGTTTTGAGATCTAGGGCAGATGGAGCAAGATCACGAGAAGAAGCCTTCGATGGACACATGGCATTAGGTCGAACACTTTACGATCAACAATTATTCAAAGAATCTTTGGTATGTTTCAAAAGAGCCTGTGAATTACAACCTACAGATGTCCGCCCACATTTTAGAACAGGAAACTGTTATTATGTTCTTAACAGACACAGTGAAGCTAAAGATGAGTTCATATTAGCTTTAGATGCAGCTGAAGCAGGAGGTAATCAATGGAGTTATCTTCTTCCCCAAATTCATGTTAATTTAGGGATTTCTCTTGAAGGTGAAGGTATGGTGATGAGAGCTTGTGAGCATTACAGAGAAGCTGCCATTCTTTGCCCAACTCATTTTAGAGCTTTAAAGCTTTTAGGTAGTGCTTTATTTGGTGTAGGTGAATATAAAGCTGCTGTAAAAGCCTTGGAAGAAGCCATTTTCTTGAAAAATGACTACGCAGATGCGCATTGCGATCTCGCTTCTGCTTTACACGCAATGGGCAACGATGAAAACGCCATTAAAGAGTTTCAAAAAGCGATAGATTTGAAGCCCGATCATGTTGATGCTTTGTATAATCTTGGTGGGCTTTATATGGATATGGGCAGGTTCCAACGGGCTTCAGAAGTTTACGTTCGGGTTTTGGGCCTGTGGCCGAATCATTGGCGGGCTCAGCTCAATAAAGCGGTTTCGTTATTAGGTGCAGGGGAAACCGAAGAAGCGAAAAAGTCTTTAAAAGAGGCTTTGAAAATGACCAGCAGGGTTGAATTACATGATGCCCTTTCTCACTTGAAGCAACTTCAGAAGAAGAAACTCAAGGGTAATAACGGAAACGATGAAAATTCGTTTACTATCATTGAGCCTTCAAAGTTCAAAACAGTTGGCGAAAGAACCACAACGAGGCAGGATTTAGCCACTGCTCTTGATATTCGATCTTTTCAAAGGATCACAAGGTTATTTAGATGTGATGTTGAGCTTCTTAAGAAAGATATGAACGAAAATGAAGCCCCTTTAACGTATTCTGGCTATGGAGTCCCTGAAAAATCGATTCGCAAAGCTGCTTTAGAAGCCATTCTTCGAAGGTTATTAAGTTTCTTGAAACCAGATACTTTTGTAGGAGCTATTAAAGCTATTAACCTCAAAATATTATCGGTTTTAGACGAATCAGAATCCGGGAGGGTGGATTTGGGCATGTTTTTCGCAGTTTTAGCGCCCATTTGTGGTGGTACAGCAGATAAAAGAAAAAGGGTAGCGTTCGATTCGCTTTTATGGCGACCAGTGAACGAAAATTTTGATAATGGAAAGATTAGAAAAGTCGATGCTTTACTATATATAAAGTTATTGAGATCGATTTATATTCCTTCGCACACGATCAGCGAAAGATTGGAAATCCATGGAGAAACGGATGATTCGTTGGTGTCGTTGGCGGAGTTTGTGGCTATGTTTGATGATCGCGATTGGGGTTTTGGAGTTATGGAGATTCTTTTGAAGCTTGAAAATGGGGATAGAAATCGACATGGCAGCCACGTGTGCACCACCTGTCGGTACCCGATAATTGGGTCGCGGTTTAAGGAGATGAAATCGAGGTTTAGTGTGTGTGGTTTGTGTTATAGTGAAGGGAAAGTTCCTTATGGATTCAAGCAGGAAGAGTATGAGTTTAAAGAGTATGGGAGTGGGAGTGAAGCAGTGAAAGATAAGTGTTTGTGGTTTAGTTCACAACATTCTAAAAGAAGCTCATCAGGTACTACTACTACTACCACTAATAACTTATAGGTTTGTAAAATGAATGAATGATTTTGTAATATTTCAATTTAATTTTTTAGTTTTTGAGTGTGTGGTGATTTTTTTTGTGGGGTTTTGTGTAATAAATCTTTAGAGAAAAGAGTTGTTTGTTTAACAAGGTTTATGAGGTTTTGAGTCATGTAATGATGTTGTATGTATGATGGTATTTAAGAGGCTTTAAAAGGTAGGTTGACCTAATAGTTTTGAATTTTGCATAAAGTTATTGGTGGAAGGTTAACAAGAAGCTTTACAAATCTAAATTATATCATTTTATTGAGTAAAATAAGTTTTTCACTTTTTCATCTTCTATTTTTTTTGATGCAACAAACAAACTCGCACATCCTTCTCACATTTGTTGAGGTTTGAACCCCTGACCTCCTAGGAGGAAAGAGGCTCAGATACCGCTTAGGCCAAAGGGGTCAGTTAAAAATTTATATTTTGGTTCCTGTAATTTTGAAATTACAATTGTCATTATCCTTATGGTTTATATATTTCATTATTATTTTCACCTTTGTGGTTTAAACTTGATTGCTTTATTTATTTTTATGATTTACAATTCGTTTTTATTTTAATCCCTCACACTTAAAAGTAGTACTTAGGGGGTGTTTGACAGCTGCTGAATGGTTTGGTACATGATGATTAAGTGCTCATAATGAATTAATGATTAAGAGGCTCTCATGATATAGTGCAAAGTGTAATATGGTTTGGTAATTGTTTAGAGTATAGCTGAACGGTTAAGGGAGACCCAAGATACAAAATAATTCAGAGGGTTTTTAGAACCATTAAGGGGCAAGCTTTTTTTTTGCTAAACAAGATTCATCTTTTAACGATTTAGAGGCTGTCTCATATTGGAACTATTAAGAGGTAAACAAACAACCCCTTAACCTCAGGGACGAAAATTGAAATGAATTGTAAATTATAGGGATGAAAGGGGAAATTTTGAAACCACAGGGATGAAATCTGCAATTTTTAACAAACTACAGGGACTAAAACCGTAATTTACTCTATACTTAATTAGTTGGTTGGCATAGTGAAAGAGTGGGACATGGTTTATGGTTGGAATGATTAAACCTTTGCTTTTTTTAGCTTTACCAAACACCAATTGTAAAAGAGTATTGTTTCTTGGAATTTTATAGGTTAAATAGAGTCTTAAAAATGTAAAGAAGAAAATTTGATGTTGATATGTTTAAGAGGAAGTTAGTAGAAATAGTTGGAATAAAGTGTAGGTCATTAGGTTGTAAGTTCGAGTCTGATACTCATCGAAGGCTTTACTAACTTTTATCTTCTGGTCATATTGAATCAGTTGAGTTGAGTTGAGATGACCGACCGTAAGTTGATTCGAACACCTATAAATACTTAAAAATTTAATGTAGCTAGATCATCCTTTTTTTGTTTTGCTTGTGATTAATAAATAATTGATGGCTTTATTTATAATCAATGTAAAGATCGATTGTTGGGGTATTTGTTTAATTAAGCTCAACTCACATGTCTATAAAATTACTAATATTGAGCCATCTTTTTACGGTTATAATTTAATTATCGAGTTACTCTCACTTGCAAAATTTAAAGAGATGTTTAGTTGGGAGAGGGTATTGAGGGGTAAGGAATGAGAATTATAATAAAAACTGTTGTTTGGTTTGATATAATATAATGGGTCCATTACTCCAACCCATTAATTTTCATTCCTGACCAAATTAGGAGAATGGAAATCTCATTACACAAAATATATTTTTAACAAGTCTATATGTTAAGTTATAATAAAAATATATTTTGTGTTACACAACATAGACTTGGTAATGGTTTCATACTTTCAAATGTACTGTATCAACTTTGCACACTTGCAATTTAGGGCATCTACAATGGTCAAGTTATGTAATAAAAAGGTCTTGGTCTCACTATAATAATATATTTTCTCTCTTTCTGTGCCTCTCACATCTATTTTTCAAAGGCTTACAGAAACTCAAGTGATAAGTAAATTATTTTTCAACCCAATTATAATAAACATATTATTTGGGCCCGAGACCAATTTGGGCTTGGCCCGACCCGATACCCAATTTTTGCCATCTTGAGATATGAGCACTATTCTTAAAACTCGTCGTACAGTCGCCATGACACAGGGCTGTGTCTCTCACATTAAGCTCGTGGCACGGCATGGCCTAATGAGAAGTTTTCATAATACGACTGATTTTTCTTTACGTTTTTAATGTCTTATTTGCTAGTTTTTAATATATAACCTACTTTAACTTGATTATTAATATTGACTCATTGAGCAACACTATAAAACATATGTTTTTGTATATAATATTATATATGAATTAGAAATTTGACGTTATAAGTCACGTCTTGAAGTCATGGCTTTGTCCCGACTCCTAAGACTTAAACTTAAGCATGGCTTTTGGTTATATATAATCAATGTAATGGGGCCATGAGGAATTGTGGATGCATACCAACTTGGTTTATAATTATTTCATTTATTCACATGGTTACTTAAATTACTTGATTTAATTTATATGAGGTTTGTCAACTCTTTTAGGAAAACTTTTAATGAACTTATTAACTTGCATCCAAACGATTTTAAATGTGACATATACTGTTTTTAGTTTAGTCAAATAACGTTTGAACAATAACGAGATCGTTGTTTTGATTCGATATTTATATATATATACTAAAGACTTTGAAAATCAAATAACCATCAAACACCGAGAATACAAATCGAGCAAATGAACGAGAATAAAAATGTTCATGATTTAAAGAGAGGAAGAGAAATGTTTTTTAACCAAACGTTTTCTAGCCTAACCTATTTTATATATACGAAAGGAATGATGTGATTGTAAAATTGTCGGTTTTCTTTTCTTTTTTCAACTCGTTAAAAACTGAAGTAAATTTAGTTAGTTCTTTTATTTCCAACTAGAAAAGACCCAAAAAAAACATTTTTATGTTTTTTTTGCCTCTCAAAATTCAAGAACACAAGGTAAAAGGTGTAAGAATGGCTAGGGAGAAAGAGCAGAGATGGGGAAGGGGCGTCAAGCATGGCAGATGAAGGATAACGAAGACACAAAGTATCGAGTATCACCGGTAAACAGGAATCCAAACCAGATCTCCTTCATGTTTTTCAATTTTCCAGAGACTTGGGAAGTAACTCATCTGTGGAGATTGTTCAAGAGGTATGGTGAAGTGGTTGACATGTATATGCCTCGAAAACGACTGAGATGCGGTAAGAAGTTCGGCTTTGTTAGATTTAGAAGAACGAGGGATGCAGAGAACTTGAAGAAAAACCTTAGCAACATTTGGATTGGGTCCTTTAAACTTCGGATCTTCGAGGCAGATAAGGAAGGAACAAATGAGAGGAGTAGAAAACAGGTGGAGGGAGGTTATCGTAGACCACTGCGGGAAGACACAAAACACATAGCTAACCAAAAAACTTTCTTAGAAGCAACTTTACAAGGATTCAAGGGGAAAAGAAGCCATGGGGAGGATGCCGCCCATGAGAACAAAGATGAACCAGGGGAGATCCCAGAAGTGATCGGAGCTTGGAACGGTGACGAATCGAAATTAGTCTATCTGAAAAATAGTGTGGTGGGACATGTGGTATCCACGGATCATTTGGAGACCATAAAAAACTTTGCAATAAGGAGTCGATAGGGGAAAACACACTAAAGTATCTCGGAGGTAGACAACTCCTAACAGTGTTCAAAGAAAAGGCCAATATGAACAAAATCCTAAAAAACAAACTGCATGGATTGCACTTCTGGATAAAGGGATTGAGAAAATGGTCGGTCGGATACTGCTCAGCGGAGAGACTCGCGTGGCTCAAAATTTCCGGTGTACCTTTGCATGGATGGAAGGAGGAAATCTTCCTTAAGATTGCTAGTAGTTGGGGAAGCACGCTTAAATCCGTCAACTGCAACCTAGAGGAACTAGATAATCTAGAATGGGGAAAGGTTCAGGTGTTCACATCAATAAGACCAAAAATCAGTGAGTTGAGAAGCATTAAAATAGGAAATTTATACTACCGGGTGTGTATCGTAGAAGAAGAGGCCCAAAAGATAATGGATATGGAGGAAAGATGGGAGGTAGAACACTGTGGGGAAAACGATGGGATGGATGATTCAATCCCGTCGTTATTGTCGGAAGAAGCAACATATATGGATACGATTCGGGGGTGGAGGATACATGGGTGGGGGATAATAACGGAGAAGAAGACAGGATAGTGAAGGAAACTCAAGAAAACACGACCTGTAATATGGAGGACGAAGGTATCAGCGGCGGCAGAATAAATGTGACGGTGGCCAGAAAAGAATTGGATGGTGACAGGTTGGACGCTGAACTTGTCGAGGAGGGTACAGAGTTTGCAGGCGTGACGATGGAAGCCGTGTTGGACGCCGGCATTCTGGACGAGGGCACGGCGTTGGCAGGTGACGGTACGTGCGCTGCAGGTGACGAGACAGGGACATGCGTGCTAGATAATGGTACAGTTCCTTTTTTGTTTGACTTGAAAACTTCCACTCCTTTTCTAGAGGGTGGCGGCTACATGGAAGGTGGTAGACAAACCCTACAAGTGGGTTCCTTAAAGGTAGTGGGTGAATCAGTAACATCTAATGTGGGTAATAAGTCAACGACCCAAAATTTGGTCACTTTAAATAATAAAGAGGGGCCCAATTTGCAATTGTTGGACAGCCTAGAGAGTAACTTTATGAATGAAAACCAAGTTGGGTATGTAGACCAAGAAGATTCAGAAAATGCGTTGGGCTCATCCAATGCATTTAATTTCGGCAGCAACATAAGAGCAGGGGAATTTAATCAATCAGTAGTAGTAGCGTGTGACCCCAAAAGTTATGATAGGCAACAAGGGGAGGAAAACTCTCATGAAACGCAAAGGGTACCGGGGGACAAAATGAAAGGAAAAAGAGGAGACAACTTAGGTTTCGGAAGGGGGAAGGTGAACTTTCACCTTCTCAAACAAATGGCAAGGGGCAATATCCGAAAAAGTGACAAAAAGAAACATACGAAGCAACTCTCGAAGGAGAAATCGGCCAAAAGAAAAATAGGGGCAAGGATGCGAGTTTGCCCGCAAGCCAAACATCACTCTCAAACGAATTAAGAGAGAAAGATAGTTTGGAAGGTTTGGAAGACTTTGGCGAGAAGATCAATATTATTTGAAAAAAAAACGAAGCGATAGGGGCGGAAGGGGATAACCGGAAAAATGAATAGCGGCCTCTCAGAAAGGTACGTATCGATTTGGCAACGTTAACCGATGAAAGTAATATCTTTGAACATTAGGGGATTAGGGGCACTGAATAAAAAAGGCTGGATTAAAGAATTGTGTAATAAAGAAAAACCAAGCGTTATCGGAATCCAAGAAACGAAATATAAGAATTTGAACGAAGCACAAATTGGATCGTTATGGGGAAACGATGATGGAGACTTTGCACAAATTGAGGTCGTGTGACGCAGTAGTATTATGCGCGGAACGGATCGACAAGCGTCGAGCTTTGAAAGTAGCAAGTTTACAAACGTAAACCCGGAAAGTAGCTAAAAGTCTTGAATGTCAAGAACTGATATTAATTGATAAACTGAATTGAGAAACAATGAATCCTAATAATCCTATTTATAGCTAATCTAAACAAGATAATTATGGAAACTAGGTTGAGACTAATCCATAAGGGAAAAGAATCATTATTAGGAAACAACTCTAAATACTGAATGAAAACGAAATAAAACGAAATACTGGTAAGGGGTAAACCGTGCGGTTTGGGCCGCGGTTTACATGTCGTGGGGTAAGCCGCGTAAGGCACTGTTTGGTATTCGCCCAGGGGGTTCCGCAGTTTGGGCCGCGGTTTTCAAGTCGCGGGATAAGCCGCGGGAGTCCCTGTTTTGTCCGTTTTGTCCTTTTTCCGACTTCCTTTGGCGTGGTCCATATCAGTCTCTTCCACCTCCGAAGAACTCGACCCCGAGTTCTCATCAGAAAAAGATGCATCATCCGGGTGGTAGTCGTAAATATCCGCGACGTTGAAGGTGTTCGAAATATGGAAAGAGTCGGGAAGTGTGACTACGTAGGCATTGTCGTTGATTTTCCGTGAAATCTTGAACGGACCATACTTCCGAGGTTGTAGCTTTTTGTAAGTTCCAACGGGAAAACGTTCTTTACGCAAGAAAACCATGACGTCATCGCCTACCTCGAAAGTTTTGCGGCAGCGGTGCAAGTCGGCGGCGGTTTTGTTCTTTGTGCCCGTGAGTTCAAGTCTGGCTTTGACCTCTTGTTTGATGGTTTGGAAATCCTTAGCCATATTTTTGGCGGTGAGGCTAGTACCCGGGAGTTGTGGTAGTTTGACCAAGTTAACCACATGTTTAGGGATTGATGTATAGACCAAGGAGAATGGAGAGCAGTCCGTTGCTGTGTGAGATGCGCTATTATAGGCGAATTCGATTTGCGGGAGGGAAAGGTCCCATTGTTTAGGCTTGTCCCCACAAATACTTCGAAGCATGTTGCCTAAAGTACGGTTAGTTACCTCAGTTTGGCCATCCGATGAGGGCTGAGCGGTGCTGCTTTTGTTGAGTGCGGTTCCGAATAGGCGCCAAAGGGTGATTCAGAAGTGACTTAAAAACTTTGTGTCTCGATCAGAAGTAATGGTTTTCGGAACCCCATGTAGACGGACTACTTCTTTGAAGAATAGTTTGGCAATGTTGCTTGCGTCGGCTGTCTTTTTGCAAGAAATAAAGTGTGTCATCTTGGAGAAACGGTCGACTACTACAAAAATAGATTCGACTACGCGTTGAGTGCGGGGTAGTCCCAAGACGAAATCCATCGATAAATCTTGCCAAATATCGTCGGGAACCGGTAATGGTAAGTAGAGACTGGTGTTTTGAGAATGGCCTTTAGCAACTTGACAAATATAACATTTGCGGACAATTGCTCCCACATCGCGCTTTAGGTGTGGCCAATGATAACGATCGAGTACGCTATTGATGGTTTTGTCGCGGCCGAGATGGCCGCTTAATCCTCCTCCATGTAAGTCTCGGATAAGTTTTTCACGAAGAGAAGAATTAGGGATGCATAGTTGGTTACCTTTGAAGAGGTAACCGTCGTGGATGTAGTAGTCTTCCATTGGCGTGCCCGTGTTGTATTTATTCCAAATTTCCTGGAAATCATCATCTTCTTTGTATTGATCCTTTAAGACCTCAAACCCGACGATCTCATGGGCTAGTGTGATCATTAGTGTGGCGCGTCTACTCAAGGCATCGGCCACGCGATTGAGGACTCCGAATTTGTGCTTGATGACGAAGGGAAATTTCTGGAGGTAACTTACCCATCGTACATGCATCTTGTTTACCGTCTTTTGGCTATTGATGAACTTGAGGGCTTGATGGTCGGTAAAGAGTACGAACTCTTTTTACACGAGGTAATGCTCCCATTGCTTCAAGGCTCGGAACACGGCGTAGAACTCTTGATCATAGGTGCTCCACTTTTGACGGGCATCACTTAGTTTCTCGCTAAAGAAGGCGATGTGACGCTTTTCTTGGGAGAGGACAGCTCCCACTCCTATGCCGCTTGCGTCACATTCAACTTCGAAGACTTTATCAAAGTCGGGTAGAGCGAGTACCGGGGCGGAGCTTAACTTGCGTTTGATCTCGGCGAAACTTTTGTCTTGATCGGCCCCCCATTGGAATTTTCCTTTCTTTAGACATTCGGTCATTGGTGCGGTGATGGTGCTGAAATCTCGTACGAACCGTCGGTAGAATGTTGCCAAACCATGGAAGCTTCGGACATCGGATACGGTTTTGGGGGTTGGCCATTCTTTTATTGCACGAACCTTGTCTTCGTCTACTTCTATACCGGATTCTCCAACAACGAATCCTAGAAATAGGAGCTTGTTGGTGCAGAAAGTACACTTCTTGAGGTTGACATATAGCTTGTTATCTTGGAGCACGGTCAAGATTTGTCGGAGATGCTCGAGGTGGTCTGTTTTGTTTCGGCTATAGATAAGTATGTCGTCGAAATATACAACTACGAACGAGCCGATGAATGGGCGGAGGACTTGGTTCATTGTCCTCATAAATGTGCTAGGGGCGTTTGAGGTTCCGAATGACATGACTAACCATTCATAAAGCCCGATTTGTGTTTTGAATGCGGTTTTCCATTCGTCGCCGGGTCGGATTCTGATTTGATGATAGCCGCTACGAAAGTCGATCTTTGAGAATAACTTTGAGCCGGCTAGTTCATCTAGCATGTCTTCCAAGCGGGTAATGGGGAATCTGTACTTGATGGTGATTTTATTGATGGCACGGCTGTCAATGCACATCTGCCATTGGTTACCTTTCTTTGGTACGAGAAAAACGGGGACTGCACAAGGGCTTAGGCTTTCTCGGATAAACCCTTTCCATAATAGGTCTTCAACTTGTTCCCTCAAGATCTCGTTCTCTTTAGGGCTCATGCGGTAGTGAGGAAGTTTTGGAAGGTTTGCACCCGGGATTAGGTCTATTTGGTGCTGGATATCTCTCATAGGCGGTTGTTCCGGTGGTAGGTCGTCGGAGATTAGCTCCGTGAAGTCTTTAAGTATCTCGTTGACTTCTACCGGGACTTCTTCGTTGACCTTTTCGGCGCTCATTAAGCCTTTCACGACTATGGGACAGAAGAGTTGGGCCTCCTTGAAGTCGTTCTCAAGGAGTTGTTCGTCGGAGGTGATGAATAGGACGTTATCACCTTTCTTTTCCGGGGCCTTGTGAAATCTAGCCACGGGTGACATGGCGATTTTACGGTCGCCCCAGCGGAATATCATCACGTTGTCCCTTCCTTTGTAGGTAACGTCGTTGTCGTATTGCCATGGTCGGCCGAGTAAGATGTGGCAAGCGTCCATGTCGAGGACGTTGCAAAGGACATCTTCCTTGTAGTATTTTCCTATAGAGAGGGGAACCTTGCACGCTTGGGTTACACGAGCTTGCGGCCCTTTCTTTACCCACCCGAGGGAATATGGGGCGTCGTGCGGCTGGGTTGGTAGATCAAGGTAATCTACTAACTTTTGGGACACCAAATTTTCGCAGCTTCCGTTGTCCACAATCAAGTTGCAAACTTTTTTGTTGATGGAGCAATGAGTGCGAAAAAGGTTCTTCCTTTGGCCTTCTTCCTTTGGAGAGAGAAGGACCCGTTGGAGTACAATGTTTACCCTTTCTTCGGATTCTTCTTCCGCGAAGTCAACCCCATTGTATTCATCTTCCTCTTCGCTTCCTTGTTCATCTACTAAACCGACTGTTCTTCGGTTGGTACACTCGTTGGATCTATGGCCCGATTGGCCACAACGGTAACATTTAGATCCTGTCGGTCGGGCGTAGGGGTTGGATGGTTTTGGTGTTTCAGGTTTGCTTTGGGACCCGGTAGAGTTTCGTGGTGGATTGGTGTCGCGTACGGATGAACTTGGTGCGATGCCTTTCCCTTTATCAGATGCGGAACTAGTGGCTTCGGTGGGAGTTGGTGTGGTGTATCAGCTATAGGATGAGGCTCGAGTGGTTTTCTCCATAAGCTCGGCTTTCATGGCTAAGCTTGATGCTTCCGTTACTGTCCAAACGGTTTGAAGTCCGATTTTATCTTGTATCGAACTTTTGAGGCCGTTGATGTAGCGTGCGACTCTTTGGCCTTCGGTTTCGCCGATTTCGTTCCGTTCGGAGAGGCGAATGAAATCTGTGGTGTATTCGGCTACGGTTCTCGATCCTTGGGAGCAATCCAAGTACATCTTGTACAAGATTTTCTCGTAATCTTCCGGTAGGAATCGTTCGGCCATAAGCTATTTCACCCTTCTCCATGAACGTACCGGACCTTTCCGTAGTCGTCGCCGTTGGGTTATCAACTTATCCCACCATACGGCTGCGGTGCTTTTCAGGCGGAAAGCTACCATCTTGACTTGTTTGTGTTCGGGAATTTTCATGATGTCGAAGAAGCGGTCGACCTCGATTTGCTAATCCAAAAATTCTTCAACGCCCATATTCCCATAGAAGTAGGGAATGTCGGCCTTCATTCGGTAATCGGGGTCTCTCCGTGGCGGTTCCACATCTCCTTCGGATTCGGATTCGGAACTAGAACTGGTGATCGGGTGGCGTCGACCATCGGGTTGGGGTCGATGACGGCCCTCGTACCTGTCTCGTCATTGGCGGTCGTTGTTGTTGACGGTGAGCTGGTTGGTGACTGCGGTTGTTAGCGCGGTAATAGCCGCTGCTAACCCATCAAGATCTGCTCTCGTCATGGGTGGTGGTGGTGGTGGTTGGTCTGCCATCTTGAAGGTGAAGAGACAGGTAAGTCTGTGCTCTGATACCAACTGACGCAGTAGGATTATGCGCGGAACGGATCGACAAGCGTTGAGCTTTGAAAGTAGCAAGTTTACAAACGTAAACCCAGAAAGTAGCTAAAAGTCTTGAATGTCAAGAACTGATATTAATTGATAAACTGAATTGAGAAACAATGAATCCTAATAATCCTATTTATAGCTAATCTAAACAAGATAATTATGGAAACTAGGTTGAGACTAATCCATAAGGGAAAAGAATCATTATTAGGAAACAACTCTAAATACTGAATGAAAACGAAATAAAACGAAATACTGGTAAGGGGTAAACCGCGCGGTTTGGGCCGCGGTTTACATGTCGCGGGGTAAGCCGCGTAAGGCACTGTTTGGTATTCGTCCAGGGGGTTCCGCGGTTTGGGCCGCGGCTTTCAAGTCGCGGGATAAGCCACGAGAGTCCCTGTTTTGTCCGTTTTGTCCTTTTTCCGACTTCCTTTGGCGTGGTCCATTTGCTCTTCGTATCGGGTTGCTAGGCGCTCCATATCATCGTGGGAAATTCTGGAGGATTGTTAACCATTTGGGATTAAAAATGTTTTAATTGTGATTTTGTTATAAAGGAGGAAGCCTTTCTTGCGGTGATTGGGAAGTGGTCGAACAAAGAAGGTATGATAGGACTTGTCAATGTCTATGGTCCGAGGGAAGTTAAAGGGAGAAAAGAGGTGTGGGAAAAATTGGGTCTTTTGGTGTCAAAAGACGAGGTAAAATGGTGCGTTTTTGAGGATTTTAACGAAGTTCGAGGTGACCATGAAAGACTCAACTCGGTTACAAATGGGCGCGGGGTGGACGACTTCAATGACTTTATTAGAAGAGCTAAGTTAGTGGAGGTTCCAATGGGAGGGAAGAAATTCACAAGGATAAGTGACGATGGGATAAAATTTAGTAAACTAGATCACTTCCTTGCGTCGAATGATTTTTGCATGTCGTGGAATAATGTGGGGGTCAAGGCTTTGGAGAGAAAATGGCCGGACCACGTACCAATAATGTTATTCGAACATCGGAACGACTTTGGCCCGAAACCTTTCAAGTGTTTTGATGCTTGGTTCAAGGAGGAGGGGTGGTAGAAATGGTTACGGGAGCTTGGAATGAGGTGGTAACGTCAACCCGACCGGATTGTATATTTAGAAATAAGTTGAAGAAGGTAAAAGAGAGGTTCAAAGTATGGAGTAAAGAAAAGTTCGGTAATATGGAGGAAGAGTTGAAGCGGCTAAAATTCGAAATTGCTAAAAGAGAAATAGAAGCGTAAACATACCGGTGGGGGGAGGAGGAAAAGAATAGGTGGGTACAAGATAGACAAAGATGGCTATAATTAGAGGAAACAAAAAGTAGCATGGAGAGGCAAAAAGCGAAGGCGAAATGGATCGTTGAGGGGGATGAAAATTCAAAAATGTTCCATGCGGCAATAAAATATAGGGAACGGAAAAACAATATAAGGGGTATGGACATAAATGCGGTATGGACGGAAGACCCATCAAACATTAAAAAGTTTGTGTTCGACTTTTTTAAAGACAAGTTCTCCTCAAAAAGAAAATTTGGTGCCCCGACGATAAATGGCGACAAGTTCAAAAAGCTTTCAAGAGAGGATGCCGACTACTTGGAGAGACCATTTTCGGAAGAGGAATTATGGAACGCGGTCAAAGAGTGTGGGGGAAATAAAGCCCCCGGTCCGGATGGATTTACATTCGGCTTTGTGATTTTTTTTGGGGAATTATAAAAGAGGACTTATCAAAAGCGATGCGTTGGTTTTGGGAGAAAGAAGAGATTAGTTGGGGTTGCAATGCGTCTTTTGTAACCTTGATTCCAAAAACGACAAACCCGATGGGGTTAGGGGATTTTCGGCCTATAAATTTGATCGGTGTGTTCTATAAGATTCTATCCAAAGTCTTGGCAGAAAGAATGAAATCCGTATTGAGCAAAGTAATTAGCAAGGTCCAAAGTGCTTTCATCAAAGATCGATGCATCTTAGATGGAGTTTAATTGCAAATGAAGTGGCGGATTATGTTAAAAACAAAAAAAAGAAGCGGGTTGATTGTTAAAGTGGATTTCGAGAAGGCGTACGATAGTGTCGAATGGGACTTCCTCTTACAAAGCCTAGAAATAATGGGTTTCGGGAAAAAATGGAGAGGTTGGATCAACGCATGTCTAAAGTCCGCAACGATCTCCGTCCTCGTTAATGGAACGCCGACAAACGAGTTCAAAATGGAAAAAGGATTGACGCAAGGGGACCCACTCGCCCCTTTTCTCTTTCTAACGGTGGCCGAAAGCCTCCATATACTAACGGTGGGGGCGGTGGAGAAAGGGCTCTACGAAGGAATCAAGGTAGGACGAAATGAAGTAACGGTTTTGCACCTACAATACGCGGACGACGTCGTCTTTTTTGGAAAGTGGAGTTTAGTGAATTTAAAAAACCTCATGAAGATCCTTAGGTGTTTTCAAGAGATTTCGGGTTTAAAGATAAACGTAAGCAAAAGCAAAATTTACGGCATTGGCGTAAAAGATGAACTTGTGCAAATGTGGGCACGGAGCTTGGAATGTGGTTGGAGTGCGCTACCTTTTTCTTATCTTGGCCTACCGGTAGGCGCATCGATGAACCAGACGGAACAATGGAAACCGACAATTGACAAGGTAAAAAATAAGCTCGCATCATGGAAAACAAAAATCTTATCGATCGGGGGAAGACTTACCTTGGCGAAATCGGTACTCGGTACTTTGGCGCTATACTTCTTTTCGTTGTTTCGAGCACCGAAAGGTGTGATCAAAATATTGGAGAGAATTAGAAGTAGATTTTTTTGGGGGGGAGGGGGGGGGGAGACGGCGAGAAAAAAAAACTTGGTTTGGGTTAAGTGGGATAGAACCGTGGGAGAATTCAAGAAGGGGGGGTTTGAATGTGGGATCTTTACAATCGGCAAATAGGGGCCTTTTGGGCAAGTGGTGGTGGTGCTTTGTATCGGAAAAAGATTCATTATGGGTAAAAGTCATTAAAAGTATATACGGGGATGACGAAGGCTTTAGGGAGCAAAATAATCGGAACGGAGGAAGCGGAACAACTTGGCGGAACATAATTAAAGTGGGTTGGGAAGTGGACAACACGGGGGTGGAATTCACGTCATCTTTTGCAAAAGAAGTTGGGGATAGGTCAAAAACGAAATTTTGGAAGGAAAGGTGGGCCGGAAATGGAGTGATGCAAAGTGATTTCCCAAGATTATATAGATTGGAAATCAAAAGTAACGCCTTAGTAGCGGAAAGGGGTGAATGGGTCGGAGATACGTGGGTTTGGAAATGGGTGTGGAGACGAGATCCTAGAGGTCGAGAATGTCGGGAATTGGAACAACTAGAAAGGAGGCTCCAAGAGTTCGTACCGGTAAAAGAACGTGAAGATAGGGCAACATGGAAACTTGACGGATCAAATTCGTTCACCGTCAAGAAACTTAGAGATTTAGTGGAGGAGCGTAGAGGGGAGGGAGACGAAAATATAGAGGAGACAAGATGGTATAAGGTTGGGGAGAATCCCCACTCACACGATATTGGAGACGAAAGGTATCGACCTAGACTCGGTTCTCTGTCCAAGGTATGGGGACATGCCCGAAATGGTGGATCACGCACTTGCGGGATGTAGGGAGGTGAAAAAATTATGGTATCTTACCGGACAATGGTGGGGGAAAAACATGGAAGGGGCGGGATCGATACGTGAGTTGTTGCAAGTGGGTCAAACATCGGGAGAAAACAAAAATAAGCGAGTTATTTGGGAAGCGACGGTGGGAAGTCTACTTTACCTCTTTTGGTCACACAGAAATAAGATTATTTTCTAAAACGACAAGAGAAGACTAGAAGATTTGTTCTACGAATTTCAAAGAAAGGTGTACGAATGGATAAAGGGTCGGGTTAAAAACATGACGGTCGAATGGACGAAATGGCTAACAAACCCAGCAGTATAGGGGGCGTATCGGCAGCTGCTACAGTTCGTGGTCAAGAAGGGACAATAGGGTAGTTTTCGGTTAGTAGCATGGGTGGTTAGTGGATCAGGTAGGGGCTGTTTGACACTCGCAAACATACCCAGATCACACCTGCTGCTTAGTTTGGGGAAGGGCTATTGCCTTTTTGGTTCTCCATGTAATGTATTGCTTTTTGGTGGACCACCTTTTGGTATATTTATTAATAAAATCCATTGATGCTTTTCAAAAAAAAGGTAAAAGGTGTAAGAATTTTGAGGAAATTGGAGCATGAGTGATTGGATTGGTACAAGAAACCACAAACCAAACCCAACATTATTCCCAACTTTTAATTAGCACTTATGTTTGTTTTTATTTGTTGGTTGTTAGCTTTGATTATGCTTAAACATTCATTGTTGGCCTTAAACATTTGATTTAATAATAATACAAATACATTCGATCGAACATTTATATATATATATTCTTCAAATAATGCCTTAAAATCCGATCACTTGTTATCAGATACAATATGATCCGAAATCCTGACGGGATACAAATCCGGATTTATCCTTAGTGGAATCCGAAACCAATGAAGATTTGAATCCTACCTAACTAGATCTTGTTAGCCCTGAAGGATAATGGAAAAACTTAAACAAATAATTGTAGAAAGGGAGGGGGTTGAATACAATTACACAATTGAAGATCGGTACAAGATAAAATCAAAATTTAATAGTTTGACAACTATTGTTTTTGGCGAGCCGATTTTTGAGTGCAAACTTAACCAACGAGTTTGACTCATCAACTCTTGTCCTAGTATGGCAACATGCTTAATATGTTAAACAAAGTGAGGTTAAAATAGTATTTTATTAGTACAATACTTCTTTCACCGTTCCTTTTGCATACAAAAGGATATTTGTGTTAACAAACGTCTACATCATATCTTCAAGGTATTCAAATGCTGAAATAAAAAGTAGAAACAGGTACTACTTAGCAAATCAAATGAAGATACACACTATAGCAACAAAACTATAATTCTTTATTGTTATAAACATACATAATTAAAAAGTGGAAACATGTTGTGTTTGTATTCAACCCCCTTCTACAAACACTTTCTGTGTTAGTCATTGCCCTTTCAAGACCGACATTAACACATTTATCAGTTTATAAAAACAAACAATATTTTTTTTTATTGTTTTTACTTTTAGACTCTAGAATTACCACTTTATAAATAAGAAGTGAAATAAAACTACATATTAAAAAAAACACCTTAAACTTATAAATCTTCTACACTTGTTTTAAGATAATTTTATTCTTGTTATGGTTGAAGAAACTAGTCAAATTTTATTTTCTATGAATTCAAATGCTATATATGAATTAGGTCTATCATTATCTAAAACAATATTTAATTCTCTTGGAAAAATTAATAAAGGTTCTGCATGGGTATGGGAAGAAGAGGGTTCTAGGCTAACCGGAGAAGGGATGTGTTTAACTAGAAAATCGAAATGTACATTATACACATGTATTGATATACGTTACTTGATCAACGTCGATTCACCCGATAAGTGGGGATAAAATAATACACACAAAGACAAGTGTCAATGAATTTGTCGTTAAAATATAAATTGTTGGTGTAGAGTAGTCAGTCATTTGTATTTTGTAAAGAAATTATTGTTGTAGGAGCAAGTGTATGACACTTATCTAATCTCGATATGTTGGTGATTTTAAACGTTTAACGTGTATTATGATCTAAACAATTTATTTGAAATATATAATGAGAATATTTCGATAATTATGTAATATTTCATGTAAAATGTCATCTAAAGAAACTTGTCGTATTACCCCAGGGTAATTCGATATTCGAATTGAGATTACTTCCGAGCAAAACATAAAGATGCAACAATTTCGTTATCTAAATTTCGATTGGATTTCGAGTTAGGGGTGTACGCGGGTTGGGTTGGGCGGTTTTTGACATTTTTACAACCCAACCCAATTATGGCGGTTTGGAAAATCTCAACCCAACCCAACCTAACCCAACCCTTGCGGGTTGTGGCGGGTTGGACGGGTTGAGCGATTTGGTAGTATACATAAAGTTCACGACTGAAATACGACAAATTAAACTAAAAATGTACCCAGCAAAGTTATTAGTCATTACAATCATCCAAATAGATATTAAAATCCTAAAGTCTTAAACTTCAAAAACGTAAGTTGTTCGTCCTTAACCACAAACCTAGCCACGACTTTTCGGCATCTCTCTTTATTAAACGACACCAAAAGCTAAGCAAATTTTGTTTCTTATCGCACACACTCTCCGAATATTTCTTACATTGGTTTCTTAAGTGATTTCACAAGAATTTTTGTACCAACTCTTTTACTATGATAAGCATAGTGTTTTCCACAATAGTTACAAACACACCTAGAGTCCTTTCTCAAAAAATGATCCCAAACGTTTGAAGTTCTACCCCTTTTCTTACACGTATTTGGTTCATCATTATCTTTAGTTTTTGGATATTTAGTGGTATTTTCCATTTCTCCTATGCATAGAGTTTACTATCTAACTTATGATACTAAGATGTACAAAATACAAAGTTACAAAAAATCAAAATCAAAGAGTTTACTATCTAACTTATGATGCTAAGATGTAATAAATACAAAGTTGCAAAAAATCAAAAAATATTGAGTAACTTATGATGCTTGATGCAAATTGCAAACAATCTACTATATAACAATTATGGTCCTAAGATGCAACTCTTGTTCAATGGTAAGTATTTTGGGCTATTATTATAAACTAATTTAGGCCTCATGAATTATGCTAGTTAACAATTATTAACTTTTTTTTAATTTGGGTTGCACTTGCAAGTATCGTGTGTGTATATATATATAATTTTTTTTTATTAAAATAAACAATATTAGCGGCGGGTTGGCGGTTTGGGTTGGTTTGAGTTTTCCTAACCCAATTTCAACCCTTATAATTAGCGGTTTGGCGGCTCGACGGTTCGTCGGGTTGGGTTTAATTGGGTTGTTAGCGGGTTGGGTTGGTCGGATTTCGCGGGTTGACGGTTCATGTAACACCCATAATTTTGGTAAGTTGAATCCTAAGATTTTTATATCTTTTATCATTAAAATGGTTTTGGATTAGTTTCTTGAGATTTAATCATTTTAGGTATCATCTTTTAGAAAGAAAAGACTTAAATGGATGAAAAATAGGAAAAAAAACTCTAGGTACGGGCTATCGGCACTATAGCATGGCGGGATCGCCAGAGAGGAGGGGATCTCGGTGCACCCCGGACGATAGTTCCTGTAAATAGTGCCAGAGAGCACTATCGCATGTCAGGGTCGCCAGAAAGGGGCCCTGCACTTTAAAACCTGATTTTCGGGCTCTTTCTTCATTTATCCATAACTTCTTCATTACTTACTCGATTTGAGTGATTCTTGAGGTCATGGTTTCTATTTTGGAGCTCTTTAAGATAAAAACATAGATGATTAAAGACTCCTTGATGATTTTGGGGTTCATAGAAGTTGAAGGTAAGATCACATTTTTGTCTTTTAAAACTAGGTTTTGGTCATTTTACACCAACAACTCCTATTCTCTCTCTTGGGTTCTCTTTTCAGTGGTGGAGGCGGTGGTATCACAGTGGTATCATAGTGGTAAAAACGTGCAATTTTGGTCCCATAAATTTAAAATCCCGCTAAGCATTACGTGTCTTAATAAAACTGAATTTGTTGTGGTGAATTACGTACCTATACAAGTCTCTTGCCAGATTCTTCTTCGAAGACAACCTTTGGTGATGATTTCTGGAATGGAGGAAACAATTGTCGGAAAAGAGGAATGTGTTCCTTAAACAAGCCAGTGGTGGTAATGCATCCGAGATACAGTGAAGCAAACGTGATGTCAGTTTCATCGGTGGAACTCCTGCATGGTGAGCATATTACAGACCTTGATGTCTTTATATGCTTTTTCACCACCGAAATATCTGACATCGATCATGGTGGAGTTCTTTAGCTCGTTCAAACCTCTGAATAGACCTCTCATGTCCCGTCAAAGTGGGTATCACAATGCATCTTGTATGTATTTTAGGTATCACATTGAGGATCATTTGTATGTATTTGTATGTCTTTTTTAACAGTTTCTAAGTTTTTAGATATAACATTGTGTATCTTGTGTGTGTTATGTTTACTTGGTGTGTGTCGTAATAAGGTTTATCAGAGAGAGGAGAGATAAGATTTTTAAAATGCCTAAAATACATTTTAATAAAACTTTGAAGTCAATTTACGAAAATATTAATTTTCTAATTTATCATTTGATGTAACACCCTCAAAATTGGAAAGAACAACTAAAAAAAACATTGATTTAATAAACGAATAAGGACAAAATTCCTTATACAAACCACCCTTAGGAATAACTCAAAAATAAAATCGTAACAACTTCAACGAATCGAAATCCTAAGTCCTACACCTGGATATAAAAGTCGGGTGCTACTCAACTCCATACAAAGTTGCTATTCCCAAAACGCGGAAGACTTCATCAATCCACTTACTTCTTGAACTCACATCTAGCTCTCAATTCTTCACAGTGTCACTAGAAATATTACCCAACCGGAACATGTTGCACATGCCGACAAATAAAAAGATTAGGCTAACGCCTAGTGAGTTCAAGAGTTTACATCACGATTAAAATAACTTATTAAATGAAAGAGTACTTATTTAAATCATGGTTTCCAAAAGAGGTTTATAATGAGAATGTAAACAACTCCTTTCCCAACGCACACAAATTCCAAGACGAAAGTTCCAAAATGTATATAGCGTTTTCCAAACTAGATTCATATTCAAACTCACTTAAAACGTGAATAAACATTTAAGTCTCAATTCCGTCAATCAAGGATGAGGCATAATGCCCGACCCATGTACCATGGACAACAATCCAAATGAATATAAAACGTTACCAAAAGTACGAATAAAAACCTGATACTCACGCGAGCATAAAAGGGAGCGAACTCCAAACACCAAAATATGGAAATGACATGTTTCATTCAAACCTTAATATACATGGAGGGAAATCCAATATTAAATTTATCATTTGCAGTCAACGCACAAGACCAACGATAATAAAGTAAGGACATTAATATCGAAAATAGTGTTGGCCGACAACGGGGGAGACCCGTATCCATTGAGAGTGGAGGAACACAAAAGTATGCCACTCATATAACGTTAATCGTATGACACTTCACGACATGAAAGCCCAATTGTCCCTACGACTCCTTTCAAGTTACACCCAAAGAGACAGTTGACCTTAGCGAATATTACCATGAATACCACCAAAGGCCTGGCACAAGCGGGGTTGCAACCATGGCATTGCCCCGACATGGCGGAGGTCATAAACGCCCATCAATCATGATAGCACAACCGGACTCAGCCTTCCTAGTGTACCCTTGCAAGGTAAAGGTCATAAAACATGGGACCAGGTCAAATCCCATGTTGGTCCCGAAGGGTTATACAAGTTTGTAGAAGGGGGGGGGGGGGGGGTTGAATACAAACACACAGATTTTACTTTTCTAAATTGTTTATTGATAAATCATTAACAATTTACAGCTTGTTGCGGAAACAAGATTAAGGATAAATCCTAAATATAAACAAGTTGGAACACTAAGTTTCTTGCACTAAGAATGAGAAGGAAATTACTAATAATAACCTATCTCAAGATAAGAAGGATGAACTTGTCCAGAGTTAGCAAGTTACTTCAAAATGAAGTGAGTTCTTCTTCTTATATACTGCATGCATTTAATGCATTGCAGTTTACACTTTACAGGTGGCAGCAGCTGATTGGTTGCATGTCATTGACCTTTGTTGACAACCTTAGTAGCCGCATGTTGAACAGTGTAGTATCAGAGTGGTTGTACGATTTCAGACAATAAGGAGGTTCTGTTCTGACATATCGTACGGAGTCGTGCAAGGGTGGATGAGACAAAGAGTACTTTGTACGGAAGACTTCATGATCAACTTTTCGATGATTCAGCGATCTATCATTCTTCATCAGCGAATGATAGAGTTCAACGATAGCTGAAGTCTTGTACTTGATACTTCACGTTGAGTGGACAAATCTGAATCTTCGCTGATCCGCATCAGTTCATTAGGAGACTTGTCGCTGGTTCTTGAGCTTGATCTTCGACTTCAGCGTAGAACCTATGTTGACGTGAAACTTGTCTTCAGGGATCACAAGTAAACAACTAACTTATCAGCGATCACCATAAGTACTGAACAGACTCAGAGTATTATGGTGAACAGTTTTGCTGAATGTTTAATCTAAAGAGAGAGAGTTCCTATCAGCGGTACTGGAAGATCTTAGTACTTATCAGCGATAGTGAAACTCTGATACATATTGTTTACTTACAATTTTCACTAAGTATATAAGAGAGGGTCATTATCAAATCACTGAGGGTTTGGATCAACAATCTCCCCCTATTTGATTATGACATAGCAACTGTTGGTCCCGAAAGGCCTATACAAGTTTATAGAAGGGGGGGGGGGGGGGGGGTTGAATACAAACACGCTATTTTACTTTTCTAAATTGTTTATTGATAAATCATTAACAATTTACAGCTTGTTGCGGAAACAAGATTAAGGATAAACCTAAATCTAAACAAGTTGGAACACTAAGGTTTCTTGCACTAAGAAAGATAAGGAGATTACTAATAAAATCCTATCTTGAAAAAGATTTGAACTTGTCCAGAGTTAGCAAGTTACTTCAAATGAAGTGAGTTCATTTCTTTATATACTGCATGCATTTAATGCAAGTCAGTATACACTTTACACGTGTCATCAGCGGATTGGTTGCATGTCATTGACCTTTGTTGACAACCTTAGTAGCCGCATGAATGAACAGTGTAGTATCAGAGTGGTTGTACGATCTCAGATTTTCGGAGGTTCTTTTCTGACATTTCGTACGGTGGCGTGCAAGGGAGGTTAAGACAAAAGTACTTTGTACGGAGGACTTCATGATCAGCTTTCGTTGATTCAGCGATTATCATTTACTATTCAGCGAATGATAAAGTTCAGCGATAGCTGAAGTCTTGTACTTGATACTTCACGTTGAGTGGACAAATCTGAGTCTTCGCTGATCCGCATCAGTTCATTAGTAGACTTGTCGCTGGTTCTTGAGCTTGATCTTCGACTTCAGCGTAGAACCTTTGTTGACGTGAAACTTGTCTTCAGGGATCATAAGTAAACAACTAACTTATCAGCGATCACCATAAGGACTGAACAGACTCAGAGCATTATGGTGAACAGTGTTCGCTGAGTGTTTTAATTTAAAGAGCGAGAGTTCCTATCAGCGGTACTGTAAGATCTTAGTACTTATCAGCGATAGTGAAAACTCTGATACATATTGTTTACTTACAATTTTCACTAAGTATTTAAGAGAGGGTCATTATCAAATCACTGAGGGTTTGGATCAACAATCTCCCCCTATTTGATTATGACATAGCAACAAAGAAAATTGCTATTTATATGAAAACATAAGGATAAAAAGCACTCATAAAATATTTGTCCCTTTTACTGTTTTCTGGGATCTTTTCAGTACTGATGGAGTAAAGTACATTCGCTGAAATCTTTCTTTAAATCTTTGAATCAGGTTACAATGAAGAACAGAAAGATTACAAGTACAAGCGAAATAAATTACAAGTACAGAAGGATAACTGATACAATAGAGAAAAAGGAGATTATATCAGTTTTCAAAAGGTTCTTCCTTAATGAGAAGTTCATCCAGGGTCGTCTTTTCAGTGGGAATCATCCAGTCAGGAACCGTTACACCTTGTTTTCTTTTCTTCAGCGCTTCTTGAAAGATCAAGGGTTTTAGGTGTCGTGCCTGAATGTCCTTTCTGAAGTCACACCAGTAGATAAGATCTCTGAGCTGTTCGATTGGAGTGATTGGGAGCTCAGCGATCCGTTGAAAGCATTTTCGTCCGTCGTAGTCAAGAAAGAATATTCCATAAGGATTACTGATGACTTTACCAGGGACGAAAAGTTCACATGGTGGCAAAGAGATGTCAAGGGCAGATAGATCAGGATCAGGACCAAGCACTTCAGCGCGAGAGAAACCAATTCCAGTTTCATTTCGTATGACAGGTCCTGAGTTTGAATCTTGACGTTTCTTCCTTGGAGAACCTCTTTTTCTTTTCGGCTTTAGATCAGGAACAGGAGGAATATCCACACAAGAAGATATCAAGTCGATCTGTCTGTTTATCAGCTTTTCGAAATGATTCTTGTACTTAGATTGTGATGGTTGGATAGCTAACCTCATCTCCAGCCATTCAGAGAGACCATACCTTTTTACAGTGTCAGCGCGAAAGGTTTCAGATGTGCCATCTTCTCTGAACAGTTTGATGTCAACAATAGGTACTCCGATAGATGTTCTTCCAGAGATGAATACCTTGTTGATCTTCGCTGGACGATATCTGAAGTGAATTTTCTCTTTACACCAGATCAAGGTGGTCTGAGAAACTTCAGTTTTCTTTTCCACGATCTTCTGGGCTTCTTCCCACAGCTTTCGTTGGATTTGAATGGGAACACGCTTCAGCTTGGGGTTTTTGACAGATTCTTGAGTGAGCTTGATGGCGTATTCTCTGTCTTTCTCTTCAGCTTCCTTCCTTTCAGAAATGAGGCGTTCAGCTCTAAGGTGGTCCTGATATTCAGCTTTTGAAATTTTGAACTTAGGCGGAACTTAAGGCAGTTGATCACGCCTTAGAATGATTCGCTGATCCTCGAATTGCTTTATTATTTCTTCTCTTCTCTTTTGATCTTCTTCACTCAGCCTTTGAGGAACTGAGGAAGGTCTCTTATTGTGCAAGAGAGGTTGTTCTTCTGGTTCATCAGTCTCAGAGATTAAATCCAAGACTGGGATTATTTCATCAGCAGCAGCTGGCTTTATTTGTGAAGTCGCAACAGTAGAACCTTCAGCGACATCCTCAAACAGGGGAGAGGACTAGCTGAAAAGCAGCGATCTTACAGATAAGAATTGGGTAGAAGAACTTGGGTAGAAAAGATAGAAAAATAATGTGGATGTGTATATAGGTTTGGAGAACTTAGAGAGTTGTTGAGAAGTTCAGGGAAGGAAAAAGTAAAGTTTTAGTTTACCTGACAAACCGGCTTTTCAAAGAGAATCGCTAGATTTTCATCTTCAGCGAGGCCTTTGTCTTTGCTTTTCTCAGCGCCAGAGGCTGAGGGCTTTGTCTTTGTCTTCTCCCCTGATGGTTCTTTTATTGAGATTCCTTTAAGAGCTTTGATCCTTGGGGCAGGTTTGACGATAAAGAAATCATCGTCATATTCATCATCATCATCATCATCCTTTCTTGGAGAGAAGGATGGTTTGTCGTCAGGGATGTCGATGTCTTCATCTTCTTCTGCTTCGGAATTCTCAGCATCTTCTTCGAGTTACTCCCCCTCAGATACAGAGGCGAGCTTCTCGGTTCCCTCAGGGTTTTCATCTCCCTGAGGTCCAGCGGTTAGATCTTCATTCCTCTCTCCCCTGATAGATTCATCATGGGAAAGGTCTTCAGCGCTTTTATTGTTCAGATCTTCAGCGCTTTTCTTAAGATCTTCAGCGCTTTTCTCCTTGGAATGTTCAGCGCTCTTCTCCCCCTCTTTTTCATGATGACTGGGGGAGGAATGGGCAGACTCAGCATTGGTGTCATCTCTGTCTTCTGGGCCAGAGATTTTCACACAACCTTCAAGCTTTGCTATTCTGTCTTCTAGGCCAGAAATAGCAGGCGTGATTTTCCTCAGCTCTGTGCGATCCTCCTCTGTGAAAGATTCCAAAATAGGGACAGGGGCAGGAGCAGGAGCTGGACTATTTGCCTTGTTTACCAGTGTCTCGATCATCGTCTTCATAGAACTAACGTCGGTCTTTATCAGCGTCAGTTTCTTCTCAGGCTTCTTGTCCCTTCCAATATCCCAGATATAACCCATTGCGTCAAGGAAAGCAATGATTGCTTCTCTGTCAGCATGCTTTTTATGGTCAGGGAATGGAATGAAGGGTTTTTCTTTGGTGGCATTTGGGAAGTTTAGGGCTTTGCGGATAATGGGGGGTGTGATCTTGATGGTGCCATACTCAGTATCGCTGAGTATGCAGTCTATGGTTTTGGATGGATCTTTGGCAGAGGGTAGCTCAGTGTGTCTGGAAGAGTACCAGAACTGGGATAAGAGCCGCTGACTGGTAGGAGGTGTTATGGTCAGGGCTGTGTAGATGGGGCTGTTCTTCAGAAAATTTACAGCATCGTCCAGATGTGATACTTGCTTCCGAGGAGGAAACTCGAGAAGAGCTGAGAGGTTGTTGGCCTTAGTCCAATCGAGTTGATCCAGCTCGAACTTCACCTGGGGGGCTTTGAATATGTCCATTTCCTCAGAGTCAGTGGAGATGGACTCAGCGGTAACATTCAGCTTTGAAGATGCCATTTCACTGTATTATCAGTTCAACCAAAGATGTTAACAGATAAGAATTATCTTAATGTGGAAAGAAATTTCCGTTTAAGATTTTTCGAATCTTGTCCATTTCATTCAGACAAAAAATGTCTTAATGAAGATTAGGGTTTTTCTTGATTTTGAAAGAAAAGTAAAACCCATAAAATCTTGTATTCCAGTTTCTAAAAGAAAAATGGATACGAATGAAGAACAAGTTTAAGATTTAGATTTAAAACTTGAAGAACAACCATGAAATGGTTGTGTTCATAAAACCATGAAAGAAATGATTTTATTTTAAAAAGTTCTTTTGTTTGATCTTGTTAAAACAAAGAGAAGATCGAAAACAAGTTATACGCATTTGATAAAAAATAAGAACATATTAACCTTGAAGTTTTGATGAAGAAGATGATGAACAGTTCTTGAGGTTTTTGAGAGCACAAATGCAACAGAGAATTCTTTTCTTGCGGAGAAAGATTGTTCGCGTAAAAGACAAATATAAACCAAGAGTTGTTTATATAGGGAATTTTAAAGAGAGAAAACCTTGAGCGGGAAAAGGTTTTCATCATGACACGGACACGTGTTTGCATTTGATTGGAAGTTTGAACAAAACGTGCAAACGTGTGTCAGAAAGAAATCGTGCCGAGTGTAATTTGTTGCAATGACGTCACAACTGTCCTTTCACATTCTTTTAGGATGTCTCTGAGGTTTTGAAAAACTCAGGGACTCTTTTGAAAAACATGAAGCACTGAATAGAAATATCAGTGAAGGTTTAAGGAATTTTCAAAATATCGCTGTTAAGGAAGAGATATTCAGCGATGCAATTTATTTTGAAATCTTGCATTTACATGCGATTGTCAGAGAGAGAAAACATACCTGGATATCAGTTTAACCAAGTTTATTCAGAGAGAAGATGATGAAATGGATTATATAAGTTGATTTTATCCCGAAGCCTATACAAGAATGTATAAACGTATCGCTGATTAAATGTGAACCACTGAAGATTTTATCCTTCAAAGTTCAGCATTCCAAGCTCGCTGATGAGAAAGTTGAATCTTGTCTCATCAAGAGGTTTGGTAAACAAATCAGCTAACTGATAATCAGTTGGGATAAAATGAAGTTCTATATCACCATTCATCACATGATCTCTGATAAAATGATATCTGATTTCTATGTGTTTTGTCTTTGAGTGTGGCACTGGATTGTTTGCTATAGCGATGGCACTTGTGCTGTCGCAATAGATTGGAATTTTGGAGAGCTGAAGATCATAGTCTAGTAGCTGATTTCTCATCCACAAGACTTGAGAACAGCAGCTTCCAGCGGCTACATACTCAGCTTCAGCTGTGGAAGTGGACATTGAGTTTTGCTTCTTACTTGTCCAACTTACCAGCTTTCCACCCAGGAGCTGACATCCTCCTGTGGTGCTTTTCCTATCCATTTTGCAACCTGCAAAATCACTGTCTGAATAGGCGGTTAGATCGAATCCTGAGTCTTTAGGATACCAAAGACCTAGATTCGCTGTTCCCTTAAGATATCGAAAGATTCGCTTTACAGCTTTCATATGGGATATCTTAGGTTCAGCTTGATATCGTGCGCACAGACATGTTGCAAACATAATATCGGGTCGGCTAGCTGTAAGATACAATAGTGAGCCGATCATCCCACGGTACAGCGTGACATTGACAGGAACACCCTTTGTGTCCTTATCAAGTATCAGCGGTGGTGCCATAGGGGTTTTCATAGCTGAACTTTCAGTTAAGTCGAATTTCTTCAGCATATCTTTAACATACTTTCCCTGATTTATAAAAGTTCCTTTTTCAGTTTGCTTAATCTGAAGACCAAGGAAATATGTTAGTTCACCCATCATACTCATTTTATATTCATCTTTCATTCTATCAGCGAAACGAGTACAAAGCTCAGGGTTAGTAGAACCAAATATAATGTCATCAACATATATTTGAACTAAAATGATATGACCTTTCACTTTTCTAAAAAACAAAGTTTTGTCAATCTTACCTCGCTCAAATTTTTCAATATGGAGATAAGTAGAGAGAGTATCATACCATGCACGTGGAGCTTGCTTTAAGCCATAAAGTGCCTTGTCCAGTTTATAAACATAACCTGGACGCTTAGGATCTGAGAATCCTGGAGGTTGTTCCACATATACTTCTTCATTCAGCTTTCCATTTAGAAATGCTGACTTAACATCCATCTGATGTACAGTGAAGTTTTTGTGTACAGCATATGCTAAGAAAAGACGAATGGATTCAAGTCTTGCTACTGGAACAAACGTTTCGTCATAATCTATGCCTTCCTCTTGTCTGTATCCCTGAGCAACAAGACGAGCTTTGTTGCGAGTTACAGTACCATGTTCGTCCAACTTGTTTCGATAGACCCATTTAGTGCCTATCACCGTTTTGTCAGTTGGTCTACGAACAAGTTTCCAAACTTTGTTTCTTTTGAATTCAGTCAGCTCTTCTTGCATAGCGCTGACCCAGTTTGGATCTTTGAGGGCATCATCTATTTTCTTTGGTTCAGTTAGAGAAATAAAGTTAACAAATAAACAAATATTACCTGCACCCTCTACGAGTCTGAATACCAGCGTTGGGATCACCAAGAATTTGATCGATTGGGTGATTTACAGTCCATCGCTGAGCCGGAGCATGCGTCGCTGACTCAGTCTGAACTGGAGAAACTGAAGATGAGGCTTCAGCTACTTCTGGATTATCATCTAAGAGAGGAATGTTTGCATTTGCCACTTCATTCACTGATTGTTGAGAAATAGATGGAATTTCTGAGACATTTGGATCAACTGCAGGTATAGTGTTTATAGGAACAGCTGAGACCCAAGATGTTTCAGCTTCACTATTTTGCATATTTGGAATGATAGAAGGACCATCATTTTCTACGGTGTGAGCATGAGTGGGAATATCTTCTGAATCACCAAGATGATAAAACATCCATTGATTCAGTTCTTCTGTATCAGCGTTCGGTTTAGAGTTCGCTGAACGGGATTCGTCAAACGTGACGTGAATAGTTTCTTCTACAGTTTGTCTTATTCGGTTGAAGACTCTGAAGGCTTTGGAAACTGAGGAGTATCCAAGAAAGATTCCATCATCAGCCTTAGGATCAAACTTTCCAAGGGCATCTCTGTTGTTCAGTATGAAACACTGACATCCAAAGATGTGAAGAAAGCTGATTGAAGGCTTTCTCCCATGAAAGAGTTCATAGGCTGTCTTTTTGAATCTTTTAACTATCAGCGACCTGTTTTGCGTAAAACAAGCAGTGTTGACAGCTTCTGCCCAAAACTGAGTAGGCAGGTGATAATCGCTGAGCATTGAACGTGCAGCTTCAATAATTGTTCTATTTCTTCTTTCAGCGACTCTGTTTTGTTGTGGTGTTCTCACTGACGAAAAGTTGTGAGAAATACCCTTGCTCTCAAGGAAGGAATCAAGAGAACTGTTTTTGAATTCAGTTCCATGATCACTCCTTATTGATCGAACAGTCATATTGTTCAGAGTTTCCATTTTCCGAACAAAGGTGATGAGTTCTTCAGGGGTGTCACTCTTAGAACGGAGAAACATTACCCATGTGAAACGAGAGAATTCATCAACTATGACCAGCGTATATTTCTTTCCAGCGCTGGATTGTTTGTTAACGGGGCCAAACAATTCCATATGGAGTAGTTGTAGAGGAGATGACACTGAGGAAACTTGCTTTGACTTAAAGCTTGCCTTGGTCTGCTTCCCTTTTTCACACGCTGAACATAAGGACTCTTTGGCGTATGAATGTTGAGGTAGACCAGTGACTAACTCTTTGGATGAAAGAGTATTCAGTGTCTTGAAGTTGAGATGTGAGAGCCTTTTGTGCCATAGCCAGTTAACATCAGAAGATGCTTTTGAGAAGAAACATGAGTTCTCAGTGGTTGTTGAGTCCATGTTTATAACATAAACATTTTCCAAACGATAACCGCTGAGAGCTATCTTCTCCTTTTTGTCAGAGACAAAGCAGGATTCCTTAGTGAAAATCACTTTGTTATCCATGTCGCAAAGCTGACTGATGCTTAGAAGATTATGCTTCAGCCCTTCAACATATGCGACTCTTCTGAAGGATGTTGTACCATTTGAAAGTACACCATACCCTCGGGTATGTCCTTTTCCATTTCCACCGAAAGTCACAGAGGGACCCTTCTCTTCCTTGTATTCAGCGAGCAGGTTTTTCTTTCCAGTCATGTGTCTAGAGCATCCGCTATCGAGATACCAGATACCCTTCTTAACCTGCAATACAAAGGAAGATTAGTTTTTCTTGGGTACCCACTTCACCATGTATACGCGTTTGTCAGTGGAAGTAGTTGGAATGGGTTCAGCAGTCTTTGCAGCATTTGAAGATTCAGCTTTGTCTTTCTTCACTTTGGTCAATTTCTTGACCTCCGCGGTAGGAGTCACCTTGACCTGAATTGCAACTGGTTTGGTCTTCTTGGGTGCTATCTTCACCTTAGCTATCTTATCAGCTTTGGTGGCAGTGGGGCACTTACTTGCAATATGATCGGTAAGTCCACAGTGATAACATTTCCTATAACTAAAATTAGTTCTAGGACCACTTGAGTGCTGAACTTTTAATTTGGAATTAGAAGTACCAGCACCAAGTACACTATTGGTTTTTGAAATAGGACGAACATTTAGTTCTTCAGATTTCTTACCAAGGACATCTACTCTGAGTCTAGGAGTAGGTCGCTGAACTGATCCAGAGGTCTGATTTCTAGAACCAGATGAATGAATCACTAAGGCTTTGGAAGCATTCAGCTTAGGTACTAAGGTACCCTTCTGAGGATTTTGATAAATAACAATTCCTTTACCTTTGTCTTTAGAGACAGAGGTAGGTTTTGAATACACCATTTTCTCCTTACCTTTTGAGGAGGTAGGAGTTTCCTCAGGGATTGGTGTAACCGACGAGGAGTACTGAGATGAAGAAGTGTCAGCTACTGAGGATACGAACGTTCCAAATTTAAGCATTGAACGTTCAGTGGTTGGTTTTGGAGTATCATATTTATAACCCAGACCACGTTTATCACTCAGAGGAATCTGAGCCTTAATTATCTAAGTGATCTTTGTTGAAGAATTACACCATCCTTCAACAGTAGCTTGTTCAGCTTTTAATGCAGCGATAGCTTCTGCTTGTTCGATTTTGACTAGCTGATTTAAATAGACTTGATCTTTAAAATCTTCTTCAAATTTAGAAAGCTTTTCTATTTGAAGGTGGCAGTTTTTAAGCTTTTCAGCGAGATCAAGATTTTGGTTTTCAACCACAGCTTTGCCGTTCATGGCTTCGTATAAACTTCTAGTCAGTAGATCGATTTTACGGAGACTATCAGCTTCATCAATATTTGCAATATTGGTAAAGAAAGAAGGTGATACCTGAATAGCAGAGGTTGAAGTGGAGGGAATGTCTGAACTTTCTTCCTCTTCTTCAATCTTGGCCATGAGACATTGATTTGCTTCATCATCTTCAGAATCAGATGATGAGGCTTCTTCATCAGAAGCAGCCCAATCATAGTCAGCCATCAGGCCTTTTCCTTTCTTCTTAAAGCTTTTCAGCTTTGCATACTTCTCCTTCAGCTTTGAGTATTTGTCATCTTTATTCCTTGGAACAAAGGATTTCTTTGTAAAAGCTGAAGGTCTCATGATTTTCTTTGACCTGCACTCGTTAGCGAAATGACCTGTCTTTTCGCAGTTGAAACAAGTAGCAGTAGCCTTATCAACAAAAGCTGATGACTTAGGCTTGTCAGCTATAGAAAGAGTTTTGTTCTTTCTAAACATTTTCTTCTTGGCGAATCACCTGAACTTTTTAGTTAGGAGAGCCAAGGATTCATCATCATCTGAAGAATCAGAATCTGATGACCTTTCAGAGTTACTTTCTAACTCAGTGATAGTGACCACGGGTCGCTGAGTAGAAGGTTCCTCTGAGATTAAAGCAACATGGGTGCTTTTGGAATCTTTTATAAGATTCTTCTTAAGATGGCTAGATTGCTCATGATTCAGCAATGTGCCATATAAGGTAGCAAGGGTCATTGATCTTAGATCCTTTGACAGCTTGAGACACATGGAATAATTGTCCCAGCTTTCAGGTAAACATTCTAAAAACTTTGTCAGCACTTCAAAGTTAGAATATTCCTTACCAACCGTTTTTTGATCTATAATTAAGCAATTAAAACGTTGATGAACTTCAGAGAGAGTTTCATTCTTACCAGAAATGAAGCTTTCGTATTGTCTTACCAGGTTGATCTTTCTTGAATCCTGGACTTCAGACGTTCCTTCATACTGAACACATATTGTGTCCCACATGGCTTTTGATGATTTCAGGTTCATGACGGAATGGTAGACTTCGTCAGGAAGGGCCATGGATAGTATGGATCTGGCTTTTGTATCTATAGCCACTTTCTTCTTATCTTCATCGGTCCACATGTGTATTTCCTTTGGAATCAGCCTTTCAGGAATAGCAGCTCTAGTTGCAGTGGCTGGAACCAAAGGATCAATAGCAGCTCCAATTGTCTATATAATTTGTGTTTGTGTGGGAGGCCATTTTCAGATAATAGCAAGGAAGAGAAATATCTTAGATTAGATCTTGTTTATGAGATTAAACAAATCTGCTCTGATACCACTTGTTGGTCCCGAAAGGCCTATACAAGTTTGTAGAAGGGGGGGGGGGGGGTTGAATACAAACACGCTATTTTACTTTTCTAAATTGTTTATTGATAAATCATTAACAATTTACAGCTTGTTGCGGAAACAAGATTAAGGATAAACCTAAATCTAAACAAGTTGGAACACTAAGGTTTCTTGCACTAAGAAAGATAAGGAGATTACTAATAAAATCCTATCTTGAAAGAGATTTGAACTTGTCCAGAGTTAGCAAGTTACTTCAAATGAAGTGAGTTCATCTCTTTATATACTGCATGCATTTAATGCAAGTCAGTATACACTTTACACGTGTCATCAGCGGATTGGTTGCATGTCATTGACCTTTGTTGACAACCTTAGTAGCCGCATGAATGAACAGTGTAGTATCAGAGTGGTTGTACGATCTCAGATTTTCGGAGGTTCTTTTCTGACATTTCGTACGGTGGCGTGCAAGGGAGGTTAAGACAAAAGTACTTTGTACGGAGGACTTCATGATCAGCTTTCGTTGATTCAGCGATTATCATTTACTATTCAGCGAATGATAAAGTTCAGCGATAGCTGAAGTCTTGTACTTGATACTTCACGTTGAGTGGACAAATCTGAGTCTTCGCTGATCCGCATCAGTTCATTAGTAGACTTGTCGCTGGTTCTTGAGCTTGATCTTCGACTTCAACGTAGAACCTTTGTTGATGTGAAACTTGTCTTCAGGGATCATAAGTAAACAACTAACTTATCAGCGATCACCATAAGGACTGAACAGACTCAGAGCATTATGGTGAACAGTGTTCGCTGAGTGTTTTAATTTAAAGAGCGAGAGTTCCTATCAGCGGTACTGTAAGATCTTAGTACTTATCAGCGATAGTGAAAACTCTGATACATATTGTTTACTTACAATTTTCACTAAGTATTTAAGAGAGGGTCATTATCAAATCACTGAGGGTTTGGATCAACAGCAACAGAGAAAATTGCTATATAATGAAAACATAAGGATAAAAAGAACTCATAAAATATTTGTCCCTTTTACTGTTTTCTGGGATCTTTTCTGTATTGATGGAGTAAAGTACGTTCGCTGAAATTTTTCTTTAAACTTTGTAAAGATTACAGAGGGAAGTGGAAAAATTACAAGTACAACGAATAAAATTACAAGTACAAAAGATGTAGACAGATAAGGATAGAAAGAATTTCAAGGCGATCCTATCCGTCAAAAGGTTCTTCCTTAATGAGTTGTTCATCAAGGGTCATTGATGTGGCAATCATCCAATCAGGGACATCTACTCCTTGATTCTTTTTCTTCAGAGCCTCTTCAAAAATCAAGGGCTTCAGGTGTCTAGCTTTGATGTCGCGTCTGACTTCACACCAGTATAAGAGATCTCTGAGTTGTTCGATGGGAGCGAGGTGGAGCTCAGAGATACGTTGAAAGTGATGGTTTCCATCGTAGTCTAGAAAGAATATACCATATGGATCACTTACAACTGTGCCAGGAATGAAAGTTTCTCCAGGTTGTAGGGAGGTGTCAAGCGCTGAGAGATCAGCATCAGGGCCAAGAACTTCAGCACGAGAGACACCAATACCTATTTCATTCCGTATAGGAGGACCTGAATCAGAGACTTTCTTTTTCTTAGCAGAGACTTTTCTTTGTTGAGGAAGAGGAGGAATATCCACAGCAGAAGAAAGCAGGTCGATCTGTTTGTTTAAGATTTTCTCGACATGGCTTTTGTACTTTGAGCGCGATCCCTGAATGGCTAATTTTGTTTCTAACCATTCAGAGTGACCAAACTTTTCTAAGGTAGCAGCATAGAAAGTTTGCTTGGTTTTGTCATCTCTGTAGACATCCACTTCAACAACAGGAACGTCGGCGTACAGTTTTCCTCTGATGTTTGCTTTAAGGATTTTGGATGGTCTAGATCGATAGGTCAGCATTTGTTTAGCCCATTCCAAGGTCGTGTCAGAGACCTTAGTCTTTTCTCTAACGATCTTTTGAGCATCATCCCATAGCTGACGTTGAACATCAATGGGAACTCTTTTCAGCTTGGGGTCTTTTATTGATCGTTGAGTAAGCTTGATGGCGTATTCTCTATCTTTTTCTTTAGCTTCCTTTCTTTTAGCGATTAAGCGTTTAGCTCTGAGGTGTTCCTTGTATTCCTTTTGGGAAACTCTGAACTTTGGAGGAACGGAAGGAAGTTGATCACGCTTCAGAATGATTCGCTGATCTTCGAGTCTCTTGATCATTGCATCTCTCTTTTCTTGATCCTCTTCACTTAGCTTTTGAGGAGCCAAGGAAGGTCTGTTTTTGTGAGAGAGAGTCTGTTCTTCAGGTTCATCAGTCTCAGAGATAAATTCCAAGACTGGGATTATTTCTTCAGCGTTGAGAGCTGGGATTGTTGTTGAAGTCGCAACTATAGGAACTTCAGCTATATCCTCAAACAGGGGAGAGGACTAGCTGAAACGCAGCGATCTTACAAGTAAGAACAGAGATGGAAAGAATGGGATTGTGTATAGAGGTTTGCGGAGGTAGAGAACTGATAAAGTGTATAGAGGAGGGATGTTGTGTAGGATTAATGTACCTGACAAACCGGCTTGTTAAGCAAGATCATCAGATTTTCATCTTCAGCGACACCTATTCCTTTGCCTTTGTCAGCTTCAGATGCTGATGGCTTTGTCTTTGTCCGCTCCCCTGAAGGTTCATTTATCAGAATCCCTTTAAGAGCTTTAGTTCTCTGAGCAGGCTTGACGATAAAATAATCATCATCATCGTCATCTTTGTCATCATCATTCTTTGGAGAAGAGGATGGTTCAGCATCAGACAAATCGATGGCTTCTTCATCTTCAGCTTCAGACTCAGTTTCTTCAGCTTCTTCTTCGAGTTGCTCCCCCTCAGATACAGAGGCGAGCTTCTCGGTTCCCTCGGGGTTTTCATCTCCCTGAGGTCCAGCGGCTGCTTCAGCTTCAATTGTCTTCTTACCCTCTTCAGTGAAGGTGAGGTCTTCAGTCTTCTCTCCCCTGATAGATTCATCATGGGAAAGGTCTTCAGCGCTTTTGGAGAGGTCTTCAGCGCTCTTCTCCCCCTCTTTATCATGATGACTGGGGGAGGAATGAGAAGATTCAGCAGCTCGTGTGGTTTCCCTGTCTTCTTGGCCAGGGATCCCTATAAACATTTCAATCGCTGATAATCTGTTTTCCATGTCAGAAATACCAGGATTGATCTTCACAAGTTCAGCACGATCCGCCGTAGTAAAAGATGGAGGTGCAGGGGCAGGTGCAGGGGCGGTCGTGTTGGTCAGAATCTGCTTCAACAAGTTCTGAATTGAAGAGATGTCATTCTTTATCGTGTTGACATCAGTCTTCACAGAACTCATATCAGTTTTTACTGAACTGACATCAGTCTTTACAGCAGACATATCACCTTCTTGATGTCGAGGTAGTCTGTGTAGATGTCAGCGAGAACTTTGGCAAAGTTGCTCAGTGATTGATCAACCTTCTCCATGTCAGCTTTGGAGGCATTCTTTCCGACTTCGGTTGTAAGTTTTAAGAGATTTTCTCCAGCGGTTGTTACAACTGAAGAGTTGTCGGAAAGCGTAGACGTGAGACCAGTCAGCGTTGTCTCTACTGTCTTCAGAGACGTGTTGATGTCTCTCAAATTAGGACCTGTAACATATAAAAACTTGTGAACAGAGGAAAGCTCAGAAGTTTGGGGTTTAGTAACAGTGTATAGGGATTGGTGAGTACCTGCAGGAGGATTGGTGAATTCATCAAAATCACGGGTTCCTGAGTAAAGTTCCATATCGTCAGCGAGAGTACGTGGACGTATGGACAGCTCTGCAGGTCCTACTTCCGTCGTTCCTTTAGCTCCTGGAGGAATGACAGGTGCAGCTGTGATAACTGGAGTGGGGTCCAAATGAGTGGAGGGAGAAGCGAAGTGTAAGAAAGGAGGTTGGTTACCGAGTTCAGCGTTGGAATCGCTGAGAATCACTTCATCGGTCTTTTGAGAGACTGAGGGAGGTTAGGTAGTTTCCAAGTTTGTAACCTCAACGTTTGTAGATGCTGAGGTCGGGATTAAAGGGGTGGCTTGTTCAGGTGTGGCAGAGCGTACCACTGAACTTTCCTTCAGCTCAACAGGAGGAGCGGAGGAGTTTTTAGCAGGAGATTGCTTGGGTTGCTCCTTGGTCTTCTTAGTTCTTTTGGAACCAAGGTGGGTGTCAGAATGTTTCCTTTTAAGAGGAATGGAGGTAGCAGCTGGGGTATCAGTGGTGGGTTTGTCCGCTGAAGAAAGACGTACCTCATTCGCCACTGGTTTGAAGTCAAGTATTTTAGGGCCGACCTGAGAGAGTTTCAGGTCACCCTCTTCTGGGTAGCTGTCTTTCAGGCCTCTTTGGAAAATAGCGCTGATGAACCGGTGATATGGAACCCATGGAGGTCTGTCAGCGACGGTGTCCACTCTGAGAACCAGGTCATCATAGATAATCGATGCCCAGTCTATGTTGAGACCTTTCAGCAAAGCATATCCCGTTGCTTGCTGAGGCTTAGCGGCTTGGTCAGAGGAGCCGCTCTTGGCAGTCATGCAGCTGATCAAATGGGCGAAGATGAAATTCATCTCGCTGGGCATTTTCGATTTCTTGATAATTGTCAGCTTCTTCTCGGGCTTCATGTCTCTGCCGATTTCCCATACATAGCCCATTGCATCGAAAAATGCAATTATGGCTTCCCTGTCTGAGTTTTTCTTGGGGTCAGGGAGGGGAACAAAGGGTTTTTCCTTGGTGGCGATGGGAAGGCTGAGAGCTTTGCGAATTATGGCAGGGGTAATCTTCATGGTGCCATATTCTATATCGCAGAGGATGCAATCGATTGTTTTGGAGGGGTCTTTGGCTGAGGGTAGCTGAGAGTGTCTGGCTGAGTACCAGAATTGTGAGAGCAAACGCTGATGTGCAGGAGGTGTTATGGTCAGGGCTGTGGAGATGCAGCAATTCTTTAGGAAGTTCACAGCATCAGCTAGATGTGTGACTTGCTTTCGAGGAGGAAACTCGAGAAGCGCATAGAGGTTGTTCACCTTAGTCCAATCCAGTTTGTCAAGGGCAAATTTGACTTGAGGAGCCTTGAAGATGTCCACTTCCTCAGCAGTGTCATCAGCAGAAGTGTTTTCAGCGTTGGTGTTCTTGGGAATGTCAGAAGATGCCATTTTCTGTATTATCAGTTCAACCAAAGGATTAACAAATAAGAATAATCTTAATGTGGAAAGATTTTCCAATAAGACGGTTCGAATTTTGTCCATTTCATTCAGACAAAATGTCTTAATGAAGATTAGATTTTTTTTTTTAAAAACGAAATTTCAAACCCAATAAAAATCTTGTTTTCCAGTTTCCTTTGAAGATAAGGATTCTGTAAAAACGAATGTGTGAAGAACAAGTTTAAGATTTTTGCAATTAAACTTGAAGAACAACCATGAAATGGTTGTGTTCATAAAACCATGAAAGAAAATGATTTTATTTTTAAGAAGTTCTTTTGTTTCATCTTGTTAAAACAAAGAGAAGATCATAAACAAGTTATTTGCATTTGGTAAATAATAAGAACACATTAACCTTTGATGTTTGAAGAAGATGAACAGTTGTTCTTGAAAAATCGAGAGCCAAATGCAACAATGAATTCTTTCTTTGCTAGGAGGAGAAGTTCGCGTAAGAGAAAAATATAAACGAAGAATTTGTTTATATAGAGAGATTTTAGAAAGAGAAAATCTTGAGCGGGAAAAGATTTTCATCATGACACGGACACGTGTTTGCATTTGATTTGCAAGTAAACGAAACGTGCAAACGTGTGTTAGAAAGAAGAACGTGTATGGGTTTATCCGTTGTAATGACGTCACAACTGCCCTTTCATATTCTTGGTTGTCTCTGAGGTTTTGAAAAACTCAGGGACACTTTTGAAAACATGAAGCACTGAATAGAAATATCAGTGGGTTTTAAGAAATTTCAAAGTATCGCTGATAAGGAAGAGATATTCAGCGATGATATTTGTTTTGAAATCTTGCATTTACATGCGATTTATCAGAGAGAAAAACATACCTTGATATCAGCGAATCAGGATAGAGAGGAGGATAGAATGGGTTATACAAGTTCAGCATTCCAAGCTCGCTGATGAGAAAGTTGAATCTTGTCTCATCAAGAGGTTTGGTGAACATATCAGCTAACTGATAATCAGTTGGGATAAAGTGAAGTTCTATATCACCATTCATCACATGATCTCTGATAAAGTGATACCTGATTTCGATGTGTTTTGTCTTTGAGTGTAGCACTGGATTATAAGCTATAGCGATGGCACTTGTGCTGTCGCAATAGATTGGAATATTTGAGAGTTGAAGGTCATAGTCCAGTAGTTGATTTCTCATCCACAAGACCTGAGAACAACAGCTTCCAGCGGCTACATACTCAGCTTCAGCTGTGGAAGTGGACACTGAGTTTTGCTTTTTACTTGTCCAACTTACCAGCTTTCCACCCAGGAGCTGACATCCTCCTGTGGTGCTTTTCCTATCCATTCTGCAACCTACAAAATCACTATCTGAATAGGCGATTAAATCGAATCCTGAGTCTTTGGGATACCAAAGACCTAGATTCGCTGTTCCCTTAAGATATCGAAAAATTCGCTTTACAGCTTTCATATGAGATATCTTAGGTTCAGCTTGATATCGTGCACACAAGCATGTTGCAAACATAATATCGGGTCGGCTAGCTGTAAGATACAATAGTGAGCCGATCATCCCACGGTACAGCGTGACATTGACAGGAACACCCTTAGTGTCCTTATCAAGTGTCAGCGGTGGTACCATAGGGGTTTTCATAGCTGAACTTTCAGTTAAGTCGAATTTCTTCAGCATATCTTTAACATACTTTCCCTGATTAATGAAAGTTCCTTTTTCATTTTGTTTTATCTGTAGACCAAGGAAATATGTTAGTTCACCCATCATGCTCATTTTATACTCTTCTTTCATTCTATCAGCGAAACGAGTACAGAGATCAGGGTTAGTCGAGCCAAATATAATATCATCAACATATATTTGAACAAGAATGATATGACCTTTTACTTTCCTGAAAAATAGAGTTTTGTCTATTTTGCCTCGCTCAAATTTTTCAATATGGAGATAAGTGGAAAGAGTGTCATACCATGCACGTGGAGCTTGCTTTAAGCCATAAAGTGCCTTATCCAGTTTATAAACATAACCTGGATGCTTAGGATCTGAGAATCCTGGAGGTTGTTCCACATAGACTTCTTCATTCAGCTTTCCATTTAGAAACGCTGACTTAACATCCATCTGATATACTTTGAAGTCTTTGTGTATAGCGTATGCTAAGAATAGACGAATAGATTCTAATCTTGCTACTGGAGCAAATGTTTCGTCATAATTTATGCCTTCCTCTTGTCTGTATCCCTGAGCAACGAGATGAGCCTTGTTGCGGGTTACAGTTCCATGTTCGTCCAACTTGTTTCGATAGACCCATTTAGTGCCTATCACTGTTTTGTCAGTTGGTCTTCGAACAAGTTTCCAAACTTTGTTTCTTTCGAATTCTGTCAGCTCTTCTTGCATGGCGCTGACCCAATTTGGATCTTTGAGGGCATCATCTACTTTATTTGGTTCAGTTAGTGAAATAAAATTTACAAATAAACAAATATTACCTGCACTTCGTCGAGTCTGAATACCAGCATTTGGATCACCAATAATTTGATCAATTGGGTGATTTATAGTCCATCGCTGAGCCGGAGCGTGAGACGCCGACTCAACCTGAACTGGAGGAGCTGAAGATAAAGCTTCAGCGACGTCTGGAGTATCAGCCAAGAGAGGAATGGATGCAGTTGTCATTATATTCACTGATTGCTGAGAAGTGGATGGAATATCTGAGATATTGGTTTCAGAAGCAGGTATAGTGTTTATAGGAACAACTGAGACCCATGATGTTTCAGCTTCACTATTCTGCATATTTGGAATGATAGTTGGACCATCATCTTCAACTGTGTGAGCACGAGGAGTAGGAACATCTTCTGAATCACCAAGATGAGAAAACATCCATTGATTTAGTTCTTTAGTATCAGCGGACGGTTTAGAGTTCGCTGAACGGGACTCGTCAAACGTGACGTGAATTGTTTCTTCAACAGTTTGTCTTCTTCGATTAAAGACTCTGAAGGCTTTGGAAACTGAGGAGTATCCAAGAAGGATTCCATCATCAGCCTTAGGATCAAACTTTCCAAGGGCATCTCTGTTGTTCAGTATGAAACACTGACATCCAAAGATGTGAAGAAAGCTGATTGAAGGCTTTCTCCCATGAAATAGTTCATAGGCTGTTTTATTGAATCTTTTGACTATCAGTGACCTGTTTTGCGTAAAACATGCAGTGTTGACAGCTTCTGCCCAAAACTGAGTAGGCAGGTGAGAATCGCTGAGCATTGAACATGCAGCTTCAATAATTGTTCTATTTCTTCTTTCAGCGACTCCATTTTGTTGTGGTGTTCTCACTGAAGAAAAGTTGTGAGAAATACCCTTGCTCTCAAAGAAGGAATCAAGAGAACTGTTTTTGAATTCAGTCCCATGATCACTCCTTATTGAGCGAACGGTCAAATTGTTCAGGGTTTCCATCTTCCGAACAAAGGTGATGAGTTCTTCAGAGGTGTCACTCTTGGAACGGAGAAACATAACCCATGTATAACGAGAGAATTCATCAACTATGACCAGTGTATATTTCTTTCCAGCGATGGATTGTTTGTTAACAGGGCCAAACAAATCCATATGGAGTAGTTGTAGAGGAGATGACACTGAGGAGACTTGCTTTTATTTAAAGCTTGCTTTGGTCTGCTTCCCTTTCTCACATGCTGAACATAAAGACTCTTTGGCATATGAGTGTTGAGGTAGACCAATAACTAACTCTTTTGAAGAAAGAGAGTTCAGTGTCTTGAAATTCAGATGAGAGAGCCTCTTATGCCATAGCCAGTTGAAATCAGATGAGGCTTTTGAGAAGAAACAGGAGTTCTTAGTGGTTGTTGAGTCCATGTTTATTACATAAACATTTTCCAAACGATAACCGCTGAGAGCTATCTTCTCCTTTTTGTCAGTGACAAAGCAGGATTCCTTGGTAAAGATTACTTTGTTATCCTTGTCGCAAAGATGACTGATGCTTAACATATTATGCTTCAGCCCTTCAACATATGCGACTCTTCTGAAGGTGGTTGTACCATTAGAGAGTACACCAAACCCTCGGGTATGTCCTTTTCCATTTCCACCGAAAGTCATAGAGGGACCCTTCTCTTCCTTGTATTCAGCGAGCAGGCTTTTCTTTCCAGTCATGTGTCTAGAGCATCCGCTATCGAGATACCAGATACCCTTCTGAACCTGCATCACAAAGGAAGATTAGTTTTTCTTGGGTACCCACTTAACCATGTGTACACGTTTGTCAGTGGAAGCAGTTGGAATGGAAGGTTCAGCAATCTTCGCAGCATTTGAAGATTCAACTTTGTCAGTCTTCACTTTGGTTAATTTCTTAACCTCAGTGGTCTTCTTTGCCTTGGGGGCAATCTTCACCTTAGCTATCTTATCAGCTTTGGTGGCTGTGGGGCACTTACTAGCAATATGATCAGTGAGTCCACAGTGATAACATTTCCTATAACTAAAAATAGTTCTAGGACTATTTGAATGCTGAGTTTTAGATTTAGAATTAGAAGGACCATCACCAAATAAGCTTTTGGCTTTAGAAATGGGAGGAACACTTGGTTCTTCAGATTTCTTACCAAGGACATCCACTCTGAGTCTAGGAGTAGATCACTGAATAGACCCACGCTGAGTAGATCCAGAGATCTGATTTCTTGATCCAGAGGAATAAATCACTAAAGCTTTAGAAGCATTCAACTTTGGTGCTAAAGTACCCTTCTGAGGATTTTGGTTCAACGCAATTCCATTACCTTTATCTTTAAAGACAGAGGTAGGTTTTGGATAAACCATATTCTCTTTACCTTTTGAAGAGGCAGAGATTTCCTCAGGGATAGGCGGTCTGGAGGACGAACACTGAGAGGATGAAGTGTCAGCGACTGAGGATACGAAAGTTCCAAATAAGAGCATGGAACGATCAGTGGTTGGTTCTTGAGTTTCATATTTGTAACCAAGACCACGTTTATCACTCAGGGGTATCTGAGACTTAATTATCTCAGTGATCTTTGTTGAAGAGTTACACCATCCTTCAACAGTAGCCTTTTCAGCTTTCAAAGCAGCGATAGCTTCTGCTCATTCGATTTTGACTAGCTGATTTAAATGCACTTGATCTTTAAAATCTTCTTCAATTTTAGAAAGATTTTCTATTTGAAGGTGACAGTTTTTAAGTTGTTCAGCGAGATCAAGTTTTTGGTTTTCAACTATAGTTTTGCCATTCATGGCTTCATATAAGCTTCTAGTCAAGAGATCGATTTTGCGGAGACTATCAGCTTCATCAATATTTGCAATATTTGTAAAGAAGGAAGGTGATACCTGAATAGCAGAGGTTGAAGTAGAGGGAATGTCTGAACTTTCTTCCTCATCCTCAATCTTTGCCATAAGACAGAGATTTGCTTCATCATCTTCAGAGTCAGATGATGATTCTTCTTCTTATGAAGCAGCCCAATCATAAACCATCAGGCCTTTGCCTTTCTTCTTGAAGCTTTTCAGCTTTGTATATTTTTCTTTCAGCTTAGAATATTTGTCATCTTTATTCCTGGGAATAAAAGATTTCTTGGGAAACGCTGAGTTTCTCGATACTTTCTTAGACCTGCACTCGTTAGCGAAATGTCCAATCTTTTCGCAGTTAAAACAAGTAGCAGTAGCCTTATCAACAGTAGCTGATGATCTTGGCTTATCAGTTATAGAAAGAGGTTTGTTCTTTCTGAACATTTTCTTTTTGGCGAATCTCCTGAACTTTTTAGTTAGGAGAGCCAAAGATTCATCATCATCTGAAGAGTCAGAATCTGATGACCTTTCAGAGTTACTCTCTAACTCAGTGATAGTGACCGAGGGTCGCTGAGTAGAAGGTTCCTATGAGATTAAAGCAACAGGGGTGCTTTTGGAATCTTTTACAAGATTCTTCTTAAGATGGCTTGATTGCTCATGATTCAGCATTGTGCCATATAAGGTAGCAAGAGTCATTGATCTTAGATCTTTTTACAGCTTGAGACACATAGAATAACTGTCCCAGCTTTCAGGTATACATTCTAGAAACTTTGTCAGCACTTCAAAGTTAGAATATTCCTTACCAACAGTTTTCAGATCTATTATTAAGCAATTAAAACGTTGGTGAACTTCAGAGAGAGTCTCATTCTTACCACAAATGAAACTTTCATACTGTCTTACCAGGTTGATCTTTCGAGAGTCCTGGACTTCAGCAGTACCTTCATACTGAACACATATTGTGTCCCACATGGCTTTTGAGGATTTCAGGTTCATGACGGAATGGTAGACTTCGTCAGGAAGAGCCATGGATAGTATGGATCTGGCTTTTGTGTCGATAGCCACTTTCTTCTTATCTTCGTCAGTCCACGTATGAACATCTTTGGGTACCAGCCTTTCTGGAATAGCAGGTCTATTCTCAGCGGCAGGTACTGCGGCATCAATTCTTACAGGAATAAATGGGCCATTTTCAAGATAATAAGGCATAGTAGGGTCTACACCTTCTAGGAAGAGAGTCATCCTATTTTTCCATAGATTAAAATTATCTCTGGAGAATCTAGGGGGTTTTGCAAGAGAACCATTGTCTATATAGTTTGTGTTTGTGTTGGAGGCCATTTTCAGAAATAGCAAGGAAGAGAAATCTTAGTATAGATTAGATCTTGTTTATGAGTTTAAACAAATCCGCTCTGATACCACTTGTTGGTCCCGAAGGGTTATACAAGTTTGTAGAAGGGGGGGGGGGGTTGAATACAAACACACATATTTTACTTTTCTAAATTGTTTATTGATAAATCATTAACAATTTACAGCTTGTTGCGGAAACAAGATTAAGGATAAATCCTAAATCTAAACAAGTTGGAACACTAAGTTTCTTGCACTAAGAAGGAGAAGGAAATTACTAATAATAACCTATCTCAAGATAAGAAGGATGAACTTGTCCAGAGTTAACAAGTTACTTCAAAATGAAGTGAGCTCTTCTTCTTATATATTGCATGCATTTAATGCATTGCAGTTTACACTTTACACGTGGCAGCTGCTGATTGGTTGCATGTCATTGACCTTTGTTGACAACCTTAGTAGCTGCATGTTGAACAGTGTAGTATCAGAGTGGTTGTACGATTTCAGACAATAAGGAGGTTCTGTTCTGACATATCGTACGGAGTCGTGCAAGGGTGGATGAGACAAAAAGTACTTTGTACGGAAGACTTCATGATCAGCTTTTCGATGATTCAGCGATCTATCATTCTTCATCAGCGAATGATAGAGTTCAGCGATAGCTGAAGTCTTGTACTTGATACTTCACGTTGAGTGGACAAATCTGAGTCTTCGCTGATCCGCATCAGTTCATTAGGAGACTTGTCGCTGGTTCTTGAGCTTGATCTTCGACTTCAGCGTAGAACCTATGTTGACGTGAAACTTGTTTTCAGGGATCACAAGTAAACAACTAACTTATCAGCGATCACCATAAGTACTGAACAGACTCAGAGTATTATGGTGAACAGTTTCGCTGAATGTTTAATCTAAAGAGCGAGAGTTCCTATCAGCGGTACTGGAAGATCTTAGTACTTATCAGCGATAGTGAAACTCTGATACATATTGTTTACTTACAATTTTCACTAAGTATATAAGAGAGGGTCATTATCAAATCACTGAGGGTTTGGAGCAACATCCCACAACACCCGATAGACCATCAAATAAAGACTGACTTACGTGTCTATGGATCAAATGCAACACAGTAAAATTACATGACTACACAGGAATGACTACTGCACTCGAGCATGTAATTATCAATAATATGCAATAAGTTGCAATAAATGCAAACCATAAATAGGACTCTACATTGAGCCATCAAATTCGAACAAGATGTCCCCAAGACTCATTTAAAGTCAAAATCGAGCAAAATGCTCAAAACCCATTAGGCCAATAAATAACGGTCCTCATAATGTAAAATGCATTTAAACGGCACTTATGTAAACGTATACCTCAAAGACATGATTAACCCAAAACTCGTCACGGATTAGGATAAATGGTTTCCCAAATGGACTCATACCCTTGAAATTCTAAAATGTCTCATAACACGAAAATATGCATTTTCCCAAATGGTTTATAAAATCAATTACACCAACATACTTAAACCATTGAAGAAACTCTATTTGAGCAATAAACCATTTAAAAACATATTTATGATTTTTACTTATCAAAATATCCGAAGATCCCAAATATGGGTGTTTTACAAGGTCTATAAAGTTAAAACATTTCAAAAGATCAAAACCCACCAAATAACTCAACATTTGATAATTTTATGTAAACACACAAATACTTGAAAAATAACATTTTTGGCATGCACAATGTTTTCACAAATCAACTTGAACTCACCTTGCTAGATTTAGGCTGAATCTAGATTTTTCCCCAACTTGAGCTCCTTTGAAGAAACTTGTGTCCTTAAGCCAAATCTTCCAAAACCTAGATCCAAAAGTTTACAACCATCGATATTCATATTCAACCTTTCAAAAACGTTCCCCAAACATTTTCATCAATAACCTCAACTTATACCAAAACCCTAATTTCCATTAGTAAAGAAAAGAGAAGATTACCTCAACCAGCACATGAATCTACCAACCAAACACATCTAGGTTGCCAACAATGAATCTCAATCTTCATTTCTTCAAAAGGAAGGGAATGGTTTAGAAGAGGGTTAGGTAAAAACCTTAGAAAGTGTAGAAATCCAACCAAGATGGAAATGAGATGAAGAACTCTAACCTCCAACTATAAATCCTTGCTAAGAGATGGGAGAGAGGCTTTGATTTACAAGATTTGTGGCTTCAAGGGCTCCAAAATCGGTTAAAGGGTTAGGGTTCGGTTTGGGAGGGTTTAGAGAGATATTGGTGCGATAAAAATGGCAAAAGAGGTTGAAAACCCCGTTTTTAAACGACCAGGCCCGCCCAGCGACTATGTCGCGCGATAGTGACACTGTCACTATCGCTGGCACTCTCGCCCGCGTGGGGTACCTCTCGGTACTCTCCCAGCGATTGTGTCTGACGATAGTGACCAATGTCACAGTCGCCGGCACTATCGCACGCCTGTTACCGAACCCCGAAACTTCCAACTTTTTACCCGAAGCACTTCCGTCACTGAAGAGAGTTCAAGGTAGGTCTTTCCCCACTCAAAGCTTACTCCGCCAAACGCCAAACGGGCTCGATGTTACCTTTGCTTACCTGAAAAATATGGGTGTAACATTTGATTTGTGGTTGAGATTGGATTTCACAGTTATCACAAACAACCGAGTTCTCCCTTGAATGACTATATATATATATATATAGATATATATATATATATATATATATATATATATATATATATATATATATAATAATTTGTAAACCTCTAAATGTGTGTAAACTTTGGATTTCATAGGTTTTTTTGATGAAATTTTTCATGAAATTGTTTATTTTGATAAAAGTGTTTCATATCATTCATTTCTTGATGAAATTGTTTCATATATTTGTGTTTTTTATGTAAAAACGACAAAGTTTCATCAAACTGAGAAAATATATGAAGTGTTAAGAGGGTGAATTGTACTCATCACTTATTGTTGGAACTTTGTTAAAGAAAATGAAACATTGTCCTATATAGGAGTCAAGATAAAATAGAATCCACTTAATAAACACCAATCCTTACGCATTAAATGAATTATTTAGGAGTTTAAGTCCTGGTGTATGTGTGTTCTTGGTGGGCTCTCTTTGATAGGGCCTTAGGGTCTCGATTTGCTTGCGATCTCCATCAAAAAGACAACGTCATACTACTGGCGAATGAATTTACTTGCATCAATATATACATAGTTTCTATCATATGATTACTTACTTCTAACAATTATCATGGCCAATAGAGGTTTTTTACTCTTCATTTTTTTTTCTAAATACTTTACATGTATTTTTTTGTAATTAAACTTTTCAATATATCCTTCTACATACAGCTATGCTACATTTTTCTAAGGCCAAATTGCATTAAAAAGCAACGTACTTTCATCAGATTCTTATTTTTGGTAACGTACATTTAAAACATTCATTTTGGTACCTCAATTGTAAAATAGCAAACTTTTAAATACATGAGTTACCTAATAACTTACAAATGGTGACTAGGATCAGGTTTTTATTTGATGTGACATTATTTATTTATTTTATAAATGCCAACTAAGAAAAAAAATCCACATCATATTTTTTATTTTTTTTTATTTGTATTTTTCAACTATTAAACATTCATACCAATTTTTTTTAAATTTGTATTTTTTTGTAAATTCTATAATTTTCAATTATCAAAATTTACGCCATTTTTTTTGTAAATTCTATGTTTTTCAATTATTAAAATTCACGCCATTTTTAAAAAAAATGTATTTTTCAATCTATAAAACTTGTAATTTAGGCATTGTATGTTGAGATTTTCATAAACTACACGAGACCAAAATAATAAAAACAAATTTGACAAGTTAATAAACAAAAGATTGTCCATGGTTAAATATTTTTACAAAAATGCCATAAGACCAATTATAAACCAAAATGGCATAACACCGCTATTAATTATAAACCAAAAATGTTCTGATACGTCGTTAATGCTCCATCGATGTTATGTCCGCCTTTACTTAGTTCTTTTAGATGATTTCTTCCCTTTCTCTTGCTTCAACTTCAAAATAAGAAAAAAAAATATCACGTTAATTACCTAATAACAACTCCGGCAAATTTAAATAAAAACCATATAGAATCACAAGGTTACTTACCCCTACTTGAACCACCGCCTCTTGAACCATCGCCTTTAGGCCTACCAACTGGATTTTTTTGCTTAGATGATGCATTCTTTTTTGGGTTTTTACAACCTCTTGAATTATGTCCAACCTCCCAACAATTTTTGCAAGTCATTTGCCTCCCTTTTCTTCCTACCTCATCATGTCCAAAGTTGTTAGTCCTACTTCTACCACCACCTTCACATGCATCCTTTCGTCTAGATATTGAAGGTCCACCGGTCATTCATTAATAGTTGGTTCTTAGAATATCTACGGTTCCTAAATGAACTTTTAATGTGCTGTAATATGTAAAAATGAAGGACTTACCACTCCTTGTACGTCAAGAATGGTGGTGCTTTGATCAATGCGCTTTTTTGTAGCGATTGAGCAAGCTGGGAACTTGTCAATAAAGGTCCTTTCGAACTCCATCACATGGTACTTGACATAACGCTCGAGGGCCGTGGCTTGCATGAGCTTGGTAGCATCAAGCTTACCAAGTTTCTCAATATAGACAGGTCTTCCATTCTTATCAACCCCGTGGTGTCCTTGAGGATAGTGTTTAAAGACCAAAAGAAGAAGAAGCTTAACATGGCAAGGTAATTGCATTTTCTCCTATCGTTATTCTCTAACTCGATGGCTACAAATGGCCTAAAGTTGAAACATGGATCCTGCAAACAATTCTTACTAATGGGAAAAATATTGAGTATTGAAACAAAGAATACATACCGACAGACATTGTGGCAGTCGTGATTGCAGCTACGTAAGTTTGCTGGCCGTATCGAATTTGAGGCCCTTGCTAAATGCCTACACATTGTACCATATTCATATCAGAACTGCAGAGATTCATATGATATGCTCAAAGTTTAAATACAAAAAACCAGAAGAAACTGAAGTTGCGAATTCATAGTATTGCAACAATCCAAATACAAATTCTATATTCCACAATATTGCAATTGAGCTTATGATCATAACAGATATACAAAAAATTATCGACTAAACATATGAAAATCATACAAATTCATCCAAACTCAATTCAATTGCAAGGGTTTTGAACTTCAATAACGAAAATTCAACGCACGCAACACAACCAATCATGACTGCCACAATGTCTGTCGAAAAAGAAGAAAGGGGAGATTGTTTTTAATATCTCATCATCCAAAAAGCAAATCCATAAGAAATTGAGAACCATCCATTGAATGGGAGAGATTGTATTTAATTTGACGAGGTCTTCTTCAATTGCTATGATCATATATGTAATTTTAGACATGGCAGCCACTATTAATGAATGTGATGTACATGTACACATCCCTGTCATTATGCATGTACAAAAAAATACTCATTATGCATGTTAATGCCAAAAATCGCACACAAGTACAACTTGAGGTTGATTGTGGAGCTTAACAACTAAAGAAAAGAATCTCTCGACAAAGCGTGCGATTAAGGTAAAAAATGTAAAAGAGACAGAGAATTTTGGTGACGCGGGAAAAACCTCAACGAGGAAAAAACCCGCGGACGACTGTGGAAGTCGTCGCTGCACTATGGTCGCCAAATAGGGGCGATGTCCTTACGTTCCAGGTGTCGATCGTAGAGAGATTACAATACAAATGAAGGAAAGACTTCGAAATGTAAAGTAACAAGTGTTTCAAATGTAAAAACAAGGTGCGTCGTGTGTATAATTTGTGTGTCGTGCGTAAAAGCTATGTGTTGAGCGTGTGAGTCGTGCGTCGATGTCGTGCGTCGATAGCGATCACTTGAGAGAAAGTTCTTTGCTTCTTGAGTATGCAGTGTATGATTCTTGGAAGCGATGTAATGTGTCAAATGATGATTTGATGTTCGAAATGTTGATTAAGCTCTATATTTATAGTCTTCGGGTGCTTTGATTGATGCTTTGCGTAACTGTCGTAACGGACGTTGTCCTTTAATGTTGTTAATTGGCTTTTACTGGTTGTAACCGTTGGTCATTGATGACGTTGACTCCTACATTAAACACTGAACAAACGTAACAGTCATAGTGAACGTTAGTTGGTCGAGGTCGCATGGTTCTATGCGACGGTCGTGCGAAACATACGACGTGGTCGAGTGTCGTGAGGTAAATAACTTACGATTCGATTTTTAACCAAGGAATAAAGTACTATGATTTTACCTTGTCGTCGGGTGAAATAAAATAAGTGTTCCCTTACCTTGGTCGTGGTCGAGAATGGTGAAATTTTGCCCAAACAGTTTGCCCCCAAATTTTGAAAAGTGGAGTGGCAAAAAGTTTTTTAAATTTTGCTTGTCGGGGGTTCGAGGTTATGACACGTGTCGAAAGTTACCTTGGTTGTCTTGGAGCTGAATCGGTTCAATTCAAACTAGAGAAGGAAGTTGAAAAGTCGTGACGTCACGCTGACGCACGATGATGCTTGGCAGCTGTCAATGACAGGTGTCGGCGATCAGTGTGGTCACTCGAAAAGACAGAAGCACGCGTCGACTATCGAGGGACTTGATCTGACACGATCGTTTACATAAATAGAGACCACGATGGGTCTATTTTCGTTTACGATTTCAAAAAGTTTTACACAGAGATTTCCTCTTGATTTCCTTACCGTTCTTCGTCCGGTCTTTTCAAATCCTGCAAGGATCTTCGATTCAGTTAGGATTTTCGAGGTCTAGAGCGCTTATATATATAAGGTACGACCCTTTAGTCATCGTATGCGTCGTAAATCCATTGCTAGGAAGCCTAGAAAATACTGGGATATTTGGGGTCTTTCAGATAGGAAGACATTATTAACAGGTTTAGCAATGTCGACAGAGCCTAGAAGTACCATTCGTAACTAGGACGATCTCGACGACTTTAGAAGTCTAGCGAGGATCCCAACGGGGATTACTGTGAGTAAGGCGGGCAATATTCGTCCGGAGATGTGCCCCGAAGGGTATGTTGTGATATATGAGTATCCGTTCAAGATTGGCTTCCATTGGCCGTATTCGCCTCTGGCCAAAGCGTTTATGTGCGAGTTTGACTTGTCGCCGGGACAACTGATGCCCCAGTTTTGGAGAGTTATCCAAGTCATCGAGCGACTTACCTCGAACTGGGAGTCGCCTATGAATGTAAGGGATTTGCTGACGGCGTATCAGGTCAAGAAGGATCAGTACCGTCGTTATAGCTTGTTCTCGAGGTACAAGGGCGAGCGCACCTTGGTTTTGCAGACGGCAGTTAATGACCGGAAATGGAAGACCCGATACGTGTTTGTGCGGGTGGCGACGCTAGATACCGACAGTGACTGGATTAGGTCCGGTTGGAATATGACGGGTAAGCTTTTTCCACCGTTTTGTCGTACGTCTTGTGTCACTTTGTTATTTGGTTACTTTCCATCTAATATTCTTTCTTATGTGCAGATATTAATTTTGACAAGGTAAAGCCTGGTGATGAATCTAAAGCCAAGGTTAAGAAGTTTTTGGAATTTAGCGCCGATGATCGATCGTACGTCAAGCATCATCTGATAGATGAAGATGACGACACTGTTTTCTTGGGCGATAGAATGCGGATGGGTCGAGAAGAGAAAGAAGAAGAAGAAGAAGAGGAATCTGAGGAGACCGAGGAGGAGAAAGGGGAAGAAACAGAAATAGAGATAACTGGTAAGTATCCCTTTGCCTTCTTTTTGCTCGTCCTGGTCTTTCTCTGTTCTCAAATGTCTAATTTCTTTCTTTTGCCATACAGGAGAATCTTGGTCGGGGATGACACCTGCTGCTGCTAAGAAGACGGATCGAATTGATTTGACTCGCAAGTCGAGGGAAAGTAGGCAGAAGGATGCCTCGACAACAGGGTCAGGGGTCTTAAAGAGAAAGGATATCCCGACAGCTGGATCGGGACTCCTAAAGAGGACAAGGATGTCCGTCCTGAAGGCACCGTCGTCGAAGACGGGTGGCTCATTGAGAGTCGTTTCGCCTGAGAAGGCGAAGGCGTCGATTGTGTTTGACACGATCGGCGCAAGATCTGTTGATACTGCGCGACCGGCGACGATGTCTCATACTGCGCAACCGGCGACGATGTCTCCTACTGCTGCGTCCGACCCTTCGACGACCGACAAGGGCAAAGGTGCGCAGACGAGTTTTGGGGGGGAAACGACGGTCGAGTTTACGTTGCCGTCGGATTTCTTAGATGACAATGTTTTAGATGGAATGAAATTGTTCCCCCCCTTAGGGAAGTATCAGCTCCCTTCTTTCAGAGAGTGTTTCAACGAAGTTTCCCTCGAAGATACGGAGTCCCATGTCGCTGGGCTAACGTTCTTGGTAAGCCTGTCTTTCAAGACTTTGTCTATTTGTTGTTGTCGTGTATTTTGTTAACACATTTTCGTATGTTTTCAGATGTTTCAGTCTTCTTTGGAATTGCATGCTGAAACGACGAAGGTAGAAGGTTTAATGGCTTCAGCTATTCAGGAAGAAGATGCGGCGTTAGAGAGGGAAAGATCCGCTCTGGAACGTGAAGAAGCGACGTCGGTGCGACTCGACGATGCCTTAAATGAGTTAGAGGCCGTCGGTCATGCGAGGGATGAAGCTAACTCACGTCTAAAGGAGTCTCTGACTTTGATGCACGACCAAAGAGAGGAGTTAGAGGGGATGAAGGGATCCTTGGCCACGAAGAAAAAGGAGGTCGAAAAGTCCAAATCTAAGGTGGTGAGGTTAGAGAAGGAGCTAGAGGAGTTGAGGGACGAGAATAAGTCAATCTTCTCCTTTGCTCGACTCACTGCACGTGCGGCGATTATACGACGTCACTTATTGGGCAAGAATCCTCTGGCCTTGGCGTCAGACGAGCTGGACCTTTTCTACAGGGAGGTCGGAGCCGAGAGAGACCTTGACTCGGACGATGAGAAGGAGGTCGAGGAGGAGGAAGGTTCCCAGGGTGAGGCGTCAGGCAAGGATGTAACCGACGCTCCTTCTCTACCTTAGAAAATGTCTTTGCTTACTATCGTTCCCTGTTACTCGATCGTTACTGGTCGAGCCTTTTGGATGTATATATAACAGTTCGATGAATGAAACTTAGATATCTTTTGATTTTGTATTTTTTGCACATAGATACAATGTTAATTGTAAAATCCACCAAATGGTAAGGGAACAAGAATTCATGCGACTTGGGCATCTAGCTCAACATAATAATTAAGACATAAGTCATAAGACGTTAAACCGTTCTGGCGTACATAAGCATATGCAATCACAACATTCATTTAGAGCATGTAAGTCTCTTAAGTTAGGGGACTAAAATCATGGGGTCGGTAGACCATGTGGTCGTACGACTGTATCACATCATGAATTCGAATCGTGCGTTCCTGCGATGGAATAATCGAGTCATGGACCCGATCGCTTATATCGTACAATCCTGCGGAAGGGTGCTGGTGTTATGCGACAGGCTTAGTAACTTATGTCGTGCGATTCTGCGATAAAACATTGTTAGAGGTTTGGTCGTTGGCTAACCAACGACCCTCCGATGCTTAAGTCAGTAGTCGCTTGTGATAGGAAATCGTATGAAAGTCGAGAAAAAAAAAATTAGAAAACGTACCTTCTCAGATTCTTTTTTACTTGATGGGGGATTTGCCCCCCGTCATTTACTATCCTATTTTTCCAGGAAAAAATAGGCTTTAAATGACGGATCGACACTGAGTTTTTGAGGGTTAACATCAAAGTCTATGTCGACCGTGTTTTCGTGCGACAGGGCAGAATAGTCGGCATATTCCTGTAAGAAAGGCATTAGTTTGTCTATAAGATCAGAGATAGAGAGACGTACCTGTCGAGACCTTATGGTTAAGTTTGCCCTTGTGACTGCCAAACAACTTATTTTCGCGGCTTCAAGGTGATCTTATAGCAGTCGCGGGCGACTTTTGCCTCACTTTTGATTTCTTGAACAGCCCACGACGTAGGGAACTTCAGGGTTTGATGATACGTCGAGGGAATGGCTTTCATTTCATGGATCCACGGTCGACCTAAGATGATGTTATAGGCCGACGAACAATCAATGACACTGAACTTAGTCTGCTTGTTGATTCCTCCGGCATAGACCGACAGGATGATCTCTCCATAGGTGCTCGTCGCTTCTCCGTTGAAACCGACCAAGGTCGTCTAGCGTCGGGTGATTTCTGAGCGATCGATTCCCATGGCCTTGATGGTGTCGAGAAAAATGACGTTCACTGAACTGCCCCCATTGATCAAGACTCGTTGGGTTAAACAATTGCCAATCGTGAGTTGAATGATCAACCCGTCATGATGCTTCTGATAAGAGTCACCGAGGTCGTCTTGATTGAACACAATCTTCATAGCTTCCAGCTCCAGATCTCCTTTGGGCCTCGATGAACGCGGGATAGGTCGATCGTCAGGTGCTTGATTGGCGTGACGCTTGGTTGCGGAGTACGTCAGACCACACACGTCGGAACCACCAGTGATGCAATTGACAACTTTCGCATGCTCGGGGGTTGGCGGTAGATCATCGCTAGTTGGAGCGACGACGTTATCGATGATATCTTTGAGATTTCCTTTCGGGACATGATATGCTAACTCCTTTTTGAGAGCTACGCAGTCATCTGTCGCGTGACCATGGTCGACATGGAAGTCGCACCACTTTGACTTATCTTTCTTGGCGTCGTCCTAATCGGACTTTTTCGGCCACCGGATGGTTGCTTGGGCGGTCTTCAGAGCTTCGACCAAGTCCTTAGTGGTCCCTTTGAATCCATAAGAGGATATCTTGGGGTACTGAGGAAATTTGGCCGCAGTCTTAGCTTCCGCTCTTGTCTTGAACCAGACGTTTGAGATTTGGCGTGCTGGCTCTACTTTGGAAATTGCCTTCGTCTTGAATTCTGGCTTCTTCACACCTAACGGTCTCTTGTCGTCGGTATGCTTGCGACGGAAAGTAGCGTCGTCCTCTACCCTCATATATGCTAAGGTTTGAGCTCGGACATCCTCAAAAATCTCCGGAGGATACTTGGTTAGATCAGTGTACAAACCCGAACTTTCGTCCAGACCACGCTTATAAGCTTCGATTGCAGTCTTGACGTCACAGTTGCGGATACTAATCATCTATGCATTAAACCTATTAAAGTAGCTTCGAATAGACTCATTGGTCTTCTGTACGACATAATATAAGTCACTGGTCTGCTTCTCCATCTTGCGACTGCTGGCGAACTGTTGAGAGAATTGATTGACCAACTCAGCGAACGACCCGATGGATTTGGGTTTGAGATTGATCAACCATTGGAGGGCAGGACTAGTGAGAGTCGCGCCGAAGCTTTTGCACATACAGACCTCCTGATACATGTGTGGGATCGAGATCGTCCACATGAGTTGTTTATATTGCACGACGTGCTCTGTCGGATCGGTCACTCCGGATTATTTAGGCGTGAAAGCGGGGACGTTATATTTCTTCGGGACCTCGATGGTCGCAATTTCATCGATGAAGGGCGACGCCTGAAATCCTGATCGAGGCTCAACGTCGACTGGCACGGCTGCCCCGGGTAGCTTGGCGAGCAAAGACAGGACACGTTCGTTCTGATCTTCTAAAATTTTCAGCCGTTGGGCAACGGGGTCAATAAGATCGGGATTCGCACTTGTCTGCGGATTGACTCCTGAACTGGTGCCATTGCCGTGCGACGAGCCATTGGCGTCCCCGTTGAAAGGGACAAAATACGGCTGCGATCCGTTTTGAAACGGCTGCGATCCATTCTGGAATGGCTGCGATCCATTTTGCATGGGTGGTGGCCTTATATGCTGAGGAGGAACCGTCCCGAACTGGGGATTTGGGTTGAATGGCCTCGGCTGCTGGTTTTGCATGAAAGGACCTGGATGTTGATTCTGAGCAAATGGACCCAAATGCTGATTCTGAGCGAACGGACCCGGCTTTGGACTTGGATTATGCGCGAATGGTCTAGGACCATTCTGACCGAACGATCCTTGGCCTGGATTCTGAACGAATGGCCTAGGACCATTCTGGGGTCCAAAGGGATTTCTCAGCCGCGCGATCTCTTCAGCTGCTCTTCGACTTTGCTCGGCCATGGCATTGATTTGATTTCGTGCGACCTCCAACTCCTGGTACATCTGGGCGATGACATGCTCTTGATTTCCAGGAGCTGCCATTTTCCTGAAACAGAAAACAGAGGAGACTACAAGAAACCGTTAGTAGGACGCACGTTTGTCGAAGATTTTCTCTAGATGGGGCCTCACGGTGGGCGCCAAACTGTTAATGCCAAAAATCGCACACAAGTACAACTTGAGGTTTATTGTGGAGCTTAACAACTAAAGAAAAGAATCTCTCGACAAAGCGTGCGATTAAGGTAAAAAATGTAAAAGAGACAGAGAATTTTGGTGACGCGGGAAAAACCTCAACGAGGAAAAAATCCGCGGACGACTGTGGAAGTCGTCGTTTCACTATGGTCGCCAAACAGGGGCGATGTCCTTATGTTCCAGGTGTCGATCGTAGAGAGATTACAATACAAATGAAGGAAAGACTTCGAAATGTAAAGTAACAAGTGTTTCAAATGTAAAAACAAGGTGCGTCGTGTGTATAATCTATGTGTCGTGCGTAAAAGCTATGTGTTGAGCGTGTGAGTCGTGCGTCGATAGCGATCACTTGAGAGAAAGTTCTTTGCTTCTTGAGTACGCAGTGTATGATTCTTGGAAGCGATGTAATGTGTCAAATGATGATTTGATGTTCGAAATGTTGATTGAGCTCTATATTTATAGTCTTCGGGTGCTTTGATTGATGCTTTGCGTAACTGTCGTAACGGACGTTGTCCTTTAATGCTGTTAATGGGCTTTTACTGGTTGTAGCCGTTGGTCATTGATGACGTTGACTCCTGCATTAAACACTGAACAAGCGTAACAGTCATAGTGAACGTTAGTTGGTCGAGGTCGCATGGTTCTATGTGACGGTCGTGCGAAACATGCGACGTGGTCGAGTGTCGTGAGGTAAATAGCTTACGATTCGATTTTTAACCAAGGAATAAAGTACTATGATTTTACCTTGTCGTCAGGTGAAATAAAATAAGTGTTTCCCTTACCTTGGTCGTGGTCGAGACTGTGAAATTTTGCCCAAACAATGCATAACACCCTCTGACTACTACTTTGTAGTTCCATTTTGTAAGATCTCTGGTTGTTTAGAAGAATAGAAATCGCAAGCAGTTCAATCGCAAGATAGTTCAATCAAACCACGGTAATATAAATTCAAAATTAGTTCAATCAAGAAACACCAAATGGACAAAATAACCCTAGAAATCGCAAGACTAACCTTGTAGTCATCTAGAAATCGAAAGGCGACGACATCAGGGTTCACGAATCGATGGCGAAGAGGAGAAGACGGAGACGCACGATCGATGGTGAAGAGGAGAAGACGGAGACGGGAACAGGGTTCACGGTCGAGGGCGACCAGAACCCTCACGACGCCGGCGACAGACTCACCAATCGAACTGGCAACCAGAAGCTACGATCGATGGCGACTGAGAGACGATGAGGAAGCATCGTTTCAACTGGGTTTACTTTGATCGATTTGAGTTTTGAGCCCTATTGTTTTTTAGTTTTTATAAGTTTTATTTGTAATCCACATCACTAATTCCATGTCATTTTTTATTTCCCATGTCATCAAAAAAAAATTACATGTAATTCATGTTAACCGGTTACATGGAATATGATGAAAATATGTTACCTAAATTAAGGTACCAAAATGAAGGTTTTACAAATACGTTACCTAAAATAGGAAAATATGATGAAAATACTTTGTTTTTTTACGCAATTTGGCCTTTTTCTAAAATACAATTATCCTATATTTTTTCTAAAATAGAGTGTCAAAAGTCAAAATCTCAAAAAAAAAAACTTGTTTCCAACTCCAACAACAATTTTATTTTAGAGATTGTAGTATTAATTAAGATATTAAAATAATCAATACACTAATAAAATATTATTTCTCTCCCCTTAACTTTTTAATTCAAATGTCTCTTATTGATGAAAAGAATAAAATATTATTTCTCTTTCCACTTTTCTCTAATTTTAGCATATAAGAAAATTTAATCCAAATTTGAATATTCTTACCTTCTCTCTCATTTTTTTTCTATTTTAACATACAAGATAGCATAGTTGTTCGAGCAAAAAATTACCAAAATCCTTCTTTTTCTGTTTTAGCATTGCTGTTGAATAGTCTAAACAACACTAAATCAATATATATCTATAAAGGAAAATGTTAACATGATGACATGGCACAATGAGAGGCTTCCATTGCCATTTTTCTAATTTCTTATAATTTTGATTTTTTTTAAAGGTTAGCATTGGTAAAGATGGAACAATAGTATTATTTAGGATGTCCCATATTGGTAGAAAGATGCAAACTTAGGTAATGAAGATGTGTATATAAAGGGTTGTTTGATGTTGTTGAAATATGTAAAATGATGTTTGGCTAAATATAGCAAAACCCAATGATGATTAAGTTAAATTTATATTATTCTTTTTGGTTTATTTTAAAATAATTTTAACCAAAGTTAATCAATATAGAAATCTTATTGTTTTTATTATTTTGGTATACTAACAATCATCAATATATCAATATATATCTATATCTATAAAGGGAAATGTTAACATGATGACATGACACAATGAAAGGCTTTCATTGCCATTTTTCTAATTTCTCATAATTTTAAATTTTTTAAAGGTTAGCCTTGGTGAAGATGGAACAATAATATTATTTAGGATGTCCCACATTAGTAGAAAGATGGAAACTTAGGTAATGAAGATGTGTATATAAAGGGTTTCATTGATGTTGTTGAAATATGTGAAATGATGTTTGGCTAAATATAGCAAAACCCAAGGATGATTAAGTTAAATTTATATTATTCTTTTTGGTTTATTTTAAAATAATTTTAACCAAAGTTTAATGGTTTTATCATCTATATATATACATTAAACAATTAAATAATCAATATAGAAATCTTATTGTTTTTATTATTTTGGTATACTAACAATCATCAATATATCAATATATATCTATATCTATAATGGAAAATGTTAACATGATGACATGGCACAATGAGAGGCTTTCATTGTCATTTTTTCTAATTTCTCATAATTTTGATTTTTTTAAAGGTTAGCTTTGGTGAAGATGGAACAATAGTATTATTTAGGATGTCCCACATTGGTAGAAAGATGGAAACTTAGGTAATGAAGACGTGTATATAAAGGGTTTCTTGATGTTGTTGAAATGTGTGAAATGATGTTTGGCTAAATATAAGAAAACCCAATGATGATTAAGTTAAATTTATATTATTCTTTTTGGTTTCTTTTAAAATAATTTTAACCAAAGTTTAATGGTTTTATCATCTATATATATAAATTAAACAATTAAATAATCAATATATAAATCTTATTGTTTTTATTATTTTGGTATACTAACAATCATCAATATATCAATATAAAGGAAAATGTTAACATTATAACATGGCACAATGAGAGGTTTCCATTGCCATTTTTCTAATTTCTCATAATTTTGATTTTTTTAAAGGTTAGCCTTGGTGAAGATGGAACAATAATATTATTTAGAATGTCCTACATTGGTAGAAAGATAAAAACTTAGGTAATGAGGATGTGTATATAAATGGTTGCTTGATGTTGTTGAAATATGTGAAATGATGTTTGGCTAAATATAGCAAAACTCAAGGATGATTAAGTTAAATTTATATTATTCTTTTTGGTTTATTTTAAAATAATTTTAACCAAAGTTTAATGGTTTTATCATCTATATATATACATTAAACAATTAAATAATCAATATATAAATCTTATTGTTTTTATTATTTGGTATACTAACAATCATTAATATATATCTATAAAGAAAAATGTTAACATGATGACACGACACAATGAGAGGCTTCCATTGTCATTTTTTCTAATTTCTCATAATTTTGATTTTTTTAAAAGAAGATGGAACAATAGTATTATTTAGGATGTCCCACATTGGTAGAAAGATGAAAACTTTGGTAATGAAGATGTGTATATAAATGGTTGCTTGATATTGTTGAAATATGTGAAATGATGTTTGGCTAAATATAGCAAAACCCAAGGATGATTAAGTTAAATTTATATTATTCTTTTTGGTTTATTTTAAAATAATTTTAACCAAAGTTTATTGGTTTTATCATCTATATATATACATTAAACAATTAAATAATCAATATAAATATCTTATTGTTTTTTTTATTTTGGTATATTAACAATGATTATAAATCTAAACTTTTACTAAATAATTTTTTATTGTTTATTTTCTTTATTTATTTAGTAAAGTAACAATATATATATACATATATATATAAAGGAAAATCTTAACATGTTGACATGGCACAATGAGAGGCCATTTTTCTAATTTCTCATAAGGTAACAATTGTTTATAAATCAATACTTCATATTTTTATTTAGTTTTATGTTTCCATAATCAATAACTTAATCAATGATTATAGATAATTCAATTTGTTAATTATAATTTAGAGTAAACTACACTTTTGGTCCCTGTGGTTTAGTGATTATAACACATTTGGTCCCTACAGTTTAAAAATTACACTTTAGCCACTGCAGTTTGCTATTTGGTCCGAATTTGGTCCCTGAATCTAACAGCCGTTAAAAACTCTCGTTAACTGAGGGGTATTTTAGTCTTTTTAGATTTTCATCACATTTTCTGTTAAAAAATAAAAATGTAAACTGCAGGGACTAAAGAGGTAATTTTCAATAATATATATATATATATATATATATATATATATATACACACACACACATATGTGTCTGTGTGTGTGCTTGGTAGCAGAACCACCACCACCACTCTCCACCACCATCTCCATCTCCATCTCCATCTTCAACATAAACTCCATTTAATCCCTCCTCCACCACCGGAGCCCTACACACACGTACTCTTGTCTCTCTTTATCTCTATCTCCATCTTTCTCTACTGGTGTGTATCTGTTCTCCTACTTCACCAACGAGACACCACCTGTAAAACCCAATCTGGGTTCAGCCTCATGTCTGATGGTCGAAATCGGTGGATTTTTTGTTTTCTTGGAAGAGGGGGCGGGGGCATCAGTCACGATTTTGGGTTTGCTGGAAAAGAGTGGTTGGAGAAGATGATCTGGGTTATCAAACAAATCTCTTTTTCACATCCTCATCATCCTCCTCCCACCAATTTATCTCTGTTTTCTGCTATGATTTATGATTTGCTCCACTTTATTGTGAGATTTCTCATGAACAAGATGAGATTCTCTTTAAATTCTCATCATCAATCCACAAGATTTCAAGAAAAGGGTCAACTCTTCCATTTACATGATGGTGGCTTAGATCAATCCTCCATTGATGCTCTACCAATATTTATTTACAAAGAATTAGTGGGGCTAAAGGAGCCTCTTCATTGTGCTGTTTGCCTTTGTGAATTCTTACCACAAGATCATCTGAGGCTACTTCCAGTTTGCAGCTATGCTTTCCACATTCATTCATTGCATTGATATGTGGTTGCTCTCCTACCTAGCTCCGACCACATTTGGTCCCTGTGAAGAATATGTAAGGTATATGCATTTCTTTTTGCAGCCAAATTTTGCACATCAAAACCCTTATACCATTACCTTGAGGAACTTGGGTTTTGATGTGCAAAATTTGTCAAGAAAAAGAAATGGATAAGCATCATCATCAGCAATAGATCTGGATGTGCAAAATCCGTCTCTGGAATCACAATAATTAGCGCTTAAACATATTGAAGATGCAGAAAAGTGCAGAATCCAAAGTAAAGGGAAAAAATGGTTGAGGGGTATTTCAGATGAAAAATTCTTGATTTTAGCAAGTTTTTATCACTTATTTCAACATTAGATTGCAAGAACAACGATTATAAAAGAAAAAGGGGGTTGGCAAGAACACTGATTTCACCGGAGGAGGTGACCGGCGCTGGTCCGACGTGTGTGTATATATATATATATATATATATTATTTCAGTCTTTTTAAAATTACATCTTCAGTCCCTATAATTTTTATTTTTATTTATTTTAATAGAAAATGTGATGAAAACCTAAAAGACTGAAATGGCCCTCAGTTAACGAAATTTTTTAACGACTGTTAGATTCAGGGACCAAATTCGGACCAAATAGCAAACTACAGTGGCTAAAGTGTAATTTTTAAACTGTAGGGACCAAATGTGTTATAATCACTTAACCACAGGGACCAAAAGTGTAGTTTACTCTATAATCTAACAATGATTATAAATCAACTGTTTTAGATCTATAAAAGAACACCTTAACATGATAACATGACACAATGAGAAGCCTCAATTGTCATTTTTTAATTTCTCATAATTTTAATTTTTTTAAAGCTTAGTCTTGGTGAAGATGGAACAATAGTATTATTTAGGATGTCCCACATTGGTATGAAGATGGAAACATAGGTAATAAAGATGTGTATATAAAGGATTGCTTGATGTTGTTGAAAATGTGAAATGGTGTTTGACTAAATATAGCAAAACCCATGGATAATTAAGTTAAATTTGTATTATTCTTTTTGGTTTATTTTAAAATTATTTCAACCAAAGTTTAATGGTTTTAACATCAATATATACATTAAACAATTAAATAATTAATATATAAATCTTATTGTTTTTGTTTTTGTTTGTTATACTAACAATGCTTATAAATCTAAACTTTATTTATTTATTTAGTAAGGTAATAAATGTTTATAAATCAATATTTCATATTTTTATTTATTTTTATTTTTTCATAATCAATAGCTTACTAATGATTATAGATAACTTAAATTGTTAATTGTATGGTAACAATGATTACAAATCAATAGTTTTATCACATGCATCAGTCTTTGGATTTATTTTGTTACTTTTTTATGTATACAATATTATTATATCTTTATTTAACTTCTCATTTAATCTAAAATCTTTGATTTTTTCATTCAACTAGGACTCTATATAAATATAGTTTTAAAAAAATTATTGTATTTTAAAAACCTCCCATTAATTGATAAAACCTCTCATTTTTTATTCATGTAAAAAACTTATTAGATTAATCTATTTGTATTTTTAATTTCATATGTATTGTTAGTGGTTCTAATTTTCGAATGTAACTCCTTATTAATATTTCTATGTAATATATATTTTCATGTAGATGTTGTAACGTGTATTTGTGACTTAGGTGAAACTGAAGTCATAATAGATGGTTGAGAAAAACGGATGAGATAACTTTGACTACATTTTGGCCAATAGAACAACATGAAATGATGAGGTGGTTTCATATATATAAAGTGAAATACTGTTTTTTATTAGTTTAATATCTAATATGAAAATGTTTTACAAGAAAAATATCTAATACGTAAAGGATCAAATTATTTAACTTCCTGCAAAAAAATCGAAAATGTTTATCGTCACCGAGCAACACACAGTGCACAATACTAGTTTATCAATATAACAAAACCCATTTGGACATAATTACTGTTAGGTTGATCATTCCATTCAACTAGAACTTTCTTACACAAATTAAACCTTTATTATTTTCAAAAAAAGAGCCAAATGATTGAAAACCCCAAAACCCATTTGGATTGAAAGAAAGAAAGAAAGATCCAAAAACTAATAACATCATAAAAACAAGAAAAAGAAAAGAAATCTTGACGAGTAATTAATTTATTGCCAAAGAGTTCTTGATCTCTTGGTGGTGGTTGAAGTAGGGCTGATCTGAGGAACAGTGAAGCAATTCCCACTATCAGATGTCCACTTTCTACTCGACTTTGCCATCTTATTAACATTGTTGTTGTAATTACTTGCAGCAAATACACCTGATGATCCGTTCATTATTTGATCGCCAAATCCTATAATATTCCAACTGGGTTCGAATTGTTCAAGCAGATGACCATACCGTGGCGGCGATGCTGGTGGTTTAGATGCCGGCGGTGGTGCTTGTGGAACCCATATCCCCATTGATTCCGGCGACAAAGAACCATTCAAACTTCCGTCTAGTGCATCACCACCCCAAATCAACGCCGGATCGTTGTCAACAACCTGCGATTTCTAGAATTTAAACAAGAAGAAAATGATCAGATTGAATAAAATAACACATCAAAAATTAACCACTGGGATTCTGGGGTACTGGTTAAGGCCTTGCCCCGCCCAAAATTCGAATCCGTACACAACAGTTGTAATGAATTCGAGAATTTAATTAACAAGAAACTGATCAGATTGACCAAAATAACAGACCAAAAATTAACCACTTGTGGTGTACTGGCTAAGGCTCGGGATGTGGAATATCTTATCTGTTCAGGTTTGAATCCAGACGTACACAACAATTGTGACCGTTAAGATTTAATCAGATTGATGTCATAATTTGTCAAAAAATTAATTTAGGCATAACCTAAAAACCTTTCAAAATAAAAAATAAAATAAAAAAACCTTGGAGAAAGTTGGAGGATCAAGAAAATCCTCAACGTGCCAACCGGGTAACATCTCAATCAAGTACTCCGATATGCTACTTGTCGTAGAACCCGGACCCGACCCGTTTAATTCTTGGTATGTTTTACCCGTTTGATTCACGATCGGAGAGGGAAGTGATTTGTGATGGTTTTTGTTAGTGGGTACGGCCGCCGGAGGAGTTGACGACGAATAAAGAGACGCCGTCGGCGAGAGCTTAACGCCGGTGAGAAGAAACCGGTGGTGATTTAGTTTCTGTTGGTTGACTTTATGAATGGCAACATCACAATCCTTGCATAGAATAGCTCGATCTTGTTGACAAAACAAGAAAGCTTTCTTTTCTTGACAGATATCGCAGAGGGTGGAGTCTTTAGGGGAAGGGTGGAGGAGGGAGAAACGTGGGTGTTTTCCGGCGAGTTTGTTGGCGTGGTGGACGTTGTGGTCGCAGGCGGTGCAGAGGGCGGCCTCGTCGGCGGAGCAGTAGACGGAGGCTTCATTTTGGTTACAGACATCACACTGGATCTTCATTGAAGGAAGTTGATCTGAGAAGATGGTGGCGGCGGTGGAGGTGGTGGTGAAAGTTGGAATGTAAAGAGGTGAAGGAAGCTATAATTAGAAAGGGTGGTGGGTGTTAGTACATTAATAATAATATTAAAATGGAAAGGGGATGAGCATGAAAATAGAAAATCAATAAAATGGGGTGAGGTGGAACCAAATCAAAAGTCATATGGACACACCACCGTTTTTTGTTTTTATACCTTTTCTTTTAGGGATTTTGGACCGTATTGTTTACATTTTCTATCTATAATACTACTAAAATTAAGTAAATATGAAGATATAATTGTTGATTTAGGGGTATTTTAGTCTTTTTTTTCATTTTTTTTTGTCTTTATCCTATTTAGAAAATAAAAAAATGCATTTGATATTAATGAATAATATATATTAAAACACTACATTTTCATCTTCATCTCGAATCAAAATGTAGAAACAGATCCAAGCCTTAATCATTTTAATCTTAAACCAAGCTCTTCATCTTTCCTTTTTCATATTTTCCTTAATCATCTCCTTCACCAAATCATCATCACCCCCTAAGAGACACATCCTTCAACGATTGCATATGTGTTTATCCCTCTCAATATGCGCCTCCTTGAACCCCTTCCCCCTCCTCGTAGCTCCGGTGAAAACGACTCCCATACCTCTCGATTCAACACCTCTTTGAACCCCATCCCCCTTCTTGTAGCTTCGGCGAAATCGACTCGTATACGTGTCGATCAATGCCTCTTTGAACCCCATTCCCCTCCTCAAGTGAAATCGGATGAAACAACATAAGATTTCGATGTTGGGTTTTGACTTCAACAGAAAACGAAGATCACGGTTGATTTCGATGTACAATTTTGTTCAGATGAAGCAACATACGATAAAGATTCATTAGGTTTTGATTAAAGTTTGGACCAGTGTTTATGTTGGGTCACCGATAATTTGAAGATGACCTCCCGATCCCCCTTATGAATTCCTTAGAATATATCATTTGTACTTAGATAAATTTTTGTTCTTTGTAATAGCTTAGTCATACTTAAAATGCTCGGCAAAATCGATTACTAGCCGAATTCAGCAAGAAGTGAGTCTACCTATGCGGATCGAATATGAACTTCTTAAATCCACTAAGCTATTCCTGCCGATTTCTACATGACAAATCAGAGGATCCTCAAAATCAGAGGATTCTGCATCTGTCTTTTTGCTGAGGAAATCTTTATCAACTTTGTACTTGATAGAGACATTGTCTGCTGTATGAGGAAAAGATATATGTCCTTTCTAACTTTTCATGTATTGTCTACAACAAGGTCTACAAATCATCTTTGTCCCATGATAAGACAAAAAAGACACTTTGTCTTTATCAAGGAGAAGTCTGACATTCAATCCCATCATGACAAGTGCCCATGCATTTAATGTACATGTGGTATATAAGGCTGAAGACTCCTCCCATGTAAGGTTACATTTTTTTAGAGATTTCCTTAGTTCTCAAGTAAAATCGACAGAACTCTTTCACTATCAAGAACTTTATAGCTTTGTTATAAGTGTTTTCAAGTTGTGATTAGTTTTCAGATTTCTTAGTGAAAGATTGTTAGGATAGATTTCATCTGTTCTTTTTTGCAACAATCTAGGTTTCTGTGTGTAATTCTTGATTTTATAATAAAAAAAGAATTAGATTAAGTAAAAAAATTGTATTATATTCACCCCCTCTTACAATACTTGTTTTGTGTGCTATTTCATATCTAGGACTAACAGTTTAGATTTCAATATTGGGTATGAATCTTTTTTTGATTTCGCTTTTAGGTTCAAATCTGGGTTTAAATTTCGGGTCTGAATCCCTTTAAGGTTCAAACCTGTGTTTTGCTTTCGATTTTGGGTTTGAGTCGTTTCTAGGTTCGATTTGCTGGTTTTGATTTTCGATTTGAACCTCCTCATCTGTTTTAGATTTCTTGCTTAAATTTCTTGGTTTCCATTTCGATTTTAAAGATGATTTTTCTTCGTGAGGTTGAAATGTGAGATTTTATTTAGTTTTATGGTTTGGTTTATATTTTAGTTTCATTTTTAGGATTGATTTATGGGTTTCCTTTATGGTCGAAGGAAATAGCCGATGGGGTTGCCAGAGGAAGTTGTCGTGGTGGTGGGGTGGCTGCAGGTGGTGGTGGGGAATGAATCATATACATATATATATATACATATATATATATATACATATATATATATATATATAGGGGAGGTATCCGTTGCAAACCAGTCAGTTTGTGCAAACTATACAAACCAATCTTAGCCGTTGATCAAGTCTAATAAATATCTGATTTTATTATGTTTCCTAATCTAAAGTCATGATCATAATTAATGAATCTTATCATCTTCCATATATATCTCAGTCTTAATTAATGAATCATAATGATTATCCATAAATACATCTATTGTTTCCTAATATAGTGGTTTGTATAGTTTGCACAAACTGACTGGTTTGCAACGGATACCTCTCCTATATATATATATATATGTGTGTATATATAATATAAATAACTTTTAATCGTTTAATCTATTTATATAATATTAATTAATAACTATTTTAAATTTTTTAAAAGGATAAAAACAAAAAAGAGATTGAATGACTAAAGTACCTTCAAATTTAACAGGGTTAATGGGATTATTTTTATTTTGTTAGAGGGAGGGACCAAAAAGTTGCAAAAATGTAACCTATGAGTCTCATCCTTGTATTTATTTTGATTTTGGGACCACTATGGATAAAAAGTGTAGACTACAAGGACGAAATCCATAATTTACTCTTTATTAAATATACTTCTTTTTAAGGGCATCTCCCTTCCAACACTAAAAACATTAAAATTCTGGTGTTCTCATCTCCAATTTAATACTAAAACACAAAAAATATAAGGTAAAAAGTATTAGCCTTTGTTATTAGAGGTCAATAAAGTAGGCATTTAAAAATATATATTAATATAGTATTAAGTTTTTATAATTATATATATATATATATATATATATATATATATATATATATATATATATATATATATATATATATATATATATATATGTATATATATATATAGGGGTGGTATTTTTTGCAAACCACTATATTTGTGGAAACTATGCAAACCACTTCTTAACCAATCATTTTAACAAATTTAATTAAAATCAAATATTAATTAATATCTAACGTGAGGGGTATAGAGGTCATTTTACAAATTCACTTTTTTATCACTTTTTTTAATTAGGTAATTTCCTAAATTAATGAGATTTGTTAATATCCCATTCAAATTAACCGATTATTTATTTTATTGTGTTTATCATATGAATATCAGTCTTCTTCTTCATCTTCATCATCATGAAACCCAAGAACAAAAACCAATGAAAATAATAAACCCAGAATCATGAACAAGAATCCATGAAAATAATCAACCTAGAATCATGAATCCATTCAATCAATCCATAATCATGAATCCAAAAAATGGGTACAAAAATCATGAACCCATGAACCCAGGAACAATAATCCTTAAAATCATCAACCCAGAATCATGAATCCATATAAATCTATGAAGCCAAAAACATGAATCCATATAAATTCATGAACCCAGTATCATGAATACAAACTACAAAACCCAGAAAAAAATGATTGTGGGATCCAGGTGATTCTCGTTTACCTTATCCAACGCCGTCGCCACATGATCTTCTTCTTCACGATGATCTTCATAGCGACTCATGATCTTAATCTTGTTTTCTTGATCTAAAGAAGAAGAACCCATCTCCATCATCACCATCATATCTGAATGTTGTAACGATTTTTAAGTACGACTTACTTGGATGGAGGTTGCTGGAGGAGATCAGACATGTCACCCAAGGCATGTTCCACCGTCGTCGGCGGCGGAGAATCACCGACGGAGAAATGGGTTCTTCTTCATCATCATATTCATCATCCATTCATTGCAGAAAAAAACAAACAAACAGCCACAATAGTCTGTGATCATGGCGATGGAGAACTAGAACCACCATTAGAACGACTTCTAAACTCCACTCTAGCAAATTTCACCACCAACTTCCCTTTGGGTCTGATGCCCAAACTGCTCCGCCTTGTGCTTCATCTTCATCGCTGCTCCGACGATCCTTTCACGGGCCTGGTCCAGCCGATCCGCACCAATAGGCTACTTTCCACTCGCATAACCGTACATCCACTCGAAAACAAACGCATCGGCGATACCCAACAACCCGGAGGTGAGAAATCCGGCGAGTATAAAAAAGAAAGTGATAAGTGATGGAATCCACTTTCTGCAACCCCAATCGCTGCTTTTTTTTTCTCTCTCTCTCCTGATTTTTTGTCCTGATTTTTTGGGATGCTTATGGGAGACGCCTCTTATTTTGACAAATATACCCTTACAAGGGTGTTTTGTTTATTAAAATAATTATAAAATGGCAAGTATTTACATTTTATGCCATTGGATGAATCTTGGCCGTTGATGATCTAATTGGATGGTTATTAGTTAGGTTGCATAGTTTCTACAAATGTACTGGTTTGTAAAAGAAACCTCCCCTATATATATATATATATATATATAGAGAGAGAGAGAGAGAGACTAAGGAATACTCTGGTAGCCCTTCATCTGGATGGTATGCACTTGCATACAAGTAAATTATGTTGTTTTTTGTTTTTTATGCATGTGTGCATTATGCACGTATGCATATGCATGTGTCCATGTTACAAAAATAGCAGTTCTTATGAAAGACGGTCGTCTTTAGGAAGAATTCAATCTCAAGCTCTAGAGTTTAGAAGGGGGGAGGTAGCAGGCCTGATGGGGACGAAGGTTACCTACTTTTGGTGGACGTGGAGCCAACGAGTTCAGTTGAACATCGTAATAGTGCTCCATACTTGGGAAATGAAAGAAGAATTTGTTCAGATCATCCCACATGTTTAATCTTTTTTTAGATCCCTACAGGTGCCCGTAGTAGGCCGGCACATGGTAGCGATCCAACTAAAGATTTTGATTGCCGCTGGTTGTCGTCGACCCGATGGACTTATTTCACGATCAGAATAGTAGAATTGAAGGATTACCTTGTATGCACAAGTGCATACCGTCCAGATGAAGGGTTACCAGGGTGTTCCTCAATTTTCCCTTTTTTTAGGTTTTCCCCTGAACCTGACCCTGGCCCGTATATATATATATATATATATATATATATATATATATATATATATGTAGGACGAAAATCAAATGCAAACCAAAAATATGTTGAGAACCGTAAGGACTAATCTCAATCATTTAAAGGTTTTAATCAAAGGCAATTAAGAAGAGTGGCAACTTTTGTAATATTATTGAAAGTTCTGGAAATTCAAGGGTACAGTTGTAATTTGTACCTAAAACCACGTCCATTTCTTCCCAATCTCTTGCAAACATAAACAAAACTCATCACCTGATTCTTCATCTCAGGTTATGAAAACCCAGAAAGAGATTTGACCTTCTGAAAATAAGGGTTCTATAATACCCAAATCCTTCTCTCAACAAGCACCCCATCGACGGACCCTTCTTCTCCCTACTCCTACTTCTTTGTCGTCAGCCACTCCCGTGAATCCTCCCACCCGCTTTTCCGACTTCCTCAAACCCCCATACTTTACGTAAGGTTTCCCAATCCTTCATCATCATCATGTTTCCAGATCTCGTTTCTAGATCCCAATATATGTTGACGAAGCAGACTTATTAGAGATCTAAATAAAGAAGTCTAACGAAGGTGTAGAGATGGAGTTGGAACAACTCAGAGGTAAATCCATGGAGGTTACAATGGAGACGACGACAATTTCCGGCGAAGATCAAAAAACCATTTCTGGATCCCGTTTCGAATCAGCACCAAAATCCGATGGACTTCATAATTTCTCATTGTCGCCATCGCTTGCACCTCACGATCAATGTTCAAACATGATTCACACACATAATATAATTTATGGTTTCATGTGGTGAAACAACGGACAAAGTAAATTATGTTTGGTTTCATCGGGTGAAATAACATATAGCGTTTAGTTTCATATGGTGAAATAACATATAGTGTTCGGTTTCATGTGGTGAAATAACATATAGTGTTTAGTTTCATGTGGTGAAATATCGTTATAGTGTTTGGTTTCATATGGTGAAATAACATATTGTTAGTCCCAGATGGCTAACCAAGTATTGTAGAAGGGGGGGGGGGGGGGGGGGGTTGAATACAATACTCAAAATTTTCACAATTTTAATTCTTTTTATTGAAAAACTTTCAACAAGAATTACACAAAGAAACTTAAGATTGTTGCGGAAAAGAACAGATAAACTATTCTAACAATCTTGCACAAAGTATACAACAAAATAACTAAGAACACTGAGAGCAAAGCTATTGAGTTTTAAGCCTTAAAGGAAGATTTCTTGCACTGAGAGAATTCTTAAAGCGTGTCTTTTGAATGGTGATGCCTTCTCCTTTTATAGTGCCAAGGAGTGCCCAAGCATTAAATGCTTGGGACACTTGTCATCTTTCAACTTGCTGAGTATGTTGACTTCTGGAGAGATGAAAGGTCCTTGTCACTTTTTACTAGGTACAGACAGAATAGCTCATGCAGATAAAACGGATTTTAACTGATTATGGATAAAGAGACAAACTGTCACTTTTATCTGCTAGAGGATATTGTCCCATAATAAATGATCTTCCCTTTAAGACTTTGGCACCGAAGGAGGTTTCACCGAAAATAGAAGAACTTCGGTAGAGAGAGATCGACCACCGAAAATGCAAGAGCATTTCGGTGGTGAGGAGGGCCACCGAAGTTGTTCACGTAATTCGGTGTAGTGTCCACCGAATTTGTCAAGGCTCATCGGTGGAAGACGATGCCACCGAAACTGTTCAGGCAATTCGGTGGTGATGAGGCCACCGAATCTGTCCAGGCAATTCGGTGGGAAGTGACCACCGAAACTGTCCAGGCAGTTCGGTGGAGATGACTTGTTTGTAAGTTGCCGAGAGTCTTCTATTTTCCACAAGTAGAGAGTCTTCAAGCTTGGTTTCGGTTGATCTTCGACTTCACCGAACATTTGATATCTTGTACAAGTCATTCAAAGAACCAAACTAAAATATTCTAAATAGGAGTTTTAGGGAAAACATCGGTGAGTCAATTTCAAATCCTTGGTGACCCAACAATCTCCCCCTATTTGAATTTGAGCTCCTTTCTTAGAATATTCAAGAGTAACTGAAAAGTAAGTGCATTTTGACCCTTTTTTACTCTTTTGGGTTCTTTTCACATAGACCATTCTTTTTGTTCTTTTTGATCTTTTTTTTTGTATGAGTATGTATACTATGTACAGTATTTACAGGTAACGAAAAGTAAAGTATGTACATAAATAAAATTCAAATAGAGATACTTGTATTAAGATAAGTTCTCGTACAATTTACAAAATGAGAAACTAACTTTTACAAGTACCAAATGGAGAGAACTTACTTCTTTGAGGTTTTGCGGCGCTTGATTTCATCCAGTAAGTTTCTATTGAAAGGCTGAGCTTCGGGAATGTTCGGAAAGAGGTTGTGGATGCCTTCCAAAAAGATAGTATCAGCTAAGGGTATCTGGGCAAATCTGAAGAAGGCCCGACGACCGAGACCGTCGTTAAAGAACAATCCTGGTATTGGTGAGAGGCTTAAGGTTGTGGTAGGATAGGGGACCGAAGTGGGAATGGTGAGGTTTAGATTGTTCACATTTGGAATTTTACCTTCCCTCGCCATTTCCTTGAAGACTGAGTCAGGTGGGTTTTTAACTTTGGGAAGGATGACTTTTTCTTTCAAGGATTGAAGTTTGGCTCTTTCATCGGTGGAGAGAGTGATGTTGTGTTTTCTTTTGAATTCTTTCATCTTTCCCATCAGTCCATCAATGTACTTGACAAAGATGTCTTTCTTTGGATTTGGACTCCTGACAAGGTGTTGAGAGATTTCATACCATTCTGAGAGACCGAAGAGTTGAAGATGACTTTCTTTCACACTTTTCATCGAACCATCTTCTCTGTCAATGATCAGCCTGATGTCTTCCGGGTTTGCTTTGGAGGTGGCAATCTTTACAGTTGAAATCGGTGACCTGTTGTTTCGGTGATACATGGTCTTTTTGTACCAGCTAATTTCATCATTCTTTTCTTTTTCTAGGGCACTCAGCACCGATTTTTGGATTTGAATGGCATCGGAGGATTTTGCTTTTGCAGCTTCTTCTTCAGCAGCTTTAAGGGATAGATCTCTGGATTTATCTAAGTTGATTTGAGCGATTTTTGCATCCTCAATTTCTTGAGGGGAGAGACCGAGTTCGGTGGAGATTATGTGAGAAGCAGGCTTGAGTTTAAAAGATTCAGCATCTTTAGGTCGAGCCCCATATTTTGCCAACTCCTTTTTCTTCTTTTCTTCCTTAGCCAAATCTTCGGCCGAAAAGACTTTCTTGCCTTTGTCTTTGGAAGCTTTACTGGATTGCTCCCCCTCAGTTGATGCACCAAGTTCTAGTGCTTCGGTGGTACCTGTATGTATCGGTGAAGCAGAAGAGGATTTCGGTGAAGTGGTTTTCGGTGATGGTGGAGTGGTTTTCGGTGATGGTGGAGTGGTTTTCGGTGGAGGCTTGTTACTGGAAGATTTCTTTATGGATGGTAATTTCGGTGGAGCGGAGGTTTTCTCCCCCTCAGGAACAGCCGGAACCTTAAAACCCATTTCAGAAAACACCTTATCAAACTTGGAGTGTAGAAATGCCAAAGTACCAGAGATTGTGTTGGGAACCATAGAGAAATCACCCATATCCATTTCCCATTCTGACATTTCGGTGCTGGAGGCCTTGGAGAGGGACTCAACCTTAGAAGACAATGTAGTAAGAGAATCATTGATTGGTACAAGGGCATCGGTGATGGCATTGAATAGCAATTGAGGTAACTTTGTCTCAAGGGTTGAGATTCGAGAGTTGGCCTGGGAGATCAGAGAGATCGTGGATTGAAGGAAAGTGGAAGGTCGGTCTTGGTGGGATGGGGTGTGACCACCGATTTCGGGGAACGAACAGTGCCATCGAAGGGGATCCGCTTCGGGAAGCGGATGTCGTAAGTGAGGCGCGAGTTCGTCGGTGTAGAGGGTTCGGGGAGATCGGGGAGGTGAGGGTGTTCGTTGTGGAGAGTGTTGCCTCGGCGAGGGAGGCTCGATGTGATGTTCTTCGGGGGACGGGATGGTTCGGGGAGAACCAGTGTCCGCTAAAAGAAATGCAAAGAAATCATGTGGGGGTGAAGTCTGTGGGGGGGAACCCTGATTGGGTTGTGCAATCTCATCGATCATAAACTGATCGGGTGAAAGACTGTGAAGTGAAAAATCAGAACCCTCGAGAGGAGAGACCTCGAGGTCATCTCCACCACCCAAAGAATCGAGTGGGGAGGTTTGTTGAGGGTTCTCCAAGTGTACAACTGAGGCCTTTTGAGAGGCAACAGAGGAGTTGGTGGGGTTTGAAACGGATACCCTTGGCCCGGAGGGATGAAGTTCAACAACCGGCGATTTTTGAGAATCGACAGTTGGATTTGTTGGTGGGGCCGATGGTTTCCGGGACCTCTTTGGAAGAGATCCCGAAGGGGAAGATGAGTGCCTCCGCTTATGAGAAGGGGTTTGAACCGGGGAAGCCTCCGAGGGAACTCTCGGTGACGTAGTTCGAGAAGCGGGTGCGGAGGTGTCGGTGGCCTTTTGTTGTTTCTTTTGAGTGCCACCCGACGTAACTCGGTAACGGGGAGTAGGGGCCACTACAGTTGGAGGGTCCTCGGGAATTTCTAGGTGTTGAAACCCGGGAATTTCCGCATCACCCCAATGTAGTTCGGGAGAAAGAGCAAAAGAGATCATACCTGGTCGTAATGGGCGATCGGTGGCGAGTGGCTTAACGTTGAGAGTTTTAGTGCCTACACACGGAGAAGACCAGTCATAAGAGAAGCGCGGTAAAGGGGATTTGTGATCTGACTCCAATGCCTTAGAAAGTTTGTGCTGTATGATCATTGAGATGAAGCGTGGAAAGGCAACATAGCATTTCTTGGGAGTCTTGATGACCTCGACAAGCTCTGAGAAGAAATATTGGGCGAAGTCGACTTTTCTTTGGAAGATGAGGGCATGAGCGAGTTTGTTGACGTGTGAAGGCGATTGATCATGCCCACTTGTTTTGCGTGAGAGGCAATGTATAACGTGGGCAAAGAAGAAATTCCAAATGCCTCCTATTTTGCTGCGAAGAAGAGTACCGGGGCCTTTGGAGCTTTTGAAGGAGTCGTCGAGCACATAACCGGTGGTAAGAACAATGTCTTCATGTATGGTGTCCAAATGCATGTCTTCATAGTCGGAAAAGGCGTCGATCTTGAGAGCTAGACGAACATCATCGACCCCAAAAGTAAGGTCGTGATCACCGGCGTCGTTGGAAAGAATGGAGGCGTGAATGGCTTCGTTGGAGGGATCGTACACACATGTTTATTCTAGAAGGTTGCACATCCCAAGTTCACTTATGAGAAAGTTGAACCTGGTTTCATCAAGGGGTTTGGTGAATAGATCAGCAAGCTGCAAATTGGTGGGAATAAAGTGCAGTTCAATGTCACTTTTGGAAATGTGGTCCCTGATGAAATGATATCGGATATCTATGTGTTTAGATCTGGAGTGGAGAACAGGATTGTTAGCAATGGCTATTGCACTGGAATTATCACACAGAATTGGGATTTTAGAAAAGAATTGATTGTAATCCCTGAGTTGATTTTTCATCCATAGGATCTGAGCACAACAACTTCCCGCAGCTACATATTCAGCCTCAGCAGTAGAGGTTGACACAGAGTTTTGTTTCTTGCTGGACCAACTTACCAATTTACCACCAAGGAGTTGGCAGCTTCCTGTAGTGCTTTTTCTATCAACCTGAGAGCCTGCAAAATCTGAATCTGAATACCCAATTAGTTCAAAACCTGAGTCTTTGGGATACCAAAGACCCAAGTGTAAGGTACCCTTGAGATACCGAAAAATCCGTTTTACAGCCTTTAAGTGTGATACTTTTGGATTTGCCTGATAACGGGCACAAAGACAAGTAGCAAACATAATGTCCGGTCTGCTAGCAGTTAAGTACAGAAGAGAACCAATCATGCCCCGATAAAGGGTAACATCCACAGATATACCGTTAGGATCGGCATTTAGTTTCAACGGTGGTGCCATGGGAGTTTTCATAGGAGAGCTATCTAAAAAATTAAATTTCTTCAGAAGGTCACGAATATATTTACTTTGATTTATAAAGATTCCTTCTGAAGTTTGTTTGACCTGAAGGCCCAAGAAAAATGTAAGCTCTCCCATCATGCTCATCTCATATTCACTCATCATGAGAGAAGCAAACTCATCACAAAGTGATTCATCAGTAGCACCAAAGATGATGTCATCAACATAGATTTGGACAAGAATGAGGTTACCTGAAGTTTCCTTGATGAAAAGAGTGTTGTCTATTTTACCTCTGGAGTATCCATGTTTTAGAAGGAAGTTGGCAAGAGTGTCATACCAAGCACGAGGAGCTTGCTTGAGACCATACAGTGCTTTGTCAAGTCTGTACACATAGTCTGGATGAGCTGGGTCTTCAAAGCCAGGAGGTTGTTTCACATAGACTTCCTCTGCAAGTTCCCCATTGAGGAAGGCACTTTTAACATCCATTTGAAAGACCCTAAAATTTCGGTAGGCAGCATGAGCCAGAAAGATCCTTATAGCTTCAAGTCTTGCAACAGGGGCAAATGTTTCATCATAATCAATGCCCTCTTCCTGTCTGTATCCTTGAGCTACCAATCGGGCCTTGTTCCTGATAACAGTACCATCTTCATCCATTTTGTTCCTGAAGATCCATTTGGTTCCAATGATTGTCTTCTTTCGAGGTCTGGGAACCAATCTCCAAACTTTGTTTCTCTCAAATTGAGAGAGCTCTTCTTGCATGGCCGAGATCCAGCAGGGATCTGCTAGAGCTTCATCAATCTTTTTGGGTTCAAGAAGAGAGAGAAAATTCACATAGAGACAAATATTTCCAACTCCTCTACGTGTTTGGACACCTGCTTGTTGATCACCAATGATTTGGTCAATAGGGTGATCCTTAGTCCATTTTGAGGCAGGGGGTAGAGGTGATGGAGTATATTGAGTGAGATGAGTCGAAGGAGTGGGATCAGAGGTTTGGTGGTAGGTAGGATTTTCGGTGGTGGGTGAAGGCTCATTTTCGGTGGGAGGAATGGTGTCGGTAGGCTGAGCAATTTCGGTATGAGGAGAAGAGGGTGACTCATTTTGGATACTTGAAGGAGATGGAATGGAGGGAGTGAGTTGAGTATCAATAGGATTAGACAAAGGAGCAGCACCGATGCATGATGATATCCATCTGTGCAAATCATCATCATCATTTGACAAAGATGAGGATCTAAGATCATCAAATTTGACATGGATAGACTCATCAATGCATTTTCTTCTGAGATTATACACCCTATAAGCTTTGGAGGATAAGGAATACCCAACAAAAATTCCCTCATCTGCTTTGGGATCAAACTTCCCAAGGTTTTCACGATCATTAAGAATGAAACACACACAACCGAACACATGAAGGAATCCAATATTCGGTTTTCTGCCATGGAAGACTTCATATGGGGTTTTGTCATGCCTTTTAGAAATCACAGACCTATTTTGGCTAAAGCAGGCAGTGTTAACAGCTTCAGCCCAAAAATAGGTAGGTAGATTTGATTCACTTAGCATCGATCTGGCAGCTTCACATAGAGTTCTATTTTTCCTTTCCACCACTCCATTTTGCTGTGGAGTACGGACAACAGAAAAGTTCTGAGAAATCCCTTTCTCAGTGAAGAAGTCTTCAAGAGCACTGTTTCTGAATTCAGTGCCATTATCACTTCTTACTGATCGAACAAGTTGGCCATTCAGAACTTCATTTTTCTTGACGAAGTTGATAATTTCTTCAGTTGCATCACTTTTGTACCTGAGAAAATACACCCAAGTATATCTGGTAAATTCATCAACAATTACAAGAATGTACCTTTTTCCTCCTAGACTTGGAGTGCTGACTGGTCCACATAGGTCCATGTGCAGCATCTGGAGAGGAAGAGTGATGGAAGAGCATTGCTTGGTCTTGAAGGAAGTTTTGGTGAGTTTCCCTTTCTCACATGCATCACACAGCTTTTCTTTGATAAAATTCAGCTTTGGCATGCCAGACACCAACTCTTTATTTGAAATTTTGTGGAGAGTTTTGAAGTTTAGATGAGAAAGACGTTTATGCCATAACCAGTTTCTTTTGGAAGAGTCATCTGACACGAAGCAGACATTTGATGAATTGTTGCTTAGTCCCATGTCAATGACATAGACATTATCCATCCTTTTTCCAGACAACATCACGTTGAAGTTCTTGTCCACAACCGTACAGATACAAAGTTCAAAGATAACTTTATATCCAAGATCACACAGTTGACTAATACTAAGAAGATTATGCATGAGACCTTCAACAAATGCCACTTTATTGAAAGTGACTGATCCATTTGTGAGAGTTCCATAGCCTTTGGTGTAGCCTTTAGAGTTATCACCAAAAGTGACAGATGGACCCTTTTCAGACACATAGTTGATGAGAAGAGATTTGTTTCCCGTCATGTGGCGTGAGCACCCACTGTCCAGATACCATATCTGATGGCGCTCAGAAACCTGCATGCACACAGATTAGTTCTTTGGTACCCATTTTGTAATGGGTCCTTTAGGATTAGAAGATGATGAGAGGTCCTTAGGTTTGGTTCTTTCGATTCTTTCCTTGGGACAGTCCTTAGCCATGTGAAAAGTGTCACCACAGTTATAGCATTTTCTATAGATAAAGACCTTTTTAACATTTTGAACACTTTTCCTATTTTGGTTTTTAGCATTGGTTTTTAAAACTTTGTTATGGGAGAACAAAGCAGGAGGTTTGGACCCAAGAATTCCTTTGGCAGGGATGTTAGTTGGAGAGTTGGAGGATTCTGTGGGGTTTGGCCTTTTCAAAAGTACTGATCTTGGAATTTGAAGAAAGGAAGAGTTACCATGAGAATTCTTTGAAGAGAACCTTTTGGGGTGGAAATCGGTCACAGAAACAGCCACCGATTTCCCTTTGTCAGAAGCTGAAAAATCTCTTGGGTGAACTTGAGGTTCTCTTTTGGGAATCTTTGAGGGATTAGGTTCAGTATACTCATCAACGTGAATAGATCTTAACACTTCATGGAGAGGAATGGGAGGATCATTGGTGTTGACATCGGTGGGCTTTGATCTTTTCAACAGAATGACTTGCGAGGAGTTAGAGGATGATGCTTCAACAATGTTTAAACTTTTTGAGAGATCAAGGGTGAGTTTTGAAACTTCATCCGAGTCAGAGTTTTCAGAAGGTTGATTTGAGGATGCCTCTTTTGCTTTAATGAACATTCCATATTTTAGAGCTTCACCCAGATCTAAAGAAGTTAAGGATATGGAATTACAAGAACTTGAATCAGAGGCATCATCCCACACACTTGAGGAAGGAAGAGGTGTATGGGAAGAAGTTTCAGAAGAGACTTTGCCAAATCCTAGACCGATTTTGCTCTTTCCACTGATTTGACTTTGAAAGAGTTGTTCAAGATTTTTTGAAGAATCAGTCCATTTTCTCACCACCTCTTGCTCTCTTTTAAGTTTCTTAAACAGAGAGTTCTTTTCTTTTGAAATCACATGATTTATTGTTTTCAAGTCCTCAAGCTCATTTTTAATTTCCTCAAACCTTTTAAGCTTAGACATGCAAATTTCAAGTTCAGCTTTGAGCTCTTTCACTTGAGCAGATTTTCTATTCTTACTGTCTTTAACAGAATAAAAATCTTGAGTTAAGGATTCATAGGCATCAATCTTTTCTTTATCTGACATATTATTAAAAGGATGTACCTGAGCATAAGCCGTCGAGCACTCAATCGACACGAGAGCCATTGGAGAGGTTGCCTTTTCAGAAACTTCCATTTCTTCAGAGATAGCCATGAAACACCTATTTTCAGAGTCGCTTTCGGAGGTATCTTCATCATCCCAATCGTGAGTTTCTGCCATAAGACCCTTCCCTTTTCTTTCCAGACCTTCACTCCTTTCCTTCTCTTTCTTGTACTTGGCTTTATATTTCTCAGCACGCTCCTGATGAAAAGAGGAATGGGACTCCTTTTTGGGAAAGGTTGATTTGAAAGTCATATTTTTGGATTTTTCCCTTTTTGAGGAGAGACACTCAGAGAGTGGGTTTTTAGACTTGGAGATAGGCTTGCTCCTACACTCAGATGCAAAATGTCCTTTCTTGCCACAATTAAAACACTCCTCATTAGACTTATCAGAAGAAGTCTTAAAAGATGAGGTTTTTCTAAAAATTCTGGATTTGCTGAAAGGACGAAATTTATTTTTAGAACCAGCCATCATTGCCATTTCGTCTGACAATTGTTCAATCATAATATCCTCACCTTCATCATCAGCATCACTTAGATATGCCTCCGTTTGGTGGGTAGAATTTGACTGGTTGTCATTATCAGAGTCAGATGGGTAGGTGATTCTTGGGAGGTTTGGCTATAGAGCCGTTTTCAGAAAAAGTTATTTTGAAAAGAGTTTTCAACAGTAGAGGAAGAGGAGGCAGCCATCGCAGATCAAGTTTATGGAATTAAACTTTCTGCTCTGATACCACTTGTTAGTCCCAGATGGCTAACCAAGTATTGTAGAAGGGGGGGGGGGGGGTTGAATACAATACTCAAAATTTTCACAATTTTAATTCTTTTTATTGAAAAACTTTCAACAAGAATTACACAAAGAAACTTAAGATTGTTGCGGAAAAGAACAGATAAACTATTCTAACAATCTTGCACAAAGTATACAACAAAATAACTAAGAACACTGAGAGCAAAGCTATTGAGTTTTAAGGCTTAAAGGAAGATTTCTTGCACTGAGAGAATTCTTAAAGCGTGTCTTTTGAATGGTGATGCCTTCTCCTTTTATAGTGCCAAGGAGTGCCCAAGCATTAAATGCTTGGGACACTTGTCATCTTTCAACTTGCTGAGTATGTTGACTTCTGGAGAGATGAAAGGTCCTTGTCACTTTTTACTAGGTACAGACAGAATAGCTCATGCAGATAAAACGGATTTTAACTGATTATGGATAAAGAGACAAACTGTCACTTTTATCTGCTAGAGGATATTGTCCCATAATAAATGATCTTCCCTTTAAGACTTTGGCACCGAAGGAGGTTTCACCGAAAATAGAAGAACTTCGGTAGAGAGAGATCGACCACCGAAAATGCAAGAGCATTTCGGTGGTGAGGAGGGCCACCGAAGTTGTTCAGGTAATTCGGTGTAGTGTCCACCGAATTTGTCAAGGCTCATCGGTGGAAGACGATGCCACCGAAACTGTTCAGGCAATTCGGTGGTGATGAGGCCACCGAATCTGTCCAGGCAATTCGGTGGGAAGTGACCACCGAAACTGTCCAGGCAGTTCGGTGGAGATGACTTGTTTGTAAGTTGCCGAGAGTCTTCTATTTTCCACAAGTAGAGAGTCTTCAAGCTTGGTTTCGGTTGATCTTCGACTTCACCGAACATTTGATATCTTGTACAAGTCATTCAAAGAACCAAACTAAAATATTCTAAATAGGAGTTTTAGGGAAAACATCGGTGAGTCAATTTCAAATCCTTGGTGACCCAACACATATAGTGGTTGGTTTCATGTAGTGAAATAATATATATGAAATATCATATTTATGTTGTTTTTATTTCATGAGGTGAAATAGTATGTGTTTCATATGGTGAATCTCAGTTACCAAAATGACGATTATGCCCTTTTCATGTGGTGAAAAAACATTTACTTAAAACCATAAGATCAAAACCAAATTACGGCTTAGATCGGTTCTCACGGTTCTCACTATTTTTCTGGTTCTCACGTGATTTAACCCTTATATATATATATATATGTCGATTAAAAACTCGGTATATTAAGATCTTTATTACATGATGTTTTTTAGTGTGTGGTTCGAGTTGATTTTTAGTGTTCAATGGGCCCACCATTTTTAAGTTTGTAATGTTTTAGTGTTTTATTTTTAGTGGTTGGGTTGGACATGGTCTAAGAAACGTATTTTTATTCAGTTTTAGTTATCAAAAATATGTGTTAATTTATAAAGAATCAAAATTTTATGTAAATTAAATGTTAGTTTAAGTAGTTGTTTACCAAACATTACTCGAAACATGAATTGGTAGTGTAACAACCGTAGTTTTTAGAAGAAAGGGAAAGATTGGTGGCAATTATGTAAGAAAGGAAAGTTAGTTTTGAGGGACTGTTTTGCAATTTATGAAACATATATAAGGACACACATCCCTAGGGCAGCCCTCACTTGCCAAAATCAGTATTTGGTTTTGTGGTTTGGCGGCTAAGAGAAAGAAAGGGAAGGAGAGGAGAGTGTTCTTGGGAAGAAATCAAGGAAGAGAAGAATCAGAGAAGAATCAGCAAGGTAATCTCCTCTATGTTTATTCCTTGTCTTCTGGGGCTCGTTTCCTTAATTGTCTGATTTCCAAGTCTAAACATAGTGATTCAGTGAGTTTTTCTCCCACATTTCCTTCAAATTGGGTTTTGGGGATTTTGCCTTTGTAAACCGATTTTAATGTTAAGGAAGTGGTTAAACGGATGTTTAGGATTGAGGAACGAACCCTTAGGTTTATCTAATCAATTAATGGCCGAAAAACGGGTTATTGAGCACTTTTAGATAGTATTTTCTCGAACAGACGTAGTATCCGGACACTGTTGTTTCAGTAGTGTCCGGATGGTTTGCAGGTATCCGGGTAGTGTTATCTTGATAGTTTCCGAACGTATGTCTTTCCGGATAAAGGGTTTTCGGGTGTTAGTATCCGGTAAAGGGTGTGTCCGGAAAGTCCATGTATCCGGACAGTTCATATATCCGGAAAGCGGGTCATCCGGTAAGTTGAGTTACCCGGAAAGTTGAGTTAACCGGTAAGATTGAGTTGTCCGGTAAGTTGTGTGTCTGGGCAGTCGAGTTGTCCGGAAGGTCAATGTCCGAAAAGGTTGGGCTAGGATCTGAGCAGTTGTATTTCATCCATTTCTCAGGTAGACCGATTGTAAGTCAGAAGCAACGTAAAACAAGATGTTAAACGTACCAAGTGAGTTTTTCTAACTAAAGTACATGATTTTACGTGTTTTTCAAAGAAAGTGATTGTGTGGAAATGCCATGTTATTTTACATGATTTTTACCTAAATGAAAGTTAAACATTTTTATGACTATGGCTCGTTTACGAGCATGAACTGCTTTACAACTGTTACGCATGTTATCCATGAAATATATGCTTTTATTTTGAAAGACGGCTTTTAGCAATATGGAAGGATGTGCAAGGATTTCACGTTTGTGATTTACGTTATGCTGTGTGTATGTTATGTGAAGTCGGTCTGCACAGTGGGATCGATATGCCTCGGGATCCGATGATCCCTTAGACATGAGTGATGAGCCGATAGGTTGGAATTCGTTTCCCTCCTATTCGGGTAGAGGGGAGTCTGCTTGGGCCCCGATCGTGGTTAGCTATGTGATCCTTAACACTGTGCAATACCATGTTTGATGCTCATGTGGAAGATGTTAAGAGTTTTATAAAATGATTTTGTTGACGTACACTGTTTATGGAGGGGACTCACTAGACCTCATGGTCTAACCCTCGCTTATCAAAACTAAAACCTTTTTCAGGTAAGTTAATAGTAGGAGGCTCAGGAAGTGAGCGAGCGCATGATAGAGTACAGAAGCAGTTGAGACAGCGCATGCGCCACTTGTAGTAGTAGTTGTTCTCAGTTGTGTATAGGTTGTTTCCGCCAACCTTAGTTTGTGTTTAATGTAACGAAATGTTGGGACCTAGTTTTATTGTAAAGAGTATGATTTATTGCTATGTTTGTCCTGTGGATTTTTGGGGATGTTACAAATGGTATCAGAGCCATAGTTTAAGGGATTTAGGTGACCGAACTGGCCTAAACTTAAACTTAGGAGTAGAAATCACAACTGAGAATCAGGAAATGCGTTAGGGGGACACTATTATAGAGATAGGACTAATAAGGTACTGAGGACTGTCATGTAAGGTAAGCTTGAGATTCCACCTGGCCAGTGTAATTGCAAACTTACAAGTACATGTATGTGCTTAACCTGCCTTATTGACTTGTCGTATTATTACTCCGAAGTGGTAGCCAGAAGCTAGTGTTCATGTCGTGTTCCAGTATTTTAGAATGTCAGCAAGATCCCTGGGTGGTAGATTGAGACCCTTGTTGGGCAAGTTTCATGAGAAGTCACTTATGAGGTGATGTATGTATACATCATAGAGAATAAATGCTGTATAGAGTGTTATGAGTTATCTAGAGGTAGCTCTTCGTGATTTCGGAGAGGATGAATGTTTGAGTTCGAGTAAGACTCCTGTTTCGGGAGAGTCCCAATTCTAGAAATCTTAGGATAGATCAGTCAGGATGGTAAGGAAGGACAGTGGCGAAATCTTGAAAGTGTCAATGGAGCCCTGACTTTGTAGTCGAGCTTTTCAATGACAGGGTAAATGAAATAAGATACCTATATTGAAATGAAAGCATGTAGAAGTAAAAGTGAGTTAGTGATCAAAGCGAAAATAGTATGAAATGGTTGAGTAAGTGAGATGTAGAACGCATGTACAGCAAGTTGTTGCATGACCGAGAGGGCGACCATCGGTCGTAGGTAAAGTGTCAAGGATAAGTGGGTGAGTAAAGTGGTTGACCTTGTTAGAGTGAGTAGCCTTAAATTGCAAGTAAAGTCTCATGCATGGTGTTCTTTTATGTAACATGAAATTTTCACGATCTAAGTTAAAGGTGTAAGTATAAATTTTGATCGAAAATGAGTTAAAATATGCACGCGTATGTTTAAAGAAAAGGCGATTTCATTCACATTGCACATTGAAATTTTGAGCTTAACGATTTGCAAAATATCCCACTCTTTTCGTGAAAAGTCCAATTTGTTGCAAAAGGTCAAGAAAATGGTTACCTGCAATTCATTCATAACCAAAATGCTTATTGACCCATTGATATCATACAAATGAGTGTGAGAATCGACTGACTTACTTCTTGTCGGTAATTCTTTCAGAATTGTGTCATATGAAAAGATTTTCATTCAATATATCACTGTTGTAATAACATCGTTCGGATTGAGTAAGATTAAGGTTCACGGGAAGATGCATGCAAACGATTCTCGAATCGTTGTGCAGGGCATTGAAGTTATAAGAGTAATGGGGTCAGATGTACCAAAGATGTTTTCAAATGTTGTCTATTTAAAATGATAAAATGTACGAAATGATTTATCTATTGCGTTGTCATGCATGAAGGCTATGAACTCACTCGGTCATAGGATATTGCATATTAAGCTAAGGAAGAACTTCAAGAGTGGAGAAATGTCGGACATATCAGGAAAGAATGTTGTAGCCTTAGTATTTGTGTTCAAGAGGAAAGGTGAACAGTGGTAAGAGTCGGAAGTGGATTATAGTGTCGATTGTATGAGAGTTTGCACCCTTGTTCGGTAACTGGAAGTACGGTTGTCAAGGGACGGTTGTGTCTGGAGGAAGGAGTTGAAGCCTTCAAGGTGTTGGTTTTTGGCAACTCGTTATGAGTGGTGTGGTGAGGAAGAATGAAATGTCTATGGCGTAGAAATATGAGTTTTGAGGTGAGCTTGTAATGTTGATGTTACATGAGTAGGTTTCGAAAAGAGGGAGACAAATCACGAAGTTGATTATGATATGTTGGAAGGATTATGTTCCGTAAGGAACCTTTGTTAAAGAATAAGTTAAGAATGTAGTTACAGGTTGTCTATTGATGTTGAAGTCGGCAACCGTGCAAGATGGTTAAGGCCGAAGGCTTGAACCAGAAGAGTGAAAGTTGACAGGACACCTCGTGGGGGTGCTAAGTTAATGAGAGACCGCTGTTGTAGAATAAGTGTTCTATTTTCGAGGAGTGGAGGGTCCATAGAAGGATAAGGTGTGTAACACGAACGGAGTGAGTGTAGACTGGATCAGTCAGTAAGAAAATGTGTCGTGTCCATGAAAGGGCTCGGATCGTAAAGAGCTAGCTAGAAGGTTCGTGTTTGAGCTAATTGAGAACTCGTGGGTTATAGTTCATCAAGTTGGGAATGAACTAAGTAGCAAGATAGACTCGATTTTGTATACGAGAGGGTATGAAGGCAAGTTCGAATTGGGTGAAGGATCATGAGAGAGCTGGTCTGCAGTGTGATGTTATGGGCAAAGAGTGTACGGACGTGTAATGACAGTAATTGTCAAGCTAAGTGTGCCAACTAGTGTCGTAGTGATGTGATGTTCAGATAAAGAGGAAGCGTCAGGTAGAAGCATTTTCGGAGTCTCGGATGAAGTGTGCGACTTGTTAACCAGACTATTGGAGCGTAGTGTGTAAGTTGACGTTGTGGGACGAGTATGTCCGGAATAGAATGACGGAGTGGTGGTCGGTGATTACCCAAAAGATAAACCAAGTGTTTATAGTTGTAAGAGTCGCTAAGTAAGCATATTCTTGAAAACGTTGTAAGTTAAAGAAGATGATGGATGTTTTAATGTGGTGTAGTAGATGCGGAATCCTTATTGATTGAGAATTGCCCCCATGGGTGAAAGGATTATCAGAGAGGGTAATAGTTGAAGATTAAAGAATGTATAGTAACAGCAAACACTGGTGTCAGTGCGGGGTGTTTTGGTCGAAAGCCCTAAGTTAGAATTTTAGTGCAACCGTTTGGTTATGTATAGCAACGAGGAAGTATTGTCAACTTGGGAATTATCGGGAGAGAAGGACAAGTAATGTTTGGTGGGCAGTGCTCCACGCTAGCGTGGGAATGTGAAGATCGTATGTCGGATTAAGTGAGTAGGGTGAGAGTAGTAAGCTTGACAGTAACACCGAGAGGTGGAGTAATGTGGGTAAGTTTGCCATCGGTAAGAGTGTGAACTCCTGGAAAGGGCATGAGAAAGAAGAATATGTTCAGGCTTTAAGTACGGGAAAGAAAGGAAAGAGGGCAATGTAATGGGCTGAGTTGGCAATGTTGTGAGAAATGTTCAAGTGAATTGGGTCGTGTAGTGACTAAGCTAGTGAAAATAGCTTGGTATGGTCCTGGTTACTCCTCCCAGTTGGGTGAGGATAACCGGAGTTATATTTTTATGACTGAACGAGCGGGGCAGTCAGTGAGGGATTAATGTGGTTCAGGATAAGCTTGACTCGAGTAGGTAAACACTTCGACGATGGGTTTGGAGGCTCCTATCCTTGGTTACATATAAGTATGGAGTGATGAAGTGGTGAGGATATGAGAGATGGGTGAGGAGCTGTGGTCGAGGTGGTCCGAAAAAGGGAAATGTTATCTGCATAGGCGATTGTTAGATTGGGAAAAGTGATCTAGGACTGCTTGTGTTACGATGAAGGAACTCTGGGTAGTGAGTTGTCGGGACGTACAAGTTTGGCCTAGTGCCAAGCTGTCATGTGTGGGGTTGTCTCTTGGTGAATGAATCACGTGTTGTGGCGGGGTATCCTGCCAAGTTCCTTCTCAAAGGAAGTATAGATGCATGAGAAGCCTTAGTTAATCTTCGGGTGTCAAGGTCGGTCGAGTAGGATCAGTAGCCTACGAGTTAGAGTACCGTAAGAACTGAGAGAATTGCATCCAATGTCCGTGTTTCGAAATTAATGAGGTGGTTGACTGAGTCAGAAGTGGCATTACCTTGGGGAAGTGTCAGTTGTGGTGTGGGCTTGATACCCGCATCTTTCCCAGTAAGGAATTCCGGGGACGAAATTCTTTTAAGGGGGGAGTGTTGTAACAACCCTAGTTTTTAGAAGAAAGGGAAAGATTGGTGGCAATTATGTAAGAAAGGAAAGTTAGTTTTGAGGGACTGTTTTGCAATTTATGAAACATATATAAGGACACACATCCCTAGGGCAGCCCTCACTTGCCAAAATCAGTATTTGGTTTTGTGGTTTGGCGGCTAAGAGAAAGAAAGAGAAGGAGAGGAGAATGTTCTTGGGAAGAAATCAAGGAAGATAAGAATCAGAGAAGAATCAGCAAGGTAATCTCCTCTAAGTTTATTCCTTGTCTTCTGGGGCTCGTTTCCTTAATTGTCTGATTTCCAAGTCTAAACATAGTGATTCAGTGAGTTTTTCTCCCACATTTTCTTCAAATTGGGTTTTGGGGATTTTGCCTTTGTAAACCGATTTTAATGTTAAGGAAGTGGTTAAACGGATGTTTAGGATTGAGGAACGAACCCTTAGGTTTATCTAATCAATTAATGGCCGAAAAACGGGTTATTGAGCACTTTTAGATAGTATTTTCTCGAACAGACGTAGTATCCGGACACTGTTGTTTCAGTAGTGTCCGGATGGTTTGCAGGTATCCGGGTAGTGTTATCTTGGTAGTTTCCGAACGTATGTCTTTCCGGATAAAGGGTTTCCGGGTGTTAGTATCCGGTAAAGGGTGCGTCCGGAAAGTCCATGTATCCGGACAGTTCATATATCCGGAAAGCGGGTCATCCGGTAAGTTGAGTTACCCGGAAAGTTGAGTTAACCGGTAAGATTGAGTTATCCGGTAAGTTGTGTGTCTGGGCAGTCGAGTTGTCCGGAAGGTCAATGTCCGGAAAGGTTGGGCTAGGATCTGAGCAGTTGTATTTCATCCATTTCTCAGGTAGACCGACTGTAAGTGATTGTGTGGAAATGCCATGTTATTTTACATGATTTTTACCTAAATGAAAGTTAAACGTTTTTATGACTATGGCTCGTTTACGAGCATGAACTGCTTTACAACTGTTACGCATGTTATCCATGAAATATATGCTTTTATTTTGAAAGACGACTTTTATCAATATGGAAGGATGTGCAAGGATTTCACGTTTGTGATTTACGTTATGCTGTGTGTATGTTATGTGAAGTCGGTCTGCACAGTGGGATCGATATGCCTCGGGATCCGATGATCCCTTAGACATGAGTGATGAGCTGATAGGTTGAAATTCGTTTCCCTCCTATTCGGGTAGAGGTGAGTGTGCTTGGGCCCCGATACGAGGCGAGAGGGGAGTCTGCTTGGGCCCCGATCGTGGCGAGAGGGGAGTCTGCTTGGGCCCCGATCGTGGTTAGCTATGTGATCCTTAACACTGTGCAGTACCATGTTTGATGCTCATGTGGAAGATGTTAAGAGTTTTATAAAATGATTTGATAATGTTGACGTACGCTGTTTATGGAGGGGACTCACTAGACCTCATGGTCTAACCCTCGATTTTCAAAACTAAAACCTTTTTCAGGTAAGTTAATAGTAGGAGGCTCAGGAAGTGAGCGAGCGCAGGATATAGTGCAGAAGCAGTTGAGACAGCGCATGCGCCACTTGTAGTAGTAGTTGTTCTCAGTTGTGTATAGGTGGTTTCCGCCAACCTTAGTTTATGTTTAATGTAACGAAATGTTGGGACAGTTTTATTGTAAAGAGTATGATTTATTGCTATGTTTGTCCTGTGGATTTTTGGGAATGTTACAGGTAGAGTGTACATCAAGCGGGATAAGCGGGTTCGTGTGGGCAAACCAAAAAACCAATTGGATTTTGGATATGCAAACCAAGCCCCATGTGAATTTTGGGTTTAGGATTTCGGATTGCTTCAGGTTTAGGTGATCGGGTTTCGAGTTAAGGTCAACCAGGTTCGGGTATAGTTTTATGCAAATATATATACACATATACTTATAGGGTTGGTTAACGTGAGAAGAGTGAGAAGTGGTTATCAACCGTTGGATGAGAAATGGGCGCACATTAGGATGAGATGCACCAGATCAATTCTCTTCTAAGGTGTAATTCATGGGAAGACATTAGATTAAAAGTGATCAACGATTCAGATTCACTTCTCATGTTTCTCACGTTAACCTCAACTTCTCACACGATCCTTCGCACATACACACACAAACATATATATATATATATATACACACGAAGGATCGTGTGAGAAGAAGAGTTAAGGTAAGAAGGTAAGAAATGATCTGGACCCTTGATCACCTTTAATCTCAAACTCACATATGAATCGTGGTTGATACGGGGATTGATCTGGTGCATCTGAGTACATCGGATCTCGGTGCATCTCATCCTAACGTGCATCCAAGGTGGAGATCCCTTATTACCTTTCTCACCATAACTTTTATTCTCACATGTACCTGTAAATTCGATTTTACATTGGCCAGATGTAATTCCAAATTTACCTTACATGATAGTTCTCACTACCCTATCATTCGTGTCCTTGTTGAGGTCTATCCTAAAGGTTTTACTATTTCTCAGTTGTGACTCCTCCTCACTTGCCGCTTTAAGTTTAGGCTCATCCGACCACCTAAATCCCTTAAACTGTGTCTCTGATACCAATTGTAACAACCTAAAACATAAAGCAATTCGTAAAATAAAATAATGCCAAAACGGCCCTAAATTCAACAAGTCAAAACCAAATACATCTCAATAGTTTATTGTGGGTAAATACCTCCACAACTGAAAATTATAAACTAAGTATGTTTGGAAAGATCTAAACAAGAAACTAAAGATCTCAACTCTATCTTTTAGGCATCAGCCTTACATCTTGCCCTTCCCTTTGCTAGAGCTCTCACTAGCACGCTTACTTGAAAAGGTTTTTCAGTTTTATAAAAAAGAAGGGTTAGACCGGAGGTCTAGTGAGTTCCCTCAATTATCAACAACACACCATAAAATACCATTCAAAATGAGTTGTAAAAGAGTTAGAGATAGTTCACACTTTCAAACTTTTATGCACACTTTCAACACATGTAGATGACATACGCTTATGGTCACGCACACATGTGACAACGTGTTTAGGCTCGCATCTGCCCTTAGATAAATGACATGAAACGAATTCATGCATTTTAGTTGGGTCACACCTCTCATATAAAGCCATTACATGTCCATTCCCACCCAATGAATGCACAATTTAGTAATGATCATATTCCAAACATGTAAGTTTCAAACATAAGATAGGCATATCATTGAAACAATTTGCATAATAAATGTTCATTTATAAAAAGTTAGGGAAGTAGGAAAACCTCACCTGAAGTTCAAAAGCCTAGATCACACACCTAATGATGAGGATTTCCAAACCGAACACCTTAATTGAGGTGATCAAACGAAGTTATTATGTCCCAACTATACTCACAAAGGTTTACTATCAACTCCTCTAATTGCTAGACTAAGCAGCCTCCCCACACCAGCCCCCGAACCAAAACTGAACAAACTGTGACTTGTGTGGCTTGGCTTGTGGCCTCAACCCGCGCAAGTCCCTATTTCCATGAATAGGCTCTGCACGAAAGTTTCAGAGAAAAACCCCAAAACCATTCATGTCGACCTCTAACGCCATTTTTTGGCGTTATTTTGATACCGCAATTCGGGTTATTTTGGCTCGTTGTCAAGCAAGTAGAGCATCGATCTTACGATTTCTTTCAAGATTGTACATGATTCTAAAATGATAGCCGAATCATGAAGAATTGGTGTTTTTAACACAAAAATAGGCAGATTAGTGCTAAAAGCAGAACACCCGAAAGAAGCCCAAACAGCAACTTGCACGGCCTACCCTGCGGCATCAAGCCACAACTATTTTATGACACGCACAGGTTTTTCTACGTCCTCAAGCCGCTGGAAAGTCGCGCAACTCACTGACCTGGTATTCTAAGCAACCGATAATTGGATAGAGGACACATTATTCGACCTAGGGTTTGGATGTGGCAAATTTTGACAGTTTTTTGGTGGATTTTGTGACGAGAAGAGCAAGGGAAACATCGTGGAATGGAGGAAAGTAGTTGTCGACTATTACGTGTGCGTGGAGATTTCGCATTTCAGGGAGTTTAATTTCGCTTTCTTGATTGTAGTTGAGGTACGATGTTTAGATTCGTGATTCTTCTTGAATGTGTTATTTTCCATCACACCCAACATGAATTAATTCTTAGATGTTGGGGGTTGGATGATTTTTGGATTGTTAATCAAATGAACATGTGATTTGGATTTTATTGGGTTCTTTTTTATTCAATGAAGCATATGACTTGTTTTCACCGTTTTTGTTAGCCTCGTCAACTAAGAATTGTGTATATTGTATGCCTATGGCGAGAACTTGGATAGAGATATACCAATTAATCCCTTGTATTTGACAATCTTGTGTTTAAATTATCTTAAAAATTAATTGTTGAGATGGAGAGATGAAACATTCTTTTCAAAGATAAAGTCATTATTTTTCGAGAGAGGGTAGTGAATAGTTCTTGTGCTTGTATATTCATTGACTATTGAATCCGAATATTTGTCCAATTACGTTGTTTTATGGTGAAGCAAACTTCATTCGGATTCCAACCACTTTCTCCAATCAAAGTTTCATATCTTTAAGCTTTCAAAGTTTTCTTCATTCCCGTCTTGTAAAATATTTCATTAATTATTGCATCCATCGAATCCCAATTTTGACCATCCATTTAATAGTGGTATAGTCATTATGATACTTAATACATAGTTTCTTTGGTTCGATACTCGTATTATCGTACGTATTACTTGATTCGACATCGTACACTTGCGGTTAGATTTAGGTGGGTGTAAACCCGCCTGTCATGCTCCCAAAATGAGGGAATCAATGTCCTAAACCATATTAACCAATAACCAAACATTAAAATATCATTTAATCCATTAAAATCCTTTCATTGATGAGTATTTTAGCTACCATAAACTCATAAATGAAGAACCCTTGAAGAGAACACCGTTAATAGTGATTTTGCTCCAATGGACCATTGAAAGCCATTGAAAATCGATCTAATACTAAACCATTGATACTTAAAATCCAAGAGTCGTTGAAAATGAGAAATCTCCTACAAAATCCCAAATCAAAAGCTAGAACCCCACCATAGAAATTGTAACACCCCGAATTTCCAGTATAGTATTTTATTACAAAGGGGGTCGAGTTGTAATTTATTCTAAGTTGTGGGCTAAATTGTAAATATAAACTCCAGGGTTGAATTTGTAAGTTTGACCAAAGTTATATGTTATTGATGAGAATTAGAACTTAAGGGTTGATTTGGCCATTGTTTGATAGTTGAGATTACCTCAAGAAGAGGTAAGTAGTATTATTTGAGAAAATATCTCAAATGGGTTTGTGTTGAGTCGGCTTAGAGAAAGAAGAACAGAGAGAGAGAAAAGAAGAAGAAAGAATTGGAACTGGGATTTTTGTATGGTAAGGGTTTGAAATCTTCTTCTTCTTTATTCTCTTAATCAGTTGAGTAACAACAGCTTGAATCACTCTTCAGGGGATTTTTGAATCAAAGAGAAGGAAGAGTTGGAGTGTAGGTCAAAACTTCGCGTACAGGTGAGTTCATTATTTCATCTTGAAAATTAACAGCTGAAATTAATGTATGTTTAATATCTAAACTGTCTGAATAGAATGATATGGCTGTATGGAAATGAATCTATCAGTAAATGGTATTTTAGATGATTTTTTGAGTTAATTTGACGAGAAATGAACGAGCTGTAGAGAAGTCCCGGTATTAAGAAAAATTCCGGAACTGGGTTGGTTCCGAAAATAAATTGGTTCCGGAATTGTTTTAATTGGGTTCCGGTAATTGAGATTCCGGAAGTTGGGCCGGAATTAATTGTATACCGGAAGTTGGAGTTTAATTATTTGGTTCCGGAATTTGTAAATCAAAACAGGAAATTGTATAAGTCCCGGAATGGGCTCAGGAAAGTTGGGCCGTAACTAATGTTTACCGGAATTAATTTTTGTTTACCGGAACTGTTGTTTTCCGGAATTAATTACTTGTTTTCGGGAGTGGATTTTCAATTAGGATCCAGAATGAATTCCGTATTTGGACCTTTGGTTCCGAAATTCATTCAACTTCCGGTAATGGACCAAAAGCGACTTTTGGGCCTCTAGTGGATCAGGTAACAATTTTAGAAGGTGGGCCTTAGTTGGTTTTGGTTTCAATACCAAAGTGATTTTCTTTTTGGGCCCTTAATAATTCTGAAATAAGTTTAGATTCCATAATGTTTTATTTTATTTTAGTTTTATGTTAGGATTTTAGAATATGAATCCTATTAATATTATCTCATGTCGGAATCGAGGTTTCGGAATATTTTCTAAATAATTTTAGAAGGAGAACATTTGAGGGTACATTAGATTGTCCGGTGTTTTTAGAATGGATTATGTTATGAGAAGTGGTGATATGTTGTTACACATACTCACTTAATGTGTAATTGATCCATAGGCACTGTTAAATAAATGTGGAATAGACCAGACTCGTAATGGTAATTCCTGTTCCCCTATAATGTGGATTGTAATCCCATTTCGGGAGGCGATAGCCTATAATGTGGATTGTAATCCCATTTCGGGAGGCGATAACCTATAATGTGGAATAGGCATAATTAATTTGTAATTCCCATTTCGAGAGGTGATTATTAATGTGGATTATTTCCGTTGGCCTATAATGTGGATTGTAATCCAATTTCGGGAGGCGATAGCCTATAATGTGGATTGTTAATCCCATTTCGGGAGGCTATAAGAAATGATTGAATAAGAAAAGTAGAATTGCTATGCATAGCCTATAATGTGGATTGTTAATCCCATTTCGGGAGGCTATAAGAAATGATTGAATAGGCAAGGTAAAACGGCTATTCGTATTGAAATAGTGAATAGGCAAAATATAGTTGCTATTCGTGATTGAGATGTGGGAATGTGATTAGATGAAGTGTAAGTGTTGTTTTCACTTACTTTCGGTGAATTAGAGATAGGCAATATATGAATGCTATTTCTGCTTCCATTCCAAGAAAAGGTATGACGATCGATTGTAAGTCCTTAGGCTTGAGTGATGATTTAGAATCGGTAATGTTTCATAATAGGCCTTCGAACATAATGTTATGACCTGCTGACTATTAGCATATTCATGGGATCAGGTATGTTCCCGTCATTATGAAACGAGTACGAGTATGGTAAGAATGGTGGTGAACAGGTTTGTTTATATGCTTGAATATCTAAGTTTTCAAGTTGTTAATGTTTTAATTTGAATTGGATGTTCTCACTAGGCGTAAGCCTAATTGTTCAACTTCATTGTTCTTACCAGGTACAAGTTCATAGGAGTAATGGGATGTGGGACGAGTGCTTTTGATATTCAACTTTTGATGATATGCGGAGAACTTAGACGATGCGAGGAGGCTTTGGATGGATTGCTTAGATAAACCATTTAATCTAATTATAGTTGACATGATTAGATTAATAGGTTATATCAAGAATTCGATTTGTGTATAAAGGAACCTTCATAATTGATTCTCCGCTTATATATATATATATAGAAAAGTTTGGATGATATTTGATATACCTTGTTAAATTTAAAAGTTTAAATTGGCCCTGATTTTAGGGTGTTACAATATGGTATCAGAGCTGTAGTTTAAGTGAACTAGGTATGATTGTGAGATACCTAGACTTAAGCTGAGAAGAATTAAGTTATGATTTGTGAGATATGGGTAGACTTGCTAAGACGGGATAGTCTTAGAGTCGACAGAAATATGTGAAACTAGTACTGTAACAATGGTGACGAGAATTCTTATGTATAGTATATTCGCAATTTTAATTATCTACTGTTATTATGGATATATTGTTACATAAGTATACTTGTTTTAAATTGTTACCGTGACTAATGAACGTAAAGTATGTTTCTTTGTGTGTGAATTGTGTATAATCAATTCTTTTGATTATCTGTTGTGCTTAGCAGATTAAAATGGGTAATACACCAAATAGGTCTTTTACTTCCTCGGAGAGTCGTATGGCAAATGAATTTGTGGAAGATCAACCTGAAGGAGATGAAACTAATGGGAGAAGGAGGAAGTCAAACTCACCGACTTAATGATGGTACTTCTGATCCGGTAACGACGGAATCTTCTATGGAGTCCCGAATAATGGAAAACATGATGCGGGTTATGAATGTTGCATTGACTCAACAACAAGAGATGTTTATAAAAATGTTGAACGACCATATCGTTAAGTTACACAAGCCAGAGTTGAGTACCGGTGTTGTAATTCCACCTGTTAATCCAGTATTGAATATTGATGATAGAATAGAAAAAGTTTATGCTGGAAATAGAGTTGAAATAACTCAAGTGGGAGAGAAAAGAAAGTGGGAGGATAGGTCAGAACCTTGCCAGAAGCCGGAAACTTTTGCTAAGAATCATTGTATTGAACCCCGTCGAGAAACCAAATTGTATATTAAATGTTTCAAGTGCGGAGAGACTGGCCACACGATTAAAAACTGCCATATTCAAGGGTCAACTTGCTATGAATGTAAGAAGTATTGTCATTACCGAAGAGACTGTCCGAAGCTGAAGAATAGTGGAAATCAAGAGAGGCAATCCAATTCTCCAAAAACAACGGTTGAACGTTTTATGTGATGGCAGACGAAACTGAGGAATCGGCGGCTGTATTTTGATGCGTTCTTTGTTAGTTTTATATATAAGTATAAACAAATATTATGTGAGTAGTGTTAACTCGTCTTTTGTATTTATTACTAAAGGTTAGTTATGCCAGTTATTATGTTTTGAAAGATGCGCTATGGTAAAAGTGGTTAAAATAAGATTGAACTATGGCTGGGTAAAGACTTGATGATTATATAGCTACTCCAAGTAGACTTGTAAAGCTTCAAGTTGGGGAGCGGGTAACATTGAAGGATATAAGGTTGAGGAATAATGGAAAGTTAAGTCTTTGTTCTTCTTAGACTTTTAACTGTGATTAAGCATGTAAGACTTGAAAGTGAAGGGACACCCAGCATATTTCATGTTAAGTTATTCTTAAAAAGGAAGAATAGAGATCCGCTATTGTTAATATAGTTTCGATTTCGAGGACGAAATCATTTTCAAGTTGGGGAGATTTGTAACACCCCGAATTTCTAGTATAGTATTTTATTACTAATGGGGTCGAGTTGTAATTTGGTCTAAGTTGTGGGCTAAATTGTAAATATAAACTCTAGGGTTGAATTTGTAAGTTTGACCAAAGTTATATGTTATTGATGAGAATTAGAACTTAAGGGTTGATTTGGCCATTGTTTGATAGTTGAGATTACCTCATGAAGAGGTAAGTAGTATTATTTGAGAAAATATCTCAAATGGGTTTGTGTTGAGTCGGCTTAGAGAAAGAAGAACAGAGAGAGAGAAAAGAAGAAGAAAGAAGAAGAAAGAATTGGAACTGGGATTTTTGTACGGTAAGGGTTTGAAATCTTCTTCTTCTTTATTCTCTTAATCAGTTGAGTAACAACAACTTTAATCACTCTCCAGGGGATTTTTGAATCAAAGAGAAGGAAGAGTTGGAGTGTAGGTCAAAACTTCGCGTACAGGTGAGTTCATTCTTTCATCTTGAAAATTAACAGCTGAAATTAATGTATGCTTAATATCTAAACTGCCTGAATAGAATGATATGGTGTATGGAAATGAATCTATCAGTAAATGGTATTTTAGATGATTTTTTGAGTTAATTTGACGAGAAATGAACGACTTGTAGAGAAGTCCCGGTATTAAGAAAAATTCCGGAACTGGGTTGGTTCCGGAAATAAATTGGTTCCGGAATTGTTTTAATTGGGTTCCGGTAATTGAGATTCCGGAAGTTGGGCCGGAATTAATTGTGTTCCGGAATTAATTGTGTTCCGGAATTAATTGTATACCGGAAGTTGGAGTTTAATTATTTGGTTCCGGAATTTGTAAATCAAAACAGGAAATTGTAGAAGTCCCGGAATGGGCTTAGGAAAGTTGGGTCGGAACTAATGTTTACCGGAATTAATTATTGTTTACCGGAACTGTTGTTTTCCGGAATTAATTACTTGTTTCCGGGAGTGGATTTTCAATTAGGATCCGAAATGAATTTCGGATTTGGACCTTGGGTTCCGAAATTCATTCAACTTCCGGTAATGGACCAAAAGCGACTTTTGGGCCTCTAGTGGATCAGGTAACAATTTTAGAAGGTGGGCCTTAGTTGGTTTTGGTTTCAATACCAAAGTGATTTTCTTTTTGGGCCATTAATAATTCTGAAATAAGTTTAGATTCCATAATGTTTTATTTCATTTTATTTTATTTTAGTTTTATGTTAGGATTTTAGAATATGAATCCTATTAATATTATCTCATGTTGGAATCGAGGTTTCGGAATATTTTCTAAATAATTTTAGAAGGAGAACATTTGAGGGTACATTAGATTGTTCGGTGTTTTTAGAATGGATTATGTTATGAGAAGTGGTGATATGTTGTTACACATACTCACTTAATGTGTAATGGATCCATAGGCACTATTAAATAAATGTGGAATAGACCAGGCTCGTAATGGTAATTTCTGTTCGCCTGTAATGTGGATTGTAATCCCATTTCGGGAGGCGATAGCCTATAATGTGGATTATAATCCCATTTCGGGAGGCGATAGTCTATAATGTAGATTGTAATCCCATTTCGGGAGGCGATAACCTATAATGTGGAATAGGCATAATTAATTTGTAATTCCCATTTCGAGAGGTGATTATTAACGTGGATTATTCCCGTTGGCCTATAATGTGGATTGTAATCCCATTTCGGGAGGCGATAGTTTATAATGTGGATTGTTAATCCCATTTCGGGAGGCTTTAAGAAATGATTGAATAAGCAAAGTAGAATTGCTATTCATAGCCTATAATGTGGATTGTTAATCCCATTTCGAGAGGCTATAAGAAATGATTGAATAGGCAAGGTAAAACGACTATTCGTATTGAAATAGTGAATAGGCAAAATATAGTTGCTATTCGTGATTGAGATGTGGGAACGTGAATTAGATGAAGTGTAAGTGTTGTTTTCACTTACTTTCGGTGAATTAGAGATAGGCAATATATGAATGCTATTTCTGCTTCCATTCCAAGAAAATGTATGACGATCGATTGTAAGTCCTTAGGCTTGAGTGATGATTTAGAATCGGTAATGATTCATAATAGGCCTTCGAACATAATGTTATGACATGCTGACTATTAGCATATTCATGGGATCGGGTATGTTCCCGTCATTATGAAACGAGTACGAGTATGGTAAGAATGGTGGTGAGCAGGTTTGTTTATATGCTTGAATATCTAAGTTTTCAAGTTGTTAATGTTTTAATTTGAATTGGATGTTCTCACTAGGCGTAAGCCTAATTGTTCAAATTCATTGTTCTTACCAGGTACAAGTTCAGAGGAGTAATGGGATGTAGGACGAGTGCTTTTGATATTCAACTTTTGATGATAAGCGGAGAACTTAGACGATGCGAGGAGGCTTTGGATGGATTGCTTAGATAAACCATTGAATCTAATTATAGTTGACATGATTAGATTAATAGGTTATATCAAGAATTTGATTTGTGTATAAAGGAACCTTCATAATTGATTCTCCGCTTATGTATATATAGAAAAGTTTGGATGATATTTGATATACCTTGTTAAATTTAAAAGTTTAAATTGGCCCTGATTTTAGGGTGTTACAGAAATATAAAGAATAAATGAATTCAGGTTACCTTGATAATGAAGATGATTAAACCATAGAGACCAACTCCTTTCTTCCAAAACTCTCAAGAACACACTAATTTATCCCAAGTATTTCTCTTCTTCATCTATTCTACAAATGTGGCTGCTGAAAATGAGAGGGGTTTAAAGGGTTTTACCCTTCTAAGGCCACTATTTACATCCAAATCCCTAGAGAATAAGAGAAATCACTCTTGCACCCTAAACTCCCTAAACTTTATCAAACAAGGGTTTAAGGTTATTACAATTGTATGGGTTGAAACAAGTGCCCACACAATGACATCAAACGGACAAGTGCGTATATAGAAAATCTGACGGTTTTATGTTAAACCAAATGGACAAGTGCGTAAATAGAAAATCTGACACCATCTGGTAACAGAGTAATCATTTGCTTATACGTTGTTGATCTTTGGAACCGACCAAAATCAAATTTATAAAGCAAAAAAAAACGTGTCATCTGGTTTCTCCATGAAAAATATTGGCGGCGGGGTGGGGGGGGTGGGGGAGGAGGAGGTGATCCTTGGAATAAGGATCAAGCGTGAGAACAAAGGGATTGCAATTACACAATATCATTACATTGAGAAAGTATTAAAGAAATTTAATTGCTTTAATTGTTCTTCGGTGAGTACTCCATTTTATCTGAGTGTGAAACTTATGCCCAATTCGAGTGAAGAAGATGTCACAACTCGAGTGCTCAAAGGCTATTGGGTGCTTGATATATGCCATGAAAAACACTAGGCCGAATATCGCTTTTTCGATAGGAAAGTTGAGTATGTTTACTAGTAATCCTAGTACTCATCACTAGCAGTTGGTAAGACGAGTGTTTAAATACTTGAAGAAAACCATAGATTATGTCGTGTTCTCTTCGATATTAAAGAAATATTTGGATTCAAGTTGGATTACCAACTTAGAATATCACTCTTTTACGAGTGGTTGGGTGTACTTGCTTGGGGGAGGTTCCATCTTATGGACTTTCAAGAAGCAAACTTGTTTCACAAGTTCGACCATGGAGTCGGAATTTGTAGCATTGGCCATTGCCGTTAAAGAGGCGGAGTGGCCAAGAAATTTAGTCCATGAAATTCCATTATGGTCAAAACCATTATGATACATTTCTAATGTTGTGATAGTGCGACTACTTTGGCTAAAACTTATAGTCAAGTGTAATGACAAGTCTAGACACTTAGGTGTTAAACATAGCATGATTCGTGAGCTAGTCAAGAATGAGAAGATTTAGGTTGAATTTGTTCACTCACGGCAAAATCTGGCGGACCACTTGACGAAGGGGTTAGCTAGGGACTTGGTTTACAAGTCAGTGATAGGGATGAGATTAAAGTCCATCTAAATCTCTAACAGTGAGATACCCAATTCCCTTTTAATACGACGTTAGAAATTGAATTCAATGGGAGATCTCACTATAGGGATTGGAGAACAAGTTAATCATCCCAAGGTATGTGCTCGATATTGTAAGTGAATGGGGCTAAATCTATACTTCTTAATAATTCTTTTGTAAAAGTGCATGTGCGGGTGCATGATGAAATGAACTATCTATATGAGTGGGAAGTGTGGTCACTTCAAGAAGCTTGGATTTGGCTTTGTATACCCATGAATAGGATAAGGAGTTAAGGACACATGGCCTGTTATAGTGTAAGTTTGAACTTTAGAGAGTCATTTAAATTCATGTGTATGTTATTAGCTAGTACTCAAATGAGTTGAAGGGTTCAATCCATAGAACACATGGATTCTCGAGTATTTGAAATGTGTAATGTACCAAAATGAAAATTCAATATTCTAGATAGTTTCATTTATGCATGAGTTTGTTCTCGTATATTAACTATTATTTGTTAATCAATGATTGCACTAAAATGGGGAAGAATATTGGTGATTTTAGTGAAATCATCGGTTTATTTTAGGTAATTTGATTCACAAGATAGTAATATGGTTGGTAGCTAAATTATAACACAAGCTCAAAGGTGTGTGCAACACTCGTGTAAGCTAACTAGAACCTGAGATCGTTGGATAAAAATGGCATAAGTGGCAAAGTGGCAAAAGGCAGTGCATTGGTCGTGCATTTTTGTTCATAAAAATGGCATAAGTCGTGCGTTTATCGCATGTGTGCATCAACACGAGCCGTGTGTTTTTGTTCATAAAAGGAGCATGGGTCGTGCTTGGAAACAGAAGGTTGTGCACGGGCCGTGTGTTTTTCCTCTTGAAAATGGCACGGGTCGTGCATTTATCATTTGTGTGCATCAGCACAAGCCATGCGTTTTTTCACTTGTAAAGAGCACGTGTTGTGCGCTTATCATCATATTTGTAACTGATGTATTTTTGTAATCGCCACTACTAATTTCCAACAATCACTCTCGTTTATTTAAAGTTATTATCTGTATTAATCACTGTTCTAAAAAACTCGCTGCACAACCGCCATGGAGCGTCATGGCACCAACGTTTGTGTCTCACATCACGTTATGGCACCAAGGCTTGTGTCTCACGCCACGTTATTGTGTCTCACGCCACGTTATTGTGCCACACACCATGGCCTAATGCGCAGTTTTCATAATGCAATATTTGATTTTTCTTTACATTTTTAATGTCTTATTTGCAAGTTTTTAATATATATAACCTTATTTAACATGCTTACTATTATTGGCTCATTGAGTAACACTACAAAACATACATTTTTATATATAATATTATATATGAATTAGAAATTTGACGTCATAAGTCACGCCTTGAAAACGCCATGGCTCCTAAGGCTTGAGGCTTGGTCTCGCCGCCATGCCACGCCTTACGCCATTAAGATAATTGGTATTAATATATGATCGGTTACGATTCTCTATATGTTTAAATAGGATCGATTTCTGCCGAATCAATACCGTGAATTGAGATTATTCTCAAGTAAATTTCATGATACCCAAATAGAATAGGGTCGAAATATCATTTAAAGAACGCGAACTCTCACACGATCTCAAGTTTTTTTACAAATTCTAATTTTCTCACGATTTTCTCACCAACAATTATTTTGCTACCTCTGACCATGTTTCAAAGTTATTTTGAAATATTTAGAGACAATATTGTTATATAAATAGTTATGTATTTCTTCTATTATAGAATATTAAAATGCATATATTTTTTCTACCACCTAATCTTTGGTTATTCGGTAGGAAAATATTTTATTATTTCTTTTCTCTTATATTCCATTTGTCCATGATATAATTAAGATTCTTTTGATCGTCGTATTTTGAATTTATAAATTTTTTATAATAACAGAATATAATCATGGATTATTTAACTTTATGTAATAATACGTTTAATAAAAAATTTATCAGTTAATTATTTTATTAGATTTTTTAGTCAAATTATTTTTATCAGGCAGAATATTTAATAAAAGTGATACAATCATTGATATTTATATTTAATCTTTTGTTATAGTATGGTGGTATTTGTTTTTTCAAAATAAGCTTTTAATTGTCACTTATGTTTGATTCGGTTAGACATAAGATGATTCAGACTGTTTGTTTTTTCTTCTTTTTCACAGCCTCTTAACTCTTAGGGTCTGTTTGTTAGCAGCTTAATGAGCTTAATGGGACTCATAGCTTATTCAGTAAGCTATACATGACTATTTGGTAGTGGCTTAATGATATAGAAAGTGACTTATTTATTAAGTTTTTAGGAAAGAGCTTTATGCAGAAAGCCATGTTTTGTCCAAACTAGTCTCTCCCAATTAAAAAACACGGTTCTTCCATCTATGAAAACACCCTCCCAAACAAAAACCTTTCCAATCTATACATACAGATTAATCCACACAAACAACTTTATTCATACAAGACTTAATGGAAAACCAACCAAACAGCCCCTTAATGTCATTTGAATAATTAAGTGACAACCTAGCCACTTAATTACCTCTTATTTTCATCCAACAGCATTCTTTCGATTTCAATGTCGGTTTTAGCACAGATGCTCCCAAATATGCGAAAACACAAAACACGAATATCGTAGATTTGTGTGTTGGCTTTCCAAAACATCTTGAATCGCTTAAAATCGGCTCTTCGGTGTTTGATATATGATTAAAACTCCACAACCTCGTAAATCTGTCAGCGTCTCTTTTGTTTTTTTTTTCGATTTTTTTCCTTCGGCCGTCAATGCTCACTTCAATTGACGTATTTTAGTTGAATTTTTTAGGGATAAAATAAAAAATTATACATATTCAGACGTTTGTTAGTTTACAAAAAACAAACAGTCTTATTGATTCAGATTTCATGCTTTAGCACCACCTCTTAAAAATCAGAAGTGAAATGAGAGTTCAGACTTCAACACTTCTAAAAAAACAAACGCCACCTATGACTGTATGAACATAAATAAAAGGTAAACAATATTGATAGTGAATAAATTTTGTTTTTATTTACATTAATACCAATTTCTAAATCTTATTATTTAAGGGTCAATTGACCAAATTCATACTTCATAAAATATGAACCTAAATAAAGTTGGTTTCATATTTGTTGATTATAATGATAAGTTTTAAAAGTTGGTTTCTCTTAAACGAGAAAGCATTCTAAGTTGAGGTTTCAAAATGAAAACTTTAAATGTTGGTTGAAAAAATGCAAAAGCTTGTTTTTATTTTTTCGTACCATTTGACTTAAAGTAATACATGTAACTTTAAAGATAATTTATATTTGTACACATTTTGTCTTTTCTGATAGACCTCGAAAACTACATTTTAAGAGAAAGACAGATAAATTTTAACGTTTAACCTCAAAAGACAAGAACATAATATCATCCGACAAGCAATATATATTCAGATCCATATTATTGGTTCAGTTACCATCCGAATTGTAGAAAGACACGACTATATAATTTTCGGAACGCTTGCATACACTATTACACAACTCCCTAAACTAGATCCTTGATTCGTTTGATTAACCAAAAAACTGTTCATATCTTTTTATGTTTATATAACAAAATAACACTAATAAATTCATGACATAATTATAAATCCAAACAATTCTTGTTTACAAAGAATATTGACACACCGAAGGGCCTTTGCCCTAGCGGTATGCGAGTCTCTTTTCTCCTAGAAGGTCAAGGGTTCAAACCTCACCAAAGGTGAAGAGAATGTGTGAATTTATTTGTTGCATTTGCCGTATATAAATTTTATATACTTAAAAAAAAATTGACAGTGTAGGATTGGCTGCCATATGCAAACAACATACAAAACCAAATCATTTTGGGTGGGGATGAATGAATTCCACACCTTTGATGGAGACAGCATAAACACATTTTTCATATGTTCTTTGAATAACTAATATCTAAAAATCTTATCAAATATTGATTTATGTATTTAGGAAAAGATTAATCTAGTCATATTTTATTTTTAATGAATCAAAAATATAAAATAAAATAAAATAAATCAAAATTGAAAGTCGTATAAAACATTGCCAATAAATTGTATGTTTAAATAATACGTTCAATAAATTTTGAATTTTTTCAATAATTCACATATAAATATTCGCTTCTTAATTCTCATAATATTTAACTTTTTTATTTGAATTTGGTGTTTGGTATAATAAGGAATGGCATATAACTTAGAGTAAACTTCATTTTTGTTCCCTATATTTTTCAGATTTTCGTATTTGGGTCCCTAAAATTTGTTATTAACAGGTACTGGGTTCGATCCCAGACCCTTCCACTAGCCTCAGTCGCTGAGTGAGCAAAAAAATTCCACCTCACATTGGTGTCATTGGTGGCAGGTTTCGTGTGGGACCTGTTAAGGTTGTCCGTAATCAACTTTTGCCCAAATTTACAAGTTTATTTTTGTAGTTTGTATTTTTGTCTGGTTTTGATCCCTCTAACGATTGTTAACTTTCATCAATTAAATGAAGGATATTATTCCTATATTTATATTTCTCCATTTTATTATTAGTTTTTTTCTTTTTTGTGTTTTTGTCTTTTATTGAATTATATATACATGTGAACCGTCGCCCATTTCCCTTTCTCATGGGTGAAACCCCCTTCTCCTTCATCTTCGACGTTACTTTCGACAAGAACATGCCTTCGATGAACCTAACCAAAACCCACCTCGATGAACACTTAAAACACACATGCATATTTACAAAACATACACATACACATACACACACGCATATGCATACACATACACACACACACATATATATATATATATATATAGAGAGAGAGAGAGAGAGAGAAAAGAGGAAAGTTCATTTGCAAACTCATTTTTCATTGTGACATGAGGACCAATCTCGGTCATTCACCTTTATTGATCCAACAACTCACATTAAATAGAGTTTCCAATTGAAATTATTAATTAAGGTGATTAGGGTAAAAAATGAAGTTAATCTCAATTCACGCCTACCTTATTTGAGTTTTCATTTTCTTTTTTAATTAAAAAACTTTTACCCCTTAATCGATAGGGTAAGAAAGAGTTAGTGAGAGCATAGCGGAAGGCAAAGAGCCGATAAGGCGATGATGGGTTATGGTAGGCAAGTTACAACAACGAGAAGAAGACAGAGAGAGGGACGCCCTTTTGTATTGTAGTAGCGCTGGCACGTCACTCGGCTCCTCAACTGACTTCGACTGCAAAGACTTTCTCCTTAGGCGTATGTCTCAACAACACAAAACGAGGGTTTCGCTCGTTATAGGACATGCCTTTTGTGGAGCGGGAATAAATGTTGGAAATCTACGAAAGAGTCTCGGGAGCTAGGAGGCATGCTAGTTTCATACGACCAGGTGAAATGGCACAAGATCTGCCTCTTAGCTTATGTCGAGATATTGGCGAAGCATAGTCGTGTTTAAGCCGAAGTGATTCTCGTGTTACTGAGCTATATCTCTATCTATTAGTTAGTCGGCTTAAAGATGACTTATGATACCGAGAAAGCAAGCCATACTAAATTACTAATATTTTAATCAAACAAACGAGATCAAAAAAACAATAATTTCATGCTCTTCGATATGTCATCTATTTCAATATAGTTTTTTTAAATGTTTTGAAGTGTTTTTTACATGAAATACTATATATGTGTTATATTCATTATGAATATTTGTGTGTGTTCAATGTCCAACATCTCGACACCATAAGTTTGTAACTCGACATCACCTTCTTCAACACTTTCTTCAACGTTGTAAGTCATCGCGCTCTTCATTACCGTAACCCAATACCATTGAGCCCAATTGAGAACCCATCAAGATCGAGCAAGAACCTATCGAGATCGAGTGAGAACCTATCGAGACCGATCGAGAACCCATTGAGAACCTATCGAGAAAGGTCGAGAATCCATTCATTGACTTGGTGTGTTTTGTGTGTTAAACCATAACCTACCACCTTCATTTTTCATCAAGAACCTATCGATTGATCTATTATATGTTTGTGTGTGTAAAACCACAGTTACCACTTTTAGCTTTTATCGAGACGGATTGGGAACCCATCAAGATCAATCGACAACACATCGAGATCGATTGACAACCAATCGGGACCGATCGACACCAATCGAGACTAATTAAAAACCCATCCATTAACTTGGTTTGTGGTTGTAATAAAATCATAACATAATACCCTCATTTTTCATCGAGACCATTTGAGAATCTATTGATTAATTTATGTGTGTTTCTTTGTGTAAAACCATAACCTAGATGGATTGGGAAATCTTTCGATGAATAATATGATTAGTTGAAATTGTAGTATATTCATGATGAATAATATGTATATGCACGATGAATGTTATGGTGAAAATTAATATGTATGATAATAACATACTAATATAAATACTAAAGAATTATTGTATACACGTGATCATTCATAAATATTCATGATGAATGTTATAGTGAAAATGTATACTCATGACGAATTTCATACTGATCTATGAATGTTGAATAGTTGTTGTATACACGTGAACATATATAAACATTCATGATGAATAATATGTATATTTATTATGAATGTTATAGTGAAAATTTATATTCATGACAAATATCATATTGATGTATGAATGTTGAAAAGTTGTGTATACACGTGAACATATATAAATATTCATGATGAATAATATGTGTATTCGTGATGAATAGTATGTATATTCATGATTAATAAATAATGAAAATATATATTAATGATGAATGTTATAGCGATGTAAGAATACTGAAGATTTGTTGAATATACGTGAAAATAAATATTATTCATGATGAATGTTATATTAAGTTGTATATTCATGGCGAAAATCATACCATTGTACGAATATTAAAGAGGTGTTGTGAATATATGAACGTGCATATTCATGATGAATATCACACTGATATACCATTTCACTTACCAAAACGGTAAAAAAAAAAAAAATTATATCGAGATGGATGTCAAATCGAAGAGAATGAAATGCTTGTTTTTTTGATGTAATTTCTTTGATTAAAATATTAGTTATTCTTAAGATAATTTTGTTTAAAAACTAAGGGGTAAAAATGTTAATCAGAAAAGAAAATAAAAAGTCAAATATGGTAGACGTGTATTCAAACTTTCATTTTTGCCCCTAATCACTTCTTAATTAATCATTAAATTTTGATCTGGTCCTCATGTTCACAATGAAAATGTGGTTTTCATTTCAACCCACCCCTATATATACATACATATATAGAACGAAAATCAAATGAGAACCACAAATATGTTCAAAACTGTGAGAACTGGTACGTGCGAAATATGTGATTTAATCGCAGTGGAATGCAAACTATCCACAGTGGGAAGCGCAAGTGTACACTTGCCACTATGATCGTCACAACAAGTAATAGTTGGTAAAATACCAGAATCGTATCCACAGGGACTGGGCAATCAAGACAATATGGTTCTCATGAGCTTCCTTTTACAAGTTTCAGTTACAGAAGAAGCAATAAGTTGGTTTGTTTGGTGAAATGCTATTTTAACGATTTACTTAAGATTTAAAAGAAGGAATGTAGGTTTGATTTTCCCTAGATTTTATATTAAATACTTGATCAAAAGAGTGATCACTCCCGTTAGAGAGGCCCAGTTACACAAATACTCACACTTTCGGGTAAAAATCTCATACTCTTAGTCCTTACTGTTTTGTCAATGGTAATTTCAAAATGGACCTTTTCAGGCCTCGATGGAATGTGTAGAGACAAATACTCTAAGTGTTTTTAAGTACACAAACTAGCTTGCCTACTACTCCAGTGGGTTGAGATTAGCTCACTGTGCAGACCTCACTTTCGCAAGTGTTATAAGAATTCTTTCGAATTCCCTAGCATCATCCAAGCTCGTGTCAGTGCGTTCTACTCATTTCTGAGTTAAGAACTAGACTTTAGATCCTCACAAATGATCGGCTTGTTCGCATAATTAGGCAATAATCGAGAGTGAATGGCCAAAACAATAAATATTCGAAGTATGAAGATTACTCAAACATTTTTCATAAAATCCAGGTACTTCTCCTTCCTACATCCCAAGGGATGTATAGCTCATAATTAAAGAAGCAAAGAAAGCAAGAGATGAGAAGTTGCACATAAACATACTGAAAGTGACTTCGATAAAAAACCGCAGTGGGCACTGTGAGTACAACACTGCTACAAATTACTTCAAACTAAAGATTACACTAGGAATTAAAGTGCTGAAAATTAAGAACTACTGCAGTAAATTCTAGAGCTAAAACTATAACTAACTTGCAATAAATGTGGTGGATGGAATTATGTCTTAAATGAAACCCAACACCTCTTTATATACTTAGAGGAAAAGTTGGACCAAAAAAAAATAAGGAATTGTCTAGAGGCTAAAAGAACAAAGTGGAAGACACAAAATCCAAACCCCATGAGCAAAACTTCTCTCCACAAGTTTGTAGCCTATTACCCCAAGGTCTCTTCACCTTTTTTCCAAAAAGTCGACTTTAAGTACCATTGGTTTCAATAAACAATTCTAATTGCCATCTTCAAGGGGACATGCTTGTTGCTTTTCTTCCCATGCTTCTGCCATAGACTCTTCTATTCTCCAGGATTTACTTCCAAGCTAAGAATTTGAATTTCATTTATCTTCTTCCTGGCACGCCAGTGGGATCCGGAGTGGGCATTCCGCAAGTCACTGCAGAATTTTCGTGAAAGAGTAACAAAAATCTACCAAATGGTTTATAAAAACCGTGGTTCACTCTTTTTGCTCATTTTTAGGAATATTTCTAAGAATGGGTGGTTTGAGAAGTAAAATGGCTAAAATTTGACAAAATAAAATAAAAATAAAAGAAAATAATAACTCTAAAAATAGAGTTATCACAACCTCAAACTTAAACCATTACTTGTCCCCAAGTAATAAAAAGAAAAAATAAAAATTATGCACTTTGAGCTTCCAGGGACTTACCAGATTTCTCACTTTGAATGAATGTTGATCTCCCTCCATGGATGCTTCTTTCGGTCCCCAAAACTAAATTTTCACTTTTGTGCATTCGACAACATCTTTCCCTTGTTCACATGTGATCAATAGGACTTGATTGGGTTTGAAGGTTTGTGGCTTTGTATGTGTTTCCTAATTGCTTTGTAGCAAACATTTCCAAACTTGAACCGAAAATCCCGCTTTGGGATTTTTATTTTAAGAAGTGAACATTTCTGGGTTTTGCAAGGGTAAGCACGTACACTTCAGGATTTATTTGGATACGGGTATATATATTTTTTTGTGAGAGTGGGTATTCTAATGGTACAGAATAAGCACACTATCTTTTTCTGGGAGTGAACACTCTGATGGTCCAGAAAAGGCACACCATCATTTTCTTGGAGTGGCACTCCGATTTTTCTTTGTTTTTGTTGTTTTTTTTCGGAGGGGGGGTACTGTTTACCCACCTCAAACTTAAGACTTCACATTGTCCTCAATGTGGATAAAGACTGGAAGTCACACTGGAAGTCCCCACCTCAAACTTAAGATCTCACTGTGTTCTCACTGTGACTTGGAAAGTAGGTTCAAAGAGGTATTTAGCGTACAAAAAGGTTGAGTGCTTCACTCTTTGCCCATTGACTTTAAAAGTCTGACCAAATTGTGGTGACATTAACTCAATGGTTCCAAAGGGACTTACCTTGATCACTGTGTATGGTCCCGTCCATCGAGATTTAAGCTTACCAGGAAATAATTTGAGTCGTGAATTAAACAAGAGCACTCGTTGTCCCTCGGAAAACTCCCTATGATGGATTCGGCGGTCATGTCACATCTTGGTCTTCTCTTTGTACAAATTTGCATTTTTATAAGAATGGTATCGTAATTCTTCCAACTAATGCAATTGTAAAAATATCTTGGTTCCCGCTGCATCCTCACTCATGTTAAGCTCTTTAAGGGCCCAAAATGCCTTGTGTTCCAATTCAATTGGTAAATGGCAAGCTTTGCCAAAAACCAACTTAAATGGAGACATCCCCAAAGGAGTTTTATAGGCCGTACGATAGGCCCAAAGAGCATCATCGAGTTTGGTTGACCAATCCTTTCAGTGCGGTTTAACGACTTTTTCTAAAATGCCTTTGATTTCTCAGTTTGAAAGTTCGGCTAAACCGTTGGTCTGCGGGTGGTATGCGATGGCCACTCTATGATGTATATCATACTTAGTAAGGACCGAGCTCATGACATTGTTTACAAAATGGGTGCCTTCGTCACTAATTAACGCCCGTAGTGTTCCAAATCGAATGAAAATATTTTTATGCAAAAATTTCACCACGGTGTTTGCATCATTGGAGTGACATGCAACAGCCTCCACCCATTTTGAAACATAGTCCACCGCAACCAAGATATAAAAATTATTGTTTGAGTTTGGGAAAGGACCCATGAAATCGATCCCCCAAACATCAAAAAGCTCTACTTCTAGAATGTTATTGAGAGGCATTTCATTCTTTTGTGATATATTCCCGGTGCGTTGGCATTGCTCACAGTTTTTCACAAATTCGTAAGAGTCTTTAAACACAGTGGGCCAAAAGAACCCACTTTGCAAGATCTTTGCAGCAGTGCGGTTTCCACCAAAGTGGCCACCATAGTGGGATGTGTGACAACCTTGGAGTATTTGATGTTGCTCACTCCCGTGGACACAACGCCTCAATATTTGGTCCGTTTGTTGATCCAAACCCTCAGTGATTTGATAATGACCCTCTCTTTTATACTTAGTGAAAATTGTAAGTAAACAATATGTATCAGAGTTTCGCTATCGCTGATAAGTACTAAGATCTTACAGTACCGCTGATAGGAACTCTCGCTCTTTAGATTAAACATTCAGCGAACACTGTTCACCATAATACTCTGAGTCTGTTCAGTACTTATGGTGATCGCTGATAAGTTAGTTGTTTACTTATGATCCCTGAAGACAAGTTTCACGTTAACATAGGTTCTACGCTGAAGTCGAAGATCAAGCTCAAGAACCAGCGACAAGTCTCCTAATGAACTGATGCAGATCAGCGAAGACTTAGATTTGTCCACTCAACGTGAAGTATCAAGTACAAGACTTTAGCTATCACTGAACTCTATCATTCGCTGATAAAGAATGATAGATCGCTGAATCAACGAAAAGCTGATCATAAAGTCCTCCGTACAAAGTACTTTTTGTCTTAACCACCCTTGCACGTCTCCGTACGAAATGTCAGAAAAAGAACCTCCTTATTGTCTGAAATCGTACAACCACTCTGATACTACACTGTTCAAACATGCGGCTACTAAGGTTGTCAACAAAGGTCAATGACATGCAACCAATCAGCTGCTGCCACGTGTAAAGTGTAAACTGCAATGCATTAAATGCATGCAGTATATAAGAAGAAGAACTCACTTCACTTTGAAGTAACTTGCTAACTCTGGACAAGTTCATCCTTCTTATCTTGAGATAGGTTATTATTAGTAATTTCCTTCTCTTTCTTAGTGCAAGAAACTTAGTGTTCCAACTTGTTTAGATTTAGGTTTATCCTTAATCTTGTTTCCGCAACAAGCTGTAAATTGTTAATGATTTATCAATAAACAATTTAGAAAAGTAAAATCTGTGTGTTTGTATTAAACCCCCCTTCTACAAACTTGTATAGCCCTTCGGGACCAACAAGTGGTATCAGAGCGGATTTGTTTAATCTCATAAACAAGATCTAATCTATACTAAGATTTCTCTTCCTTGCTATTTCTGAAAATGGCTACCAACACAAACACAAATTATATCGACAATGGTTCTCTTGCAAAACCCCCTAGATTCTCCAGAGATAATTTTAATCTATGGAAAAATAGGATGATTCTCTTCTTAGAATATCACTCTTTTACGAGTGGTTGGGTGTACTTGCTTGGGGGAGGTTCCATCTTATGGACTTTCAAGAAGCAAACTTGTTTCACAAGTTCGACCATGGAGTCGGAATTTGTAGCATTGGCCATTGCCGTTAAAGAGGCGGAGTGGCCAAGAAATTTAGTCCATGAAATTCCATTATGGTCAAAACCATTATGATACATTTCTAATGTTGTGATAGTGCGACTACTTTGGCTAAAACTTATAGTCAAGTGTAATGACAAGTCTAGACACTTAGGTGTTAAACATAGCATGATTCGTGAGCTAGTCAAGAATGAGAAGATTTAGGTTGATTGGGTTTGAAGGTTTGTGGCTTTGTATGTGTTTCCTAATTGCTTTGTAGCAAACATTTCCAAACTTGAACCGAAAATCCCGCTTTGGGATTTTTATTTTAAGAAGTGAACATTTCTGGGTTTTGCAAGGGTAAGCACGTACACTTCAGGATTTATTTGGATACGGGTATATATATTTTTTTGTGAGAGTGGGTATTCTAATGGTACAGAATAAGCACACTATCTTTTTCTGGGAGTGAACACTCTGATGGTCCAGAAAAGGCACACCATCATTTTCTTGGAGTGGCACTCCGATTTTTCTTTGTTTTTGTTGTTTTTTTTCGGAGGGGGGGTACTGTTTACCCACCTCAAACTTAAGACTTCACATTGTCCTCAATGTGGATAAAGACTGGAAGTCACACTGGAAGTCCCCACCTCAAACTTAAGATCTCACTGTGTTCTCACTGTGACTTGGAAAGTAGGTTCAAAGAGGTATTTAGCGTACAAAAAGGTTGAGTGCTTCACTCTTTGCCCATTGACTTTAAAAGTCTGACCAAATTGTGGTGACATTAACTCAATGGTTCCAAAGGGACTTACCTTGATCACTGTGTATGGTCCCGTCCATCGAGATTTAAGCTTACCAGGAAATAATTTGAGTCGTGAATTAAACAAGAGCACTCGTTGTCCCTCGGAAAACTCCCTATGATGGATTCGGCGGTCATGTCACATCTTGGTCTTCTCTTTGTACAAATTTGCATTTTTATAAGAATGGTATCGTAATTCTTCCAACTAATGCAATTGTAAAAATATCTTGGTTCCCGCTGCATCCTCACTCATGTTAAGCTCTTTAAGGGCCCAAAATGCCTTGTGTTCCAATTCAATTGGTAAATGGCAAGCTTTGCCAAAAACCAACTTAAATGGAGACATCCCCAAAGGAGTTTTATAGGCCGTACGATAGGCCCAAAGAGCATCATCGAGTTTGGTTGACCAATCCTTTCAGTGCGGTTTAACGACTTTTTCTAAAATGCCTTTGATTTCTCAGTTTGAAAGTTCGGCTAAACCGTTGGTCTGCGGGTGGTATGCGATGGCCACTCTATGATGTATATCATACTTAGTAAGGACCGAGCTCATGACATTGTTTACAAAATGGGTGCCTTCGTCACTAATTAACGCCCGTAGTGTTCCAAATCGAATGAAAATATTTTTATGCAAAAATTTCACCACGGTGTTTGCATCATTGGAGTGACATGCAACAGCCTCCACCCATTTTGAAACATAGTCCACCGCAACCAAGATATAAAAATTATTGTTTGAGTTTGGGAAAGGACCCATGAAATCGATCCCCCAAACATCAAAAAGCTCTACTTCTAGAATGTTATTGAGAGGCATTTCATTCTTTTGTGATATATTCCCGGTGCGTTGGCATTGCTCACAGTTTTTCACAAATTCGTAAGAGTCTTTAAACACAGTGGGCCAAAAGAACCCACTTTGCAAGATCTTTGCAGCAGTGCGGTTTCCACCAAAGTGGCCACCATAGTGGGATGTGTGACAACCTTGGAGTATTTGATGTTGCTCACTCCCGTGGACACAACGCCTCAATATTTGGTCCGTTTGTTGATCCAAACCCTCAGTGATTTGATAATGACCCTCTCTTTTATACTTAGTGAAAATTGTAAGTAAACAATATGTATCAGAGTTTCGCTATCGCTGATAAGTACTAAGATCTTACAGTACCGCTGATAGGAACTCTCGCTCTTTAGATTAAACATTCAGCGAACACTGTTCACCATAATACTCTGAGTCTGTTCAGTACTTATGGTGATCGCTGATAAGTTAGTTGTTTACTTATGATCCCTGAAGACAAGTTTCACGTTAACATAGGTTCTACGCTGAAGTCGAAGATCAAGCTCAAGAACCAGCGACAAGTCTCCTAATGAACTGATGCAGATCAGCGAAGACTTAGATTTGTCCACTCAACGTGAAGTATCAAGTACAAGACTTTAGCTATCACTGAACTCTATCATTCGCTGATAAAGAATGATAGATCGCTGAATCAACGAAAAGCTGATCATAAAGTCCTCCGTACAAAGTACTTTTTGTCTTAACCACCCTTGCACGTCTCCGTACGAAATGTCAGAAAAAGAACCTCCTTATTGTCTGAAATCGTACAACCACTCTGATACTACACTGTTCAAACATGCGGCTACTAAGGTTGTCAACAAAGGTCAATGACATGCAACCAATCAGCTGCTGCCACGTGTAAAGTGTAAACTGCAATGCATTAAATGCATGCAGTATATAAGAAGAAGAACTCACTTCACTTTGAAGTAACTTGCTAACTCTGGACAAGTTCATCCTTCTTATCTTGAGATAGGTTATTATTAGTAATTTCCTTCTCTTTCTTAGTGCAAGAAACTTAGTGTTCCAACTTGTTTAGATTTAGGTTTATCCTTAATCTTGTTTCCGCAACAAGCTGTAAATTGTTAATGATTTATCAATAAACAATTTAGAAAAGTAAAATCTGTGTGTTTGTATTAAACCCCCCTTCTACAAACTTGTATAGCCCTTCGGGACCAACAAGTGGTATCATAGCGGATTTGTTTAATCTCATAAACAAGATCTAATCTATACTAAGATTTCTCTTCCTTGCTATTTCTGAAAATGGCTACCAACACAAACACAAATTATATCGACAATGGTTCTCTTGCAAAACCCCCTAGATTCTCCAGAGATAATTTTAATCTATGGAAAAATAGGATGATTCTCTTCTTAGAAGGTGTAGACCCTACTATGCCTTACTATCTTGTAAATGGCCCATTTATTCCTGTAAGAATTGATGTTGCAGTTCCAGCCGATGAGAATAGACCTGCTATTCCAGAAAGGCTGGTTCCTAAGGAAGTTCATATGTGGACCGACGAAGATAAGAAGAAAGTGGCTATTGACACAAAAGCCAGATCCATACTATCCATGGCTCTTCCTGACGAAGTCTACCATTCCGTCATGAACCTGAAATCCTCAAGGCTCCTCAGGTCAAGTTCTCTCTTGACAAACTGGATTGGACCAAGGTAAATAACCTCTATGCGCTTCTCGAGTTTCCTCCTCGAAAGCAAGTCACACATCTAGATGATGCTGTGAACTTCCTGAAGAACTGTTCCATCTCCACAGCCCTGACCATAACACCTCCTGCACATCAGCTACTGCTATCCCAATTCTGGTACTCTGCCAGACACTCTCAGCTACCATCAGCCAAAGATCCCTAAAAAACAATTGACTGCATCCTCTGCGATACTGACTATGGCACTATAAAAATCACCCCCTGCCATTATTCGTAAAGCCTTGAACCTTCCCTTGGCCACCAAAGAAAAACCTTTTGTTCCTCTCCCTGACCCCAAAAAAAACTCAGACAGGGAAGCCATCATTGCATTCTTCGACGCAATGGGCTATGTATGGGAAACTGGGAGGGACATGAAGCCCGAGAAGAAGCTGACCCTTATCAAGAAGTCTAAAATGCCCAGCGAGATGAATTTCATATTCGCTCATTTAATCAGCTGCATGACTGCCAAGACCGGCTCCTCTGACCAAGCCGCTCAGCCTCAGTAAGCAATGGGATATGCATTGCTGAAAGGTCTACATATAGACTGGGCATCGATTATCTATGATGACCTGGTACTCAGAGTGGACTCCGTCGCTGACAGATCTCCATGGGTTCCCTATCCTCGATTCATCAGCGCCGTATTCCAAAAAGGCCTGAAGGACAGCTACCCAAAAGAGGGTGACCTGAAACTCTCTCAGGTTGGCCTTAAGGTTCTCGACTTCAAGCCAGTGGCAAATGAGGTACGTCTTTCTACACTTTTAACTCTTCTCAACCCTACTTCTTCTACTTCTGCAGCTCCTTCAGCGGACAAACCCACCGCTGATACCCCAGTTGCAACCTACATTCCTTCTCTTAAAAGGAAACACTCTGAAACCCAACTTAGTTCCAAAAGAACTAAGAAAACCAAGGAGCAACCCCAACAATCTCTTGCTGAAGACTCCTCAGCTCCTCTGGATGGGCTGAAGGAAAGTTCAGTGGTACGCTCTGCCACAGCTGAACAAGCCACCCACTCTATCCCAACTTTAGCGTCTCTAAACGCTGAGGTTACAAACTTGGAATCTACCCAACCTCCTTCAGTCTCTCAAAAGACCGACGAAGCGATTCTTAGCGAATCCAGCGCTGAACTCCGCACCCAACCTCCATTCTCAACCTTCGCTTCTCCCTCTACTCAATTGGACTCTACTCGAGTTATCACTGAAGCACCTGTCATTCCTCCAGAAGCTAAAGATAATACTCTTCAAGGAGTGATGGGCGTAGGACCTGCAACGATGACCATGCGTACACGCACTTTAGCTGACGACATGGAACATTTCTCAGGACACCGAGATTTTGATGCTTTCATCAATCCTCCTGCAGGTATACAACACCCCCTATACACTGTAACTGAACCCCAAACTTCTGAGCTTTCCTCTGTTCACAAGTTCTTATATGTTACAGGTCCTAATTTGGGAGACATCAACGCCTCTCTGAAGACAATAGAGACGACGCTGACAGGTCTCACTACTACTCTTTCCGACAACTCTTCAGCTGTAACAAACGCTGGAGAGAATCTTACAAAGCTGACAAGTGTGGTAAAAAAGAATGCCTCCAAAGCTGACTTGGAGAAGGTTGATAAATCACTCACCGACTTTGCCAAAGTTCTCTCTGACATCTACACAGACTACCTCGACATCAAAAAATCAGTTGACACCATGTCCAGCGAAGTCACAACGCTGAAGACATCGGTTGGCAAACTCGAAGGTGATATGTCTGCTGTAAAGACTGATGTCAGTTCAGTAAAGACTGACATGAGTTCTGTGAAGACCGATGTCAATACGATGAAGAATGACATCACTTCTATGAAGACATTGTTGCAGCAGATCCTGACTAACATGACCGCCCCTGCCTCTGAACCTTCATTTTTTACTCCGGCGGATCGTGCTAAACTTGTGAAGATCAATCCTGGTATTTCTGATCTAGCAAACAGATTATCAGCGATTGAAATCTGTGTGGGGATCCCTGGCCAAGAAGACAGGGAACCATCAAAAGTTGCTGAGTCATCACATTCCTCCCCCACTCATCATGAAAAAGAGGGGGAGAAGAGTACTGAAGACCTTTCCCATGATGAATCTATCAGGGGAGAGAAGACTGAAGACCTCACCTTTACTGAAGAGGGTGAGAAGACAATTGAAGCAGCCGCTGGACCTCAGGGAGATGAACACCCTGAGGGAACCGAGAAGCTTACCTCTGTATCTGAGGGGGAGCAACTCGAAGAAGAAGCTGAAGAAACTGAGTCTGAAGCTGAAGATGAAGAAGCCATCGTGATAGGCGGGTTTACACCCCCCCTAAATCTACCGCAAGTGTACGGGTCGAATCAAGTAATAGTACTTATAAAGTACGAGTATCGAACCAAAGGAACCAGGTGTCAAGTACCACAATGACTGTATAGATTATTAACTTGACTAATGCAAATTGATTTGGTTTGTTGAATATCGGAACACGATTAAAAACTTTAATTAATTTAGCTAAGAGAAGGAGTTGGAGGGTTGGGTTCCTAAGGTAAATAATTACTTAACTCACAGATTTGACACGATTGACATAACTCCAGGATGACAGGTATAATCACAATCCATCACTATACTCAATCAAGCTATAGTAACATTCATTCAACATTTTGTATCATCATTCGATCTCAACAAAGGTAATTGAACAAACAGTGATTAAAAACCCACAAAGTACGAATTATCATATTTCTATCTCAAATTCGACTAAGACATGAAGGACTAGATAAACCTCAAAACTTTTCTCAAACGTTAAAAGATCCATTAAATCAAATAATAGTTGATCGGACTATTACAAGCATTAAGAACAAACCCACATGTTTCATCCATAAAAATCAAATCGATCGTATCTACTGTAAAGCTAAATAATCATCCAACCATGATTCAAACCAACCCCCCCAACATGAACGGATTAGTTCATATTGGGGGTTCCAAAACTCAGAAACGACATAACAAAAACGAAAGTAAACATGTTTGGTTCTAAAATGTAACACCCTAAAAACAGGGCTAATTTGAACCTTAATTCAATACAAGTTATAACCAAAAATAACCTTCAAACTTTTATAAACTGAGGATCATATGTAAAGGTTTTATATATACAATGCCTCTAACTCAAATAACCTATTAATATAATCGTACATCATAATTAGATTAACTAAGTTATCTAATCCTTTGTCCCAAAAGCGTCAAAATAATATCTAGATCCTCCGTCATCTCTAAGTTTGAATCTTTCCAAAAGTCCTCATCACACATCCCCGCTTACTTCCCGGAGCTTGTACCTGGTAAGAAGATTCAACTTGAAACATTAGGCTTTCGCCTAGTGAGAATATTCAAATCAAAATAAAATTTAACAATCAAAATCTCAACAGATAAATCAAACCTGTTCTCACCCATCTTACCGTACACGTGCTTAATCTCAACAACGAAAACCTACCCCAAACTCAAAACTATGACTAACCTTCAGTAAGTCATATTATCACAAACCAGAGCCAACTACGAATCAATCCCAGATTCTAGATCTATGCTCTAACATAATAAATCGCAATTACACATGCTTATTTATTAGAAAGGAAGTAGGGATTACAATTACTCATGTCAATCTCTATTCTTCCTTAGAAATCAGGAATTACGATTACTCACATCAATCCCATGATTTCTCAATAATGCAAAATAGGAATTACGATTACTCACATCATTTCCATATTTAACATACACTTAGGAATTATGATTACTCACATCAATTCCTTAATTCATATAAATGGGAATTACGATTACTCACATCAATTCCACATTTAACATACACACTGGAATTACGATTACTCACGTCAATTCCACATTCAACATACACACATTGGAATTACGATTACTCACGTCAATTCCACATTCAACATACACACATTGGAATTACGATTACTCACGTCAATTCCACATTCAACATACACACATTGGAATTACGATTACTCACGTCAATTCCATGTGTTCATATAAACTAGTGCCTATGGATCCATTACACTCTATCATATGTATATACAATACCATATACTACATCTCATAACATATTCTATAATAAGAATATAAATATTTCATCTCCTCAACTTCTTAACTATCCCCCTTTTTGCAATTTAGCACATAAATCCCAACATAGTATCACTCTTTATTCATCTATTTGGATTTATTACTGATTAAGACACGTCCGTACAACTATCGACAACTTAGGATAAAAATCAGTTTTATAACAGAAGGAGAATTGCGCAACCCATAGTTGCGAAATGCTCACTTCTCGCAACCCACTATAGCGAAATACTCTAAAACGCGCAACCAACTATTGCGAAATGCTCAACTTTTCGCAAGCTACAGTAGCGAAAAGCTACACTTTTCGCAAGCCAAAGCTGCGAAAAGCTCAAAAGTTGCAACCCACTGTTGCGAGTTCTTCAAAACTCGCAAGCCATGCTTGCGAATTCTATCACTTTGCGCAACCAACTGTTGCGAAATTCTCCCTTTTCGCAAACACTGTTCATTCGTCTTCTTCACTAAGTCAGTTCATAAATTCATCTCATTAAGCCTACCATTTCTCAATTAAGTCATACCATCATGTTTAAACACAAGTATAACATATCAATTTCAATTCTAATTTCTTAATTTTAAGAAGATTGAATAAACTCACCTGGTAAGTTTCTGTACACAGCGTTCTTCACCAAATCAATTTATCAGCTTAAACAAAATCTGAACAGATGAATTGCAAGCTTAAATTTACCACTTAACTGAAGAAATTAGTAATAGAAATCAGATTCTTACCACAATTCAAATTGTTTTCTTTCCTCCTTCTCCTTTTCTCGATTTCTCTATCTCGATTCTCTATCTCTCTGCTTACCGAGTTCCTCCCACAAACACACAATTAGTCATTAAATGACTAATTGTGTGACACCTCATCCTTTTAAAATCAGATGAGTCATAACTCATTTCCCAAACACCCTCCTACTTTAAAGAAATGACATAATGAACCCTCAAGTTAATATCTCCAATTAACTTTACTTTAACCAAATTACAAACTTAACCCTTATGATTAATATTATTCACAAAATAAATCAACGAAAATTCGGGATGTTACATAAAAGAAATGAAATCTAAAACTCCCTGAAAAGCTTAATCCCTCGATGAATGAACTCGATTCGCCTTTTGATTCTCGTATCTTGATGTTTCTAGCCCTCTTCTTCTCTTAAAAAATCGTCTTCTATCTCCCAAAATCGCCCAGAGAGAGTCTCCAAACGTAACTGATTGATGACCCCCTCAACCCTAGCCGTCATATAGAATAAAAACGGCCACAGCCTCTGCGCGGATGGCCGCGCGACTCCACTAGCGCGACGAAACGCGCAGAACACTGGAAAAAACGCGGAACAGTCCTCTGCGCGGATGGCGGCGCGCCTCCACTAGCGCACGCAGTAGCACAGAGCTCTGTTTGCCAAAAATTGCCAATTTTCGATTTTCGTCCTGAAATGCCCGTTTCGTCCTCCAGTCTTCCCAAAACTCGCGTAACTCTGGAAACTTAAAATGACCTGTACTTTCTCAAATGAATCTATTAAAACTCACCATTTTACTTGGAAACTCACAACTAACAGACCGATTTTGGGATCAAAATAATGTCGTAAAACGACATTATCAACAACCCCAAACCGAGCGTTGCTTGTCCCCAAGCAAAATAGCGACACAAATAAGCACAAACCAAACAATCGCAATTTCGTGTTGTCGAGAATATCATTAGTGATCTCTAGTCAACTCAAAAATCACCACGAGTTACCTGTGAGATGGATGAACACCTAGCCGACTCAGTTATGGAATTCTAAACAGCAAAACCTTGGGGAAGGGAGCTATCAGGGACCACACCACACTTTATTGTACCTAGACTAAACACACTCAGAGAGGATTTTGCCTTGACCTACCTCACGGTTTTCTCTCTCTTCGCTCGAGCCCTAGGTTTCACACATGTTGTCATGCTTTTAGAAGTTGGGTACAAGAATTCACAAGACATGCATGAACAACAATTTAACAAGAACGCACAGTTGTATACAAATTGATCTCAGAAAGAATCCACTATCAAGACTAGGACATAGAAACGTTGCTTCGCCACTCTTTTAGAAACTTTCCATGATGAACTTAGATCTTTGAATGGGCCATGGTTGCTGCTTAATGGTGGAGGTCAGTGGATTTATGACGATGATTGGTGACCCCCTTTTTCATTTTCTAGCACTTCACACTGTTACCCTCAAACTCCTTAACCAACCCCTCAGTCTTATTATTATTATTATTTTTTTGTAACCCTTTGCATTGTCTTTCTAAGCGAACCCCTTTATGGATGATGGTTTATGGCTGGGGTAGACAATTGGGTTATCTCTTTCTATTTTTTTTCCTGAGGGTGTTACAACAGGTTTTATTTAGGTACTTTGGGTTATGAGAGCAGTGGGATCAGCAGCAACCAATAAGCTTGATGATTTCACAGATGGTTTGTTCACAAAGATAGGCAAAAGCTTCACTCCTATTCCTATTGTTTTTTTTAACGGATGCAAGTTATAGCGAGATCAGCTACAACAACGACCAAAGAACTATATGAGAAGTGTATCGAGTAATGCATAGTCTCTCAAAATCGAAGTTAGCTAATGTATGGCTCAACAAACTAACGGGTGGTCTCCACTAATGTCTCTAATGTGTGCAGTCACCTAGATCCAACCTTGTGCTATATTATCCCTTCTAATTCCTCCCCCCAAAATGAGTGTCTTCGAACTCTCTCACTAATTCATGCTAAACTGGTCGCCCATTCCTCACTATAAACAAGGTGATTGTTGAATCCACTAAGATCAAGAAATGATAGACTCGACAAACCACCCCAAACCAGACACAGACATTGTCCCCAATGGAATCAAATAATAGCATATAGAAAACTCTCACTAGAATTGCGATTAAGTACAGATAACAATAATTGCGCCACCCCAAACCTAATCTTTAAATTAGGTTCTTTTCACGACACAAATTCATGCAACGTGAGTGTCAACATGAAAAATAGAACCCCAAACCTTGGTGAAACCGAGGTTTGCAAAGGGGTGTTGTGTAAATACCTGTCAGGATGCGCGCGCGGATGGTGGCGTGAGGTACTATTTTCCTTTTTCCTTTTTTTTCCTGCTTTCTTGCTTTTTCTCATCATCGTAGTTGCTTTCAGGGGTCGAAACTACACCTAAAACACACAAAACACAGAACAACACACAAAACAAAAGAAAGCATATACAAATAAGAAATTGACCAAAATAAAAATTACGAATTAACCTATGGTGGGTTGCCTCCCACCCAGCGCCGTATTTTCTGTCGTGGCACGACTTTCTTTCCGATCACTCCTTCGGCCTTTCTTGCTCACCAAATTTCTCTTCGCCTCTATCTCTTATCTTCTCGAACATCTTGAACACTTCCCTCTCACCACCAACTCTCAAAGTCATCTCGCCTTCCTCCATGTCGATCAGCGCTCGACTTGTGGCTAGGAAGGATCTTCCCAGTATCAGCGGGACCTCTATGTCCTCATCGATATCCAACACCACAAAGTCCATCGGGAAGTAAAACTTGCCAACCTTTACCAAGACGTCTTCGATCACTCCATACGGGTACCTTATCGATCTATCGGCAAGCTGAAGAGTCATGAATGTCGGCTTCACCTCCCCCAAGCCGAGTTTCCTGAAAACAGATAACGACATTAGGTTAATACTAGCTCCTAGATCGCATAATACCTTATTAAAATTAAAGCTCCTAATTTGGATAGGGATCGAAAAACTCCCTGGATCCTTAAGCTTCGGGGGAAGCTTGTTCTGTATGATCGCGCTGCACTCCTCAGTAAGTGAAATTGTAGCCTGATCTTCAATCTTCCTCTTCTTGGATAAGATATCTTTCATAAACTTGAGGTATGCTGGCATTTGTGCCAAAGCATCTGCAAAAGGGATGTTAATATGCAATTTCTTAAAAATTTCAAGAAATTTAGAAAAGTTTAGATCATCCTTGTGGGCTTTAAGCCTGCTCGGATAGGGCACTTTTGGAGTTGTCGGCTTGACCTGTGGTTGCTTTGGTGCCTTTTCTTCATTCTTCTTATTCTCTTCACTCACAATCTCTCTATCAGCCTCCAACGCATCCATGTCAATGATCTCTACCTCTTGCTCGGCTTCCCTTGGTGAAGGCTCTCGTGTAGGGTCTCTAATCAGCTCCGTTCCACTTCTCAGAGGAATAGCCTTGCACTCCTCTCTTGGTATTCGTTCAGTCTGACTAGGGAATTGACCTTGAGTCCTGGATTGTAGTGCTTCAGCGATTTGTCCGACTTGTCTTTCTAACATTCTGATTGAGGCAGTGTTCTATTCCGTGGTTGACTTCACAGTGTTCACAGTACCTGCCAATCCTTCCACTGCACCTTCTATCTTTGACATGAATTTCATCATCATGTCCTCCAATCCCGGCTTCTTTTCTGAAGATTGCCCCTCATCATATTTCCTTTGATTATGACCTGGGGGACGATAAATATTGTTAGCCTGAAAAGAATTTGAAGAGTTAGGATGGTTACCATACTGCTGCTGCTGTTGTTGCCCCATTGTTTCCTTTCCTGGCCCTTGTTGAGGTTGACTCCAAGAAAAGTTGGGATGTCGCTTCCATCCCTCGTTATAAGTGTTGGAAAATGGGTCATTCCTCGGCTGATTATTTCGGTTCTGAACAAATTGAACTTGTTCCGGCGATTGATATTCTTGATAATTCTGAACATTTGGTTGAATGGCCGCTCCTTTCAACTGATTGGTTAGTGCAGTCAACTGTGCCTTTATAGCTTTCAACTCTTCCGTTTCTTACATGCTTGCCACTTGTCTAACAGCGGATCTTGGAGTGGAATATCTATGTTCTGCCAAGTTCTCTATCAATTCGACCGCTTCCTCAAAGGACTTGTTCATTAAGGCTCCACCTGCAGCAGCTGTGAGGTCATTTTTGAATTGAGGATGCAATCCAACATAGAAGGTTTGGATAATCATCCACTCTTGTAGCCCATGATGGGGACACTTTTTTAGCATCCCTTTATATCTCTCCCACGCCTCGTACAAAGACTCTTGATCCCATTGTGAAAAGTGCGTGATGTCGGACAACAGTTGAGCTGTTCGCCCTGGTGGAAAGAACTTGTTGAGAAAAGCTGTTACCATGTCGTTCCATGTTCGAATTGACCCCGGTGGTATATTCTCTTCCCAAGTGGTGGCTCGATCCCTCAATGAAAACGGGAACAACCGTATCTTGATCGAATCTTGATCAGCCCCATTCACTTTGAAAGTATTGCATATTTTTTCGAATGAGCGTAAGTGTGCATGGAGATCTTCAGCTGCCGAACCCCCAAACATGTTCGATTACACTAATTGGATGGTGCCTGTCTTGATCTCAAAATTATTGGTAGCTATCGGAGGTGCATATGGTCCTCGTTGTGCAGCTCCCATGTTCGGGTTGGCGAAATTCCTCATTGGTACCCTTTGTGGTGGCGGCGGTAGTTGATTGACATTGTGATTGATATTGTAATGGATCCCATGATTGGCGTTGTGATTGAGATTATGATTGATCCCATTGTTGACACCATTGTTGACATTGTTATTGACGCCATGATTAACATTGTTGTTGTTGTCAACACCGTGGTTGACATGATTTTTGGCGTTATGGTTGATGTTGTTGTTGAGACCATGATTGGCATTATTGTGGTTCTGATTGTTCGCATTGACATTTGGAAGTGGTTGACCATTGCCCATGGCCACCCCTTCTTCCCAATCATCTTGAACGTGGATGTTTTCAGCCATTCTGTCTCGTGCTTGTCTTCTTAGATTTCTTGCAGTCCGTTCTATCTCCGGGTCAATCGGTAGTAATTCCCGAAAGAGTCTCCTTCTTGGCATAAACCAGGAAGTAACCTGAAACGGAGAAGATAACAATCTCAAGACCCAAAAATATATGAACTTTCAAAGTAAGATAAAAAAAATAAAACAGGGTGTCTAATGTAATAATTTCAACAGCTGGTAGTGATATTCACACAAAACAGGTTCCCCGGCAACGGCGCCAAAAACTTGATAGGCGGGTTTACACCCCCCTAAATCTACCGCAAGTGTACGGGTCGAATCAAGTAATAGTACTTATAAAGTACGAGTATCGAACCAAAGGAACCAGGTGTCAAGTACCACAATGACTGTATAGATTATTAACTAGACTAATGCAAATTGATTTGGTTTGTTGAATATCGGAACACGATTAAAAACTTTAATTAATTTAGCTAAGAGAAGGAGTTGGAGGGTTGGGTTCCTCAGGTAAATAATTACTTAACTCACAGATTTGACACGATTGACATAACTCCAGGATGACAGGTATAATCACAATCCATCACTATACTCAATCAAGCTATAGTAACATTCATTCAACATTTTGTATCATCATTCGATCTCAACTAAGGTAATTGAACAAACAGTGATTAAAAACCCACAAAGTACGAATTATCATATTTCTATCTCAAATTCGACTAAGACATGAAGGACTAGATAAACCTCAAAACTTTTCTCAAACGTTAAAAGATTCATTAAATCAAATAATAGTTGATCGGACTATTACAAGCATTAAGAACAAACCCACATGTTTCATCCATAAAAATCAAATCGATCGTATCTACTGTAAGCTAAATAATCATCCAACCATGATTCAAACCAACCCCCCAACATGAACGGATTAGTTCATATTAGGGGTTCCAAAACTCAGAAACGACATAACGAAAACGAAAGTAAACATGTTTGGTTCTAAAAGAAATGAAATCTAAAACTCCCTGAAAAGCTTAATCCCTCGATGAATGAACTCGATTCGCCTTTTGATTCTCGTATCTTGATGTTTCTAGCCCTCTTCTTCTCTTCAAAAATCGTCTTCTATCTCCCAAAACGGCCAGAGCCTCTGCGCGGATGGCCGTACGGCTCCACTAGCGCGGCAAAACGCGCAGAACACTGGAAAAAACGTGGAACAGTCCTCTGCGCGGATGGCGGTGCTCCTCCACTAGCGCACGCAGTAGCGCAGAGCTCTGTTTGCCAAAAAATTGCCATTTTTTGATTTTCGTCCTGAAATGCCCGTTTCGTCCTCCAGTCTTCCCAAAACTCGCGTAACTCTGGAAACTTAAAATGACATGTACTTTCTCAAATGAAGCTATTAAAACTCACCATTTTACTTGGAAACTCACAACTAACAGACCGATTTTGGGATCAAAATAATGTCGTAAAACGGCATTATCACATCGACTTGTCTGATGATGAACCATCCTCTTCTCCAAAGAATGATGATGATGAAGATGATGATGATGATGACTCTTTTATCGTCAAGCCTGCTCAGAAAACTAAAGCTCTTAAAGGGATTCTGATAAATGAACCTACAGGGGAGCGGACAAAGACAAAGCAATCAGCATCTGAAGCTGACAAGGGCAAAGGAAAAAGTGTCGCTGAAGATGATGAAAATCTGACGATCTTGCTTAAAAAGCCGGTTTGTCAGGTACACTAATCTTACACCACATCCCTCCTCTATACACATTATCAGTTCTACACACTAAATCTCCATACACTTTATCCCATTCTTTCTATCTCTGTTCTACCCAAGTTCTTACTCGTAAGATCGTTGTGTTTCAGCTAGTCCTCTCCCCTGTTTGAGGATATCGCTGAAGTTCCTACAGCTGCGACTTCACCAACAATAATCCCAGCTCCCAACGCTGAAAAAATAATCCCAGTCTTAGATTTGATCTCTGAGACTGATGAACCTGAAGAACAGATGCTCTCTCACAAAAACAGACCTTCCTTGGCTCCTCAAAAGCTAAGTGAAGAGGATCAAGAAAAGAGAGATGAAATGATCAAGAGACTTGAAGATCAGCGAATCATTCTGAAGCGTGATCAACTTCCTTCCGTTCCTCCAAAGTTCAAAAATTCCTAAAAGGAATACAAGGAACACCTCAGAGCTGAACGCCTAATCGCTGAAAGAAGGAAAGCTGAAGAAAAAGACAAAGAATACGCCATCCAACTTACTCAACGATCTATAAAAGACCCCAAGCTGAAAAGAGCTTCCATTGACGTTCAACGTCAGCTATGGGATGATGCTCAAAGGACCGTTAAAGAAAAGACTAAGGTCTCTAATACGACTTTGGAATGGTGTAAATAAATGCTGAACTATCGATCTCGACCATCCAAAATCATCAAAGTAAACATCAGAGGAAGACTGTACTCAGACGTTCCTGTTGTTGAAGTTGATGTCTACAGAGAAGACAAAACCAAGCAAACCTTCTATGCTGCTACCTTAGAAAAGTTTGGTCTCTCTGAATGGTTAGAAGTGAAATTAGCCATTCAGGGATCGCGCTCAAAGTTCAAAAGCCATGTCGAGAAGATCTTAAACAAACAGATCGACCTGGTTTCTTCTGTTGTGGATATTCCTCCCTCTACTCTTCTTCCTCCTCAACAAAGAAGAGTCTCTGCAAAGGAAAAGAAAGTATCAGACTCAGGTCCTCCTATACGGAATGAAACAGGTATTGGTTTCTATCGTGCTGAAGTTCTTGGCCCTGATGTTGATCTCTCAGCGCTTGACACCTCCCTACCACCTGGAGAAACTTTCATTCCTGGCACAGTTGTAAGTGATCCTTATGGTATATTCTTTCTAGACTACGAAGGAAACCATCACTTTCAACGTATCTCTAAGCTCCACATAACTCCCATCGAACAACTCAGAGATCTCATATACTGGTGTGAAGTCAGACGCGACATTAAAGCTAGACACATGAAGCCCTTGCTTTTTGAAGAAGCTCTGAACAAAAAGAATCAAGGAGTAGATGTTCCTGACTGGATGATTCCCACATCAATCCATCACTATACTCAATCAAGCTATAGTAACATTCATTCAACATTTTGTATCATCATTCGATCTCAACTAAGGTAATTGAACAAACAGTGATTAAAAACCCACAAAGTACGAATTATCATATTTCTATCTCAAATTCGACTAAGACATGAAGGACTAGATAAACCTCAAAACTTTTCTCAAACGTTAAAAGATTCATTAAATCAAATAATAGTTGATCGGACTATTACAAGCATTAAGAACAAACCCACATGTTTCATCCATAAAAATCAAATCGATCGTATCTACTGTAAGCTAAATAATCATCCAACCATGATTCAAACCAACCCCCCAACATGAACGGATTAGTTCATATTAGGGGTTCCAAAACTCAGAAACGACATAACGAAAACGAAAGTAAACATGTTTGGTTCTAAAAGAAATGAAATCTAAAACTCCCTGAAAAGCTTAATCCCTCGATGAATGAACTCGATTCGCCTTTTGATTCTCGTATCTTGATGTTTCTAGCCCTCTTCTTCTCTTCAAAAATCGTCTTCTATCTCCCAAAACGGCCAGAGCCTCTGCGCGGATGGCCGTACGGCTCCAGTAGCGCGGCAAAACGCGCAGAACACTGGAAAAAACGTGGAACAGTCCTCTGCGCGGATGGCGGTGCTCCTCCACTAGCGCACGCAGTAGCGCAGAGCTCTGTTTGCCAAAAAATTGCCATTTTTCGATTTTCGTCCTGAAATGCCCGTTTCGTCCTCCAGTCTTCCCAAAACTCGCGTAACTCTGGAAACTTAAAATGACATGTACTTTCTCAAATGAAGCTATTAAAACTCACCATTTTACTTGGAAACTCACAACTAACAGACCGATTTTGGGATCAAAATAATGTCGTAAAACGGCATTATCACATCGACTTGTCTGATGATGAACCATCCTCTTCTCCAAAGAATGATGATGATGAAGATGATGATGATGATGACTCTTTTATCGTCAAGCCTGCTCAGAAAACTAAAGCTCTTAAAGGGATTCTGATAAATGAACCTACAGGGGAGCGGACAAAGACAAAGCAATCAGCATCTGAAGCTGACAAGGGCAAAGGAAAAAGTGTCGCTGAAGATGATGAAAATCTGACGATCTTGCTTAAAAAGCCGGTTTGTCAGGTACACTAATCTTACACCACATCCCTCCTCTATACACATTATCAGTTCTACACACTAAATCTCCATACACTTTATCCCATTCTTTCTATCTCTGTTCTACCCAAGTTCTTACTCGTAAGATCGTTGTGTTTCAGCTAGTCCTCTCCCCTGTTTGAGGATATCGCTGAAGTTCCTACAGCTGCGACTTCACCAACAATAATCCCAGCTCCCAACGCTGAAAAAATAATCCCAGTCTTAGATTTGATCTCTGAGACTGATGAACCTGAAGAACAGATGCTCTCTCACAAAAACAGACCTTCCTTGGCTCCTCAAAAGCTAAGTGAAGAGGATCAAGAAAAGAGAGATGAAATGATCAAGAGACTTGAAGATCAGCGAATCATTCTGAAGCGTGATCAACTTCCTTCCGTTCCTCCAAAGTTCAAAAATTCCTAAAAGGAATACAAGGAACACCTCAGAGCTGAACGCCTAATCGCTGAAAGAAGGAAAGCTGAAGAAAAAGACAAAGAATACGCCATCCAACTTACTCAACGATCTATAAAAGACCCCAAGCTGAAAAGAGCTTCCATTGACGTTCAACGTCAGCTATGGGATGATGCTCAAAGGACCGTTAAAGAAAAGACTAAGGTCTCTAATACGACTTTGGAATGGTGTAAATAAATGCTGAACTATCGATCTCGACCATCCAAAATCATCAAAGTAAACATCAGAGGAAGACTGTACTCAGACGTTCCTGTTGTTGAAGTTGATGTCTACAGAGAAGACAAAACCAAGCAAACCTTCTATGCTGCTACCTTAGAAAAGTTTGGTCTCTCTGAATGGTTAGAAGTGAAATTAGCCATTCAGGGATCGCGCTCAAAGTTCAAAAGCCATGTCGAGAAGATCTTAAACAAACAGATCGACCTGGTTTCTTCTGTTGTGGATATTCCTCCCTCTACTCTTCTTCCTCCTCAACAAAGAAGAGTCTCTGCAAAGGAAAAGAAAGTATCAGACTCAGGTCCTCCTATACGGAATGAAACAGGTATTGGTTTCTATCGTGCTGAAGTTCTTGGCCCTGATGTTGATCTCTCAGCGCTTGACACCTCCCTACCACCTGGAGAAACTTTCATTCCTGGCACAGTTGTAAGTGATCCTTATGGTATATTCTTTCTAGACTACGAAGGAAACCATCACTTTCAACGTATCTCTAAGCTCCACATAACTCCCATCGAACAACTCAGAGATCTCATATACTGGTGTGAAGTCAGACGCGACATTAAAGCTAGACACATGAAGCCCTTGCTTTTTGAAGAAGCTCTGAACAAAAAGAATCAAGGAGTAGATGTTCCTGACTGGATGATTCCCACATCAATCCATCACTATACTCAATCAAGCTATAGTAACATTCATTCAACATTTTGTATCATCATTCGATCTCAACTAAGGTAATTGAACAAACAGTGATTAAAAACCCACAAAGTACGAATTATCATATTTCTATCTCAAATTCGACTAAGACATGAAGGACTAGATAAACCTCAAAACTTTTCTCAAACGTTAAAAGATTCATTAAATCAAATAATAGTTGATCGGACTATTACAAGCATTAAGAACAAACCCACATGTTTCATCCATAAAAATCAAATCGATCGTATCTACTGTAAGCTAAATAATCATCCAACCATGATTCAAACCAACCCCCCAACATGAACGGATTAGTTCATATTAGGGGTTCCAAAACTCAGAAACGACATAACGAAAACGAAAGTAAACATGTTTGGTTCTAAAAGAAATGAAATCTAAAACTCCCTGAAAAGCTTAATCCCTCGATGAATGAACTCGATTCGCCTTTTGATTCTCGTATCTTGATGTTTCTAGCCCTCTTCTTCTCTTCAAAAATCGTCTTCTATCTCCCAAAACGGCCAGAGCCTCTGCGCGGATGGCCGTACGGCTCCAGTAGCGCGGCAAAACGCGCAGAACACTGGAAAAAACGTGGAACAGTCCTCTGCGCGGATGGCGGTGCTCCTCCACTAGCGCACGCAGTAGCGCAGAGCTCTGTTTGCCAAAAAATTGCCATTTTTCGATTTTCGTCCTGAAATGCCCGTTTCGTCCTCCAGTCTTCCCAAAACTCGCGTAACTCTGGAAACTTAAAATGACATGTACTTTCTCAAATGAAGCTATTAAAACTCACCATTTTACTTGGAAACTCACAACTAACAGACCGATTTTGGGATCAAAATAATGTCGTAAAACGGCATTATCACATCGACTTGTCTGATGATGAACCATCCTCTTCTCCAAAGAATGATGATGATGAAGATGATGATGATGATGACTCTTTTATCGTCAAGCCTGCTCAGAAAACTAAAGCTCTTAAAGGGATTCTGATAAATGAACCTACAGGGGAGCGGACAAAGACAAAGCAATCAGCATCTGAAGCTGACAAGGGCAAAGGAAAAAGTGTCGCTGAAGATGATGAAAATCTGACGATCTTGCTTAAAAAGCCGGTTTGTCAGGTACACTAATTGTTGGACAACCTAAGGGGGGGTAAGGTTGTATTTTAAATCTTTTACTTTCAAAAATTCTTTTATAAATAAATACAGTACAGAAACAGTATAAATAAATCAGAGTATACAAATAATAACGAAGAGTGTAAATATAAACAAATACACAGAGATTATATAAATAAATATAAATGCAAAGCAGTTTATATAAACAAATATAATAAAGCACAGCGGAATAAATAAAGAGATAAGGGAAGAGATACTTGACACAGAGATTTACTGATTTACCACCAACTGTGATAAACCAGCAGCCGAGACACTTCTCGACACGATCCAAATAAATGTATTCTTTACGGTAGAACACAAACCAAATACAAAGGAATTTGTAATAGTTTCTCAAGCCTCTGCTATGAGATAAACAGGATCACACACCCGTTATTCAAATACTTACAAGAGGAGTATAACTCACAATGGGTAATCACTCTTGTATAATATCTCACACTTGGATATTTTATAAAAAAAGTTTTATAAAATATATATATATAAATGAGAGAGCTGAGAGGTTGCTGCTTGTTGCTGTTGTTTTGTCTAAGGTCTTCATTACCAGCAAGCATCATTTATACATAGCATCTCCAACGGCATTGTGCAGCCGCGGTATACCGCCAAATGCATGCGGTATACCGCCGTCAGAAAAGTGTGCTGACACACCAACGGCTACATGCAAAGTTGACAGGAATAATGTACCCGCGGTATACCGGCTGGGTCTCGCGGTATACCGCCGTCAGGAAAAGCAACTTCAACCAATAGGAATTGCACACGGACTTCCGCGGTATACCGGCTGAACAGCCGCGGTATACCGGCAAAAGTGTACCCGCGGTATACCGAGTATTCTCCACGGTATACCGCCGTCAGGAAAAGTCAGCTTCCAGGACAGCACCCAAATCTTGCTGGATCTTCTCAAAACCTTATTAAAATTAATTGTTGGGTTTTTAGAAATATCCAAGTGGTATATTATTTTAGGGTGTTTATCATTATTAGTTATAAACAATAATGACGACGTAAACACTTCCGTCTTGAACCCTTCAGATTAAATCTTCGTGTTCTTCAACAACTGCACACTTGGATTAAATTGTTAGATAAACAATAATGCGTTGTGTTTGTAATCATCAAAATAAATATATATAAATATATAGAGATGTGGTACACTTGCACCAACAATCTCCCCCTTTTTGATGATGACAAACACAACCGCTAAGCAAGAGCATATGCGGTTTCTCTCCCCCGTTTGTCGAAACAAAAAGGGTCAAGAAAGACGGTATGCTTCCCCTCGAGAGATGCTCCCCCTCAAAATATGCATATAATTGAGAGAGCATAAACTCATGGGTAAAAGAGCTAAAACGCTCCCCCTCAAAATATGCATATAATTGAGAGAGCATAAACTCATGGGTAAAAGAGCTAAAACGCTCCCCCTCAAATTAATAACGATATCAATTTGATTTTATAAAATTTGAGGGATAAAAATAAAATGCAAAAAGCAATAGAGACATAAGATATACAAACCAATACGAAACACTTGCACCAAAACGGATCTTAAGGCTTCAATATACGGTTAATTTTATGTGATTAAAAAAAAATTACCACGAATTATGACCTCGTCAGGGAACCACGTATTATAACCTCGGCAGGTAACCACGTATTATAACCTCGGCAGGAAACACGTATTATATCCTCGTCAGGAAGCACGTATTGTATCCTCGCCAGGAAGCACGTATTGTATCCTCGCCAGGAAGCACGTATTGTATCCTCGCCAGGAAGCACGTATTGTATCCTCGCCAGGAAGCACGTATTGTATCCTCGCCAGGAAGCACCTACAAAAGGCAAAGAAAATATTTCGTGGTACCCTTTTCTTATGGGTCCTTTTAACAGTTAGTATAAAACATAAACTGCAAAAAAATATGTTGTCGACATAAAACAAACACGACAAACATACAAAGCCATATAAATGGTTTAAAACCATAAACGCATTCCACCCGGATTATCAACATTAAACATTCCTTTCGGAATCCATTTTCTAACCATTTTAATTTTGCGATTGTATTTATCATACACATAAAATGAAGCATTTATATTCGCATTAGGTTTAGAAAAATTACTATTATACATACGAGCATACGGTTTCCTCTCATAATTCACATTTTTCATTTTTGACATATATGGGGGTTTTTGCACATAGGGTTTTCTCGTTTCAACTTTAGGAGATGCAAAAAATCTTTTAATGGGTTTACACGAACATTTATCAACACATGTATCGGAACCAATGCCTTTACGACAATTTATACGATTAGGCATATTTAGCATTTTAAGCACTTTATCATTGCTACTATTAAAAGCATTAGCTAACAGATTATTTTTCTCATGCGATTTACATTTAGCATTTAAATATGCAACTTCATTTTCAAGAGACTCGCATTTTGTACATGCAATATTTTCACATGTTCTTTTCTCTAAACATGCAATTTTATCATTTAAAATATCACAAGATTTGCAAATATCTTTTTCACTTAATTTATTTTCTAATTTAGTGATAAGGTCTAAATCATAAGCAGATTTTTGTTTACCGTCATCTATTTCCTTTTTATATGCGGATACGGTTTCTTTTAAATTAGAGATTTCATCTTTATACCTATTTGCAAGAGCGGCCATATCATGAAATGATTTATATAATTCGTCAAGATTATTTTCATCTTCACTATAATAATTATCACAATTATTTTTAGAGGAATATGATGAAGATACCTCATTATCATGGTCGGCCATGAAACAAAAATTTTGGGCCTCATTTATGCTTGCGCTCAACGCGCCTCCAACTAAAGCTTTTGGTGTGTTGATTTGTTTTGCTCGTTTCGGACACACACTTGCATAGTGATCCTTGTCACCACACACATAGCAAAAGCCTTTCTTTTTATTGGCTTTTTCATCGTCGCTAGACTCGTCATATTTGTCTTCACTTTTATGGACGTTGCGACTTTGGTTTTTACCACCACGACGGTAGTCTTCATTTTCTTGAAACCTATCAATATTGGCAAACTTTTTGTTAGATAGAAGATTAGAAAGTTTTCTTACCAACTTGACTAAATCGTCAAGATTTTCGGGTTCATCATCGGATGAACTTGCATCTTCCTCCTCTTCCTTTTCTTTTGAGGCAACGACCTTGAGAGCGATGGATTTCTTTTTGACTTGCTCCCGGACTTGATTTCTTTTTAGTGCGATTTCGTGCACTTTAAGATTGCCGATGAGATCATCGAGCTTCATCGTTGCGAGATCTCGGGAGTCTTCCAAGGATGTGATTTTTGCCATCCACTCCGAAGGAAGTGCTCGAAGAATTTTCCTTACATAGTCTTCGTTAGGATAAGTGCGACCTAATCCCTTCAAAGTAGTCATGATGAGGTTAAAACGTTTAAACATTGAGTCGATTGACTCATCTTTTGACATTTCAAATAATTCATAATCATGAACTAAAATGTTTATTTTAGAACTTTTAACTTGAGTATTTCCACGATGAGTGTCACTCAAGCTTTGCCAGATTTGATTAGCAGTTTTACAGGTATATACTCTTTCTATTTCATCGGAAGTTAAAGCAGCATATAATATATTTTTAGCCTCAAAATTTAAACAAAAAAGAGATTCTTCAGCGGGAGTCCAGTCCTTAACAGGTTTATCAACAATAACATTATTTTTTATAATAGTAGGGTTAAAATTCCCATTTTCTATAATATCCCAAATTTTTTGACTTTTGCCACGAACGTGACATTCAAATAGCTCGGCCCAAATGCCAAACTTTTCAGTATCTATCAAAGGAGTTTTAGAGAACACAAAATTAGTTTGTTGAGCCATTTAAAAAAAAATTAAAGAAATGACTTTAAAAATTTAAACAGAAAATTTTTGAAAGCCCCGCTCTGATACCAAATGTTGGACAACCTAAGGGGGGGTAAGGTTGTATTTTAAATCTTTTACTTTCAAAAATTCTTTTATAAATAAATACAGTACAGAAACAGTATAAATAAATCAGAGTATACAAATAATAACGAAGAGTGTAAATATAAACAAATACACAGAGATTATATAAATAAATATAAATGCAAAGCAGTTTATATAAACAAATATAATAAAGCACAGCGGAATAAATAAAGAGATAAGGGAAGAGATACTTGACACAGAGATTTACTGATTTACCACCAACTGTGATAAACCAGCAGCCGAGACACTTCTCGACACGATCCAAATAAATGTATTCTTTACGGTAGAACACAAACCAAATACAAAGGAATTTATAATAGTTTCTCAAGCCTCTGCTATGAGATAAACAGGATCACACACCCGTTATTCAAATACTTACAAGAGGAGTATAACTCACAATGGGTAATCACTCTTGTATAATATCTCACACTTGGATATTTTATAAAAAAAGTTTTATAAAATATATATATATAAATGAGAGAGCTGAGAGGTTGCTGCTTGTTGCTGTTGTTTTGTCTAAGGTCTTCATTACCAGCAAGCATCATTTATACATAGCATCTCCAACGGCATTGTGCAGCCGCGGTATACCGCCAAATGCATGCGGTATACCGCCGTCAGAAAAGTGTGCTGACACACCAACGGCTACATGCAAAGTTGACAGGAATAATGTACCCGCGGTATACCGGCTGGGTCTCGCGGTATACCGCCGTCAGGAAAAGCAACTTCAACCAATAGGAATTGCACACGGACTTCCGCGGTATACCGGCTGAACAGCCGCGGTATACCGGCAAAAGTGTACCCGCGGTATACCGAGTATTCTCCACGGTATACCGCCGTCAGGAAAAGTCAGCTTCCAGGACAGCACCCAAATCTTGCTGGATCTTCTCAAAACCTTATTAAAATTAATTGTTGGGTTTTTAGAAATATCCAAGTGGTATATTATTTTAGGGTGTTTATCATTATTAGTTATAAACAATAATGACGACGTAAACACTTCCGTCTTGAACCCTTCAGATTAAATCTTCGTGTTCTTCAACAACTGCACACTTGGATTAAATTGTTAGATAAACAATAATGCGTTGTGTTTGTAATCATCAAAATAAATATATATAAATATATAGAGATGTGGTACACTTGCACCAACAATTCTTACACCACATCCCTCCTCTATACACATTATCAGTTCTACACACTAAATCTCCATACACTTTATCCCATTCTTTCTATCTCTGTTCTACCCAAGTTCTTACTCGTAAGATCGTTGTGTTTCAGCTAGTCCTCTCCCCTGTTTGAGGATATCGCTGAAGTTCCTACAGCTGCGACTTCACCAACAATAATCCCAGCTCCCAACGCTGAAAAAATAATCCCAGTCTTAGATTTGATCTCTGAGACTGATGAACCTGAAGAACAGATGCTCTCTCACAAAAACAGACCTTCCTTGGCTCCTCAAAAGCTAAGTGAAGAGGATCAAGAAAAGAGAGATGAAATGATCAAGAGACTTGAAGATCAGCGAATCATTCTGAAGCGTGATCAACTTCCTTCCGTTCCTCCAAAGTTCAAAATTTCCTAAAAGGAATACAAGGAACACCTCAGAGCTGAACGCCTAATCGCTGAAAGAAGGAAAGCTGAAGAAAAAGACAGAGAATACGCCATCCAACTTACTCAACGATCTATAAAAGACCCCAAGCTGAAAAGAGCTTCCATTGACGTTCAACGTCAGCTATGGGATGATGCTCAAAGGACCGTTAAAGAAAAGACTAAGGTCTCTAATACGACTTTGGAATGGTGTAAATAAATGCTGAACTATCGATCTCGACCATCCAAAATCATCAAAGTAAACATCAGAGGAAGACTGTACTCAGACGTTCCTGTTGTTGAAGTTGATGTCTACAGAGAAGACAAAACCAAGCAAACCTTCTATGCTGCTACCTTAGAAAAGTTTGGTCTCTCTGAATGGTTAGAAGTGAAATTAGCCATTCAGGGATCGCGCTCAAAGTTCAAAAGCCATGTCGAGAAGATCTTAAACAAACAGATCGACCTGGTTTCTTCTGTTGTGGATATTCCTCCCTCTACTCTTCTTCCTCCTCAACAAAGAAGAGTCTCTGCAAAGGAAAAGAAAGTATCAGACTCAGGTCCTCCTATACGGAATGAAACAGGTATTGGTTTCTATCGTGCTGAAGTTCTTGGCCCTGATGTTGATCTCTCAGCGCTTGACACCTCCCTACCACCTGGAGAAACTTTCATTCCTGGCACAGTTGTAAGTGATCCTTATGGTATATTCTTTCTAGACTACGAAGGAAACCATCACTTTCAACGTATCTCTAAGCTCCACATAACTCCCATCGAACAACTCAGAGATCTCATATACTGGTGTGAAGTCAGACGCGACATTAAAGCTAGACACCTGAAGCCCTTGCTTTTTGAAGAAGCTCTGAACAAAAAGAATCAAGGAGTAGATGTTCCTGACTGGATGATTCCCACATCAAAGACCCTCGATGAACTTCTCATCAAGGAAGAACCTTTTGACGGATAGGATCGCCTTGTAATTCTTTCTATCCTTATCTGTCTACATCTTTTGTACTTGTAATTTTTCTACTTCCCTCTGTAATCTTTACAAAGTTTAAAGAAAAATTTCAGCGAACGTACTTTACTCCATCAGTACAGAAAAGATCCCAGAAAACAGTAAAAGGGACAAATATTTTATGAGTTCTTTTTATCCTTATGTTTTCATTAAATAGCAATTTTTTCTGTTGCTATGTCATAATCAAATAGGGGGAGATTGTTGATCCAAACCCTCAGTGATTTGATAATGACCCTCTCTTTTATACTTAGTGAAAATTGTAAGTAAACAATATGTATCAGAGTTTCGCTATCGCTGATAAGTACTAAGATCTTACAGTACCACTGATAGGAACTCTCGCTCTTTAGATTAAACATTCAGCGAACACTGTTCACCATAATACTCTGAGTCTGTTCAGTACTTATGGTGATCGCTGATAAGTTAGTTGTTTACTTATGATCCCTGAAGACAAGTTTCACGTTAACATAGGTTCTACGCTGAAGTCGAAGATCAAGCTCAAGAACCAGCGACAAGTCTCCTAATGAACTGATGCGGATCAGCGAAGACTCAGATTTGTCCACTCAACGTGAAGTATCAAGTACAAGACTTTAGCTATCGCTGAACTCTATCATTCGCTGATAAAGAATGATAGATCGCTGAATCAACAAAAGCTGATCATAAAGTCCTCCGTACAAAGTACTTTTTGTCTTAACCACCCTTGCACGTCTCCGTACGATATGTCAGAAAAAGAACCTCCTTATTGTCTGAAATCGTACAACCACTCTGATACTACACTGTTCAAACATGCGGCTACTAAGGTTGTCAACAAAGGTCAATGACATGCAACCAATCAGCTGCTGCCACGTGTAAAGTGTAAACTGCAATGCATTAAATGCATGCATTATATAAGAAGAAGAACTCACTTCACTTTGAAGTAACTTGCTAACTCTGGACAAGTTCATCCTTCTTATCTTGAGATAGGTTATTATTAGTAATTTCCTTCTCTTTCTTAGTGCAAGAAACTTAGTGTTCCAACTTGTTTAGATTTAGGTTTATCCTTAATCTTGTTTCCGCAACAAGCTGTAAATTGTTAATGATTTATCAATAAACAATTTAGAAAAGTAAAATCTGTGTGTTTGTATTCACCCCCCCCCCCCCCCCATTTCTACAAACTTGTATAGCCCTTCGGGACCAACACCGTTCCTATCTTATAGAAGAAAGGATCGTCCCAGACATATTGACGAGTATTGTGTAAAAACTTTTTAAATGGTTGTCCACTCATCCCGTGGGGCTTTAGTCCACTTGCCAAAAAGTTTGCAATGTCAGCGTACCAAGGAATATTATTATTGTGATGTTGAGCTGCTAACAATTGTTCATCGAGAAAACTTTCCTGGACCGGAGTGGGTTCCACAGTGGTCACTACCTTCTCGAGCCTGGACAGATGGTCAGCTACTTGGTTGCGTGTTCCTTTCCTATCAACGATCTCAAGGTCGAATTCTTGCAGCAATAATACCCAACGGATCAAACGCGGCTTAGAATCGGCTTTGTTGATCAAGTATTTTATTGCGGCATGATCAGTGTGCACTATGACCTTCGTCCCTACCAAGTAAGACCTGAAATCATCAAAAGCAAACACCACTGCAAGTAATTCTTTTTCAGTGACCGTGTAATTGACCTGAGCTTCGATTAGTGTTTTACTTGCATAATAAATGGGGTGAAAGATTTTGTTTTTCCACTGTCCTAAAACATCCCCCACAGCACACTCGCTGGCGTCACACATAACTTCGAATGGGAGTGACCAGTCACTGTGGGTGCAGTAACTAAAGCTTTTTTGATTGTTTCAAAAGCATCTCGACATTCTTGGGTGAATTTAAATTCTTTTTCATGTTGCAAAAGGTTACATAGGGGTTTAGTTATTTTGGAAAAATCTTTGATGAACCTCCTATAGAAACCGGCATGACCTAAGAAACTTCGAATTCCTTTCACAGTTGTGGGTTCGGGAAGTTCTGCCACCACTTTAAGTTTGGCTTTGTCAACCTCCAACCCTCTCTTTGAGACAAGATGACCTAGGACAATACCCTCTTCGATCATAAAATGACATTTTTCCCAATTTAAAATAAGGTCGTGGGTCTCACATCTCACTAGGATTTTCTCCAAATATCCCAAGCAGTTGTCAAATGATGTCCCTATCACAGAAAAGTCATCCACAAATACCTCTATGGTGTCCTTAATCATGTCGGTGAAAATGGCCATCATACAACGTTGGAAAGTGGTTGGGTCATTACACAATCCAAATGGCATCCTCCGGAAGGCAAAGGTACCGTAGGGACAAGTAAAGGTGGTATTTTCTTGGTCCTCGGGGGCAATATGAGTTTGGTTGTATCCGGAGTATCCATCTAGAAAACAATAGAATTCATTTCCAGCTAACCTATCGAGCATTTGGTCGATGAATGGTAAGGGAAAATGATCTTTCTTGGTGGCTAGGTTGAGTTGTCTATAGTCCATGCATATTCTACACCTAGTAACAGTCCTAGTGGGAATGAGCTCGTTCTTTTCGTTTTCCACTACGGTTGTTCCTCCCTGTTTAGAGACACGTTGAACGGGGCTCACCCAACTACTACTAGCTATTGGGTAGATAATACCAGCATCTAACCATTTTAAAACTTCTTTCTTGACCACCTCTTTCATTATGGGATTCAATCTTCTTTGGGGCTGGACCTTTCCAGGGTGGTCACTCTCCAAGTTAATCTTATGTTGACACAAGGAGGGGCTAATACCTCTAATGTCCGCTATGTTCCAACCAATTACCCTCTTATGCTTCATTAACAGATCAATCAGAAGTTGTTCTTGTTTCTCACTAAGTTTGGAAGAGATAATAACGGGAAGTTTATTATCCTTAGCGAGATAAGCATATTTCAAGTGGAATGGCAATGGTTTTAGCTCTAACTCGGGATGTTGTTCTATTGAAGGGGGTTGAACATCTCTGTCCTTAAAGTCTAGAGGTTCAAAGGCTGCCAAAATTTTGTTACACTCATCCTCAAGAGTGTCATCATTTTCAGAGTCGGAGTGCTCACTCTCACTGCCCACTGAGCTCACTGTGTCAAAACTTGGGGTACCACTAATCAAACTCAAAGCAAAGCAGTCTTCGGTCTTTATAAACTTAAGGGATTTGAAGACATTAAATGTTACCTCTTGGTCATGGACTCTCATAGTGAGTTCTCCTTTGTGCACATCGATCAAAGTACGTCCGGTTGCAAGAAACGGACGCCCTAAGATGATTGGGATATCTTTATCAGCCTCATAATCTAATATTAGAAAGTCGGCGGGAAAGATAAATTTATCCACTTAGACCAAAACGTCTTCTATTTTTCCCTTGGGATAGGCTATGGACCAGTCGGCTAATTGTAATGTCACGGTTGTGGGTCTACCCTCTCCAATACCTAATTTGTTAAATATGGACAATGGCATCAACGGTTTTTATTTTGAAAGCACAAGTTTTATATCTCGATCTCAACCTATGAAATTCAAAACACATTAAAATCAAGATTTCAACGGTACTAAGGCTTACTTGGTATATCTCTGTCCAATTTCTCACCTTAGGCATGCAATTCTAGTTCTAGTTAGCAATTAACTCTCTCAAACTTAATTGATAACAAACAAATCAGATGGAAGTGGGCCAAACTCACAAAAGCATTAAAATTCAAATCACATGCTTCATTAACTAGGAAAAACTGATAAAAGTCTCAAATCACGTGTTCATAAGCTTAAACCAAATTCAAACCAACCCCCAACATCTAAAGATTAGTTCATGTTGGTGGTGGATAAAAACATAAGAAAAGGGAGAGAAATAGTGTGTGTAAACATAATGATCGTGAACGTGAAGAATGTACTGATGAACTCCCTTCTCTCGGCTCTAATCTGCTTCGCGTGGTGAACTTCTCCTCAACCGATCCTCTATCGTGGCTCAAAAGTCTGCGAAAAACCTCTGAAAATCGCCCCATCCTTGCCTGCCGTCGTCCGTGTGAGAAGTCATAACCTAAAATCCGGAAACGCGAAATATAGGAATGGAACAGAGGGTTGCGCGACATGTCCCGTGGCTTCAGGCCGCGCAGTAAACCGCGCGGTTTCTTGAGGTGTCCGGGTCAGGTCTGGTTCATGGATCTGGGTACGGGTCTTGGGCTTCCGTTGGCTTCGTTTTGGACTCTCTTTTGGCTCTTTTTCGCTGCTTTTCTCGACACTTGTCTTCTTTCGAGTTACCTGAACAATTCACTCGATAAACCATAAAATTCTGCCTCTTTTCTCTAACACAAGCCAATCTCATTGGTTATTGGACTGAAAATAACGCCAAAAGTGGCGTTATCACTAGCTCCCAAATCACAAAGCGCTTGACCTACTTCTTGTCATCCTATTGTGCATGGAATGGTGAAACTACCCGGGTCTTTCAACTTAGGTGGAATCTTGCTAGTAAGGAGGGCACTACATTCCTTAGTTAATGCCACAGTCTCAAACTCACCTAACTTCCTTTTTTTGTTCAAAATATCTTTCAAAAATTTAACATAACTTGGCATTTGCTCAAGAGCCTCTACCAAGGGTATGTTAATGTGAAGTTGTTTAAAAATGTCTAAGAACTTTTTAAATTGAACATCGACATTTTTACTCTTCATTCTTTAGGGAAATGGATCATTTTGTGGGTCAATTTGAGTTTGTTGTGGTACTTGCTTTGGAACAGTGGGTTTCTGTATGGTCTCGAGAGTGGGAAGCTCAGGTACATCGTTTCTCACTGTAGGTTTGTCAGGGACTTTAAGAGTGGCCACTGTGGTTTTAGGGGTAGTGGGTATTTGAGGCGGGTCTTCAGAGTCAAGAATGACATCATTCAAACCCTTTCCACTCCTAAGTGTTATGGACTTGACTTGTTCTTTTCCTATTACTCTAGCGTGTTCGGTGTCACTAGGTAATGTCCCTGGCGGTCTATTCTTAACTTCGATGGCTAGTTGTCCTACTTGGGTCTCTATGTTCCTTATGGCTACTTGAGTTTGATTTATGAAACCTTTCAGTATTGATTCAAGTGATGGTTGTGTCTCAGTGGGGTGATTTTGTCGTGGTTGAAACTGTTGTGAGGACTGCCCTTGGTGAAAGTTCTGTGGGGGGTGCCCACTGTGATATTGGTGAAATCCAGGGGGTTTTGTGGTCTCTACTGGACATGACTCGCCCCGTGGGGTTGGAGTCCTGGATTACCGGCCCAAGAGAAATTCGGGTGATTTCTCCAGCCTGGATTATAGGTTTGTGAAAACGGGTTGTTCCTCGGTTTGGTTCCTATAACATTAACGGCCTCAGAATTTGCAAGACAATAGTCAAAAACATGTTCTTCTCCACAGAGGGAACAGTTCTCAGTGAGATGTGAAGTGGCCACTGCGGAGTTGACTTGTCCTCTATTTTGATTCAAAACTAGCTTAGTTATGGCTACCAATTGTGCATTCATGGTTTTAAGTGTTTCCGAGTCAATGGTATTGGTCTTTGGCATGGGTGCTCTAGGATTTGACCACTCGGTGTTGTTGTTGGACACTTTTTCTAAGATTTGATACCCTTCATTGTAGGTTTTACCTGTGAAAGTTCCATCTGCTGTTGCATCTAAGTTGATTTTGGCTGCATTGGAAAGACCATTATAAAAATTCTCCAATTGGATGCAATGTGGGATGCCATGATGTGGGCACTTTCGAAGTAACTCTTTAAAACATTCCCATGCATCCGAAACAGCCTCATCTTCACCTTGCTGAAACAAAATAATATCATTTCGAAACCTTACATTCCTTGTAGGGGAAAAGTATTTTTGTAGAAATTTGTCAGCAAGTTCTTGACAAGTGGTTATCGAATTAGGTTCATGTGAATTCAGCCAAGCCTTCGCCTTATCCCTTAATGTAAAAGGGAAAAGTTTCAGCCTTAAGGCTTCATCAGTCACACCTTGCAATTGAAAGGAATCAGTCATTTCTAAAAAAAGATTTTAAGTGCGAGTGTGGATCCTCAGATTGTAATCCTCCAAACTGACCCATGGCTTGGATCATTTGAATCATTACCGGTTTGAGTTTAAAGTGTTGTGCAATCATGTTGGGCCTTAGAATCCCGGAGTTTAGGTCAGTGACTCCGGAAGTAGCATAGTCCCGTATTTTTCGATCTTTGCTATCGGCAATCGTCACTATGTTCTCCACTATTGGTGGGTTAATGGGTCTTTCACCTCCCACACCTGTCATATTTACAGCGGGGATCACAAGGGGTTGTCGATTTGTGTTTTTGTTTTTACGTCTTCTTCGAAAAGTTTTCTCTATTTCAAGATCGATTGGTACCAAAGGCCCGTGTTGTTGCCTTGGCATGCAACACGAACGACTTAGAAAAACGAGTTACTCGGGCTTGAATAAAGACTAATGTCTTGAGATTTAAAATCACGCCAGTCCCCGGCAACGGCGCCAAAAACTTGGTACGTGCGAAATATGTGATTTAATCGCAGTGGAATACAAACTATCCACAGTGGGAAGTGCAAGTGTACACTGGCCACTATGATCGTCACAACAAGTAACAGTTGGTAAAATACCAGAATCGTATCCACAGGGACTGGGCAATCAAGACAATATGGTTCTCATGAGCTTCCTTTTACAAGTTTCAGTTACAGAAAAAGCAATAAGTTGGTTTGTTTGGTGAAATGCTATTTTAACGATTTACTTAACATTTAGGCCTCGGGTAAAAATCCCATACTCTTAGTCCTTACTGTTTTGTCAATGGTAATCTCAAAATGGACCTTTTCAGGCCTCGATGGAATGTGTAGAGACAAATACTCTAAGTGTTTTTAAGTACACAAACTAGCTTGCCTACTACTCCAGTGGGTTGAGATTAGCTCACTGTGCAGACCTCACTTTCACAAGTGTCATAAGAATTCTTTCGAATTCCCTAGCATCATCCAAGCCCGTGTCACTGCGTTCTACTCATTTCTGAGTTAAGAACTAGACTTTAGATCCTCACAAGTGATCGGCTTGTTCGCATCATTGGGCAATAATCGAGAGTGAATGACCAAAACAATAAATATTCAAAGTATGAAGATTACTCAAGCATTATTCATAAAATCCAGGTACTTCTCCTGCCTACATCCCAAGGGATGTTTAGCTCATAATTAAAGAATCAAAGAAAGCAAGAGATAAGAAGTTGCACATAAACATACTGAAAGTGACTTCGATTAAAAACCGCAGTGGGCATTGTGAGTACAACACTGCTACAAATTACTTCAAACTAAAGATTACACTAGAAATTAAGGTGCTGAAAATTAAGAACTACTGCAGTAAATTCTAGAGCTAAAACTATAACTAACTTGCACTAAATGTGGTGGATGGAATTATGTCTTAAATGAAACCCAACACCTCTTTATATACTTAGAGGAAAAGTTGTGTAACACCCTAAAATCAGGGCAAATTTAAACCTGAAATAAACAGGGTTTACGCATCTAATATCCATAACGTAAACATTCTTAACGAGTGAAAATAGTGACAAGAGTCAATTTACATCAAAGGATCACTAAATAACAACTTGTTAATCTAAACCATTTATTTGTGATTCTAGATTATCTGAGTTGTCTAAAGGATCTCCAAAAGACTATCGGATCTTCAAAAGATATTTACATCAAACTTGTCACCACTGTATACTCTCCACTCATCCCATTACTTCTCTGAGCTCGTACCTGGTAAGAAAATATAATTTTAAACGATTAGGCTAACGCCTAGTGCGAACATTCAGTTTCAAAATAATACTTTTAAATCAATGTAAACAAGGCATAACAAACCTGGTTTACTCTCATTCTTACCATACGTATAAACATCTTGCGATGACAGGATCATACCCGATTCCATAAATATGACTAACACTAAGTTAGTCATGATATCACGTTCAAGAGCCCAATGCGAATCTCCACGGATTCTAGACTAATCCTCATATCCAAGAAATTACAATTAGTCCATGCCTATTTCTTGGAAAGGAAGTAGAGATTACAATTAAGCCATGCCTATCTCTTTCCTTCCTAAAGAAATCGGGAATTACGATTAGTCCATGCCTATCCCACGATTTCACATCAATATGAAATGGGAATTACGATTAGTCCACGCCTATTCCTCATTTCACCTAAACGGGAATTACGATTAGTCCACGCCTATTCCTTGTTTATCAAATACATGGGAATTACGATTAGTCCACGCCTATTCCACGTGTTCATATAAAACTAGTGCCGATGGATCCATTACACTTTTTCGTACTCGTGCAGGTTATTGCTTAATATAAATCATTTTCAAATAATGTTAATGAAATTAAGCAAAACCATTAATTTTAAAGATAAACCATCTTATTTCGTATAATTATCCATCCAGGACATCTCATTATAAAATGTACCTTACCATAATTTTAAATACGTTTTAAAAGGGTAAGGTAAGAATGAACTCACCTGGTAGCAACAACGTAACTCTTACTTCACTTCTTAAATTTGTAATAATTTCCGTCACCAAACTCCACAAGGTCTGAAATAACTGAATACAGATGGTACTTGTATCAATCTACTAAATAGGACTCTTTAAAGACTAAGAATCCTAAATAACCCAAAATTCCATCATTTATCGCAACCCAAAGGAAACACATTTCACTTTGTCGCAACCTACTGTTTGCGACAACACTTGTTGCAACCCACTTCTTGCGACAATCATGTTTGTCGCAACTAACTACTTGCGACATCCTGACTTGTCTCAACTCAAAGAACCCCAAAGCAACTTTGTCGCAACCCAAAGCTTACGACATACCCATTTATCGCAACCAACTGTTGCGACAATCAATCTTATCGCAACCAACGTGTTGCGACAATCATACTTATCTCAACTAACAGGAATCGTAATTAAGCCAAAACTGATACTTTTAAGCCATATCTAATTCTATAAACTTGCAGACATGCTTAAGATTACTAGTAGAAGAGACTTATGAACTCAGATTTTCCATATCTTTCAAAAACATTATAACCCAAATTCTAAACCAATAGAAAGTTATATAAACATAGTAGGAATGATTATTGTGAAGAACATACCTTTGTTTTCACCAAATTGTATCCTTAAATTCCTGCTAAAATTTGCTTTCCTTTTCTTCTTTCTTCTTCTTGCTGTCGTAGACAACCCACAAGAACCAAAAAGTGGCCAAAATATCTCACTTATCTCTTTTAATACAAAAGAGGCGGTGGTGATGGATAAGGTTTCATCACCTTAACCAAACCAACCCTACACTTTCATCAAATGGCAACTTTAACCCTTCAACTAAAAAATTAAAATTAAAGCTTACCCCTTAACTTATAATTCCGTTAAGATAAATAACGTAACTTACTCGGGGATAAACTCTAAATAAATCTATCAAATAATCAATCACCAATAAAACTAATCGTACTACTTTTTAAAAATTCGAGGTGTTACAATACTCCCCAACTTGAAAATGATTTCGTCCTCGAAATCAAAGTTAGGTAAATAAATGAGGATATCTAATCTTCATATCCTCTTCCGCTTCTAACGTCACGTTAGCACCTCGATGATGTTTCCATTGTACTTTCAACATAACTACATCCTTATGTCTTAGTTTCTTAACTGTTCTTGCTAAAATCGCTTCTGGTTCCTCCACGCAACGATTCTTCTCATCCACTCTTACTTCGGCAAGTGGAATTACATCGTTTTCATTGGCTAAACATTTCCGAAGATAACAGACATGAAAAGTATTGTGGATTCCTTCCAACTCCGGTGGAAGATCCAATTGATATGCCTGTAGTCCGATTCTCTTAGTTATGCTGAAAGGTCCTAGAAAACGAGGACTCAACTTTCCACGTTTACCAAACCTTATCACACCTTTCCAAGGGGATACTTTAAGCATTACACGCTCCCCAACTTGGAACTCTTTCGGCCTTCTTTTCGGGTCAACATAGCTCTTTTGTCTATCTTGAGTCGCCTTCATGTGCTTTCGAATTTCTTTCACCTTATTGGCCATTTGTTGAACTAATTCAGGACCAGCAAATTATTTTTCTCCAGCTTCTAACCAACACACTGGAGTTCTACATTTCCGTCCATACAAAGCTTTGAAAGGTGCTCTTCCAATACTGGAATGGTAACTATTGTTGTATGCAAACTCCACTAAAGGTAAATGCGTATTCCAGTTACCTCCAAAGTCTAATACACATGACCTGAGCATATCTTCCAGAGTCTGAATAGTTCTCTCGCTTTGCCCGTCCGTTTATGGATGGTAAACGGTGCTCAAATTTACTCTTGTACCCAATTCTTCTTGTAGTGACTGCCAAAACCTCGAAGTAAACCGACTGTCATGATCAGAAACTATAGATACTGGAATACCATGCCTCGACACCACTTCATCAATATTAAGTTTCGCTAACTTATCTATCGGTGATGCTTCTTTCATTGCCAAAAAGTGAGCACTCTTGGTCAATCGATCCACGATTACCCAAATGGTATCGTTGCCCTTTGACGTTCTTGGTAACTTCGTCACAAAATCCATGGTAATTTTGTCCCATTTCCATTCCGGAAACTCTAAAGATTGCAGACTTCCGTAGGGCCTTTGATGTTCAGCTTTCACTAATGAGCACGGCCCACACTTTTCTACAATTTGTGCCACGTCTAACTTCATAGCTGGCCACCAATAATGTAATTTCAGATCCCTATACATCTTAGTACTTCCTGGATGTATAGAATACTTAGACTTGTGGGCGTCTTCGAGAATTAATTTCTGATTTCCTCCTACCTTTGGCACCCAAACACGACCTTGCAACAGTTTGACCCCACGACTATCTTCAGTCAGTTGAAGACGCTGTTTAATCATGACTTCATCTTTTAAATTTTCTTCCAATAATGCTTCCGCTTGAGACGCTTTTATTCTTTCAATCAAACTTGATGTCACATCAATTCGAGTGTAAGTTGGTTTCAAGCACCCGCTATATTCCTTTCTACTTAAAGCATCAGCCACAACATTTGCCTTACCAGGATGGTAATGCAATTCACACTCATAGTCTTTAAGTAGTTCTAGCCAATGACTTTGCCTCATGTTCAATTCTTTCTGATCAAAGACATGCTTTAAGCTCTTATGATCAGTGAATAGAGTGCACTTTGTTCCATACAGATAATGTCGCCACAATTTCAGTGCAAACACCACCGCTGCAAGTTCTAAGTCATGGGTAGGGTAATTCTTCTCATGTTCTTTGAGCTGTCTTGATGCGTAAACAATCACCTTGCCGCATTGCATCAACACACACCCCAACCCCATCTTTAGCGCGTCACTATACACAACTAAATCTTCCGTTCCTTCCGGTAGTGCAAGAATAGGAGCTTCACATAACTTCTGTCGTAATGTCCTGAAAGCTGACTCTTGCTTTTCAGTCCATACAAACTTCACATTTTTCCGAGTCAACATAGTCAAGGCTGAAGCAATCTTTGAGAAGTCTTTTATAAACCTTCGGTAGTAACCTGCTAGACCCAAGAAACTCCTTATTTCTGACGCGCTCTTCAGTGATTCCCAGTTCGTCATTGCTTCTATCTTTGCCGGATCTACTTTGACCCCTTCCGAAGTAATTACATGGCCAAGAAATTGTACTTCTCTTAACCAAAATTCACATTTTGAAAACTTCGCGTACAACTTCTCCTTCCTTAGAACTTCCAAGACTTCACGAAGGTGGTATTCATGATCGGCTTCATTCTTTGAATACACAAGTATGTCATCAATGAACACGATGACAGACTTGTCTAAAAATGGTCGACACACTCTGTTCATCAAATCCATGAACACAGCTGGAGCGTTTGTCAACCCAAATGGCATCACAAGAAATTCATAATGCATGTATCTCGTTCTAAACGCTGTCTTGGGAATATCTTCATCCCTTACTCGTACCTGATGATAACCCGACCTCAGATCAATCTTTGAAAAGCATCCCGTACCTTGGAGTTGATCAAACAAATCATCAATCCGTGGAAGCGGATACTTATTTTTAATCGTCACCTTATTCAGCTCCCTATAGTCGATGTACATTCTCATAGTGCCATCCTTTTTCTTAACAAACAATATCGGAGCTCCCTAAGGTGAAGAACTCGGCCTAACAAATTCCTTTTCTAATAGCTCCTGCAGTTGGGACATCATCTCTTTCATTTCATCTAGAGCTAAACGATACGGCGCACGCGCGATCGGTGCCGTTCCAGGAACAAGATCAATTCGAAATTCAACTTGTCGTTCAGACGGTAGGCCTGGAAGATCATCAGGGAATATATTTGGAAATTCTCGTACTACCCTTATGTCTTCCACTTGTTTCTTTTCTTCCTTCACATCTAGAACATAGGCTAAGTAGGATGAACATCCTTTTACCAAACATTTATGCGCCTTTACAACAGAAATCATCGGAACTTCCCCTTTTCTCTTCTCCCCAAAGATGAATACATCATCATTGTCAGGCATAGGAATCCGGATTAATTTATTTGCACACAGTATTTCTGCCTGGTTGATTGTCAGCCAATCCATACCCACAATTAAATCAAACCCCCCAATTTCCATCAACAACAAGTCAATCAAAAATTTATTTTCTCTTATCAAAACCAGGCAACCCTCCAGTCTTTCACAAACTAAGACTTGACCTCCGTTAGCTATCTCAACTACTAAGGCATCTTCCAAGGTAGTGACAGACATAGCTAACTTGTGATAGAATCTTTGATACAAACGACAGATTGGTGCCACAATCAAATAATTTTTGTGCGGGAATAGAATTAACGAGAAATGTACCGGAAACAACGTCTTTTGATTCTTTGGCCTCGTCAACTGTCATATGAAATGCCCGACCCGTCGGTTTGGGAGCATTTGGTTTCTTTCCCTGGTCTCCACCCTTTTTCAACTTTGGGCAATCTCTGCGGAAATGACCGGGTTGTTTTCACTCGAAGCATGTCGATCCTTGAACAGGACAATTACTCAAAGTATGTCCATTTTTACCACACTTATAACATTCCAGTGTGGTCACCCGACACGGACCATAATGCTTATTCCGACACTTCGGGCACCAATTCGGCTCCCGACGAGACTCATAATGAACATTTTTGCCAAAAGATTTTGATTTCTGAGAAGACTCTGACCGGCCTTCCCATTTCCGTTTCTCTCCCCCTTGAACCTTTTCCTCTTTGTCTTTGGCATATACTTCCTCTATCAGTTTTGCTTCTTCAATTGTTTCTCTCAGGGTCGAGGCTTTAGAATTGCGCACCCGGGACATCATGTCCGCTGTTAAGCCTTTCAAATAGGCTTTAATCTTTTCCTTCTCCGTTGGAGCCACATGTCCCGCCAAATTCAGTTTTTCCAGAAATAATCGACTGTACTCCCGAATAGAAGAAGTACCCTTTTTAAGAGTTCGGAACTCTTCTTCAATTCTATCCATCTCATTTTCATTGCAATATTCCTCTAAAATCTTTTTCTTAAATGACTCCCATGTCATGGCAGCCAAAACCGGAGCTGTTACAGTCGATGTTACAATATTCCACCAGGTTAGAGCGTTGCCTCGGAGCATTTGAGAACCGAACCCGACTTTCGATTCCACGTCACATTCACAGGCTCGATACGCCTGTTCCATCTCTCTAAGCCAGTTCATACATGCTATCGGATTGTCTGCTCCAGCAAACTCCGGCGGTTTGCAACTCAGAAACGTTTTATATGAACAAACTCTCTCCACCCTCCTGTTTATATTTACTACAGGATTACGCGGTGGAGTTACTACGCTAGTACCCGTCTCCGGTCGTCGTAAGTCAGTACTTCGTTCATTTAACGCTTTCATGAACATCTCACACTTTTCTACAATTTGTGCCACGTCTAACTTCATAGCTGGCCACCAATAATGTAATTTCAGATCCCTATACATCTTAGTACTTCCTGGATGTATAGAATACTTAGACTTGTGGGCGTCTTCGAGAATTAATTTCTGATTTCCTCCTACCTTTGGCACCCAAACACGACCTTGCAACAGTTTGACCCCACGACTATCTTCAGTCAGTTGAAGACGCTGTTTAATCATGACTTCATCTTTTAATGTTTCTTCCAATAATGCTTCCGCTTGAGACGCTTTTATTCTTTCAATCAAACTTGATGTCACATCAATTCGAGTGTAAGTTGGTTTCAAGCACCCGCTATATTCCTTTCTACTTAAAGCATCAGCCACAACATTTGCCTTACCAGGATGGTAATGCAATTCACACTCATAGTCTTTAAGTAGTTCTAGCCAATGACTTTGCCTCATGTTCAATTCTTTCTGATCAAAGACATGCTTTAAGCTCTTATGATCAGTGAATAGAGTGCACTTTGTTCCATACAGATAATGTCGCCACAATTTCAGTGCAAACACCACCGCTGCAAGTTCTAAGTCATGGGTAGGGTAATTCTTCTCATGTTCTTTGAGCTGTCTTGATGCGTAAACAATCACCTTGCCGCGTTGCATCAACACACACCCCAAACCCATCTTTAGCGCGTCACTATACACAACTAAATCTTCCGTTCCTTCCGGTAGTGCAAGAATAGGAGCTTCACATAACTTCTGTCGTAATGTCCTGAAAGCTGACTCTTGCTTTTCAGTCCATACAAACTTCACATTTTTCCGAGTCAACATAGTCAAGGCTGAAGCAATCTTTGAGAAGTCTTTTATAAACCTTCGGTAGTAACCTGCTAGACCCAAGAAACTCCTTATTTCTGACGCGCTCTTCAGTGTTTCCCAGTTCGTCATTGCTTCTATCTTTGCCGGATCTACTTTGACCCCTTCCGAAGTAATTACATGGCCAAGAAATTGTACTTCTCTTAACCAAAATTCACATTTTGAAAACTTCGCGTACAACTTCTCCTTCCTTAGAACTTCCAAGACTTCACGAAGGTGGTATTCATGATCGGCTTCATTCTTTGAATACACAAGTATGTCATCAATGAACACGATGACAGACTTGTCTAAAAATGGTCGACACACTCTGTTCATCAAATCCATGAACACAGCTGGAGCGTTTGTCAACCCAAATGGCATCACAAGAAATTCATAATGCATGTATCTCGTTCTAAACGCTGTCTTGGGAATATCTTCATCCCTTACTCGTACCTGATGATAACCCGACCTCAGATCAATCTTTGAAAAGCATCCCGCACCTTGGAGTTGATCAAACAAATCATCAATCCGTGGAAGCGGATACTTATTTTTAATCGTCACCTTATTCAGCTCCCTATAGTCGATGTACATTTTCATAGTGCCATCCTTTTTCTTAACAAACAATACCGGAGCTCCCTAAGGTGAAGAACTCGGCCTAATAAATTCCTTTTCTAATAGCTCCTGCAGTTGGGACATCATCTCTTTCATTTCATCTAGAGCTAAACAATACGGCGCACGCGCGATCGGTGCCGTTCCAGGAACAAGATCAATTCGAAATTCAACTTGTCGTTCAGACGGTAGGCCTGGAAGATCATCAGGGAATACATCTGGAAATTCTCGTACTACCCTTATGTCTTCCACTTGTTTCTTTTCTTCCTTCACATCTAGAACATAGGCTAAGTAGGATGAACATCCTTTTACCAAACATTTATGCGCCTTTACAACAGAAATCATCGGAACTTCCCCTTTTCTCTTCTCCCCAAAGATGAATACATCATCATTGTCAGGCATAGGAATCCGGATTAATTTATTTGCCCACAGTATTTCTGCCTGGTTGATTGTCAGCCAATCCATACCCACAATTAAATCAAACCCCCCAATTTCCATCAACAACAAGTCAATCAAAAATTTATTTTCTCTTATCAAAACCAGGCAACCCTCCAGTCTTTCACAAACTAAGACTTGACCTCCGTTAGCTATCTCAACTACTAAGGCATCTTCCAAGGTAGTGACAGACATAGCTAACTTGTGATAGAATCTTTGATACAAACGACAGATTTGTGCCACAATCAAATAATTTTTGTGCGGGAATAGAATTAACGAGAAATGTACCGGAAATAACGTCTTTTGATTCTTTGGCTTCGTCAACTGTCATATGAAATGCCCGGCCCGTCGGTTTGGGAGCATTTGGTTTCTTTCCCTGGTCTCCACCCTTTTTCAACTTTGGGCAATCTCTGCGGAAATGACCGGGTTGTTTTCACTCGAAGCATGTCGATCCTTGAACAGGACAATTACTCAAAGTATGTCCACTTTTACCACACTTATAACATTCCAGTGTGGTCACCCGACACGGACCATAATGCTTATTCCGATACTTCGGGCACCAATTCGGCTCCCGACGAGACTCATAATGAACATTTTTGCCAAAAGATTTTGATTTCTGAGAAGACTCTGACCGGCCTTCCCATTTCCGTTTCTCTCCCCCTTGAACCTTTTCATCTTTGTCTTTGGCATATACTTCCTCTATCAGTTTTGCTTCTTCAATTGTTTCTCTCAGGGTCGAGGCTTTAGAATTGCGCACCCGGGACATCATGTCCGCTGTTAAGCCTTTCAAATAGGCTTTAATCTTTTCCTTCTCCGTTGGAGCCATATGTCCCGCCAAATTCAGTTTTTCCATAAATAATCGACTGTACTCCCGAATAGAAGAAGTACCCTTTTTAAGAGTTCGGAACTCTTCTTCAATTCTATCCATCTCATTTTCATTGCAATATTCCTCTAAAATCTTTTTCTTAAATGACTCCCACGTCATGGCAGCCAAAACCGGAGCTGTTACAGTCGATGTTACAATATTCCACCAGGTTAGAGCGTTGCCTCGGAGCATTTGAGAACCGAACCCGACTTTCGATTCCTCGTCACATTCACATGCTCGATACGCCTGTTCCATCTCTCTAAGCCAGTTCATACATGCTATTGGATTGTCTGCTCCAGCAAACTCCGGCGGTTTGCAACTCAGAAACGTTTTATATGAACAAACTCTCTCCACCCTCCTGTTTATATTTACTACAGGATTACGCGGTGGAGTTACTACGCCAGTACCCGTCTCCGGTCGTCGTAAGTCAGTACTTCGATCATTTAACGCTTTCATGAACATCTCACACTTTTCTACAATTTGTGCCACGTCTAACTTCATAGCTGGCCACCAATAATGTAATTTCAGATCCCTATACATCTTAGTACTTCCTGGATGTATAGAATACTTAGACTTGTGGGCGTCTTCGAGAATTAATTTCTGATTTCCTCCTACCTTTGGCACCCAAACACGACCTTGCAACAGTTTGACCCCACGACTATCTTCAGTCAGTTGAAGACGCTGTTTAATCATGACTTCATCTTTTAACTTTTCTTCCAATAATGCTTCCGCTTGAGACGCTTTTATTCTTTCAATCAAACTTGATGTCACATCAATTCGAGTGTAAGTTGGTTTCAAGCACCCGTTATATTCCTTTCTACTTAAAGCATCAGCCACAACATTTGCCTTACCAGGATGGTAATGCAATTCACACTCATAGTCTTTAAGTAGTTCTAGCCAATGACTTTGCCTCATGTTCAATTCTTTCTGATCAAAGACATGCTTTAAGCTCTTATGATCAGTGAATAGAGTGCACTTTGTTCCATACAGATAATGTCGCCACAATTTCAGTGCAAACACCACCGCTGCAAGTTCTAAGTCATGGGTAGGGTAATTCTTCTCATGTTCTTTGAGCTGTCTTGATGCGTAAACAATCACCTTGCCGCGTTGCATCAACACACACCCCAAACCCATCTTTAGCGCGTCACTATACACAACTAAATCTTCCGTTCCTTCCGGTAGTGCAAGAATAGGAGCTTCACATAACTTCTGTCGTAATGTCCTGAAAGCTGACTCTTGCTTTTCAGTCCATACAAACTTCACATTTTTCCGAGTCAACATAGTCAAGGCTGAAGCAATCTTTAAGAAGTCTTTTATAAACCTTCGGTAGTAACCTGCTAGACCCAAGAAACTCCTTATTTCTGACGCGCTCTTCAGGGTTTCCCAGTTCGTCATTGCTTCTATCTTTGCCGGATCTACTTTGACCCCTTCCGAAGTAATTACATGGCCAAGAAATTGTACTTCTCTTAACCAAAATTCACATTTTGAAAACTCCGCGTACAACTTCTCCTTCCTTAGAACTTCCAAGACTTCACGAAGGTGGTATTCATGATCGGCTTCATTCTTTGAATACACAAGTATGTCATCAATGAACACGATGACAGACTTGTCTAAAAATGGTCGACACACTCTGTTCATCAAATCCATGAACACAGCTGGAGCGTTTGTCAACCCAAATGGCATCACAAGAAATTCATAATGCATGTATCTCGTTCTAAACGCTGTCTTGGGAATATCTTCATCCCTTTCTCGTACCTGATGATAACCCGACCTCAGATCAATCTTTGAAAAGCATCCCGTACCTTGGAGTTGATCAAACAAATCATCAATCCGTGGAAGCGGATACTTATTTTTAATCGTCACCTTATTCAGCTCCCTATAGTCGATGTACATTCTCATAGTGCCATCCTTTTTCTTAACAAACAATACCGGAGCTCCCTAAGGTGAAGAACTCGGCCTAACAAATTCCTTTTCTAATAGCTCCTGCAGTTGGGACATCATCTCTTTCATTTCATCTAGAGCTAAACGATACGGCGCACGCGCGATCGGTGCCGTTCCAGGAACAAGATCAATTCGAAATTCAACTTGTCGTTCAGACGGTAGGCCTGGAAGATCATCAGGGAATACATCTGGAAATTCTCGTACTACCCTTATGTCTTCCACTTGTTTCTTTTCTTCCTTCACATCTAGAACATAGGCTAAGTAGGATGAACATCCTTTTACCAAACATTTATGCGCCTTTACAACAGAAATCATCGGAACTTCCCCTTTTCTCTTATCCCCAAAGATGAATACATCATCATTGTCAGGCATAGGAATCCGGATTAATTTATTTGCACACAGTATTTCTGCCTGGTTGATTGTCAGCCAATCCATACCCACAATTAAATCAAACCCCCCAATTTCCATCAACAACAAGTCAATCAAAAATTTATTTTCTCTTATCAAAACCAGGCAACCCTCCAGTCTTTCACAAACTAAGACTTGACCTCCGTTAGCTATCTCAACTACTAAGGCATCTTCCAAGGTAGTGACAGACATAGCTAACTTGTGATAGAATCTTTGATACAAACGACAGATTGGTGCCACAATCAAATAATTTTTGTGCGGGAATAGAATTAACGAGAAATGTACCGGAAACAACGTCTTTTGATTCTTTGGCCTCGTCAACTATCATATGAAATGCCCGGCCCGTCGGTTTGGGAGCATTTGGTTTCTTTCCCTGGTCTCCACCCTTTTTCAACTTTGGGCAATCTCTGCGGAAATGACCGGGTTGTTTTCACTCGAAGCATGTCGATCCTTGAACAGGACAATTACTCAAAGTATGTCCACTTTTACCACACTTATAACATTCCAGTGTGGTCACCCGACACGGACCATAATGCTTATTCCGACACTTCGGGCACCAATTCGGCTCCCGACGAGACTCATAATGAACATTTTTGCCAAAAGATTTTGATTTCTGAGAAGACTCTGACCGGCCTTCCCATTTCCGTTTCTCTCCCCCTTGAACCTTTTCCTCTTTGTCTTTGGCATATACTTCCTCTATCAGTTTTGCTTCTTCAATTGTTTCTCTCAGGGTCGAGGCTTTAGAATTGCGCACCCGGGACATCATGTCCGCTGTTAAGCCTTTCAAATAGGCTTTAATCTTTTCCTTCTCCGTTGGAGCCACATGTCCCGCCAAATTCAGTTTTTCCATAAATAATCGACTGTACTCCCGAATAGAAGAAGTACCCCTTTTAAGAGTTCAGAACTCTTCTTCAATTCTATCCATCTCATTTTCATTGCAATATTCCTCTAAAATCTTTTTCTTAAATGACTCCCACGTCATGGCAGCCAAAACCGGAGCTGTTACAGTCGATGTTACAATATTCCACCAGGTTAGAGCGTTGCCTCGGAGCATTTGAGAACCGAACCCGACTTTCGATTCCTCGTCACATTCACAGGTTCGATACGCCTGTTCCATCTCTCTAAGCCAGTTCATACATGCTATCGGATTGTCTGCTCCAGCAAACTCCGGCGGTTTGCAACTCAGAAACGTTTTATATGAACAAACTCTCTCCACCCTCCTGTTTATATTTACTACAGGATTACGCGGTGGAGTTACTACGCCAGTACCCGTCTCCGGTCGTCGTAAGTCAGTACTTCGATCATTTAACGCTTTCATGAACATCTCACACTTTTCTACAATTTGTGCCACGTCTAACTTCATAGCTGGCCACCAATAATGTAATTTCAGATCCCTATACATCTTAGTACTTCTTGGATGTATAGAATACTTAGACTTGTGGGCGTCTTCGAGAATTAATTTCTGATTTCCTCCTACCTTTGGCACCCAAACACGACCTTGCAACAGTTTGACCCCACGACTATCTTCAGTCAGTTGAAGACGCTGTTTAATCATGACTTCATCTTTTAAATTTTCTTCCAATAATGCTTCCGCTTGAGACGCTTTTATTCTTTCAATCAAACTTGATGTCACATCAATTCGAGTGTAAGTTGGTTTCAAGCACCCGCTATATTCCTTTCTACTTAAAGCATCAGCCACAACATTTGCCTTACCAGGATGGTAATGCAATTCACACTCATAGTCTTTAAGTAGTTCTAGCCAATGACTTTGCCTCATGTTCAATTCTTTCTGATCAAAGACATGCTTTAAGCTCTTATGATCAGTGAATAGAGTGCACTTTGTTCCATACAGATAATGTCGCCACAATTTCAGTGCAAACACCACCGCTGCAAGTTCTAAGTCATGGGTAGGGTAATTCTTCTCATGTTCTTTGAGCTGTCTTGATGCGTAAACAATCACCTTGCCGCGTTGCATCAACACACACCCCAAACCCATCTTTAGCGCGTCACTATACACAACTAAATCTTCCGTTCCTTCCGGTAGTGCAAGAATAGGAGCTTCACATAACTTCTGTCGTAATGTCTTGAAAGCTGACTCTTGCTTTTCAATCCATACAAACTTCACATTTTTCCGAGTCAACATAGTCAAGGCTGAAGCAATCTTTGAGAAGTCTTTTATAAACCTTCGGTAGTAACCTTCTAGACCCAAGAAACTCCTTATTTCTGACGCGCTCTTCAGTGTTTCCCAGTTCGTCATTGCTTCTATCTTTGCCGGATCTACTTTGACCCCTTCCGAAGTAATTACATGGCCAAGAAATTGTACTTCTCTTAACCAAAATTCACATTTTGAAAACTTCGCGTACAACTTCTCCTTCCTTAGAACTTCCAAGACTTCACGAAGGTGGTATTCATGATCGGCTTCATTCTTTGAATACACAAGTATGTCATCAATGAACACGATGATAGACTTGTCTAAAAATGGTCGACACACTCTGTTCATCAAATCCATGAACACAGCTGGAGCGTTTGTCAACCTAAATGGCATCACAAGAAATTCATAATGCATGTATCTCGTTCTAAACGCTGTCTTGGGAATATCTTCATCCCTTACTCGTACCTGATGATAACCCGACCTCAGATCAATCTTTGAAAAGCATCCCGCACCTTGGAGTTGATCAAACAAATCATCAATCCGTGGAAGCGGATACTTATTTTTAATCGTCACCTTATTCAGCTCCCTATAGTCGATGTACATTCTCATAGTGCCATCCTTTTTCTTAACAAACAATAGCGGAGCTCCCTAAGGTGAAGAACTCGGCCTAACAAATTCCTTTTCTAATAGCTCCTGCAGTTGGGACATCATCTCTTTCATTTCATCTAGAGCTAAACGATACGGCGCACGCGCGATCGGTGCCGTTCCAGGAACAAGATCAATTCGAAATTCAACTTGTCGTTCAGACGGTAGGCCTGGAAGATCATCAGGGAATACATCTGGAAATTCTCGTACTACCCTTATGTCTTCCACTTGTTTCTTTTCTTCCTTCACATCTAGAACATAGGCTAAGTAGGATGAACATCCTTTTACCAAACATTTATGCGCCTTTACAACAGAAATCATCGGAACTTCCCCTTTTCTCTTCTCCCCAAAGATGAATACATCATCATTGTCAAGCATAGGAATCCGGATTAATTTATTTGCACACAGTATTTCTGCCTGGTTGATTGTCAGCCAATCCATACCCACAATTAAATCAAACCCCCCAATTTCCATCAACAACAAGTCAATCAAAAATTTATTTTCTCTTATCAAAACCAGGCAACCCTCCAGTCTTTCACAAACTAAGACTTGACCTCCGTTAGCTATCTCAACTACTAAGGCATCTTCCAAGGTAGTGACAGACATAGCTAACTTGTGATAGAATCTTTGATACAAACGACAGATTGGTGCCACAATCAAATAATTTTTGTGCGGGAATAGAATTAACGAGAAATGTACCGGAAACAACGTCTTTTGATTCTTTGGCCTCGTCAACTATCATATGAAATGCCCGGCCCGTCGGTTTGGGAGCATTTGGTTTCTTTCCCTGGTCTCCACCCTTTTTCAACTTTGGGCAATCTCTGCGGAAATGACCGGGTTGTTTTCACTCGAAGCATGTCGATCCTTGAACGGGACAATTACTCAAAGTATGTCCACTTTTACCACACTTATAACATTCCAGTGTGGTCACCCGACACGGACCATAATGCTTATTCCGACACTTCGGGCACCAATTCGGCTCCCGACGAGACTCATAATGAACATTTTTGCCAAAAGATTTTGATTTCTGAGAAGACTCTGACCGGCCTTCCCATTTCCGTTTCTCTCCCCCTTGAACCTTTTCCTCTTTGTCTTTGGCATATACTTCCTCTATCAGTTTTGCTTCTTCAATTGTTTCTCTCAGGGTCGAGGCTTTAGAATTGCGCACCCGGGACATCATGTTCGCTGTTAAGCCTTTCAAATAGGCTTTAATCTTTTCCTTCTCCGTTGGAGCCACATGTCCCGCCAAATTCAGTTTTTCCATAAATAATCGACTGTACTCCCGAATAGAAGAAGTACCCCTTTTAAGAGTTCAGAACTCTTCTTCAATTCTATCCATCTCATTTTCATTGCAATATTCCTCTAAAATCTTTTTCTTAAATGACTCCCACGTCATGGCAGCCAAAACCGGAGCTGTTACAGTCGATGTTACAATATTCCACCAGGTTAGAGCGTTGCCTCGGAGCATTTGAGAACCGAACCCGACTTTCGATTCCTCGTCACATTCACAGGTTCGATACGCCTGTTCCATCTCTCTATGCCAGTTCATACATGCTATCGGATTGTCTGCTCCAGCAAACTCCGGCGGTTTGCAACTCAGAAACGTTTTATATGAACAAACTCTCTCCACCCTCCTGTTTATATTTACTACAGGATTACGCGGTGGAGTTACTACGCCAGTACCCGTCTCCGGTCGTCGTAAGTCAGTACTTCGATCATTTAACGCTTTCATGAACATCTCACACTTTTCTACAATTTGTGCTACGTCTAACTTCATAGCTGGCCACCAATAATGTAATTTCAGATCCCTATACATCTTAGTACTTCCTGGATGTATAGAATACTTAGACTTGTGGGCGTCTTCGAGAATTAATTTCTGATTTCCTCCTACCTTTGGCACCCAAACACGACCTTGCAACAGTTTGACCCCACGACTATCTTCAGTCAGTTGAAGACGCTGTTTAATCATGACTTCATCTTTTAAATTTTCTTCCAGTAATGCTTCCGCTTGAGACGCTTTTATTCTTTCAATCAAACTTGATGTCACATCAATTCGAGTGTAAGTTGGTTTCAAGCACCCGCTATATTCCTTTCTACTTAAAGCATCAGCCACAACATTTGCCTTACCAGGATGGTAATGCAATTCACACTCATAGTCTTTAAGTAGTTCTAGCCAATGACTTTGCCTCATGTTCAATTCTTTCTGATCAAAGACATGCTTTAAGCTCTTATGATCAGTGAATAGAGTGCACTTTGTTCCATACAGATAATGTCGCCACAATTTCAGTGCAAACACCACCGCTGCAAGTTCTAAGTCATGGGTAGGGTAATTCTTCTCATGTTCTTTGAGTTGTCTTGATGCGTAAACAATCACCTTGCCGCGTTGCATCAACACACACCCCAAACCCATCTTTAGCGCGTCACTATACACAACTAAATCTTCCGTTCCTTCCGGTAGTGCAAGAATAGGAGCTTCACATAACTTCTGTCGTAATGTCCTGAAAGCTGACTCTTGCTTTTCAGTCCATACAAACTTCACATTTTTCTGAGTCAACATAGTCAAGGCTGAAGCAATCTTTGAGAAGTCTTTTATAAACCTTCGGTAGTAACCTGCTAGACCCAAGAAACTCCTTATTTCTGACGCGCTCTTCAGTGTTTCCCAGTTCGTCATTGCTTCTATCTTTGCCGGATCTACTTTGACCCCTTCCGAAGTAATTACATGGCCAAGAAATTGTACTTCTCTTAACCAAAATTCACATTTTGAAAACTTCGCGTACAACTTCTCCTTCCTTAGAACTTCCAATACTTCACGAAGGTGGTATTCATGTTCGACTTCATTCTTTGAATACACAAGTATGTCATCAATGAACACGATGACAGACTTGTCTAAAAATGGTCGACACACTCTGTTCATCAAATCCATGAACACAGCTGGAGCGTTTGTCAACCCAAATGGCATCACAAGAAATTCATAATGCATGTATCTCGTTCTAAACGCTGTCTTGGGAATATCTTCATCCCTTACTCGTACCTGATGATAACCCGACCTCAGATTAATCTTTGAAAAGCATCCCGCACCTTGGAGTTGATCAAACAAATCATCAATCCGTGGAAGCGGATACTTATTTTTAATCGTCACCTTATTCAGCTCCCTATAGTCGATGTACATTCTAATAGTGCCATCCATTTTCTTAACAAACAATACCGGAGCTCCCTAAGGTGAAGAACTCGGCCTAACAAATTCCTTTTCTAATAGCTCCTGCAGTTGGGACATCATCTCTTTCATTTCATCTAGAGCTAAACGATACGGCGCACGCGCGATCGGTGCCGTTCCAGGAACAAGATCAATTCGAAATTCAACTTGTCGTTCAGACGGTAGGCCTGGAAGATCATCAGGGAATACATCTGGAAATTCTCGTACTACCCTTATGTCTTCCACTTGTTTCTTTTCTTCCTTCACATCTAGAACATAGGCTAAGTAGGATGAACATCCTTTTACCAAACATTTATGCGCCTTTACAACAGAAATCATCGGAACTTCCCCTTTTCTCTTCTCCCCAAAGATGAATACATCATCATTGTCAAGCATAGGAATCCGGATTAATTTATTTGCACACAGTATTTCTGCCTGGTTGATTGTCAGCCAATCCATACCCACAATTAAATCAAACCCCCCAATTTCCATCAACAACAAGTCAATCAAAAATTTATTTTCTCTTATCAAAACCAGGCAACCCTCCAGTCTTTCACAAACTAAGACTTGACCTCCGTTAGCTATCTCAACTACTAAGGCATCTTCCAAGGTAGTGACAGACATAGCTAACTTGTGATAGAATCTTTGATACAAACGACAGATTGGTGCCACAATCAAATAATTTTTGTGCGGGAATAGAATTAACGAGAAATGTACCGGAAACAACGTCTTTTGATTCTTTGGCCTCGTCAACTATCATATGAAATGCCCGGCCCGTCGGTTTGGGAGCATTTGGTTTCTTTCCCTGGTCTCCACCCTTTTTCAACTTTGGGCAATCTCTGCGGAAATGACCGAGTTGTTTTCACTCGAAGCATGTCGATCCTTGAACAGGACAATTACTCAAAGTATGTCCACTTTTACCACACTTATAACATTCCAGTGTGGTCACCCGACACGGACCATAATGCTTATTCCGACACTTCGGGCACCAATTCGGCTCCCGACGAGACTCATAATGAACATTTTTGCCAAAAGATTTTGATTTCTGAGAAGACTCTGACCGGCCTTCCCATTTCCGTTTCTCTCCCCCTTGAACCTTTTCCTCTTTGTCTTTGGCATATACTTCCTCTATCAGTTTTGCTTCTTCAATTGTTTCTCTCAGGGTCGAGGCTTTAGAATTGCGCACCCGGGACATCATGTCCGCTGTTAAGCCTTTCAAATAGGCTTTAATCTTTTCCTTCTCCGTTGGAGCCACATGTCCCGCCAAATTCAGTTTTCCATAAATAATCGACTGTACTCCCGAATAGAAGAAGTACCCTTTTTAAGAGTTCGGAACTCTTCTTCAATTCTATCCATCTCATTTTCATTGCAATATTCCTCTAAAATCTTTTTCTTAAATGACTCCCACGTCATGGCAGCCAAAACCGGAGTTGTTACAGTCGATGTTACAATATTCCATCAGGTTAGAGCGTTGCCTCGGAGCATTTGAGAACCGAACCCGACTTTCGATTCCTCGTCACATTCACAGGCTCGATACGCCTGTTCCATCTCTCTAAGCCAGTTCATACATGCTATCGGATTGTCTGCTCCAGCAAACTCCGGCGGTTTGCAACTCAGAAACGTTTTATATGAACAAACTCTCTCCACCCTCCTGTTTATATTTACTACAGGATTACGCGGTGGAGTTACTACGCCAGTACCCGTCTCCGGTCGTCGTAAGTCAGTACTTCGATCATTTAACGCTTTCATGAACATCTCTGATTGTTGTGCCAGTGCCGTATTCATCACTCGCATCATATTCTCCATCATGCGAGATTCCATCGTAGACTCGGTTGTCACCGGATTCTAGGTACTAGTACTCGTTCTTTGCGTTTGACATTCCAATCCTCCTATTAAAGGTGGCCTCGGCGGACTTTCATGTGTTCCACCCATTTCAGGTTGCTTTTCCAACCCCCAATCAATTACTGCCCTATCTTCCGAAGAGTTAGGGGATCTAGTTGGTGTATTCACCATCGTTCTGGTATAACACAAAGAAATAACCATAAGAAATGGTTACACATGACCCAACACAAGAAACGTACTTTAGCGTTCATTAGTCACTGTAACAATTTAGAAACAAGTATGCTTGTGTAACAATATATTCATAATAACAGTAGCTAATTGAAATTGTGAATATACTATACATGAGAATCCTCGTTACCATCGTTACAGTGCTTAAGTCACGTATTTCCGTCGACTCTAAGACTATCCCGTCTAAGTATTTCTACCCATATCTCACAAATCATAACTTAATTCATCTCAGCTTAAGTCTAGGTATCTCATTATCATACCTAGTTCGCTTAAACTTCAGCTCTGATACCATTCTGTAACACCCTAAAATCAGGGCAAATTTAAACCTGAAATAAACAGGGTTTACGCATCTAATATCCATAACGTAAACATTCTTAACGAGTGAAAATAGTGACAAGAGTCAATTTACATCAAAGGATCACTAAATAACAACTTGTTAATCTAAACCATTCATTCGTGATTCTAGATTATCCGAGTTGTCTAATGGATCTCTAAAAGACTATCGAATCTTCAAAAGATATTTACATCAACCTTGTCACCATTGTATACTCTCCACTCATCCCATTACTTCCCTGAGCTCGTACCTGGTAAGAAAATATAATTTGAAACGATTAGGCTAACGCCTAGTGAGAACATTAAGTTTCAAAATAATACTTTTAAATCAATGTAAACAAGGCATAACAAACCTGGTTTACTCTCATTCTTACCATACGTATAAACATCTTGCGATGACGGGATCATACCCGATTCCATGAATATGACTAACACTAAGTTAGTCATGATATCACATTCAAGAGCCCACTACGAATCTCCATGGATTCTAGATTAATGCTCATATCCAAGAAATTACAATTAGTCCATGCCTATTTCTTGGAAAGAAAGTAGAGATTACAATTAAGCCATGCCTATCTCTTTCCTTCCTAAAAAAATAGGGAATTACGATTAGTCCACGCCTATCCCACGATTTCACATCAATATGAAATGGGAATTACGATTAGTCCACGCCTATTCCTCATTTCACCTAAACGGGAATTACGATTAGTCCACGCCTATTCCTCGTTTATCAAATACATGGGAATTACGATTAGTCCACACCTATTCCACGTGTTCATATAAAACTAGTGCCGATGGATCCATTACACTTATCCGTACTCGTGCAGGTTATTGCTTAATATAAATCATTTTCAAATAATATTAATGAAATTAAGCAAAACCATTAATTTTAAAGATAAACAATCTTATTTCGTATAATTATCCATCCAGGACATCTCATTATAAAATGTACCTTACCATAATTTTAAATACGTTTTAAAAGGGTAAGGTAAGAATGAACTCACCTGGTAGCAACAACGTAACTCTTACTTCGCTTCTTAAATTTGTAAGAATTTCCGTCACCAAACTCTACAAGGTCTGAAATACTGAATACAGATGGTACTTGTATCAATCTACTAAATAGGACTCTTTAAAGATTAAGAATCCTAAATAACCCAAAATTCCATCATTTATCGCAACCCAAAGGAAACGCATTTCACTTTGTCGCAACCTACTGTTTGCGACAACACTTGTCGCAACCCACTTCTTGCGACAACCATGTTTGTCGCAACTAACTACTTGCGACATCCTGACTTGTCTCAACTCAAAGAACCCCAAAGCAAATTTGTCGCAACCCAAAGCTTGCGACATACCCATTTATCGCAACCAACTGTTGCGACAATCAATCTTATCGCAACCAACGTGTTGCGACAATCATACTTATCTCAACTAAAAGGAATCGTAATTAAGCCAAAACTGATACTTTTAAGCCATATCTAATTCTATAAACTTGCAGATATGCTTAAGATTACTAGTAGAAGAGACTTATGAACTCAGATTTTCCATATCTTTCAAAAACATTATAACCCAAATTCTAAACCAATAGAAAGTTATATAAACATAGTAGGAATGATTATTGTGAATAACATACCTTTGTTTTCACCACATTGTATCCTTAAATTCCTGCTAAAATCTGCTTTCCTTTTCTTCTTTCTTCTTCTTGCTGCCGTAGACAGCCCACAAGAACCAAAAAGTGGCCAATATATCTCACTTCTCTTTTAATACAAAAGAGGCGGTGGTGATGGATAAGGTTCATCACCTTAACCAAACCAACCCTACACTTTCATCAAATGGCAACTTTAACCCTTCAACTAATAAATTAAAATTAAAGCTTACCCCTTAACTTGTAATTCCGTTAAGATAAATAACGTAACTTACTCGGTGATAAACTCTAAAATTAATCTATCAAATAATCAATCACCAATAAAACTAATTGTACAACTTTATAAAAATTCGAGGTGTTACAAGTTGGACCAAACAAAAATGGGGAATTGTCTAGAGGCTAAAAGAACAAAGTGGAAGACACAAAATCCAAACCCCATGAGCAAAGTTTCTCTCCACAAGTTTGTAGCCTATTACCCCAATGTCTCTTCACCTTTTTCCAAAAAGTCAACTTTAAGTACCATTGGTTTCAATAAACAATTCTAATTGCCATCTTCAAGGGGACATGTTTGTTGCTTTTCTTCCCATGCTTCTGCCATAGACTCTTCTATTCTCCAGGATTTACTTCCAAGCTAAGATTTTGAATTTCATTTTTCTTCTTCCTGGCACGCCAGTGGGATCCGGAGTGGGCATTCCGCAAGTCACTGCAGAATTTTCGTGGAAGAGCAACAAAAATCTACCAAATGGTTTATAAAAACTGTGGTTCACTCTTTTTGCTCATTTTTAGGAATATTACTAAGAATGGGTGGTTTGAGAAGTAAAATGGCTAAAATTTGACAAAAGAAAATAAAAATAAAAGGAAATAATAACTCTAAAAATAGAGTTATCAAGAACCAATATAAAAAAAATTACATGATTTTTTTTATCAAAACCTATGATTTATGATATTGTTTCACATATGTTCGTGTAACACACAAAACAACATACATGCGATAAATAGATTTCTTCCCAAACGGGTCCCAAATACATAACATAACCGAATTACAATATTTCAAAATTTGGCAGAGGAACAACTACCACAGCCGAGAGATATCTATCTAGGCATGCTAAATTTAAAACTAGAGTGCTTCTCATGTCACAGTTCTCACCAACAACGTCTACGCTTTATCCTTTCCGGACCCTAAAGCACCACTAACGAGCTTCCCTGAAAATGGTTTTTATATTTTGAAAGCGAGGGTTAGACCATGAGGTATAGTGATTTCCCCAAAAGACAGTTTATATAAAACATACACAAATAGGTAGTGAGATACGCCATCAGGCCCAACATTTCATTAATACAGACAAGGGTGTTTGCACAGTGTTCATGGTCCATGCCCCAACCATACCACTACGATCGGGGCCCAAGCAGACTCCCCTTTCGCATTCGGGGCCCTAGCAGACTCCCCTTTTGTCCACGTGTACAGGAAACAGATTCCGTGCACACGGGATAGATTTCATCAACTCCCAAGGGATTAAATAAAATCCCGAGGTACCCCAATCCCACTGTGCAACCCGACTCCACATAGCATACTAGCAAGACTATAATAAATAGCAGTGCACGTATTTTTTATAAACAGTTTGTAGCGTGAAATATCATTTCCAAAGCTCATCTTTCATACGAGACAATTATAAAGAGTTTATAGTTTAAAATATGCTCGCATCTCATACAATTCAACAACATATGAAAAACGTTTAACATGTGATCTCACATAAAAAGAGAGTAAGGAAACTCACCTGATTATCGGTATAGAAAGTGCTCACACTAAACGTCCGCCCGTAGTAACACCTAAAAGACAGACAATTTCTCCTTAGTAATTTCACCACAATCTGAACCCAACCATCTGAACCTACTATCCGGACCACACTCTCTAGACTCTCACTTTCCGGATCCCATTTGAAAAACCTATCCGGGATCTGTTGTCCGGGAAGTCCCGGTAACCACCATCCGGAAACTTACGGGGGTCACTACCCGGGAATTATCCGGGAAAGCCAACTATCCGGGAATCATCCGGGAGAGCCAACTATCCGGGAATCATCCGGGAAGTTCGATCTGACGAAACCCAAACTCTCGGAACTCGACTAATAGTAAGCGAATCTCATTCTTTTACCAAAAGCAAGACCAAAATACTTCGGGATTTAGTCCCCAATAGCTATTTTAGCTATCCTCAACCTTAGAAGGTCCCGATTTCACCCTGAGGGGATCGAAGTCTCTACCAAAAATGGCGACTCCACACTAGACGATTTACAAAGTTCATTTACTGATCCAAAATTCCCATTAATGACAGAAACTAGAGGAAATGCATTATTCACATACCTTACTAGAAGAAATTCCAATGCTCTCTCTCTATTTCACCCTTTGTCAAGAAATCGTCCTCCTCCTCCAAGCTTTCAGCCGCAATCCCAAAGCAAATGTGTCAATGATTAGGGATTCCATCCCCTTTTATACTCCCTTACTATTTACAAACTGGTCCCTCAAGACTTAAACCTTATGTTTAGCCACCATTTTACTTAAATCGACACAATTTGGAAATGGTTATTACAATTCGTGTTCACATTGTGAAAAGATTACATGTGAAAAAAAATTGATTAACCTAGCGAAATGAAATATACACATTAAAAATATTCACATGGTGAAACAAATCCATGTGAAACTATCATATTATAAAACAAATATATGTGAAGCAACATATCTTAAATCCTAGCATTTGATGAAAAAATATCATGTAAAAAAATATTTTTATATTGGTTCTCACGGGTTTGTAACATATTTCTGGTTCTCATTTGATTTAACCCCAACATACATACATACATATATATTGGGTTCGCTTCTTTTGTTAACCAACCCATTTGTCCTAACCATGTTAACCTATAACAACCATAGCTAGATGCATCAGATCAATAGCTAGTATTTTTCAAGGTTTTTTATGTTAAAAATAAATTACACCCACGCGCTTATTAGAATGTGCATACGTGAAGAGGGGTATATGGGTCAAAACATCCTAATTCTTAACAAGGGAAAGTAATTCTATCAAAAGTAACAGACACCGCATATGAAGCAACCCAATTTTGAAACAAATTTGGATCTTCGTAGGCATATCTTCTCCAACAGATTGTTCGCTAACACAATCTTGCCATGTACATGTCTGATAATTGTTAATACATATGCAATTGGTTAATGATCACATATGTAGGTATGAACATATGCACATCATATATGTGTTATACTTTATGGGACTGATATGTCTAACATGTCATATGCTTATATACACATAGCTAAATATACGCATATGCACAATATCAATGTTCTAAAAAACTCGTCACGCAGCCGCCATGGTGCACAATGGCACCAAGGCTTGTGTCTCATGCCACGTTAATCCCGTGGCACACCATGGTTTAATGCGCAGTTTTCGTAATGCGATATTTGATTTTTCTTTACGTTTTTAATGTCTTATTTTCAAGTTTTTTAATATATAACCTAAATTAACTTACTTATTACTATTGACTCATTAAGTAACACTACAAAACCTATGTTTTCATATATAGTATTATATATGAATTAGAAATTGGACGCTATAAGTCACGTCTTGAAAATGTCATGGCTTCGTCGTGGCTCATAAGGCTTCAGGCTTGGCCTCGCCGCCACGCCACGCCTCACGCCATTTAGAACCTTGCACAATATACATATATGCACATTTAAATATATAAATATATGAAATGAATATATGCATACTTTGCACATTTAAATATATACATATATGAATATACGCAAAGTATGCATATATGAAGTATGCACAATATATATATAGAGGCGGGTTCAAACGAGGAGCGTACCAATTTAAGAGAACGTGAGGAGCAATTGATAGTTATGAATCACATGTGATTGGCAGTTGTGGATCACATGTGATTCACAACTGATCTGAATGAGAATCGACAGTTATGGATCACATGTGATTGGCAGTTGTGGATCATTAATGATCCGCGACTTGCACGCGTCGCGAACCAAGTCGCGCTACTTTTGCGCGAAAATTCGATTATGTCCGATTTTTTAGCGTTGTAAATCATATGTGATCAGAAGCATGGGAGTGCTCCTCACGTTCTCTTAAATTGGTACGCTCCTCGTTTGAACCTTCCTCTATATATATATATATATATATATATATATATATATATATATAACCTATGTAAATTCAAAAACAAAACCATATATTTTATGGTGAATAAGTCTTCTGGATTACATTCATGGATAAGGTGGATAAGCAAAATATATGCATAATATGAATATATGCATATTTGAATATATATGCATAATATTCATATATGCACAGTATGAATGTATGCACAGTGTGCATATATGTACATAGAGTGGCAAAATCGTGTGTATATACTTCAAGTTTTTAATAAACTATAGACAAAAATCGTGTGTATATTCATACGATATCTTCTTCAAATTGGAAATAAATATTGATAAAAAAATAATTACAAAAAAAAATAACTAGCATGAATAAATATGAGAAGAATTAGAAAAGAAAATAGGAATGTGGATGCCATAATTAAACATGAGAGAAATAAGTCAAGTGCGTATTAATATGAAATACCAATTTTACCATCTCATTCATAATGAGGCGTGGACAATTGGACATCAACCAAAAAGAAAGGTGGAATTTGATTGGCTGATGTTTGGTTAACATGATTAGGACAAATGGATTGGTTAATAAAAGAAGGGTCAAGTTCACGGGAAAACCTAAAAAAACAGAAAACTGAGGAACACTCTGGTAGCCCTTTATGTGGACGGTATGCACTTGTGCATACAAGTAATTTGTAACATGCACATGTGCATATGCACAAATGCATAATGTACACGTGCATAAAAACCAAAAAACAACTTAATTTACTTTTATGCACAAGTGCATAACGTCCAGATGAAAAGCTACCAGGGTGTTCCTTAGTTTTCCATTTTTTAAGATTTTCCCCTAAACCTTCCTCAACAAAAGAATGGGGCTATATATATAGAGAGAGAGAGAGAGTAAATTACACTTTTGGTCCTTGTGGTTGTCACCTACTATCAAGAGTAGTCCCTATTTCAAACTAATTACAATTTAGGTCATTGTGGTTCCCATTCTTTTTCAATGTTGGTACCTCTAACTAACTCTGTTTAAAAAGACTGTTAAGTCAAGGAGATTTTGGTCCTTTCATCATTTCTTTATAATGTTTAAATAAAAATTAAATAAATATATTTTATATCATATATCATATATATATATGTATATATATATATATATATATATGTATGTGTGTGTGTCTGTGTGTGAGCATGTGTGTATGTATAATTGTATATTTAGATGTACCCTTTTATGGTGACTTTCCCTCGCCACTCCTTTTCTCGGCGGCTCATCGCTTTCTCCGGCAGAACTCCAGCGCCACCCCTAAGCTTTTGGCTGCGTCGTGCAAAACGTAACCACCGTCATTTTTTCTTGCCTTATTCAATGGAAGCACCTGTAGATCACCGATTTCACCGACCAAAACCCTTTAATCTCTACCAGATTGATTTCAATTCGAGTTTTTTAATATGCAGTGGATTAATTTCTTTGCGATTTCCTATGAATCTGAGGTCTGTAGGCTTTGGCTTGCAACGAGGGCCAACGAGTTCATTTTCTATTTGGGTTTTGGTTTTTTAAGGTTGTCCATATTAGGTTTTGATTTGTTTACAGGTTCATCATCTCGATATGGGTTTAGAGTGGAATGAGCTTTAGATTTATGAGCAAAACGAGTCGAGATGCAAGGATCTTAGTGTTGGGGGAGCACCCAGATACGATTGGTTTAGAGTGGAATGTGCTTCAGATTTCTGAGCTACAGATTGGTGGTTTCGTTGATAGTAATTAATGACTCTGATATGTTTACAGGTTAATCGATCATCACAAGAACACAGAGATAATCTCCTAGATGCATCGAAAGGAAAGGAACATATCATGAAGAAACCAATCTTCTCAGGATCGATTGGTCCAATGGCTATCAATAATTATTTGCTTCCGATGGATACAAAAATTCAAAATTAGAATCTAACTAATTCAAACTCTAAAATCAGAACTCTAATAAAAAATTAAATCAAAATGTGGATCTGAGATAGAGGTTAACCAAATAAAGTAATTATATTAGTATGGAGTTCACGGGAAAGGGGAGCATGGGTCGGCTGGAGTTCATGGGGAAGGAAAGAGAGGGTATCTTAAAATATTAATAATATATTATATTAGTTTATAAGTATACATTTCTATTTTTAAATTACAATGACACAGAATAAAGTGAAAATACCATAATACCCTTTAGTTATCAGAATATTTTAACTGAAGTTAGTCAAATGAATCAAAATTGAAATCAAGTGGCAACCACAATGACCAAAAGTGTAATAAAATGACAACCATAAGGCCGTGCGTACCGCCATCGGGTACCACGGCCGGGTTCGTGGTCGGGTAGCAGCGGGTAGGGCGGCGAGGTGGTACGAGGGGGGGTTCCGATCGGGTTTTGGTGTGCGGGTAGGGTTGGGTTCGGGAACCCGTTCAAACCCGCCGTAAATGTTTTTTTTAATGTTTTTTAGGGTAAGGAGGGTAGGAAAGAGAAAAGTTGATGTGGCATTCGGGTTCAGTGGGTTCGTGGGTTGGCGGTACTCCACTTTAGGGTAAGGAGGGTAGGAAAGAGAAAAGCTGATGTGGTGCTGATGTGGCATTCGGGTTCAGTGGGTTCGTGGGTTGGCGGTACTCATGGTCTAATGACCAAAAGTGTAATTAGTTTAAAATAGGGACTAAATTTGATATTAAGTGAAAACCACAGGGACCAAAAGTGTAATTTACTCTATATATATAGGGTGTGTTTCATTTGCAAACCAAATTATTTGTACAAACTATACAAACCAATCTTAATCGTTCATAAAGTCTAATAAATATATGATTTTATTATGTTTCCTAATCTAAATTCATGATCATAATTAATGAATCTTATCATCTTCCATATATATCTCAATCATAATTAATGAATCATAATAATTATCCATAAATATATCTATTGTTTCCTATATATATATATATATATATGATAACTGTAACATCCTAAAAATTGACAACAATAATAGGGGAAAATTTCCAAAAAAATGGGTGAAATAAAACTTCTAAATTAAGCCAACTGGGACCCATAATAATTCGGGATAGTTTGGACAAGTCAAAGTAGCGAGTAACAAGACATAGTACCCAACAACCTACTAATCTAGAAATGGATTAAACTAGATTAACACGGGTGTCGCTATGTCTCCAAAAATCTCTCTTCACGAATTCACAAAAACCCCGACCCTCCAAGTGCTCCTATAAGCATGGTCGGCCAAATCAACGCGTCATAGACGCACCGCTAGTGGGACCTGAAATCCATAATCACAATACCACAAGTGTTAGACTGAAAGTCTAGTGAGAGTTTATAAAATCGTATGATTTATAAATGAAAACGATAACGTAAATTAAAGCAAAGTTACCGGATCCGTATGGTATCAATTTACCACAAGTCAACCTTGTCAAGGTGTTCCAACCTGAAAGTAAACACACAAGGGAGCATCTCTTTGAAATACGGGGGAGACCCGTTAGTGACGAGAACACGTAAATGGAGTTACCCATGATGTTATTGGAATGCACCTTAAGTCCCAGTTCTAGTTCCCATGACATCAAGACATAACAACCTCAAACCATCTTTTTCATGCCTTTATTGCCTACTCCGCCGAGTTACACCTCAAGGACTTACGGAGCCATATTGCCTATCCAAGCTAGAGGAGTTACACCTCAAGAACCTCAATGTCCCCTATTTCCTACCCGTTTGTGGCCCAAGGTGGCCAACGGTTAGGCATGGGAATGGGGCAGGTATGGGGCGGGGACCTCAATCCCCATCCCCGTCCCCGATCCTCATATTCATCCCCATCCCCGTCCCCGCCGGGGAATATGATCATATCCCCATCCCCATTCCCACCGGGGAACGGAGATCCCCAACGGGGAAACGGGGATTTTTTTCCCCTATCCAAACAAATTTATTTTAATACAAAAAAATCACAACATCATATAGTAATTAATAACCTAAAACCAAAAGAAATTCAACCTAATCCCAAAAAAAAAGTTAACGTCAAATGTTCCAAAACATATCGACTAATATCCAAAACCATATCGAATAATTATATTTTGATTTTGCATCCAAAATACATACTAACCATCCGAAAAATAACAATTTTATATTTTAAACCTAGTTAGGAAATAGGAAATTATTAATTACCGATTTAGTTTAAATAAATAATATATATTTAATTTATGTAACGTCCTAAAAATTACAAGGAAATTTAAAATTTTTAAAACATACATTTCATTATAAAACAACCATAATTTAGTAATTCACGTCTTAATTAAAATTAACGTCGTTGACTCAAACCGTCAACAAAGTTTATGCAGCGGAAATTTACATAATTAAATTCAAAGGGTTCGAAAGTGAAAGTTTAACAATCTCTGATACTCTGCGCTTGATGTGTGTACGGTCACGCCCGACTGCCGCCCGCACCTGAGATAACAACATATTGGGAAAGGGTAAGCTAAACGCTTAGTGAATCCAACCACACACGTAGGTAGCAACCCCACGCATATCACCCCTACTCGCAAGTAGGCAACATCACCATTACCACGAATATCAAACCACATAATGATTAATATATAAGTACGAACCTCGGTCCCACCGAGTACACAAAATACATTAATACAAGCTCAGTCCCACCGAGCCCTCGGTCCCACCGAGTAAAGATTGCTGTACTAGCTTAGTCCCACCAAGCCCTCGGTCCCACCGAGCCCCTCAGTCCCACCGAGGTGTACGCATGCATAAATATTCCATATACGAATTTAACAAATCACAACCAGTTATCACATCCCAACTAGTTCATGTAAGCACATAAATACACGTAATAACACGTAACACAAAAGAACGACATACATGAAATTCCTAACTACGCGGTGAGAGAACTCACCTCAAGGCTAAGCAATGTGCTCACGAATCGCAACACCAACACGGCAATCTTCTTCACTTTTTTCCCACCTAAATACGTATAAAAAGTCAAAGGAAAGTCCCGACCCATAACACGTTTACTAGTTTTCAAAAGACTAAACATTCCAGCTTTTTATTAAAAAAATACGGGTCTGTTCGGGACCTGTTTTACCCTCTTAAAACTGATAAATACAGAAATCAAAATCCATAATTACGAAGTTCTAAGTCTTACGATTTCAGGGACGTATCGCACGCGTCCTAACGATTTTTCTATAATTTACTATGGATTTTACAAGAATGCTTCGCAGAACAGCGAACACCCGGACCTTTCAGTACAACATGGCAACTTCGCCCTAGCTATGGTCCGAATTGGTCTTTCCGCAAAACAGAGGAAACTTAATAAACTCCGAAACGAAACTTTTGGCACCAGTCCCATCCCAAACCGACATTCCAAGCAAAGTTACTACTGCTGGTACATGGTTAATGTTGCCTGAACAAAGTTACTACTGCTGGAATATTATTAATGCTGCTTCTGTGAGGTTAGTACTGCTTGTCTAAAGTTACTACTGCAAGTCAAGGTTAGTACTGCTGGTATCGAATATCTGTTAGTACTGCTCGTGACTTAATACTGCTGGAGATTGTTACTACTGCTCATGAAGAATGAAGGTTAATACTGCTGAGTTTGTTAAGATTGGTATGCGATACTTTTGGAGACAAAGAAGGAATTGATCAAGATATGTTTAACGAAGATTTAGAAGATCAAGTTACTTTTTGATAGTTATCTTGTAATTATTTCTGTATAAATAGTATTGATAGATAGCTATTAGAAATATATACATGATAGACGAGTTAATATACGTGTGAAAAGCAATTCGATATTGTTTTTAGAGAGATTTAACCTCAAGGTGTAAGAACCCTATTTCTAGAGAAGTAGAAGTCGTCTTGTTGAGCCTGTTCAACAAGATTGAGGTTTGGTTGTAATCTTGTGAGTCGATTTAGTGAATATACAAAGTGGTGAATTTTCTGTTACATTGTTCTTGATTGTGAGAATTAAAGTTCTTTTCCGCAGATTCTTTAATTCTGAATTCTAAGTGTTTGTTGTCTTGTTAAGATTCGATCCTGACAAGTGGTATCAGAGCAAGTGTTTCTTAGAATTCTACAGTCATTATAGAAAATTCTTTTGAATCAAACAGTACTCTCGTATCTAAGGTTCCCATGCTTAGACCCAATGAATTTGACATGTGGAAAATTAGAATCAAGCAGTACATTCTGCTTACTGATTATTCCATCTGGGATATCATTGAGAATGGTCCATGTGCTGAAGGAAGAACTGGACCAGATGGCAAAAGACCTCCTCCAAAGACTGATGCAGAGAGGAAAGTCAGACAGACAGAGATGAAGGCCTTAAGCACCCTGCTTTTGGCTATTCCCAATGAGTATCAGCATCAATTCCATCACTGCACTGATGCTCAGATTCTATGGAATGCTTTGGAGAAAAGATTTACTGGCACCAAAAGCACAAAGAGAAATCAAAAGGCAATTCTCAAGCAGCAGTATGAAAACTTTACTTCTACCAAGAATGAGTCCATGACTCAAACGTTTGATAGATTTAATAAGCTGATTGGAGAATTAGCCACTGTAGGAGTCAAGATGGAGGCTGATGATGTCAACAGGAAGTTCTTAAGATCATTGGGTGAAGAATGGACAATGTACACTGTGTCCTTCAGACAGAATGACCAACTGGAAGATAAGGAACTTGATGATCTGTACAATGATCTTAGAGTATTTGAATCAGAGGTTGAAGCCAAAAAGAAGCCCTCTGGATATGTTCATAATGCTGCACTTCTTTCAGCATCACCTGATTCTACTGCTAACCATGAATCAGTTAGTACTGCTGGTTCAGTTAGTGCTGCTGGTTCAGTCAATCAGGAAAAATCCAAAGATACAGTACTAGAAGCTTTCTTTTCCAGTCATATAAATTCCTCTTTGATTAATGATGATTTAGAACAGGTTAATGCTGATGATCTTGAAGAGATGGATATAAAGTGGCAGATGGCTATGCTGTCTATGAGAGTGAAGAGATTCATTAAGAGGACAGGGAGAAACAATTTTTCCCAAAGAAGAGAGGATGGTGCTGGATTTGACAAATCCAAAGTTGAATGCTACAAGTGTCACAAGATGGGACACTTTGCCAGGGAATGCAGAGGAGGAACAACTTATAACAGCCATCAACAAACTCAGGCTGGAAGTTCTAATCAAAACAGAAGCTCCATTCAAGCTCTTGTTTCTCAACAAGGAATGGGATTTGACTGGAGTGACCAAGCAGAAGAAGCCATCCAAAATCAAGCACTTATGGCTGAAGTTTCAGATCTTCCCTCTGAGGTAAAATCTAATCTCTGTACTCAAGCTTGTATAGACACTGTTAAAAGGTATAGAGATCACAATCAGGGTATGTGTGATGATCTTAAAAGGTTAGAAAAGGATAGAAGAGACTATGTGTTGATTGTTGAGAGGTTTGAAGAACAGATTAGGGCCTTTCAAGCCAATGAACTTCAACACTCATATGATACTAACTACTGGAAGTGGGAAAAAGGTGGTCTGGAGTTCCAACTGAAAGAGTCTAGGGAAGAGTGTGAAAAATTAAAAGAAGAACTTAAGAAAGTTACAGCTGATGTTGAAAAGTTTTCAAAAGCTTCTAAAGCCATGGACACAATAATAAATGCTCAAGTCCATGGTAAGATGAAAACAGGCCTAGGGTATAATGCCACTCCCCCACCCTATAACAACAACTACATCCCTCCTAAGTCAGACCTATTAGAAACCATGGATAGTAAGGACTTATCTGAAGGAGCCACTAGTGTAGACCCATTAGATGCAGTTGTTGTTGAAGATGGATCTGATGGGGTAGATTCTAAGAAGGACAGTGATGAGATCCCATTAGAAAATCACATCAAGACTAATGAGGAAGGTGGAAGTTCTTGGGATAGGAGTAAGGAGATGAAAAGGACTGTAAAAGGAAAGAAAGTTCATTACACACAGACCACAGTTGTGAACTCTAATGCTTGTGAACAGTGTTCTTGCAGGAAATCTCAAGAGTATCAGCCCCAAAAACATGATAATAAGAGGGGAAATCAAAGGAACTGGAATAACCAGTGGGCACTAAGGCAAGGAGTTGATCTGCAAAAGATTAACAGACCAAAACCTTTCTTTATTTGTGGCAAACTGAATCATCTTGCCAAATACTGTTTCTTCAATCCTATTAACCAAAAGAGAAGTTTTCAAAGAAGTTATCAAAAACCTTCTGGCTATAGGAAACCTACAAGAACAAATGTGGCTAAGAAACAAGCTGAACCAAAAAGCCACATGAAGAAAAAGCCTGAAAAGGAATGTGTTACAATGTGGGTTACAAAAGGCACTAAAAATAATACTGCTGCTAGTAGTGTTAGTACTGCTAACACTGTTAGTACTTCTTCAAGAGTTACTGCTGCTAGCAGTGTTAGTACTGCTAACACTGTTAGTACTTCTTCAAGAGTTAGTGCTGCTAGCAGTGTTAGTACTGCTAACACTGTTAGTACTTCTTCAAAAGTTAGTGCTGCTAGCAGTGTTAATACTGCTAGAAATTCTTCAAAAGTTAGTGCTGCTAACACTGTTGGTACTTCCTATTCAGATAATACTGCTGCTAGCAGTGTTAACTCTGTTAATACTGCTTCTAGCAGTGTTAACTCTGTTAATACTGCTAACTCTGTTAGTACTGATAGTGCTGCTAACGATACTGCTGCTCCCAGTGTTAGTACTGCTAGCACTGTTAGTACTTCTGAGGTTAATACTGCTTCTAGTGCTGCTACACCAATCATATTGACAAAGTACTCCAGTACTGCAGTACCTAAGGTTGAAAATCTCATCAAAACCAAGTGCAAGTACTTTGATGAGCAAGGGAGACCCAAGACCACTTCGGCTTGGGTTCCCAATAAAACTAACTGATTTATCTTAATGTGCAGGGCAACCAACAGCTCAAGGGGAAGAGCATTTGGCATGTTGATAGTGGTTGCTCCAGGCACATGACAGGTAACATGGCCTGCCTCAAAAATTTCAAAAAGATTGATGGAGGACATGTTGCATTTGGAAATAATCCTGCTGGTGGAAAGATAAGTGGTAAGGGTGATGTTTCAAAAGGTAAGATGACCTTTGAAGATGTGTACTATGTTGAGCAATTGAGATACAACCTGTTAAGTGTATCACAGGTTTGTGACAAGAAGCATAGCATATTGTTTACTGATTCTGAATGTATTATCCTTGCTCCTGGATACAAAGTGGTTGATGAAAACATGATACTTCTGAGAACTCCTAGGAAGGATAATGTATATTGTTTAGATTTGGAAAGTGTTTCATCTGATTCATCCCTAAATTGTTTAGTTTCAAAAGCTTCTTTGGATGAATCATCACTTTGGCACAGAAGGATGTGTCACATGAACTTTAAAACAATGAATAAACTTGTTAAGAATAACCTTGTAAGGGGTTTGCCATCCAAAGTCTATTCATGTGATGATCATTGTGTTGCTTGTCTCAAAGGCAAACAACACAAAACTTCTCATAAGACCAAAGAGATAAACACTATCTCAAATCCTCTTCAACTGTTACATATGGACCTGTTTGGTCCTACTAATGTGATGAGTATTGGCAAGAAATCATACTGCTTAGTTATTGTTGATGATTATTCTAGATTTACTTGGGTATATTTTCTGAGAACTAAAGATGAGACAAGTGGACTGATCAAATCTTTTATTCTCAAAATTGAAAACCAATCAAATCAAAGAGTGAAAGTCATTAGATCAGATAATGGAACTGAGTTTAAAAATTTTGATCTAAACACCTTTTGTGAAGAAAAAGGAATTGAGAGACAATACAGTGCTCCTAGGACTCCACAACAAAATGGTGTTGCTGAGAGAAGGAATAGGACACTGATTGAGGCTGCTAGATCTCTGTTAGCTGATTCAAAGTTACCAATTACTTTTTGGGCAGAAGCAGTTAATACTGCCTGCTATGTTCAAAACAGAGTTTTAGTTGTAAAGCCTAAAAACAAGACACCTTATGAGCTTTTCCATAAAAAGAAACCATATATTGGATTTTTCAAACCATTTGGATGTCCTTGTACTATTCTCAATACCAAATCTCACTTAGGTAAGTTTGATAGCAAAGCAGATGATGGTTTTCTTGTTGGGTATTCATCTCAGAGTAAGGCCTACAGAGTTTTTAATACCTCTTCTAGAATAATTGAAGAAAGTGACAATGTCAAATGCAATGAGAACACACCAAATCCTATTGGTTCAGGTCCTAATTGGCTATTTGACATTGATTCACTCACTAATTCTTTGGGTTTCAGTAGTGATGTATATGCAGGACAAAGGGACACACCAACATCAGAACACAGAATTCAATCTGTGATATTTCCACTCCCTTCCATTGATCCTGTTGAATTCTGTGAACAACAAGAGGAGGCTGAACCTATTCAGAATGAAGAAGAGAGGAGAGCAGAGGAAAATCAGTCTTCAGGTCCAAATTCCAGAGAATCTGAGGTGACTGAAGAAGCAGAAACAAATCCAGAATTAAATGAGTCAAATCTGGATGAGAACATACAAGAGGAAGCTGGTCATCCAACAAGAACTCAGAAAAATCATCCTCCTGAGTTGGTGATTGGAGATATTGCATCTCCCATGATGACTAGAAAGCAAAGCAGACTCCAAGAGTTGCAAGAGCAGCAAAATACAGTTAACACTGTTCTTACTTGCTTTCTATCCCAGATTGAGCCCAAAAAGGCTTATGATGCTATGAAAGACCCAAGCTGGATAGAGGCAATGCAAGAGGAGCTGCTACAGTTCAAATTACAGGATGTTTGGGACTTGGTGGACCTTCCAAAAGGTCATAGAGCAATTGGCACCAAGTGGATTTTCAGGAACAAGAAGGATGACAGAGGGATTGTGATCAGAAACAAAGCTAGACTGGTTGCACAAGGGTACACTCAGGAAGAAGGAATAGATTATGAGGAAGTCTTTGCTCCTGTAGCAAGGATTGAAGCAATCAGGTTATTTCTAGCCTATGCCTCATACATGAAGTTCAAAGTGTACCAAATGGATGTCAAAAGTGCATTTCTGTATGGAAGTATTGAGGAAGAAGTATATGTCTGTCAACCCCCTGGATTTGAGAATCCATTGCACCCTGACAGAGTATACAAGTTGAAGAAGGCTCTTTATGGTTTGCATCAAGCCCCAAGAGCATGGTATGACACCCTGTCTACCTATCTCTTGAAAAATGACTTTGAAAGAGGAGTAATTGACAAGACTCTGTTTATCAAGAGGAGAAAGAAAGACACATTACTTGTTCAGATCTATGTGGATGACATCATCTTTGGATCCACCAATGATCAAATGTGTAAAGAGTTTGAGGAGTTAATGCACAAAAGCTTCAAGATGAGTTCCATGGGAGAACTTACTTTCTTTCTTGGGCTTCAGGTAAAACAAAGGAAAGATGGAATTTTTATTAGCCAATCCAAGTATGTGAAAGACATCCTGGACAAGTTTGGGTTATCAGACTCAAAGCCAGCAAGCACACCTATGGAGACACACAAACAGCTCACTGCTGATCTTGAGGGGGAGGATATGGATGTCCATCATTACAGATCAATGATTGGATCTCTCATGTATCTCACAGCCTCTAGACCAGATATTATGTTTTCAGTTTGTGTTTGTGCCAGATTTCAAGTTACACCAAAGCAATCTCATCTTCATGCAGTCAAGAGAATTTTCAGATACCTAAGAGGGCAACCTAGACTAGGTCTCTGGTATCCTTATGAATCATCTTTTGACTTGCTTGCATACTCAGATAGTGACTTGGGTGGAGCTAACATGGATAGGAAGTCTACTTCAGGTGGATGTCAGTTTTTGGGTACAAGACTAGTATCTTGGCAGTGTAAGAAACAAACCACAGTGTCCTTATCTACCACAGAGGCTGAGTACATAGCTGCTGCAAGCTGCTGCTCTCAGGTTCTATGGATTCAGAATCAGATGTTGGACTATGGGGTAACATTTCTTCACACTCCAATCTTCATTGATAACAACAGTGCTATTAGCATTGTTAATAATCCAGTCAAACACTCAAAAACAAAGCATATAGAGATCAGGTATCACTTTATAAGAGATTGCAATGAAAAGAAATTAATTCAGGTTGCTAAAGTTCATACAAATGACCAGTTTGCTGATCTATTCACAAAAGCTTTTGATGTGGGTAGATTCACCTTTTTGGTAACAAGTGTGGGCATGATCAACCTAGAATAAATTCATGACTTTCTGTTTTTATACCTGTATTTCTTCATATATTTGGTGCTACTAACTCTCTTTCTCAGGATCCTCTGTTTTCCCTCAGATTACCAAGTGCAGAAAAGTGCAAGTGTAGTTACTACTGCCTGTGCAGAATTACTACTGCCAGTGTTCTGGTAGTTAATACTGCTTTGCAGTTAATACTGCTCAGTAGTTAATACTGCTTTGCAGTTAATACTGCTCGGTAGTTAATACTGCTTTGCAGTTAATACTGCTCAGTAGTTAATACTGCTTTGCAGTTAATACTGCTCAGTAGTTAATACTGCTAGTGCACAGTTAATACTGCTTTGCAGTTAATACTGCTTTGCAGTTAATACTGCTCAGTAGTTAATACTGCTGTGTAGTTAATACTGCTCAGTAGTTAATACTGCTAGTGCATAGTTAATACTGCTTAAGTAGTTAATACTGCTCATGTCGTTAATACTGCTTTTGAAAATCTAGGGCAAATACTGCTATAAATACCCCTGTTTGCCCGCCAAAGTTCATAACGACTCTTCGCATTAACTTCTTCTCTCTCGTTCTAACCTAGTCTCCCTAGAATCTCTGTGTTTTCTTTACAAATCCTCAGGAAGCACAACGATTATGGAGTTTGTCGACGAGCATAATGAGATTGCAATGCTTCAGAAGCCGAAGCAGGCCGAAGGATTTCATGAAATTGTGGATTTTCTCAAATCCACTCATATTTCTTATGCCCTAACGGTGAATCTGACTATCTACATCGAGCATCAGACGCAATTCTGGGCCAATGCCACCGTGGAATCAGAAGATGGGCAGAAAGTCATTCAAACAAGGGTATGTGACAAACCCTTGAAAGTTTCAGAAGAACTTCTTCGCATCACTCTTCGACTAGATGATGCCTCAGGTATATCTTCTATTCCCAATGAAGAACTCTTCTCAACTTTACAAAGAATGGGGTATGAAGGTCCCATTGGAGTCTTTAAATTCTACAAGTCAAAATTTTTTACTCAATGGAGATTCTTTGTTCATACCCTAATGCATTGTATTTCAAAGAAAACTACTGGATGGAGTGAGTTCAGCAGTACTATTGCTTATGCTCTAGTCTGCTTAGCCACTAACAGGAAGTTTAATTTTTCTCAAATGATTTTCAATGATCTTGTGGCAAACCTGGATTCCAAAAAGCGTTTCTATATGTATCCAAGGTTTGTTCAGGAAGTAATTACCAAGGAATTGATGGATATGCCTCAATTTGATGAGGTATATGTGCCAAAATCCCCTAAAGGGAAGGTTTTTTCAAATATGAAAAGACTTCCTAGGGACTCGGAAGGAGTTGACACACCATTGTTCTCTACAATGATGGTTGTGTCCCACACACCTGAAGGTATGGCATCAGGGTCAAGGCCCTCATTAGACACACCCACTGATGACCAACCCCAACCTTCCATCTCAAAAGACATTCCTCAGTCCATTCTTGAACGACCCACTCCCACAATAACCAAAAGGTTTGAAAGAAGAAAGGTACACAAGGTTCCTTCCCTTGATGTATCTCCTAAGAGCCCGAAGCCTCTAAGCCCTCTGTTGGAGCATTCTCCAATGGAGAATATCGAAAGGGAAACCACAGGGGTGTCTCCCAACCCCAAGAAGGTGCTCACTAAGGAGAAGGTTGAGCATGTGAGTCGCAAGGCTGCCACTACTTCTGCTAGCAAAGAGAAGGCCAGTGGTAAAATAACTAAGCCCTTCCTCACGGCAACTCAGGGTGAGAAATCATCCAGAGGTCCCAGGTGCCAAGAAACCAAGGGGGTAGGTAGTGCTTTTGCTAGGCAAGAGACACCTGCTAAAACTTCCAATGATCCTTTAAAGGAGGTAAAAACTCCTAAACAGGGTGAGGATAGATATACGTACGAGGAATTGATGGAAACTATTGCAAATATCAACATTGAGGTCATGGATCAGAAAAAGGAGATTGATGAACTCAAGAAAGTGGTCCTCTTTCAAAACTCACAGCTTGAGAAGCAAAGGAAGATGATCACTAAGTTGATGCACAGAAAGAAGAAAGCTCAGTTTGTCCTTAGGAGAAGAAACCCTACCAATGATGCTTCCAAAAAGGGGGAGTCAGACTCAGATCTAAACATGGAGGATGCAAACATTGAGGGGGAGTATAAGGTTGAGGGGGAGACTGAGGAGGCTGCTAATATTACAAAGGAAGCAGAAACAGAAACAGCAGCAGAAACCGTTACTGCTGCTGATATTACAAAGGAAGCAGAAACAGAACCAGCAGCAGAAACCGTTACTGCTGCTGATATTACAAAGGAAGCAGAAACAGAAACAGCAGCAGAAACCGTTAATGCTGCTGATCTTACAAAGGAAGCAGAAACAGAACCAGCAGCAGAAACGGTTACTGCTGCTGAGGTTGCAAAAGAAGTAGAAACAGATAATGCTGCTGAAAAACAAAAGGCAGCAGAAACTGTTAGTGCTGCTGAGAGCCACAAACCAGAAACAGCTGAAACCACTCCTGAAGCTGTTAAAACTTTTAAAAGAACAAAGATGGTGTCAACCAAAAGGGAACGAACAAAGTCCACAGCTTCAAACAAGAAAGATGTAAAGAAGCCAAGGGTGGATCCAACTATAGAAGAAGCACAGGAGGAAGCAGTAAAAGAGACATCTGAACCAAAAGTTGCTGGAGAAGAAGTGGCAACTTCATCAGGTCAACCAAGCAATGTACAATCACAATCAAATGATCAATGTGATGTGTATATTACTGTGGTTAATACTAAGCCAATCCAAGCTGAACCAATATCTTCTATGGCTCCTGAAATCATCTTCTGGGACACATTGAAAGATGGAAGAAAGGAGTTCATCAGAATCAAAAGGGCAGATGGAAAGTTTGAAGTTTGTGCTACTTGGGGAAAACTTATCAGAACATGCTCTAGATCTGACCTGGAAGAGATGTTCAAAGTTGGAATGAGACTATATGGAAACATGCTGACAGAGCAAGGTATGTCTATCACAAAGATGGTTCTTGAATACTTGTGCTTAATGTTCAAACCAGAAGCAGTTCAGCACTTGATGGCAAGGAATTTTCAAGTCATTACCAACTGGATGCTCATTGAGAATTGTGGAGTGTATGTCATCTCTCTTGACAATACATTTCATGAATATTATTTGGTGGATGTTGTATACAAGCACAGCATGAAAAAATTGAAAGGAATGCTGCATGCTAAGTTGGTAAGTGACAAAGATTCTAAAATGGCAAGATACCTTGTAAAAAGGATCCTCAATCAAAGTCTGGGATTGGATCCAAATCTATGCGTTGATGACTAAGGTTTTGGAAGCATCATCTAAAGAACTTAACTTCTCATCCTGAAAAGTCAAGTTAGGGGGAGATTGTTGGGAACTGAAGATATGCTAAGTATGGTTAGTACTGCCAGAACAACATTACTACTGCCAGTTCAAGGTTAGTACTGCTAGTTCAATGTTAGTGCTGCCAGAACAAAGTTACTACTGCTGGTACATGGTTAATGCTGCCTGAACAAAGTTACTACTGCTGGAATATTATTAATGCTGCTTCTGTGAGGTTAGTACTGCTTGTCTAAAGTTACTACTACAAGTCAAGGTAAGTACTGCTGGTATCGAATATCTGTTAGTACTGCTCGTGACTTAATATTGCTGGAGATTGTTACTACTGCTCATGAAGAATGAAGGTTAATACTGCTGAGTTTGTTAAGATTGGTATGCGATACTTTTGGAGACAAAGAAGGAATTGATCAAGATATGTTTAACGAAGATTTAGAAGATCAAGTTACTTTTTGATAGTTATCTTGTAATTATTTCTGTATAAATAGTATTGATAGATAGCTATTAGAAATATATACATGATAGACGAGTTAATATACGTGTGAAAAGCAATTCGATATTGTTTTTAGAGAGATTTAACCTCAAGGTGTAAGAACCCTATTTCTAGAGAAGTAGAAGTCGTCTTGTTGAGCATGTTAAACAAGATTGAGGTTTGGTTGTAATCTTGTGAGTCGATTTAGTGAATATACAAAGTGGTGAATTTTCTGTTACATTGTTCTTGATTGTGAGAATTAAAGTTCTTTTCCGCAGATTCTTTAATTCTGAATTCTAAGTGTTTGTTGTCTTGTTAAGATTCGATCCTGACAGCCGGTGGCGGTCCTTCGACAAAACGCAATAAACGAACCGCAAACCTCCGCGAACTCCCTACTCTCTCGATCACCTTACCGCATGCACATATATTACTCACACTACCACCACCACCACCCGACACCCAGCCACCACAGTGGCGGCGCACGGCGGCGGCGCTGCCGCTACCCTTTCGCCGGAAACCAAAAACGAAAACCGAATGTAACGAGAACCATACCTTACAACGACGACCCGCAACCGTGCCTGCAATCCCTTCTTCTCGACCTCTCCGACGAAGGACGTTGACACCGGTGGTTCTCCGGCGACCGTGGCGGCGTTTCTCCGGCGACTTCTCTCTCTCACGTCTTCTTCCTCTCTCGGCTTCTCACCCTCGCGAACACACTCTTGGCAATTGAAAACAATGGAGAAAAACAAGCAAACAACACAAAGGGGCTGTTTGTTGGTGCCGTATGGAAACCGACGAGAAGAGGAAGAGGGGGGGGGTCGGTCCCCCTTTCCTTGACCGTTCAACACCACAACCACCTCCATTGTCCACATTTGGCCCATAGGCTCAATACTTTGACACTTTTGGTCCCTGAATTTCTATAATATTGCAAAAGAGAGTAAGGTTTGCCACACAAAACATTCAAGGTCCCCTTTGACAACTTCCGTTAACAAGACTCGCTTTAAAATAAATACATTAAGAATTTTAAAAACCATACCGGGACACGGGATTTACAACTCTCCCCCGCTTGAATTAGACTTCGTCCCCGAAGTCTACACCCGCAAACAGCTCCAGATAATTCTCTCGCATCTCCGCTTCAGGTTCCCAAGTCCACTCGGAACCCTTTCGGTGTCTCCATTGAACCTTCACCAAACTAACAACCTTGTTCCGCGAGGTTCTCGTCCTCCTGTCAAGAATAGCAACTGGCTTTTCCACGTAATTAAGCCGCTCGTCGATCTGAATATCTTCGAGCGGTACTACTGCAGACTCATCCATCACACACTTCCGCAATTGCGAAACGTGGAAGGTGTTGTGAATCAAGTTCAGTTCCTCCGGTAGCTCCAACCGGTAAGCCACTTTCCCCACGCGGGCGATGATCCGGTAAGGCCCAATATAACGAGGCCCTAGCTTCCCCCGCTTACGAAACCGGATCACCCCTTTCCAGGGTGAAACCTTCAACAATACATAATCACCCACCTGAATCTCCAAGTCGGATCGCCTTTTGTCGGCGTAGCTCTTCTGTCGACTCTGTGCAGTAACCAAACGATCCCGCACCATCTGAATTGTCTAGGTCGTCTTCAACACGATATCAGTACTCCCTAATACCCGATGCCCAACCTCGCCCCAACAAACGGGCGTCCTGCATTTCCTACCGTACAACAACTCGTATGGCGGCATGCCAATACTAGAGTGGTAGCTGTTGTTGTAGGAAAATTCCGCCAAAGGTAGGTACTGATCCCAACTACCTCCAAAGTCGATGACACAAGCTCGAAGCATATCCTCGAGGGTCTGAATGGTTCGCTCGCTCTGTCCGTCCGTCTGTGGATGAAAGGCCGTGCTAAAGTGTAACCGTGTACCTATCTCCGACTGGAACTTCTCCCAAAACCGAGAGGTAAAACGAGTATCCCTGTCGGAGACAATCGAAACTGGCACCCCGTGCCTGGCCACGATCTCACGCACAAATACCTCCGCAAGCTTCTCCGCCGAGGAGCTCTCCCTGATGGCCAAGAAATGTGCACTCTTGGTCAGACGGTCAACGATCACCCAAATGGCATCGTTCCCACGGGGAGTCCTTGGGAGTTTCATTATGAAGTCCATGGTAATCTCTTCCCATTTCCAAACCGGGACCTCCAACGGTTGCAATTTCCCATGAGGTCGTTGATGTTCCGCTTTGACCTTCCGACAGGTCATACATACCTCAACACATCTAGCAACATCCCGCTTTATGCCGGGCCACCAGTAACCTTCGCGCAAGTCCCTGTACATCTTTGTAGCCCCTGGATGAATCGAGAACTTGGACTTATGCGCCTCATCCATTAGTACCTGCCGGTTCCCACCGATGAATGGAACCCAAACCCTACCATGTCGAGTTAACAACCCCCGACTATCACGAACAAAATTCGAGATTTCCCCCGACACTCTTTCCCGCTTTGCATTTTCCCCCAAGACAGCCACCTCTTGAGCGCTTCCTATCGACTCCAGGATAGGTGTGACCACTGTCAATCGCCGACAATAACCCCTCAGTGGCTCACCGACCGGATGTCGGCTGAGTGCGTCCGCGACCACGTTCGCCTTACCCGGGTGGTAAAGTATCTCGCAGTCATAATCCTTAACCACATCGAGCCACCTTCGCTGACGCATATTAAGGTTCTGCTGATCCATCAAGTACTTGAAGCTCTTATGGTCAGTGTAGATCGTACACTTGACACCATAGAGATAGTGCCTCCAAATTTTAAGGGCAAACACTACCGCTCCCAACTCCAGGTCATGAGTCGGGTAATTTGCTTCGTGAGGCTTCAGCTGTCTAGAAGCGTAGGCTATGACCTTGCCGTGCTGCATAAGCACGGCACCCAAACCCTGATGTGAGGCGTCACAATATACTACCAAATCCTCCATGCCTTCGGGTAAGGTTAACACAGGAGCCTCACACAACCGCCTGCGTAGCTCCTCGAACGCCTTCTGTTGTTCCTCACCCCAACTGAAAGCCGCAGATTTCTTTGTCAATCGCGTCATGGGTAACGCGATCTTAGAGAAATCCTGAATAAACCTTCGATAATACCCCGCTAATCCCAGAAAGCTTCGCACCTCAGTAGGAGTCTTCGGCACCTCCCACCGCATCACAGCTGCAATCTTAGCTGGGTCAACCATAATACCATCCTGATTCACGACATGTCCTAGGAACTGGACCTCTCGTAACCAGAATTCGCACTTGGAAAACTTAGCGTATAACTTCTCTCGCCTCAATACTTCCAACACTTCTCGAAGATGCCTCTCGTGCTCCTCCTTGGTCTTTGAATACACCAGAATGTCATCGATGAACACAATCACCGAATGGTCCAACATCGGACTACACACTCGGTTCATGAGGTCCATGAACGCTGCAGGTGCATTGGTGAGTCCAAAAGGCATCACCACAAACTCGTAATGACCGTATCGCGTACGGAAAGCCGTTTTTCCCGTGTCCTCACTCCTGACCCGCATCTGGTGGTACCCCGACCGTAGATCAATCTTGGAGAACCATGAGGCCCCCTGAAGCTAGTCGAACAAATCGTCAATCCTTGGCAAAGGATAACGATTCTTTACCGTAAGCTTATTCAGCTCTCGATAGTCTATGCACATCCGTTGTGATCCATCCTTCTTCTTCACGAATAAGATAGGTGCTCCCCACGGCGAACAACTCGGTCTAATGAACTCCTTTTCGAGTAGTTCTTGCAGCTGGGCGTACAGCTCTTTCATTTCCGGTGGAGCCAGGCGGTAGGGTGCCTTGGCCACCGGAGCCGCACCCGGAATCAGATCGATCCGAAACTCTACCTGTCGTTCGGGAGGTATCCCCGGCAATTCCTCGGGAAACACATCGGTGAACTCCCGTACCACAGGTACGTCTTCCGCAGACTTCTTCGCTTCCCCAACCCTCGTGTCTAACACGTATGCTAAAAATCCTTGCCCACTATGCTGAAGGTACCTCCGAGCTCTCGCAGCCGAACATATGGCCGTAGACCGTCTAGATGAATCTCCCTGCACTAACAGTTCTCCCCCGCTTGGGGTTCGAACTCGCACTTGCTTGTGACGGCAAACGATCTCCGCGTCGAACTTATCCATCCAATCCATGCCCACAATCACACAAAGCTCCCGCATAGCAATCGGGATCAGGTCGATGGGAAACCTCACCCCTGAGATCTCTAAGGTGCACCCGCGAAACACGTCTGTGACCGTCAAGGTCCTATCATCAGCCACCTCAACAACCAGAGGATAACTCAAGCGTCCTACAACTCGGCCTAATCCCTCGCTAAAAGTGCGAGACACAAAAGAGTGAGTAGCCCCGCTATCAAACATCACAACTACAGGCACCGAGTTAACTAGGAATGTACCTAACATATAGTTCGACCACAAATAAATACATGACATGGAAAGGAAAGACAAAAGGAAAGAAGTAAGGGATATACCTGTGACCACTTTAGGCGTCGCCTGTGCCTCATCCACTGTCAACTGGTGAACTCTACCTCGGGCCGCTCCCGCCCCTGGCTGACCAGCTCGACCATCTGTGATACGCAACGGGGCATTCCCAGGCACCCTCTAAGCTCCACCCCCAGCAGCTACCCCTGCTCTAGGACAGTTGGCCCTTACGTGGCCCGTCTGATTATAGTTGAAACAGACCATTAACGGCGTCTTACAATCCCGGCTAAGGTGACCGGGTTGACCACACTTAAAACACCCCTCCACTCTCCTTGCTCCAGTATCACAGGGCTTAAACCCGCCACTCCTAGAACCCGTGCGCGTACCTGTAAACCTCGAACGTTTCGGCACTGCCGAGATGGGCGTCACTGGCTGTGCCGCCTTCCGCTTCTTAGCTTGGGTCTCCATCTCAAGCTCCCTCCTTCGAGCGGCGTCCATCATGGCGGATAATGAAATGTACTGTGCCGTGCTAACAAATTCTCGGATCTCCGTGCGTAGCATATCTTTATACCTTGACATCTTCATCTCTTCCGAGGCGGCATACTGAGGACAGAATAATGCCATCTCGGTAAATTTCCTGTTCATCTCTTTTACCGTCTCTGTTGTCTGTGTGAGCTCTATGAATTCTTTAGCGATTCGTTCCATCTCTACTGGCGGTACATACTCCGCACGGAAACGAGTGACAAACTCGTCCCAAGTCAAGGTAGTGCGCTCGGCAGGCGTCAATGCCGTGGCGCACCAATCCTTGCGCCGTCACGAAGTAGATTTACTACAAAACGGACCTTTAGGTTGTCCGGGCAGCCGCTGGTCAAAAATGCGAACTCCATGTCAGATACCCATCGCATGCTGGTAATCGGATCCGGGTCTCCCTTAAACTCTGGCGGGGAACAGGCGGAGAGATCCCGGTACTGGAACTCTCGGTTACGGAGATGACCCTCCGCCGGCAGTGGAATAGCTGCAATACGCTCATCCAGTAGGATCACCACCTCCTCTCGAATAGCGGTGATGATCTCGGGGATCGCCTCCCCGATCGCGTGGGAAACCTCAGTAGCAATCAGTTCCCTAATACGCTCCTCAGTAATCCCCGTCTCGGCTCGCGACTCCGCCGCGTTGTTCCTTCTAGTATTGACCATTCTAGAAAGGGAAATTTCAGAGATATATAAGCACATATAACTCACCCTACCACGCTCATACTCCACTCCTTGGCTTCCTCGTGACTCTCCCCGACTCGAGCATGGATCCTGTGCTTCAGATAGTAGGAGCTCTACTACTACCCTTCACACCTATCCTTACTCGTTTCGAGTCCTGTCCCGGGACATTCAAGTAGTTGATTACCACAAATAAACACATATAGCCAATCCAGCCCATACAAACACCTTTCCTAACTCCCTAGAAAGGTCATATCACCCACTATCCCTTGCTAACACGGAAACCCCACTAACCCTGACGAGTCGCCTCGTGAATGCACGGTCGTATACAGTGTAAAACCAGATAGACGTTCGAATAAGAGATTCTATCCTAGAACGGTTGGACTCAAACAAGAGCTGCGCAATAGAACTAAATCTAATATTCTAAGGCTATTCAGTTCCTACTGCATACCACCTAGAGTGCATTCGCTTAACAACCTATCAAAGCTAGCATGAGTTCCTATAAGCGATAAAACCAGCATACGGTACCATACAGTTCACATAAGCAATCTAGCATGCATACACTATTCCTGAAAAGTGATAGATACACTAAGTTCCTTACCTTCCCAGTTGGCGTCGGCTGACTGTACACACTGCGCCCACGATCACCGTTTCCAAACGGGTTTTCTCTTTTCATTTAAAAAACAAAAATTTTGATAAACGAATTTAAAGATCTCTTAGCCGCAACTTGAGACCAAACACACCGAGATGTACTTGATTCACTCAAGCCGTGCTCTGATACCAAGTTGTAACGTCCCAAAAATTACAAGGAAATTTAAAATTTTTAAAACATACATTTCATTATAAAACAACCATAATTTAGTAATTCACGTCTTAATTAAAATTAACGTCGTTGACTCAAACCGTCAACAAAGTTTATGCAGCGGAAATTTACATAATTAAATTCAAAGGGTTCGAAAGTGAAAGTTTAACAATCTCTGATACTCTGCGCTTGATGTGTGTACGGTCACGCCCGACTGCCGCCCGCACCTGAGATAACAACATATTGGGAAAGGGTAAGCTAAACGCTTAGTGAATCCAACCACACACGTAGGTAGCAACCCCACGCATATCACCCCTACTCGCAAGTAGGCAACATCACCATTACCACGAATATCAAACCACATAATGATTAATATATAAGTACGAACCTCGGTCCCACCGAGTACACAAAATACATTAATACAAGCTCAGTCCCACCGAGCCCTCAGTCCCACCGAGTAAAGATTGATGTACTAGCTTAGTCCCACCAAGCCCTCGGTCCCACCGAGCCCCTCAGTCCCACCGAGGTGTACGCATGCATAAATATTCCACATACGAATTTAACAAATCACAACCAGTTATCACATCCCAACTAGTTCATGTAAGCACATAAATACACGTAATAACACGTAACACAAAAGAACGACATACATGAAATTCCTAACTACGCAGTGAGAGAACTCACCTCAAGGCTAAGCAATGTGCTCACGAATCGCAACACCAACACGGCAATCTTCTTCACTTTTTCCCACCTAAATACGTATAAAAAGTCAAAGGAAAGTCCCGACCCATAACACGTTTACTAGTTTTCAAAAGACTAAACATTCCAGCTTTTTATTAAAAAAATACGGGTCTGTTCGGGACCTGTTTTACCCTCTTAAAACTGATAAATACAGAAATCAAAATCCATAATTACGAATTTCTAAGTCTTATGATTTCAGGGACGTATCGCACGCGTCCTAGCGATTTTTCTATAATTTACTATGGATTTTACAAGAATGCTTCGCAGAACAGCGAACACCCGGACCTTTCAGTACAACATGGCAACTTCGCCCTAACTATGGTCCGAATTGGTCTTTCCGCAAAACATAGGAAACTTAATAGACTCCGAAACGAAACTTTTGGCACCAGTCCCATCCCAAACCGACATACCAAGCAAAAGTTATGCATAAAACAAAACAGGGACAGAAAGCTGGAAGTTTTTTGGACCAGGCTGTATAAACAGCCCCATACGGCCCAGCTACAGGCTTAAACAGATTTTCGGCAAAACACGAAAAACTTTCCTGACTCGATTAGTGAACTTCGGCCACCGATTTCATTTCAATCCAAGCTACGAGTAAAAAGTTACGGCCACGACAAAACAGTGGCAGAAAATCGTCATTCACATAAAATGACAAAACACCAAACTTGCGACCACTTTTTCACCTAGCTAGAGGCTGAACCAGTTTTCCGCTAAAACAGAGAAAACGTGACCGACCCCGAACTTGAACCGTGGGTACCAGTTTCGGCTCAATCGGAGTTATGACGGGAAAGTTATGGCCGTCGCAAAAACAGCGACTGAACGATTATTCACATGAAATGATGATTATAAGGAAACGACGGTTTTATCGAATCGGCTTAATCGATTAAGTCACGACTTAAAGGGCTCTATGGTCATTAACAGGACACAGCCACGCACCACCCACTGCCACCTCCGGCAGTGGTAGTCGCCGGTGGCGGCCGACGGCGGTCCTTCGACAAAACGCAATAAACGAACCGCAAACCGCCGCGAACTCCCTACTCTCTCGATCACCTTACCGCATGCACATATATTACTCACACTACCACCACCACCACCCGACACCCAGCCACCACAGTGGCGGCGCACGGCGGCGGCGCTGCCGCTACCCTTTCGCCGGAAACCAAAAACGAAAACCGAATGTAACGAGAACCATACCTTACAACGACGACCCGCAACCGTGCCTGCAATCCCTTCTTCTCGACCTCTCCGACGAAGGACGTTGACACCGGTGGTTCTCCGGCGACCGTGGCGGCGTTTCTCCGGTGACTTCTCTCTCTCACGTCTTCTTCCTCTCTCGGCTTCTCACCCTCGCGAACACACTCTTGGCAATTGAAAACAATGGAGAAAAACAAGCAAACAACACAAAGGGGCTGTTTGTTGGTGCCGTATGGAAACCGACGAGAAGAGGAAGAGGGGGGGGGGGTCGGTCCCCCTTTCCTTGACCGTTCAACACCACAACCACCTCCATTGTCCACATTTGGCCCATAGGCTCAACACTTTGACACTTTTGGTCCCTGAATTTCTATAATATTGCAAAAGAGAGTAAGGTTTGCCACACAAAACATTCAAGGTCCCCTTTGACAACTTCCGTTAACAAGACTCGCTTTAAAAATAAATACATTAAGAATTTTAAAAACCATACCGGGACACGGGCTTTACAATTTATTAATTTAAATATATAACGGGGACGAGGCGGGGCGGGGAGTGCCTTACCCGTCCCCGTCCCCATCCCCGGCTTGAGAAAAACGGGGATCCCTGTCCCCGTACCCATCCCCGGTTTAGCGGGGAATCCCCATCCCCGATCGGGGCAGGTGGACCGGGTTCCCCGACGGGTCAGGGCCAATTCCCATGCCTACCAACGGTTATAAACATATAATTCATGCAATATAAATTCTTGTGCACAAGGAGTTAGACATCAATAAACACCAGAACATGACCATGTACAACTTATTAGGTTTCAAATAACCACCACATACCCAATATCATGCTATTAACGTGAACCATCTATAAACAAATATATGTTCACTAATCATTTTCCACATACTAGAGTTTTAATGAATGCACATACCATTCTTTTCTAAATATCATTATTACTTTTAGTTAAGACTTATAAGATAGGGTGAACACATATGTATCATAATATGGGTATGAGTATAGTATATGTACAAACAGGTAAGTGAACTACAATTCGACTGGTATGTCCGCTAGCGATAAGCACTCCCCCTTGAGGGGGTTGGGGGGCGGGGTGGAGCAGGGATATTGGCATTTAAAGATAAGTAAGCCCCCCTTAGGGGGGTTTTGGGGGGGGGCGAGGTCGAGAAAGAAACTCAATAACTACAGCCTTACAAGAGAGTGCTTCTCGGGGAGGAGCACGAACGATCATTCTTTGAGGTTAGCATATATCATAATAGAAATTGGTGTTATATATAATTTCTTGGACCCAAATATGAAATATGAACCTTTAGTCTTAGGTCAAAACCCAAATAATGGAACATCCTTTCCTTTAGCATAGTAGAGCATTTAAATGAGAAGAATATGATATTTAACCTCAAAAATAGCAAGAATCCATGAAACCCTAGGTTTCATCATCATCTCCCAAACACTTAAGGATTCATAATAAGTCACACATAAAGGATGAAATAAAAGGATTTCATGTAGAATACTCACCTAGTGGGTTTAGTGAGAAAACCCTTGAATTTGTAAAAAACCCTAGGTTGAGAATGATGGGTTGAAGCTTCCTAAATGGAGCTCTACACTTGAAGGAAAATCACCTAAAATATGGAAGCATTAAATGACATAGAACCCTAGGATCTTGGAATTTAATGAAGAGGGGAAGAGGTGAAAAAGGGGAGAAAATCGCCTACCACACTTGAGAAATCGGCCCCCCTCAAAGCTGAAATGTTTCCTCCCAAAAACCCCAAGACTGCGTCCCTTTTTATAGCTCAGACCGGCCCCGACGAAAGTGACGTGCAAGAGTGCCCCGGGGATCCTCGTCTGGCACTCTTGCGAGAAATGTACTGCGAGTCGATGAAGGTTTCAGCGATAGTGACACAGCGAGAATGACCTGGCATTCTCGTCGGGTTCGTCCCGGGCTCCTTTCGTTGCGACGAATCCTCTCGATACCACCCATGCGCTCCAAACTGATACATGTACATTAAAACAACCCTTTTTTCTATGCATGCATGTCATCTACTAAAGTGTCGAGGCTCAAAGATTCCAAAATAACAACGAGGCGAGTAGATGGAAACATGCAAAGCCTTACGTACATACATAGAGTTGTCCCAAAAAGAATTCCAAGCAAGACGAAACAAAAATATAACATAGCGTTCTACTGGGATTTTCGGGGTGTTACAATAACTGTAATGAATATACATTATTTATGTATTTTACTCATGAAATTTCGATAATAAAACAAACACCTTTCGATTTATAGTTTCTAATTTTAATTTTTTGTTTAGAGTAAACCACAAATTTCGTCCCTGTCATTTGTTGTTTATAACTATTTCATCCTTGGTCTTTCAAAATTACTTTTTTCATTTCGTTTTTTTTTGTCCTTGGGCCTAACAAAGTCAGAAAACTCCGTTAAGTTAGGGGGCAAGATGATCTTTTTAGGGCTTGTTCGTTAGCATCTTAATGAGTTTAATGATACTCACAATTTATTAAGTTAGTTATATATGACTGTTTGGTAATGACTTAATGATATAAAAAGTGATTTATTCACTAAGTTTTTAAGTGAGAGCTTTATGCATAAAGTCAATTTTTATCCATCTGCCACTCCAAATTAAAAGGTATGCTCCGTTCGAAAAAACTCTCTTAAAGAAATATCTTCCCGGTTTATATATCTATACTATATTATAAAGCACTTGAGAAAAATTCTTAAAAATAAACTTTTATGCATTAAGTACTGTTAATTGATGCATATTACATAAAATTTAAAATTACAAGTAATGATGCATGGGTACAACTTTTTTAAAGCTGCATGTTTGAATTCGTAACTAACTGATAAACATAATCAAATATAAGATAAGCATCTAATTTTAAATATAAAAAATCTAAAAGATAATTAGGATAATCATTGAATTCTAACATAATACTTAATTATTATTTTTTATAAAAAATATTATATTACTAAATATAAAATAAAATACATCATTAATAAACCTAAATTAAATTAAATTAAATTAAACAAATTTATAAAAATAACTATCGTTTTCACAAAACCACACAAAACCGTATATAAAATCGACAAAGAAAAAAAATGAAACATTAAAATCGAGATGTATCGAGATGTATTATGAAGCATTTGAGAAAAACTCTTAAAAACAAATTGTTCGAAATGTAAAACTAAACATATTATTAACTCTGAAAATTAAGAAACAAATTACAAAAGAAAGCTCAGTACATAACTCACACACTCGTACGATTACATAGTAAAACTCACTACAAAGTCACTCAAACACACAATCTTCAAGAGATTTGAATATTAGAATGAATACCTAAAGCTACTGAAGAAACAAGAGAGAAAGAGAGGATTCTAGAGAAAACCCTAAACTGAGAATATGAATTATGAGAAAACCCTAAACGTCTCATTCCTTTTATAACAACACGGAATTGCATATTGGTCCTTCATATTTGTTACTGATTTGTACCGCTACCCTTCTGCGTCTCACTCCTTGCAGCAACATCCACATGTTTCATAGTTGTACATAACTAGTCCTCGCACAATTAGAAAATACAAAAAATATAATTAGTTAATGTTACAAATGTCAAGATTGGTAACTTGTTTATTCTTTTAACACCCTCCCTAAATCTTGACATCTAAAAAGATCTAACATATTTAACTTTGAACAAAAATAATTGTGTTGATGTACACCAAGCGATTTTGTAAATATATCAGTTGGGTTTTCTAAGGAAGGTACTTTAACAGTCTTTAGCAATCCAGAAGATACTTTGTTTCTAACTTGATGTATATCTATTTCAATATGTTTTGTCCTTTCATGGAAAACAGGGTTGTTAGCAATTTGTATAGAAGATTTGTTATCACAATGAAGCTCAACAGGAAGTAAATTTTCCAATTTTAAATCTGCTAAAATGTTAAGAACCCATATAATCTCACATATGGCAGAGGCCATTGCCCTATATTCCGATTCCACAGAGGAGCGTGAAACAGTAGACTGTTTCTTACTCCTCCAAGAAACCATACTGTCAGGATCGATTCCAAACAAGAATAATTATACTTAGAAATCAGAATTAAAGAATCTTGCGGAATAGAACTTTAATTCAAACACACTCAATGAACAACTAATCAGAAAACACAATCTGTTTGTATTCAATACTTCAACTCACAAGTTTACAACCAAACCTCAATCTTGTTGAACAGGCTCAACAAGACGACTTCTACTTCTCTAGAAATAGGGTTCTAAACCTTGAGGTTAATTCTCTCTAAAACAAAAACGAATTCTAAAGAATCTCTTCGAATAGCTATCTATCAAAATCTATTTATACTAAATAATTACAAGATAACTATCAAAACAAAATTGATCTTCAGAATATTCTTTCATGCTTATCTTCAATCATTCCATCTTTATCTCCAACATTCTCGCATTCCATAATTATGATCACAAGCAGCATTAACATCGTTATGCACAAGCAGTACTAACATTGTTCCAGCAGCATTAACTTTTACTTGTAGTACTAACCTTGCTCTGGCAGTAGTATTGTTGTTCTGGCAGTACTAACCATACTTGGCAAATCTTCAGTTCCCAACAATCTCCCCCTAACTTGACTTTTTAGGTTGAGAAGTCAAGTTCTTCAGATGATGCTTCCAAAACCTAATCATGAACACATAAATCAGGATTCAAACCCAGGCTTTGATTGATAATCCTTCTCACCAAGTATCTTCCCATTTCAGAATCCTTGTTGCAAGCCAACTTAGCATGTAGCATTCCATTCAACCTTTTCTTGCTGTGCTTGTATGCAACATCCACCAAATAATACTCATGATATGTATAGTCAAGTGTGATGACATACACTCCACATTTTTCAATGAGCATCCAGTTGGTAATGGCTTGAAAATTTCTTTCTATCATATACTGAACTGCTTCTGGTTTGAACATTAGGCACAGGTATTCAAGAACCAATTTGGTGATAGACATCCCTTTCTCATTCAGCATATTTCCATACAGCTTCATTCCAACCTTGTACATCTCCTCTACGTCAGATCTAGAGCACATTCTGATAAGTCTTCCCCATGTAGAACAGACCTCATACTTCCCATCTGCTCTTTTGACTCTAATGTACTCCTTTCTCTGATCTACCAAGGTATCCCAGAAGATGATCTCAGGAGGCATAGAAGATAATTGTAACACCCCAAAACAGGGGTTAACAAAAACTTCCATAAAACGGAAGAGTGGTACACATTACTAAAGTAAAAGTATACCTAAATAACATTACATAATCATTAATACAAAGATTTAGTTAATCATAACTACTATTGGACCACTAGCTTATTTGATCACCACTATAGATATCAAATATCCAAAGAATGCCGGAAAGTTCTATCATCAATCTTCCAATCTTTATCTCTCTAACAATGATCCCATGCTCACAACCCCGTTCTAGACCTTCTTGTGTCCGGAACCACTAAAATCTGTAATACATAAAACACATGACAAGTGTTAGGCTTTTAAAGCCTAAGTGAGATTTACACATAGCACATAGAGCATAATCATAGCATGTAGGAATAACAATTCGATACATTCACAAATTGGATTCCATGGAGAAGGTCCATATCGCTACCCGGTTACATCATAATCGAAGATATACCTTGATTGATACCCCACGGTATTGTCACAAGGCATAACACAACGGAAAACCCCACGGTATCCGAAGGTATGAACAAAATACATTTACCCCACGGTACGTATGATTATATCCTCCAATGCCTACTAGGTGCTCCTCCAATTATGTGGATACCAAATATGTTAATCCAAGTAATATTCAAAGCATATTAAGCACTTAACAATGGTCCAACCATTTATCATAATCAATTCTACTTCCATGTAGTTCACATACATCCATATGTAACAAATCATATTCTAGATAATATCAAGCATATTTAACACATAACAATGGTCCAACCATTTAACATGATCAATACTACTTCCATGTAGTTCATATACAACCATATGTATCAAATCATATTCTATATGACATTAATAATAAACATCCATGTTTACAATTCAATAATAAGTCCATTTTGACCATTAAGCCATCATTACTTCATTAAGACATATATTAAGCCATCTTCATAATCTCATACCAATGATGTATAATCAAACCCAAACTTTTAACACTAACTTTATCATGGCAATATAGTTAATGAAACACAATTAATCCTTCATTACTTACTTGAACTCTTCTTGTTTCCCTCTTAACTATTAAGAGCTTATACATCAAGATTTCTCATTAACCATACCAAAATCAAGATAAAGAATGGTAGATAAGTGTAATACAATCAATTAATTACAAGTTACTCACCTCAATTCTTCAATTAGTATAACCCTATCTTGAAGTCTTGAACTTAATTTCTCCAACAAGAAGATGAATAATGCAAGCCCTAATTGAAGTTTGATTGTTAAGATTCATATAACAATTACTTGGATTGGATTTAGATTTATGGATTTGAACTTACCTTAGGATTTAGATGGGGAATCGCCTGAGAAGAAAGTAGCAGAGCATAAATCTGATTTGAGAGTTCTTAAGTGAAAGAATGAATGTCTAAGGATAAAGAGGTGGGTTTAACCCCCTTTTGGCACGTCAGGTGCTCGGCGCCGATCACCCGCACCGATGCATCGGCGACAATCCATCGGCGCCAGCTTCTGTTTGCCAAACATCTAAACTTTTACTAATTTAGTCGTAACTTCCTCGTTAGAACCCCGTTTTTACCCCGGAAAGAACCGTTGGACTCGTATTCAAATTACCCATCCAACTAATCCATAAAATCTAATATTTAACTTTATCATCTATTTTTCATTTATTTTCTTAAGGAATAAACTTACTGATTTCTATCGGAAGTTCTCAATTAACAAGTAACGATCACGGAAATTACTTAGGAAATCAATTATAATCTAAGAAGTCAAAATATAAAGGAATATTAGGACTATTATTACTTACAAGGATTTTCCGGGTGTTACAATAATGGGTCAACTTTGATTGGATCAGTATCAACCATAGTGATATACATATCACATTGAGCATTACTTGGTTGACCTGATGGAGTTGCTACTTCTTCTTCAGCAACCTTTGTATCATCTTTCTTTTCTGGAACATCCTCTTCTTTTTCTTCTTCTACCCTAGGTTTCTTGACAACTTTCCTCTTGGTAGCTATAGACTTGGTTCTTGTTCTTTTCAGTGACACCAGCTTTTCACCCAGGGTTTCTTCTTGCTTTTTAGGAGTGTCATGTTTGGCTTTAATCAAAGCCTCTGCAACTTCAACTTCTTCCAAAGTAGGCATTTTAGTTTCTGTTGCTTCCTTTGTTTCTGCTGCTTCTTCCTTTGTAGATACTGCTTCTTGCATGGTTTATGCTGCTTCTTTTGTTTCTGCTGCTTCTTTTGTTTCTGCTGTTGCTTCAGTTTCAGCTTCTTTCTGAATTTCAGCAGCATTAACCTTTTCTGCTGCATGATCAGTTTCTGCTTCTTTTGCAATTTCTTCAACACACTCATTCTCCCCCTTTTCTTGTGCACTCTCCATGTTGAATTCAGCTTCTGACTCCCCCTTTTTGGGAGCATCATTGTTGGGGCTTCTTCTTTTAAGAACATACTGAGCTTTCTTCTTCCTGTGCATCAACTTTGTAATCAGCTTCTTATGCTTCTCAAGCTGTGTTTGTTGATATAGGACCACTTTCTTGAGTCCATCTATCTCCTTTTGCTGACTTACAACATCTGTGTTGATATTGGCAATGGTTTCCATCAATTCCTCATATGTATATCTATCCTCACCTTGTTTAGGAGTTTTTACTTCCTTTAAAGGATCACTGGAAATTTTAGTAGGTGTCTTTTGCCTAGCAAAAGCACTGCCTACCCCCGTGGTTTCTTGGCACCTGGGACCTCTGAATGATTTCTCATTTTGAGTTGCCGTGAGGAAGGTCTTAGTTATGTTACCACTGTCCTTCTCTGTGCTAGCAGAAGTAGTGGCAGCCTTGCTACTCACATGCTCAACCTTCTCCTTAGTGAGCACCTTCTTGGGGTTGGGAGACACCCCTGTGGTTTCCCTTTCGATATTCTCTATTGGAGAATGCTCCAATAGAGGGCTTAAAGGCTTTGGGCTTGTAGGAGGTACATCAAGGGAAGGAGCCTTGTGTACCATTCTTCTTGTAAACTTTTTGGTTATGTGAGGAGTGGGTCTTTGAAGAATGGACTGAGGAATTTCTTTGGTGATTGAAGGTGGGGTTTGGCTATCAGTGGGTTGGTCTAATGAGGGCCTTGACCCTGATGCCATACCTTCTTGTGTGTGGGACACACGCATCATTGTAGAGAACAATGGAGTGTCAACTCCTTCCGAGTCCCTGGAAGTTCTTCTCATATTTGAGAAGACCTTTCCTTTAGGGGGTTTAGGTACATATACCTCAGTAAATTGAGGCAAATCCGTCAATTCCTGAGTAATCACTGCTTGGACAAACCTTGGGTACATATAAAAACTCTTTTTGGATTCCAGGTTTGACACAAGATCATTGAAAATCATTTGTGAAAAATTAAACTTCCTGGCAGTGGCCAAGCAGACCAGGGCATAAGCAATGGTACTGCTAAACTCACTCCATCCAGTAGTTTTCTTTGAAATGCAATGTAATAAGGTATGAACAAAGAATCGCCATTGTGTAGAAAATTTAGACTTGAAAAACTTAAAGATTCCAATGGGACCTTCATACCCCATTCTCGTTAAAGTTGAGTATAGATCGTCATTAGGAATAGACGTCATACCTGAGGCATCATCCAATCGAAGAGTGATGCGAATAAGCTCCTCTGTAACATTCAAGGGTTTGTCACACACCCTTGTTTTGATGATTTTCTGCCCATCTTCAGACACCACGGTGGCATTTTCCCAGAACTGCTTCTGATGCTCGGTGTAGATTGTCGGGGTCACCGTTAGGGCATAGGATATATGCGTGTATTTGAGGAAATCCACAATGTCGTGAAAACCTGCGGACTGTTTTGGCTTCTGGAGCATGGCAATCTCGTTGTGTTCGTCGATAAACTCCATTGTACCTGAGGATTCTTGAAAGAAAACAGAGATTCTTGGGAGAGAATAGTTAGAAAGAGAGAGAGATGAATAGAATTCAAAGAGACGTTATGACCTTTGGCGGGCTGAAAAAGGTATTTATAGCAGTATTAGCCCTAATTTTTCTTTTAAAGCAGTATTAACGACACATGCAGTATTAAGTACGAAGTAGTATTAACTATGTACTGGCAGTAGTAACTATGCACTGGCAGTAGTAACTATGCACTGGCAGTAGTAACTATGCACTGGCAGTAGTAACTATGCACATGTCAATCTGAGTCATACAGAAGATCCTGAGAAGAAGAGTTAGTAGTACCAAATATAGAAGGAAATACAGGTATAAAAACTGAAAATCATGACTTTATTCAAGGTTGATCATGCCCACACTTGTTACCAAGAAAGTGAATCTACCCACATCAAAAGCTTTTGTGAATAGATCAGCAAACTGGTCATTGGTATGAACTTTAGCAACTTGAATTAATTTCTTTTCATTACAATCTCGAATAAAGTGATACCTGATCTCTATGTGCTTTGTTTTTGAGTGTTTGACTGGATTGTTAACAATGCTAATAGCACTGTTGTTGTCAATGAAGATTGGAGTGTGAAGAAATGTTACCCCATAGTCCAACATCTGATTCTGTATCCATAGAACCTGAGAGCAGCAGCTTGCAGCAGCTATATACTCAGCTTCTGTTGTAGATAAGGACACTGTGGTTTGTTTCTTACACTGCCAAGATACTAGTCTTGCACCCAAAAACTGACATCCACCTGAAGTAGACTTCCTATCCATGTTAGCTCCACCCAAGTCACTATCTGAGTATGCAAGTAGATCAAAGGATGATTCATAAGGATACCAGAGACCTAATCTAGGTTGCCCTCTTAGGTATCTAAATATCCTCTTGACTGCATGAAGGTGTGATTGCTTTGGTGTAACTTGAAATCTGGCACATACACATACTGGAAACATAATATCTGGTCTAGAGGCTGTGAGATACATGAGTGATCCAATCATTGATCTGTAATGATGGACATCCACATCCTCCCCCTCAAAATCAGCAATGATCTGTTTGTGTGTCTCCATCGGTGTGCTTGCTGGCTTTGAGTCTGATAATCCAAACTTATCCAGGATGTCTTTCACATATTTGGATTGGCATATGAAAATCCCATCCTTCTTCTGTTTCACCTGAAGCCCAAGGAAGAAAGTAAGTTCACCCATGGAACTCATCTTGAAGCTCTTGTGCATTAACTCCTCAAAGTCTTTACACATGTGATCATTTGTGGATCCAAAGATAATGTCATCCACATAGATCTGAACAAGTAGGGTGTCCTTCTTTTTCCTTTTAATGAATAAGGTCTTATCAATGATTCCTCTTTCAAATCCATTTTCCAAGAGATAGGTAGACAGGGTGTCATACCATGCTCTTGGGGCTTGATGTAGACCATAAAGTGCCTTCTTTAACTTGTACACTCTGTCAGGATACAATGGATTCTCAAATCCAGGGGGTTGACAGACATACACTTCTTCATCTATAGTCCCATATAGAAAAGCACTTTTTACATCCATCTGGTAGACCTTGAACTTCATATATGAGGCATAGGCTAGAAACAACCTAATTGCCTCAATCCTTGCAACCGGAGCAAAGACTTCCTCATAGTCTATACCCTCTTCCTGAGTATACCCTTGTGCAACCAGCCTGGCTTTGTTCTTGATCACAATTCCTCTCTCATCCTTCTTATTTCTGAAAATCCACTTGGTGCCAATTGCCCTATGACCTTTTGGAAGGTCCACCAAGTTCCAAACATTCTGTAGCTTGAACTGTAGCAGCTCCTCTTGCATTGCTTATATCCAACTTGGATCTTTCATAGCATCATAAGCCTTTTTGGGCTCAATTTGGGATAGAAAGCAAGTGAGTACAGTATTAACTGTATTTTGCTGATCTTGTAGCTCTTGAAGTCTGCTTTGATTCCTAGTCATCATGGGAGAAGCAATGTCTCCAATTACCAACTCAGGAGGATGATTTTTCTGAGTTCGTGATGGATGACCAGATTCCTCTTGTAAGTTCACATCCAGATTTGACTCATTTAAGTCTGGATTTTCTTCAGCTTCTTCAGTCACTTCAGACTCTCTGGAATTTGGACTTGAAGGCTGATTTTCCTCTATTCTTCTCTCTTCTTCATTCTGAATGGGTTCAGCTTCCTTTTCTTGTTCACAGAAGTCAACAGGATCAATGGTAGGGAGTAGAAATATCACAGACTGAATTCTGTGATCTGATGGTGGTGCATCCCTTTGTCCTGCATTTACATCACTACTGATACCCAAAGAATTAGTGAGTGAATCAATGTCAAATAGCCAATCAGGACCTGAACCAATAGGATTTGGTGTGTTCTCATTGCGTTTGACATTGTCACTTTCTTCAATTATTCTAGAAGAGGTATTAAACACTCTGTAAGCCTTACTCTGAGATGAGTAACCAACAAGAAAACCATCATCTGCTTTGCTATCAAACTTACCTAAGTGAGATTTGGTATTGAGAATTGTACAAGGACACCCAAATGGTTTGAAAAATCCAATAAATGGTTTCTTTTTCTGAAAAAGCTCATAAGGTGTCTTGTTTTTAGGCTTTATTACTAAAACTCTGTTTTGGACATAACAAGCAGTATTAACTGCTTCTGCCCAAAAAGTAGTGGGTAATTTTGAATCAGCTAACAGAGATCTAGCAGCCTCAATTAGTGTCCTATTCCTTCTCTCAGCAACACCATTCTATTGTGGAGTCCTAGGAGCACTGTATTGTCTCTCAATTCCTTTTTCCTCACAAAAGGTGTTTAGATCAAGGTTTTTAAATTCAGTCCCATTATCTGATCTAATGACTTTCACTTTTTGATTTGATTGGTTTTCAATTCTAAGAATAAAATATTTGATCAGTCCACTTGTCTCATCTTTAGTTCTCAGAAAATATACCCAAGTAAATCTAGAGTAATCATCAATAATAACTAAACAGTATGACTTCTTGCCAATGCTCATGACATTTGTAGGGCCAAACAGATCCATATGCAACAACTGAAGAGGATTTGGGATAGTGTTTATCTCTTTGGACTTATGAGAAGTTTTGTGTTGTTTGCCTTTGAGACAAGCAACACAATGATCATCACATGAATAAACTTTTGATGGTAAACCCCTAACAAGATTATTTTTAACAAGTTTATTCATTGTTTTAAAATTCATGTGACACATCCTTCTGTGCCAAAGTGATGATTCATCCATTGAAGCTTTTGATACCAAACAGTTTAGGGATGAATCAGATGAAACACTTTCTAAATCTAAACAATACACATTATCCTTTCTAGGAGTTCTCAATAGTATCATGTTTTCATCAACTACTTTGAATCCAGAAGCAAGAATAATGCATTCAGAATCAGTAAATAATATACTATGTTTCTTGTCACAGACCTGTGATACACTTAACAGGTTGTATCTCAATTGCTCAACATAGTAAACATCCTCAAATGTCATCTTACCTTTTGATACATCACCTTTACCACTTATCTTACCTCCTGCAGGATTATTCCCAAAAGCAACATGTCCTCCATCAATTCTTTTGAAATTCTTGAGGCAGGCCATGTTACCTGTCATGTGCCTGGAGCAACCACTATCAACATGCCAGATGCTCTTCCCCTTGAGCTGTTGGTTGCCCTGCACATAAGATAAATCAATTAGTTTTTATTGGGAACCCAAGCCAAAGTGGTCTTGGGTCTCCCTTGCTCATCAAAGTACTTACATTCAGTTTGGATAAGTTTTTCAACCTGAGGAACTTCAGTACTGGAGTACTTTGTCAAGATGATTGGTCTAGCAGCACAAACACTAGAAGCAGTATTATCTTTAGAAGAAGTACTAACAGTGTTAGCAGTACTAACACTGCTAGCAGCAGTATTGCTTCTAGAAGAAGTACTAACAGTGTTAGAAGCACTAACACTGCTAGCAGCAGTACTATCTGAGGCAGCAGTACTAACACTAGTGCTTTTAGGAACCCACATTGTGACACATTATTTTTCTGTCTTTTTCCTCATGTGGCTTTTGGATTTAGCTTGTTTCTTAGCCACATGGTTTCTTACAGGCTTCCTATAACCATTTGATTTTTGAAAAGTTCTTTGAAAATTTATCCTTTGGTTAATAGGATTGAAATAACAGTGTTTGGCAAGGTGATTCAATTTGCCACAGATAAAACAAGGTTTTGGTCTGTTAATCCTTTGTAGATCAACTCCTTGTTTTTTAGCCCACTGATTATTCCAGTTTCTTTGATTTCCCCTCTTTTTATCATGTTTTTGGGGTTCATTCTTTTGAGAATTCTTGCAAGAACAATGTTCACAAGTATTGGAATTCACAACAGTGGTATGTGTATAATGAACTCCCTTTCCTTTTTCAGATCTTTTCATCTCATTGTTCTTATCCCAGGGACTTCCACCTTCCTCATTAGTCTTGATGTAATTCTCTAAGGGGATCTCACCACTGACATTCTTGTTCCTTTTCTTAGACTCTTCTTTTTCAGTTTTATCCTCAACAACAACTTCATATAATGGATCTACTTTAGTAGCTCCTTCAGGTAAGTCCTTCCTATCCTTGGTTTCTAACAGGTCTGACCTAGGAGGGATGTATGTGTTGTTGTAGGGTGGGGGTGTGGCATTGTACCCTAGGCCTGGTTTCATCTTACTGTGGATTTGAGCATTTATTATGGTGTCCATGACTTTAGAAGCACATGAAAACTTTTCAACATCAAGTTTTACTTTCTCAAGTTCTCCTTTTAATTTCTCACATTCCTCCCTAGACTCTTTCAGTTGGAACTCCAGACCATTCTTTTCCCACTTCCAGTAGTTTGTATCATATGAGTGTTGAAGTTCATTGGCTTGAAAAGCCTTAATTTGTTCTTCAAACCTCTCAACAATCACTACATAATCTCTTCTATCCTTTTCTAATCTCTTAAGGTCATCACACATTCCCTGGTTGTGATCTCTATACTTTTTCACAGTGTCTATACAAGCTTGAGAACAGAGATTAGATTTTACCTCAGTAGGAAGATCTGAGACTTCTGCCATGAGTGCATGATTCTGAATTGCCTCTTCTGCTTGATCACTCCAATCAAATCCCATTCCTTGTTGAGAAACAAGGGCTTGAACAGAGTTTCTGTTCTGGTTGAAGCTTCCAGTCTGAGCTTGTTGATGGTTGTTTTGAGATACTCCACCTCTGCATTCTCTGGCAAAGTGTCCCATCTTATGACACTTGTAGCATTCCACCTTAGACTTGTCAAACCCAGCACCATCTTCTCTTCTTTGGGAAAAGTTGTTTCTCCCAGTCCTCTTTATAAACTTCTTCACCCTCATAGAAAGCATAGCCATCTGCCACTTGATATCCATCTCCTCAAGATCATCAGCATTAATCTGTTCTAAGTCATCATTAATTAATGAGGAGTTAACATGACTAGAAAAGAAAGCTTCTAGTACAGAATTATTGGCCTTCTCCTGATTGACTCCACCATCAGTACTAACTGATTCAGGGTTAGCAGTAGAATTAGTTGATACTGATAGGAGTGCAGCATTATACACATATCCTGAGGGCTTCTTCTTGGCTTCAACCTCTGCTTCAAATACCCTAAGATCATTGTAAAGATCATCAAGCTCTTTATCTTCTAACTGGTCATTCTGTCTGAAAGACACAGTATACATTGTCCATTCCTCACCTAATGATCTTAGAAACTTCCTGTTTACATCATCAGCCTCCATACGAACTCCAACTGTAGCCAATTCTCCAATCAACTTATTAAATCTATCAAAAGTTTGAGTCATAGACTCATTCTTTGTAGAAGTAAAATTTTCATATTGTTGCTTAAGAATTGCCTTCTGGTTCCTCTTGGTGCTCTTGGTACCAGTGAATCTCTTTTCCAATGCATTCCATAAAATCTGAGCATCAGTGCAGTGATGAAATTGGTGCTGATACTCATTGGGAATAGCCAAAAGCAGAGTGCTTAAGGCTTTCATCTCTGTTTGTCTAACCTTTCTTTCTGCATCAGTCTTTGGAGGGGGTCTTTTGCCATCTGGTCCAACCCTTCCTTCAGCACATGGACCATTCTCTATAATATCCCAGATGGAATAATCAGTAAGCAAAATATACTGCTTGATTCTAATCTTCCACATGTCAAACTCATTAGGCCTGAGCATGGGAACCTTTGAAACAAGAGTATTGTTTGATTCAACTGTGTTGTCCATAATGATTGTAGATTTCTAAGAAACCAAGCTCTGATACCACTTGTCAGGATCGATTCCAAACAAGAATAATTATACTTAGAAATCAGAATTAAAGAATCTTGCGGAATAGAACTTTAATTCAAACACACTCAATGAACAACTAATCAGAAAACACAATCTGTTTGTATTCAATACTTCAACTCACAAGTTTACAACCAAACCTCAATCTTGTTGAACAGGCTCAACAAGACGACTTCTACTTCTCTAGAAATAGGGTTCTAAACCTTGAGGTTAATTCTCTCTAAAACAAAAACGAATTCTAAAGAATCTCTTCGAATAGCTATCTATCAAAATCTATTTATACTAAATAATTACAAGATAACTATCAAAACAAAATTGATCTTCAGAATATTCTTTCATGCTTATCTTCAATCATTCCATCTTTATCTCCAACATTCTCGCATTCCATAATTATGATCACAAGCAGCATTAACATCGTTATGCACAAGCAGTACTAACATTGTTCCAGCAGCATTAACTTTTACTTGTAGTACTAACCTTGCTCTGGCAGTAGTATTGTTGTTCTGGCAGTACTAACCATACTTGGCAAATCTTCAGTTCCCAACACATACAATTTCCCAAATACAAGCCATAACCAGTAACTGAGCACCTAGTCGAAAGACACTTACCCCAATCAGCGTCCACATAAGCACTCAGTTTAAAAACAGCAGAAGATGTAAAGTTAACACCTTTTCCTGGAGAGCCTTTTAAATATCTTAAAACCCGAAGAGCTAATTTGAGATGAGATTGTCTTGGTGAATGCATAAATTGACTTAAAATGTAAACAACATAAGCAATATCAGGACATGTTGCTAACAAGTAAATTAATCTACCTATTAGTTTCTGATATTCAGTGAAGTTAACTAGAGGTGGATCTGTTAAATCTGATCCAGCTGAATCTGTTACAGTAAGATTCATATCCATGGGAGTACTCATAGGTTTACTCCCCAAATACCCAAAATCACTAAGAAGTTCAAGACAGTACTTACGCTGTGACATACAGACACCATTGTCAGTCCTCGGAGTTTCAATACCCAAGAAAAATTTTAACTCTCCAAGATCCTTGATTTTAAAACTTGACTGTAAATGATACTTTACTTTATTAATTTCATCACTAGAATTTCCAGTAAGAACTATGTCATCCACATAGACAAGTAAAACCAAGTAAACCGAATCATTAACCTTAGTAAACAATGAATAGTCACTTGTACTTTGTACAAATCCATGATTAAACTAATAAATATTTGGTTTTGTTCCTTACAAGTTATAAGGTTATGGTGACGTTTGTTTTTTAAGAGGTGCTGAAGTCTGAAGTCTGAAGTCTGGTTTCATTTCTGATTTTTAAGAGATGCGGCTGAAATATGAAATCTGAATCAATAAGACTCTTTGTTTTTGTAAACTGACAAAAATTTGAATATGTATAATTTTCTAATTTATCCTTTAAAAATGTTAGATTGTTGAATTAATAAAACATCTATTTATGTAAAATATCGTCTAATTTCTTGTACCATATGAACAAAATGTTGTACATTATTATCAGCGTTTTTGAACAACAATCACCAAAACACAAGGAACAAGGAACAAGAAACCATAGTCAAAGATTGAAACCCAAATTGCATCCAGAAACTAAAACTAATCTTCAAACTAAAGACAATAAACCAATGGTTCTTCTGGTTCACCGTTTCTTGTTGGGGCTTGAATCTCCAATCTTCACCGTTTCTTCAAACTCACTTTCGTTGATCCAAACCTAGACTTCCTTCCTTCAAGATCTGCTTGTTCAGTGGCAACCCTTTTTGCATGATGTTTGGGTTGTTCAATTTGATCCGTCAACTCTAGTGCCTGCCTAAACTCATACATACAAACATACTCGATTTGATCCTCAAGAACCCATATTGATTAAACTCATAACACAGTTAACAGCTACCAATATTTCTTCCAAAGAACCACGCATGATGGCAACACCATTGGATACAACACTCTGCATCTTAACAAAGAACCAAGCAACCTTTCTTCCAAAGAACCAAGCAAGCTGAACAACTAGGCATCATTCCTTTCCAAATTCATTTCCACTTAAAGTGCGATAAACGTATGGTTGAACAGAAATTCATAACAACATAGCAAACTTTAAGGAGATGTCGCTGACAATTTTCAGAAAGTAATCTAAAATAAGTTGATTACATCATCAGATTTGGAACTACAAGATGCCTCACATTCTAATTCCATAAACCTATCACCTCTATCTATATTCAAACCATCACTTCCATAACCATTATCGTTTCTAAATAAAATCGAATCAAAAGATAACTTTCTAGTTACAACAAATTGAACATAGGAGATCTTATCACATGGACGAACCACAGGGTTGAACCACATGGACGAACCACATGGTCGAACCATATGGACGAAATTAACACAAACATCTGTGGTTTGAACCTTGGTACAGAAAACAAATTGCAAAGCAATTAAAACAGTGATACATAACCTACAAGAGATCCACAACTACATAACCTTCAAGAGAACCGCAGGTGCAAAAGGGGAACATTTCATGAATTTCTATATGGCAAAATAGTGTGAACACAAGAAACTGATAAATGGGTGGCTAATTGGTAGTCGATGGATGAATGTTTACCCGAATCAACCAAATTAGAAACAAAAAAATGCCAATAGATATGGAGGAATCGGTTTTTACCCAAATCAATGTTGAATAAAACCAGAAACAGAAACTATAAGGTACACAAAAGAGAAATCGATGTTTACCCAAATCGTGTTGAACAAAACCAGAAAAAGAAGCAATAATGGTACACAAAGGAGAAATCGATACCTAAGAGGAGGAGAACGGAAGAAATCGATCGACGTGTGAAAAGAAGGGAATAAATCGAACGACGTGAGAAAAGAAGGGAAGAAATCTATCGAAGGAGACAACCACTGTGCAGACGAACGACGATGGAGAAGTCAGGGGTTATTTGTGTGGGAGGGATGAGACGACTGGGAGGGAGAGAAGGGAAGGTAGGAGACGTCTAAGTGATTCAGAGTTCAGGGCACCACTTTTTCGTTTAGATGTTTTTTAGACTTAATAGCCTCTGGAAATAAATAAAAATACAAACACTCTGAATTAGTAAATGTCTAACCGATTAAGACAAAAGTGCCCATTAAGAGCTGAAAACCAAAAAACAAACAAGGCATGTGTCTTTTCAAGACCGCATAATGGTTAATATTAATAATACTAATATTGTTAGTAGTAAGAAGACTTTATTGACCTTATTTTTTCATATCACTATATCATCTCAACTCGTTAAATTATCTGTCGAATATATTAGCGAGCCATTTTAAAACAACAAGAATGATTACAATTTTAGAAACTTTTTATTTATTTATACATCTTCATTTATTTTTTAATGATGTCTTTTTGATCAATTAGCACATTCTTGTGTTTAGAAGAGGAATTGCCATCCCTCTCCTCCTTTACACCCCACTATTTAACCCCCTTCTTGAAGCCTCCACAATCTACCCCTGTGGTTTCCTTTATGTATTCTATCGTTTAGGTGATGTGAACAAATTTGTTGGTTTCTAATATTACCCTAGATTAAACTATTTATTGATTGGTATGGTAGGATAGTTTTCTTTATTTGGACCTTGAATTTTTGTTGCATGTGTATTGTGTGTAAGAGGTAAATGTGGAGGAGGCCAGGGATTGAAGAAATAGATGATCAAGGCGAATAATATTTTCAAATTGTTGTAGGACAAGTGTGTAATCGTCTAAAGAATATGACGATAAAGATAGAGATATAGATAAATATATCAGAATTAGGTTAGAACTGAAATATCTCATAGTTATCTACATGTAACTCTTCCCTATATAAAAAGCCTATGATTAATGAGAATTGATAGATTTCCTCTCTCTTATATTGTTGTTCTATTTCGTTTATTCTATAACACAAATTTTGTTTTCAGTTTTTAAGATATAAAAATATTGTTCTTTTTCAAAATTCCTAACATCAATATCGGATTGTTACATATGGATGATTATCCGGTTATATAAGGAATAGACAATCCCCGTCGGTGCTAGTGAACCAAGTACTCGTCTAAATGAAGCAAATGACCATCCTACTCCAACAAAAGCTACTATTATAAACACATTCATAAACTACTCATATTCTACATCATTTTTATGTTTTACTATTGCTATTATTTATTAATCTTTTTGATTTTTTGTATGTTCTCTAAAAGATTCAATTTTTAAAATTAACTATTTTAAATTTTACTTTTTTTTAATAATGGATATTACAAAATATCAGTAATATTAATCTTGATCAATAAGTTTTTTCCAATTTGTTTTTTACACAATATTTTATGTATTTCATTATCATTATCATTATCATCAACCAAAAAGAATCATTAATGAAATGATTAAAAGCAAAAGCATTGCTTTAAATTTTTGAATAAATTAAGAAAATAAAATCTAGAGTAAATTACTGTTTTGGTCCCTAAGGTATGTCAAAAATTACGAAACTGGTCCTTTAACTTCAAAAATTATCGTTTTGGTACCTCACGTATGCAGTTTGTTACGAAATTGGTCCCTCGAGCCGACGGCCGTCTATTTCCTCCGTTAAGCTCGAGGGTAAAATGGTCTTTTTATATATTTTTATTTCTTTTAATATTTTTTAATTAATTATAGAGTAAATTACAGTTTTGGTCTCTTAATTATACCATTTTTTTCTTGAATATTCATCTTCTCCAAGAACATGAAGAACACCATTTTTATTTCTTTTTTTCTTCTCTTTCTTTCTTTCTTCTCTTTCTTTTTCTTTTTCATGGTGGATGGTGGAAGAAGATGGAGAAATGTAATGAGAAGGTGGTGGGTTGACGATGGTGGTCGTGGGTGGTGTGTATATATATATACTGTATCTGGGTGTGTATATATAAAGAAAGAAACAAAAAAAGAAGAAGAGAAGAAAGAAAGATGGTGGTGGTGGGTGGTGGTGGGTTGATGATGGTGGTGATGCGTGTATGTATATATATATATATATATATATATATAGGGGTGGGTTTAAATGAAAACTCAAGTTCAATTGTAAACATAATGACAAGTCACAACCATTGATCAAGATTTGGAAAACTAATCAATGGTAAAAACTTAATTAAACCAATTGAGAAGTGATTAGGGGCAAATCTGGAAATTTGAATCAACGCCTACCATCTTTGACTTTTTATTTTCTTTTTTAATTAAAAAACTTTTACCCCCTTAAAGTTTAAAATAAATTATCTTAAAAATTACTAATATTTTAATCAAACAAATTACATCAAAAAAACGATAATTTCGTGCTCTTCGATATGACATCCAACTCGATATAGTTTTTTCTTCATTTTAACCGTTTCTACGTGAAATGCTATGTATGTGTTATATTCAGTCTGAATATGTATGGACGTTTCCTGCTGTCCATATTCAGTGTGAATAACAAAGGAGAACGTTCATTCACTATTCATGACGAATAACACAGTATTCAAAATGAATAATGCACGAATTCCTGATTCATGTATTATTAAACATGAATCGTGTATTATTCATCTTGAATAACACATTATTCACCCTGAATAACACATTATTCACCCTGAAGTACACATTATTCATGTTGAATAATATATGAATGACCCGTGAAGGTTGAACGCATAACGCACTCTCTTTGTTTTCCGATTCACAACCGAAACTTGGTTTTATTCTTTATGAATATGTATGCACATCTTCAGGTGTCCACATTTCGTATGAATAACAAAGGTGAACGTTCATTCACTATTCATGATGAATAATACAATATTCAGGATGAATAATACATTATTCAGGATGAATAATACATGAATTCATGAATCGTGCATTATTCATCCTGAATGATGTATTATTCATACTGAATGATACATTATTCATGAAGAATAATACATGAGTGACTCGTGAAGGTGTGGAGACGTGACACACTCTCTTTTGTTCATCGATTCACAATCGAAACTCGATAGGTTCCCGATTCATCTCGATAGGTGTTGGGTTATGGTAATGAAGAACACGATACCTTAGGACGCTGAAGAAAGTGTTGTAGAAGGTGATGTCGAGTTACGAACTTACGGTGTCGAGATTGTTGGTGCAAGTGTACCCAGCTTTAAATATTGTGATATATTTTTGGTACACATAAAATCACATCTCCATATTTATTTTGATGATTACAAAACACACCGCATTATTTTGTTATCTAATATTTTATCTGAGTGTGCAGATATTTAAATGATCTCGATAAATTTTTATCTGAAGTATCCAAGTCTGAAGAGTTTCGTCATTTTATTTTAAAATGATAAACACCCTAAAATATTTTATCACTTGGATATTTCGTATCTATATAAATATATTTGAATCAAATATATATATAATATATATATTTCTATTTATTAAATATATATATAAATCACTGATATATATATATATATATGTTATTAAAATCTCTTGCCTTTTACTGTTGCAAGAAGTGTGATCAGCCGAACCACCCTGCGTTGCCATGCTCTCATTGGACAATATTTTAGGCGGTATACCGCCAAGGTCCACGCGGTATACCGCGTCTCTATTCACCCGTCAGTTCAACTGCATATGAAGCTTCTTTTGTCAGGAAAACTTTTCAGGCGGTATACCGCCATGTGCAACGCGGTATACCGCGGGTACACTATTCCGTTGGTTTTTGCAGGGTTGACCTTCTCCTCTGCTGTACCTTTTTCTGACGCAGGTATACCGCGATGGGCTGCCGGTATACCGCGAAAGCACTCAAGCCTGTTGATCATCCAGTATAAATACATGCTTCCACCAGCCTTCAATGCTACACCAACTTCAGCAATAAATTCTCCCTCAGCATTTGATTATTATTCTGCTGCTTTCTTACTCACACTAAATCACTTAAACTGATAAAATTAATTTTTTTTTAGCAAGAAATCTTGAGTTGATAGCAGATTAAAATCTCTCGATTAGTTGAATCAGCAACACAACTCAAGTGATCAAACTCTCTAAAAATATCCAAGTGATAAACCTTATTCAAGAGTGATTATTCATATTAAAATTTATACCCTCTTGTAAGTGTTTGAATTAGAGTGAGTGATCCACATTAATCTCTCAAAGTAGAGTGATTCGCGTTTGTTGTATTAAGGTTTGTGTTTCTACCGTAAAGAACACGTTTCGTATTGGATCTCCGAGAAGTGTTATTTTCTCGAGGTGGACTAGCCAACTTTGTGTTTGGTGAACCACTTTAAAAATCTCGTTGTCAAGTATTCTCTTTCCCTTATCTATTTACATTTCCGCTGTGCATTTAAATTATATCTGTTTATATAATTGTTGTATATTTACTTGTTTATACTCTGCTTTATTTTTACTGTATTGTTTGTACTGTATTCTTTTGTAAAAGAATTTTTTTTGAAAGTAAAAGATTTAAAATACAACCTTACCCCCCCCTTAGGTTGTCCAACATTTGGTATCAGAGCAGGTCTTTCAAAAATATTCTGCATATTTTTCTCTTATTCTTCTAAATGGCTCAACAAACTAATATCGTGTTTTCAAAACCTCCTTTGATAGATACTGAAAAGTTTGGCATTTGGGCCGAGCTATTTGAATGTCACGTGCGTGGCAAAAATCAAAAGATTTGGAATATTATAGAAAAAGGGAATTTTAAACCCACCATTGTGAAAGATGATGTTTATATTGATAAACCTATAGATGACTGGACTACTTCTGATGAAGCTCATTTTTGTTTAAACTTTGAAGCTAAGAATATATTATATGCTGCTTTAACAACTGATGAGATTGAAAGAGTATATACATATAAAACTGCAAATCAAATATGGGAAAGTTTAAATAATACTCATCGTGGAAACACGGAGGTTAAATCTAGTAAAGTAAATATTTTAGTTCACGATTATGAACTATTCGAAATGAAACAAGATGAGTCAATTGACTCAATGTTTAAAAGATTTAACCTTATTGTGACTACTTTGAAAGGTTTGGATCGCACTTATCCTAACGAGGACTATATAAGGAAAATCCTACGAGCCCTTCCTTCGGAGTGGATGCAAAAGATAACATCCTTAGAAGACTCCCGTGACCTTTCCATAATGAAGATAGATGACTTGATCGGTAATCTTAAAGTGCATGAAATTGCACTTAAAAGAAACAAAGATCGGGAGCAAGTTAAAAAGAAATCAATCGCTCTCAATGTCTCAACACCAAAAGATGAGAAGAAAAAGGAGAAAGCTAGCTCCTCGAAAGATCCATCCGAAACTCTCGATGAAGTCGCCATGTTGGTAAGAAACTTTTCCAAATTTCTTAATAATAATAATAAATTTTCTAACAATGGCAGATTTCAAAGAAACGGTAACTACCGTCGTGGTGGTGAAAATCGAAGTCGTAAGTTCCATAAACGAGACGAAAAAGTTAAGAAAAATGGCGACTCGAGTGAAGACGATAAATCTAAGCCAAAGAGAGGCTTTTGCTACTCATGTGGTGACAAAGACCACTACGCCAATGAATGTCCGAAAAAGAACAAGTTCCAAAAGAAGAAGGAGAAAGCCTTCATTGGAGGCGCGTGGAGCGAGAGTGAAGAAGAAGATGACTATCAAGCCATTTGTCTTATGGCCGATAGCGACGACGAGGTAAAATCTTCTTACTCGGATTACGATAGTGATTATGAAAGTGATAATGAAAATAATCTTGAAGAATTATATGAATCTTTTCATAAAATGGTCGCTCTTGCAAATCGTTACCAAGATGAGAATGCTATGTTAAAAGAAACTGTAAATGCATGTAAAAAGGAAATAAAAAATGTTAAACAAAAATCTGAAAATGATATGGATATAATTGCTAAATTAGAAACTAAATTAGGAGAAAAAGATTTTTGTAAATCTTGTGATGCTTTAAATAAAGAAATTGCATGCTTAAATAAAAAATCACATGAAAATATTATTTGTACAAAATGTGATATTTTTGAGAATGAGATTACATGTTTAAAGGCTAAATGTGCTTCATATGAAAAAGATAACATGCTAGCTAAAGCCTTTGAAAGTAGTAATGAGAAAGTTCTTAACATGCTTAATATGCCTAACCGTATAAAATGTAGAAAAGGCATTGGTTCCAATACTTGTGTTGATAAATGTTCATGTATACCCATCAAAAGATTTTATGAATCACCTAAAGTAAATACAAGAAATCAATATGTGCAAAAACCTCCGTATGTGCGTAAAATAAATAATGTAAATTATAATACGAGAAAACCGTATGCTCGCATGTACCATGATAAATATTCTAAACCTAATAATAATGCGAATGTAAATGCCTGTTTTTATGTGTATGATAAATATAATCGCAAAATTAAAATGGTAAATAAATGGATTCCAAAAGGAATGTTTAGTAATGATAATCCCGGTGGTATGCGTTTATGGTTTTAAATGTGTTATGTTTTAAATATATTTTGTTGTATATATTATATATATAAGTAATATATATTCTATGTACTGTTTGTTTATATATATACGTATTACATATATATATACATATAGTGTTTGTTTAATATGATATATATATATATTTGTGTTTGATGTATTATATATTAAAGTTGTTTAATATATTATATATATTCTGTCTTACTTGATATGTATTATATATATATATTAATATTGTGTAATATTTTATATATATATATATTCTGTTTGACTTTATATATATGCATGTTGGTAGACATTGAAACTAATTGTCAAGGACCCACGAGAAATGGGGACCATAAAAGTTACATCTTCATTATTGTAGATTGACCTTGATATGGACTGGATACTCGATAGTGGTTGCACACGTCACATGACCGGAAACAATAATCTCTTTTCATCATATAAGTCATGTGATGGTGGACAGGTAATTTTTGGAGGAAACTCCAAAGGAAATATAATTGGTAGAGGTACAGTCTCTTGCAATAATGTTCAATTTCTTAATGTTAATCATGTTGATAATTTACATTTTAATTTGTTAAGTGTTCGTCAATTGTGTAAAAATAATACAACTGTTGTCTTTGAAGAAGATTCTTGTAAAATCATAAAAAATGGCAAAGTTCTTTTAAATGGTTTTGTAAAAGGAAATTTATATATTTGTAAAACTGTTGTATCTGAAAATGTATGTTTATCTTCTATTAATGATGTTTCTACTTTATGGCATAGGCGTTTAGGTCACGCTAATCTAAGATTAATGCAAAACTTAAAAAATAAGGAGCTTGTGAGTGACCTGCCAAAATTAAAGTTTGATAATCATTTTTGTGATGCTTGTCGTGTCGGCAAACAACATCACGTTTCTCATAAATCAAAAAATGTTATTTCTACTCAAAAAGTTTTAGAACTTTTACATATGGATCTTTTTGGCCCGATGGCTATTCAAAGTTTTGGAGGAAATTTTTATACTTTGGTTATTGTGGATGATTATTCCCGTTATACTTGGACTTTATTTTTGAGACATAAAAATGAGGCTTTTGAAAAGTTTAAAATTTTGGGAAAACGAATTCAAAACCAACAAGGTTGTACGATTGTTTCCATACGTACGGACCATGGACGAGAATTCGATAATGATGTACAATTTGGTGCCTTTTGTGATAAACATGGTATAACTCATAACTTTTCGGCTCCTCGAACTCCTCAATCTAACGGGGTTGTTGAAAGGAAAAATCGAACGTTGCAAGAAATGAGTAGAACTATGCTAAACGAACATCAAGTTCCCCAAAAGTTTTGGTGTGATGCCGTTGCTACCGCGACCTATGTGCTTAACCGTGTCCTAATTAGAGGTATCCTAAATAAGACACCCTATGAACTTTACCGAGGTAGAAAACCTTCCCTAGCTCACCTAAAAGTTTTTGGTTGTAAATGTTTCATTTTAAACACCAAATCCTACCTAACCAAATTTGACCCCAAAGCCTATGAGGGAGTTTTCCTAGGTTATTCTTGGAATAGCAAAGCCTATAGAATCCTAAATAAGGAAACCATGGTAGTGGAAGAATCCCTTAATGTTAGTTTTGACGAGAGTCCTCCCAAACCGAGTGCACCCTTAGCAAATGATAATATCCGTGAAGGAGACGTCTTAGCCCAACAACTTAGCAACTTGGATTTAAGTACCCAACCTTCCACAAATAATATTGAATCTAGTGATGCCCCTCCGTGCTTTATTCCACAAGGTATAGATGATCCTAACCTTAGAACCGCTCGAGGCCATCCCGTAGATCAAATTATAGGTGACCTAAACCAAAGGACAACTAGATCACAAATCCTTACCCATTGTGCTTTCCATGCCTTTATCTCAACCATAGAACCTAAAACCATAGATGAAGCTTTAGGTGATGAGGATTGGATTTTGGCCATGCAAGAAGAGTTAAACCAATTTACTAGGAATGATGTGTGGGACTTAGTGCCTAGCCCTAGTAGTCAAACCATTATTGGCACAAGATGGGTCTTCCGTAACAAGGTAGACGAGAACGGTGGAGTCACACGAAACAAGGCACGTTTAGTTGCCAAGGGGTACAGTCAACAAGAAGGTATAGATTATGACGAAACCTTTGCACCGGTTGCAAGGTTGGAGTCTATTCGAATGCTTCTCGCTTTTGCAAATGCTAAAGATTTTAAGTTGTTTCAAATGGATGTTAAAAGTGCTTTCTTAAATGGTATTATAAATGAGGAGGTATACGTTTCTCAACCTCCCGGTTTTGAAAGTTTTGAAAACCCGACACATGTTTATAAATTGAAAAAGGCGCTTTATGGTTTAAAGCAGGCTCCGCTTGCGTGGTATGATAGATTAAAAACCTTTTTAATTGTTAGTGGTTATATTATGGGTAAAATAGATAATACTTTATTTGTGAAATATGTTCAAAATGATATTGTGGTTGTGCAAGTATATGTTGATGATATTATTTTTGGTTCCACTAATGAAAAACTGTGTAATGAATTTTCTGCAAAAATGACAAGCGAGTTTGAAATGAGCATGATGGGAGAGTTAAAATACTTCTTAGGATTGCAAATAAAACAATGTGAAACTGGTATTTTTATTAGTCAATCTAAATATTGTAAAGATATGTTGAAAAAGTTTAACTTTGAAAATGTCAAACCCGTTGAAACTCCAATGACCACAAATTTACAATTATCTCGTGACGAGGAGGGAAACGATTTTAATGAAAAGATTTATCGTGGTATGATTGGTAGTTTATTATATTTAACTGCTAGTAGACCTGATATTATGTTTAGTGTATGTTTATGTGCTCGTTTTCAATCTTCACCTAAACAATCTCACTATGAAGCTGTCAAGCGTATTTTTCGATATTTACGAGGTACTACTAATCTTGGCTTATGGTACGCAAAGAAACCCGAGTTAGAAGTAACGTGTTTCGCCGATTCCGATCTTGGTGGATCTATTGTTGACCGAAAAAGTACTAGTGGGGTATGTGCCTTTATAGGTCTCTCACTTGTATCTTGGTTCTCTAAGAAACAACAATCCGTAGCTTTGTCTACCACCGAAGCGGAATATGTAGCCGCCGCAAGAGCATGTGCTCAAGTCCTTTGGATGAAACACACACTCACCGATTTTGAGGTACACCTAACCAAAATTCCAATTATGTGTGATAACTCAAGTGCCATAAACTTAAGTAAAAATCCCGTTTTGCATTCTCGTACCAAACATATTGAATTGAGACATCATTTTTTACGAGATAATGTTCAAAAAGGCAAAATCGTGCTTGAAAAGGTTGATTCGGAAGATAATTTGGCCGATATTTTCACTAAAGCTCTAAACAAGAAGGCGTTCTTTAAATTAAGACTTGGTTTAGGCATGCTTGAGTATAACCCTTGATAAATACTAACTCTCAAATATTTCATATTTTGAGGGGGAGCATCTTTCGAGGGGGAGCATAAGCGACTTTCTTAAACCCTTTTTGCTTCGACAAAAGGGGGAGAGAAACCGAGTATGCTCTCGTGTTTAGCGTTGTGTTTGTCATCATCAAAAAGGGGGAGATTGTTGGTGCAAGTGTACCCAGCTTTAAATATTGTGATATATTTTTGGTACACATAAAATCACATCTCCATATTTATTTTGATGATTACAAAACACACCGCATTATTTTGTTATCTAATATTTTATCTGAGTGTGCAGATATTTAAATGATCTCGATAAATTTTTATCTGAAGTATCCAAGTCTGAAGAGTTTCGTCATTTTATTTTAAAATGATAAACACCCTAAAATATTTTATCACTTGGATATTTCGTATCTATATAAATATATTTGAATCAAATATATATATAATATATATATTTCTATTTATTAAATATATATATAAATCACTGATATATATATATATGTTATTAAAATCTCTTGCCTTTTACTGTTGCAAGAAGTGTGATCAGCCGAACCACCCTGCGTTGCCATGCTCTCATTGGACAATATTTTAGGCGGTATACCGCCAAGGTCCACGCGGTATACCGCGTCTCTATTCACCCGTCAGTTCAACTGCATATGAAGCTTCTTTTGTCAGGAAAACTTTTCAGGCGGTATACCGCCATGTGCAACGCGGTATACCGCGGGTACACTATTCCGTTGGTTTTTGCAGGGTTGACCTTCTCCTCTGCTGTACCTTTTTCTGACGCAGGTATACCGCGATGGGCTGCCGGTATACCGCGAAAGCACTCAAGCCTGTTGATCATCCAGTATAAATACATGCTTCCACCAGCCTTCAATGCTACACCAACTTCAGCAATAAATTCTCCCTCAGCATTTGATTATTATTCTGCTGCTTTCTTACTCACACTAAATCACTTAAACTGATAAAATTAAATTTTTTTTGAGCAAGAAATCTTGAGTTGATAGCAGATTAAAATCTCTCGATTAGTTGAATCAGCAACACAACTCAAGTGATCAAACTCTCTAAAAATATCCAAGTGATAAACCTTATTCAAGAGTGATTATTCATATTAAAATTTATACCCTCTTGTAAGTGTTTGAATTAGAGTGAGTGATCCACATTAATCTCTCAAAGTAGAGTGATTCGCGTTTGTTGTATTAAGGTTTGTGTTTCTACCGTAAAGAACACGTTTCGTATTGGATCTCCGAGAAGTGTTATTTTCTCGAGGTGGACTAGCCAACTTTGTGTTTGGTGAACCACTTTAAAAATCTCGTTGTCAAGTATTCTCTTTCCCTTATCTATTTACATTTCCGCTGTGCATTTAAATTATATCTGTTTATATAATTGTTGTATATTTACTTGTTTATACTCTGCTTTATTTTTACTGTATTGTTTGTACTGTATTCTTTTGTAAAAGAATTTTTTTTGAAAGTAAAAGATTTAAAATACAACCTTACCCCCCCCTTAGGTTGTCCAACAGAGATGTTGTACGCACTTGAACATACATAAATATTCATACCGGATATAACACGTATATGACATTTCACGTAAAAACGGTTAAAACAATAACAAAAACTATATCGAGATGGATGTCATATCGAAGAGCACGAAATTCTCATTTTTTTGATGTAATTTGTTTGATTAAAATGATAGTAATTTTTCAGTTAATTTATTTTAAACTTTAAGGGGGGTAAAAAAAATTAATTAAAAAAGAAAATAAAAAGTCAAACATGGTAGGCGTGAGTTTTAATTATCTTTCCTTTTTACCCCTAATCACCTTAATTAATAATTTCAATTAAAAACTCTATTTAATATGAGTCATTGGATCAATATAGATGGAAGGGCCAAGATTAGTCCCCATGTTTACAATTGAATTTGAGTTTTCATTTGAACTTTCCTCTATATATAGAGGCCCACTATTTTGTAAACTTTTTTTCGTGTAAACTTTGGATTTCGTATGTTTTCTTGATGAAATTGTTTCATGAAATTGTTTATTTTGATGAAATTGTTTCATATCATTCATTTCTTGATGAAATTGTTACATATATTTGTGTTTTTTATGTAGTTTCATATTTTTTTTCCAATCCTATGAAACTATTTCATATATTTTCTTAGTTTGATTAAATTTTGTCGTTTTTACATAAAAACACAAATGTATGAAACAATTTCATCATGAAACGAATGATATGAAACACTTTTATCAAAATAAACAATTTCATGAAACAATTTCATCAAGAAAACCTATGAAATCCAAAGTTTACACACATTTAGAGGTTTATAATTTATTATCCCTCTATATATATATTGTATCTTTGTGTGTATATGTAAAGAAAGAAGGAGAGAAGAAAGAAATATGGTGGTGGTGGGTTGATGATGTTTTTTTTGATTTGTTTATAAAAAAACGGATCTGATTTGTTTATAAAAAAACAGATCTGATTTGCAGAGAAGAAAGAAAGAGAAGAAAAAAAGAACTAAAAATGGTGTTCTTCATGTTCTTCATGGTGTTCTTCATGTTCTTGGAGAAGATGAAGATTCAAGAAAAAAAATTAAAATTAAAATAAAAACGTTAAGGGACCAAAACTGTAATTTACTCTATAATTAATTAAAAAATGGTAAAATAAATGAAAAAGGGTAAAAAGACCATTTTACCCTCGAGCTTAACGGAGGAAATAGACGGCCGTCAGCTCGAGGGACCAATTTCGTAACAAACTGCATACGTGAGGTACTAAAACGGTAATTTTTGAAGTTAAAGGACCAGTTTCGTAATTTTTGATATACCTTAGAGACCAAAACAATAATTTACTCTAAAATCTAAGAAAATCTGCCTTTTTTAAAAGGAGTCATTTGTCTTCTTGTCTTGGCTGTTTTCATACCTACAATCATACTATTTTGACCCAATCACTTTACTATATTCCCTTTCTATTTCATTTTGGATTATATATTTAAAAACTATAACCCTTCAATTCTTAATTAAAAAAGATTTACTTGTAAATGCATTTATTTTTCAATGGCCAATCATTATTAGATGTTAATGAAATCCACATCACTACAACTATTATTTTATGAGTACAAAATTGTAAACTTCATTTTTGGTCCTTGTGCTTTACTCAATTTCTTGGTTTTAGTATCTACAATTTATTTATAATAAATTTGTCATTGTTATTTACATTTTTATTCAGTTTTGGTCCTTCCCATGCATGACTACTATAAAATCTATTAAATGAGGGACAATTTGGTATTTTTTGTCTTTTAATTGTGTTTTTCTCATTTCTTTTGGTCCTTCCCACTTTGTATTTATTATATATAACTAATGTATCCCTTAATAACCACCCACCCCTCCTCTATATCTCCTCTCTTCTTTCCATAACCCACCTCATATGACCAAGCGTAATACGTACACACACATATACCACCTCCAATGAACATATACTTAAAATACATGTACACACACACACTTAATATCAGACCTCTTATGTGGCTGGATGGATGTTACCTAGTGACCCAACCATACAATAAAGAATAAGTCTTTCGTTGTTGTTAATAATATGTCTTTGAGTTCATCTTAGCCCGTTCTACATTTTAGAATTCCACTTTTAAAAGTCTTATTAGATGTGACTATTAGTCTTTCTTCATTTGTAATGGCTATAAGGTAGCGTTTGGTACGCACACTGGATGGGACTGGACTGGACACGACAGTACTAGTTGTTTGTCCTACGTTTGGTACGACTATAACGGGACAGAACTAATAGTCTGTTTTGCGTTTGGTAAGTTGGACAAGACAGGACAAAACTGTTAAAATGACCAAATTGTCCTTAAACGCTGTTTAATGTTATTTTCTATCTGATTATAAATAACACAGACACCAACAATTTCACTATGGTCTACAATTCCACAAAACAATAACAAATACCAACAATTTCTATTTTCCGATTCAATCATATAATTAACCAAACAGCAAATTGGAGTCTCTGTGTTCATCCCTTTCATGGTTTTGCCTCACAAACAAACAAATTTGAGTCTCTCTGTTCAACCATTAATGCATCAGCAAACCTTAATCCTCAATCCCCAAATTCCCATGCCCAATTATGGATTCTGTAATTCTTACCCATTATTTCTCCAAAACCCTAGATTAAGAATTACCGACCTCCACAACAACTGCTACACTCACCTTAATCATGCCATCAGGACTCGTGTTCCGGTAAATTGCAAAAGTTATGGAGTTGAGGTTTCCGTTTCCGAGCACCGCCGTCGTTCTTCCTTCAAATTATCCGGCGAGAAAGAGTTTGATGTCGCCACCCTTGGTAACCTATGCGTTGACGTTTTGCTTAACATTCCTAAATTGCCACCATCACTAAAAAGATTGAGAATGAAGACATACTTGTCGGAGATGACGAAGAACTTTGGAGATGATGAACGAAAGTCGTGTTTTGGAGAGGATGAAGAAAGTCGTATTTTGGAGAGGATGGATGGAGGCTCTGATTAGAAATTAGAATTAGGTTTAGTATCAGGTATATAAAAGAAGGGTAGTATTGTAATTTGTCATTTTAGTCTCATGTTGTTCCACCTATTTTTCTGGAACAAAAAAATTGAGGTTTTATCGCATGAAATAGAGTTTTTGTCCCATGTTGTCCCATCCGATTTTTGTCCCATGGCATACCAACATAGTACTATTTTTTTTGTCCCGTCCCGTCCCATCCAATCTGCAAACCAAACGCACCCTAAATAACAAAACTTATCTTTGAAATAAATAAGAAACATTGTGCATGTGTGTTAATCGGAGGTGGGTTTTATGTGTGTGCTATATATATATATATATATAGGCCAAGACTATTTTACAAACCAGTGAAATCTAACAAACCGTACAAACTCTTGTTTTCAATGTTTAATTGCATGAAATTTTTTCATGAAAGTGTTTTATATGATGAAATTGTTTCATATAATTCTTATTTTGATAAAATTGTTTCATATATTTTTGTTTCTATGTAACAATAAATTTGTTTCATGTATTTTTCACTTTGATGAAATTTGTTTCATATATTATTGATTAATCAACCTTATATATTTTTGACGAATTGTTTCATGTATTATTGACTAATCAACCCCCATAATAAAGAAAAGGTGAACAAAAAGAAAAAATATGATTGATTGAACGTGGTTTATACGGTTTGTTAGATTTTATTGGTTCGTAAAATAACCGACTCATATATATATATATATATATATATATATATATATATATATATATATATATATATATATATATATATATATATATATCATATCTTCTAATCTAAGTGAACAAGAATTAGAAGTATGTTAACCTTCAAAATACTATGAACAAAGACAGATACAAAAATATTGAAACATTAAATATTTAATACTTCCAATTAAAAAGATTTGCGTAGATCTTTGTCTATTACTTGCATAATTTGAATGGTTTACAAGTTGTCATTTGAAACACTAGTATAATCGATTTCTTTTTAACATATAAAATTATGAAATCTGGATATCCACACATATTTGTTAAACATTTTCTTGAGAACCATGTGAAAACATAATTATATAACACAAGTCCTCAAGACACTTCATGCTTGTAATAACCGGGTTGTCTTGTAAATAATAATAAGTTGGTGAGTAAAGTATGAAAATTTAAAAGTTTGGTGGCCATTGTGTGAAGTTGGAAAGTAGGGTTAAAACACTTAAACCTCAAATTTAAAAGTTTGGTGGCCATTGTGTGACTTCTTGCTTGTCGTAGCCTATAATCGGTTTTGAGTCGAACCGTTTGGGGAATGGGGAATTTCAGTGCGATAAAACCCTATTTGTCCGGAAATCGCCGTATCCGGAATCCTTGTGAATCCGGAAGTGTGCGAGTTCGGAAGTGGGCTGTTGTCTGGAAGTGCCGGAATCCGGAATGGGATCCGGAAATGCCGGAATCCGGAATGGGATCCGGAAGTGTCGGAGTCCGGAAAGTAAATCCGAAATCCGCATTTCCCACGTCCGGGATTTTCGGTTGTCAGTAGAATTTCGAGAGTGCGTAGAGGGTCGAGAGACTTATCTACTCTTGTGTGTTGGGTGCAAATGTAGGTGCGGATAGAGGATAGCAGTTTCACGTAAGAACTCTTAGCGTGGACGTCAGGTGAGTACTTCTAACCAAAGTCTTTTATCAAGTGTGTTTATGTATGCATATCCTCATTTAAAACTGTATGTTTTACTTGCTGTTATTAAGCATGTTTATGGTGTGATTTATAAATGTGTTATTACTCGAGGGTGGGCATACGATAGCTTATGGTGTGAATATTGGGGGTGTGTCCCATAACGTGTGATATAGATATATATGAATTTGTTTCATATAGATCATTAAGGGCGGGTGTGTGCTCTAACACGCTGTCACGGGTGTGTGTGACCAGAGCGTGGGCCATCGACATGCGTCGTTTGTGTGTGCCTAAAGTATAACGGTGTGATGTTTACAATTCTTTCTTATAAATTATTTGTGAATTATGATAAATTGCATCGTGGGAACGTTATTGAGGGAACTCACTAGACCTCATGGTCTAACCCTCGCTTTTCAAAACTAAAACCTTTTCAGGCAAACAAGTAGTCGAGAGCTCGTTTAGAGGAATGACAAGACGTGAGTTGGAGCTTGCGTATAGAAGGATTAGAAGACTTTTCCTTTTTATCTTGTAGTTATGTTCTCAGCTGTAGTTAGGGTTATTTTCGCAAACCCAGTTTTGTAATCTTGATAATGTGACCTTGTTGGGCCATTTTTGGCGTTTTGAATTAAAGAAGTAGCTTTTGGCCTGCTTGTTTGGTATGGGTTGTTACAATGCTCCTGATATAAAAGCAAAAAAGGCTATATTAAATACAACCCATGCTTAATATCCATAATATAATATTTTATAATGTATAGACTAACGTTATGTTTTTATTGAACTTTTTTTTTAATTTCATAAAAGGGAAAAATTCAAGAAAACTTAATGGACTTTAGTGTTTGGAGTGATTAAGTCATTGGACAGTTTTTTGGAACAAATAAGTTCTTAGACATTTCAAAATTTGTTAAATAAATCATTGGACTTTTGAAAACCTGTTAAATACATCCTTATTACAATTATAAGGATGTATTTAACAGGTTTCCAAAAGTCCAATAATTTATTTAAAAAATTTTGGAATGTCTAAGGACTTATTTGTTCCTAAAAAATTGTTCAAATATTTTTTTTTGTGTAAGAATTGTTTTTGACAATAAAAATAAATGAATTAGAAAACATTTTTTAGGAAAACAAATTACACTTTGCATTCTTATACATAAAAAAATACGTTTTTTAGAAGTTACGTCATTATAATTGTCTCGTCAACACGTTCAAAGTGGGCTCAATATTGAATATTTTTTATTTAATAGTATATTATTAAATATCATAAATAGGTACGAATTATTTGTAATACTTACATTTTATATCCTTTAAGGTCATTTATTTAATAATACAAGAGTAATCTATAACTATAGGGTATAAAGTGTAAGTATTAAAAATAATTCATACGTTTTTATAATATTTAATAATATAAGATTAAATACAATATTGACCTCATTTTGAACGTATTGACGAGACGAATATAATGGTGTAATGATAACGGAAAATCGTATAGGTCCACAAAGTGACCATAGTGTTACCACAGTGGCGATGCAAGTGCACACCGGACACTATGATCGCTATAAGTAATAAAGTCGTAGTAATACCGAGATCGTTTTCACAGGGACTGATCAACTAAGAATCCGAGACATTCATGAACTTTTAGTACTTGTTTGGGTTGTGAAAAAGTTATCATTTTTTGTTGGTTATAACAATTAAAGTAAAGAACTAAACTTCTTATATTAAAGAGGGGGTGTGGGTATGAGTTTTCCTTAAGACATTCGTAATAGAAAATGTTCATAAGAACCCCGATCTCTTGAAAGTGAATTGTTATGAATAGTGGCCACAAAGTTTCCACTTCTGCCGAATCTTAATCTTGCCGATTTAATTAAGTTTGACTCTAAGCGTCTACCAATATAGAGATTTATACCCAAATCTCTTTGTGATATAAATCTCGATCGGCATTTGAACCTTAATAAATCATACAAAACCCGTCTCTCGACGTGGTTATCAAAGACTCTCTCAAATCTTTGTCATCACTTAAGCCGTATTTCGAATCCGCCCCTCTCGAGGTCAAGATCTAATATTAACACTTCAAAGTGATCGGCTTATCCGCGTTGAGTATAAATCCCGACTCAAGTGACCAATCGTAAGATTTAGCAAAAATGACAACACCCAAATGTTGTTTACTTAGTCTTAAGTTTGGCTCACACCCACACCCACTAAGGTGATTAGCTCATAATGAAAGTAAATAAAGCAATAAAAGTAGAATAATACTTAAGAAACATTCTCATTAATAATTAAAGTCTTACAATACAAGGAAATAAATACAAGAATTTTAAAGACAAGAATTTAAAGACAATAATGTAAAGACTAGAAAGTAAAAACTACAAATATGTCTAGAGAGAGAGCTTTTGGAGCTCCAAGATATTCTTCAAGGGTTGAGGATGTCTTCATTGTATAGTGGAAGGAAAGTGAGATGCAACATCCTTTTACCCAAATTGTACACACCATCTTTAAACCAAAGGTCCTTCCAATTCACTCTCATCTTCTTTGGTCAATACTTATCCACAACTCCTGAATTTTAGCTTTTCTTTCTTCCTTTTAATTCGTCCAAATCTCCCACAAATCAAGTTGGATCTGCCCACAGTGGTAAGATAGTGACCACTGTCAAAAGTGACTATTTTCCAAGCAAAATGTAATCATTGGTTTATTATTATCCTTTGATAACATTTTAGACCAAAAGGAAAGGAAAGAAGCAAAATGGATATAAAAATCAAATAAAATCGGGCTTTTTGAACAATAAATAACTCTCAAAACGAGAGTTATCATGTAATTTGTATAAAAACATATTTTTGATATATTTTAGTTAATATACAATTATGTGTGTTAATATAATAAAGATGTAACATAAAACATGACGAAGTAATTGTTGGTTTCTGTTTTGCTTAACAATGATGAGTCTTTCAGATAAGATATATTTGCGGAAGCGTATTTAAAGAACTGAAAGATTTCTAAGGTAGAAGAACACACAATATCAAATAAGCAGTTTGTAAAAGACAGATAAATATCTCAAAGATTTATTGTATTTGATATTATCAAGAACACCAAGAACATAACAAGAAATCTGCTGGTGTGTGTGTTGTGCGTAGCTTAAGTTGTAATTCTTGTTAATAGAAGAACTCAACATGAGTCTTCTATTTATACTACTACAAAGGGGACATACTTTAGACAATAAGGACTGATCTATAGTAGACAAGATCGTATGAACAGTAGCAGGTACTGCATGCATTAAATGCACTGATATCAACTTGGTACTGAGCCCTATCAGAGTTTGACACGTGGAGGTTGTCAGGGCACTCCTCGTACAAGTGAATGAACGGATCCTGGAACAGTAGAAAGATATTTGTTGATTTCTTGTAAGTCTTCAGTATACCGCAGAGGCTCTGTCAAGGGTGACAGAGGTTCTGCGGCTCGGTCCTCTGTGAGCAGTCTTCTGTCGATTCTTGCCTTCGATCTTCTTGGTGTCTCGGCAGAGCCTCTGTTGGAGGTTTCTATACTTAGCCTATTTTTCACTACTTTCATAAACAGAAAGTTTGGAGCTAACAATCTCTCCCTAAGTAGTGAAAAATGAAAATTTGAAAAGTACATGGATTTTTAGGCTAAGTACATACTAAGAGGTGAAACAGTGTACCTCAAAAGTTTAACTCATATTTGGGATTTTAGGATATTTTACAATGCCAAAAATGTTACTTTCCAAGTATTTGTGTATTTTACTTATAATTATCAATTGTTGAGTTATTTGGTAAGTTTGACTCTTTTAAGTGTTTAATTTTATAAAGATTGTAAAACACTCATATTTGGGATTTTAGGATATTTTTATGTGTAGAAATCATAAATATGTCTTCAAAATGATTTATTGCTCAAATAGAATTCATTTAGTGGTTTATTCATGTTGGGTAATTGATTTTATAAACCATTTGGGAAAAGGCACATTTTAGTGTCATGAGTCATTTTGAGAATTAAAAAGGGGATGAGTCTATTTGGGGAAACCCCGTGTTGTACCTCGTGTCGAGTTTTGGGTTAATAATGATTTTGTGGTATGTGTTTACCCTAACGATGTTTAAATTCATTTTATGCTATGAGGACCGTTATTATGAGCCTAATGAGTTTTGAGCATTTTGCTCGGTTTTGACTTTAAGAAAGTCTTGGGGACATTTTGTCCGGTTTTGATGGCTCAATGTGGAGTCTTATTTATGATTTGTATTTATTACAACACATTGCATATTATTGCATATTATTGATATTTACATGCTTGGGTGTTTTAGTCATTCCGGGTTGGACATGTTTTGTAGACTGTGTTGCATTAGATCCATAGGCATGTAAGTCAGTCTTTATTTGATGGTCTAACTCTTTGTGCACGAGGAGTGGACTATTGGAACGCATGGTTATATGCGTTAGGCCGTTGGGGCCACTAGCGAGTAGGCAATAAGGGACATTGAAGTCCTTGAGGTGTAACTCGTCAAGACTGGATAGGCAATATGGTCACATAGGTCATTGAGGTGTAACTCGGCGGAGTAGGCAATAAAGGCATTGGAAAGGTTTGAGGTTGTGATGTCTTTATGGCATGGGAACTAAGACCGGGACTTGAGGTGTAATCCAGTAACATCAAAAGTGACCTAACTTTATGTGCCCGTCACTTTCGATGGAATCGGGTCTCCCCCGTCACCGAAAGGTGTTATTTTTGGGTAGTTACTTTTATCCATATTTTCGGTGACGCTCTTTATTTATATGAAATGTTTTCATGGGTTATTAGCAGAGTTCTATGCCTCATCCTATTTGGGTGTTTTAAATATTGGAGTTTTGTCCACATTTATATTTCTTGGGGTATTTAATGTCAAAGCACGTTTTGAGTGAGTTGGGATTGGAATTCATTTTGGAAAACGCTTTATACATTTTGGGAATTTTTCTCATAGATTTTGTGTGCGTTGGAAAATGAGTCGTTTACATCCTTTCATAAACTCTTTTGGAACTCATGATTTATGTCGCAAACTTTAATCCAACGAATTATATAAATTATGTTATAAACTCTTGAACTCACTAGGCGTTAGCCTAACCTTTTTATTTGTCGGCATGTGCAACAGGTTCAGGTTGGGAGTAGTTCTAGTGACACTGCGAAAGGTCGAGTGCTAGTAGTGTGCTCGAGAGGTGAATTTCTTAAGTGAAGTCTTCCGCGTTGATTTTGGGATTAGCACTTTGTATTCGAGTTAAGTGACACCCGCTGTAAACTTAGCAGTTGTATTAAGACTCGGATTTATATGTGTTGAGGTATTTCGCGTATTGGTTTATAGAAAAAAATATATTATTTTGGATGTATTATCAAAATTTTATTCAGTTGCTCTTTCCCAATTCGAGGGTGTTACATCTTTCCACCTTAAAAAAATGAAAGTTTGAGGAATACCCTAGTAACCGTTCATCTGGACGGTATGTACATGTGTATACAAGTAATTAAAGCAATTTTTTGGTTTTTATGCATGTGTGCATGTTATGCATATGTGCATACCGAAAAATTGCTTACAAGCTACTTGTATGAACATGTGCATATTGTCCAGATGAACGGTTACCAGACTGTTCCTCGGTTTTTCAATTTTTTATAGTTTTTCCTCGAACCTGACCATTGTGTGTGTGTGTGTGCGCGCATGCACGTGTGCGTGTGTACAAGGGATCTAGCTCCATAGTGGGGGTGGAGTGGGGTGGGGGGGGGGGGGGGGGGTGGACCCCCGTTAAAATGGAAAAAAAATGAAAATGTTAGGTTAAAAACTTAGATTTTTTAACTTTCGATCTTAATGTCCCCCAGTAATTTTTCGTCGAGGACCTCATCAATAAAAAAAAGTTGTCTCGAAAACCAAAATTAACTCTCGAAATCGACTAAAAAACCAAAAAAAGTTTATCGAAATCGATAAAAAAAAAACTTAAAAATCCCTTAAATCAACCCAAAAAATAAAATAAAAAACACTCGAAACGTTAAATTTAGGCTAAAAATACATCGGGCAACATTACGGAAATTTAAGCTACCTTAAAGGTGACCCCACAAGAAAAAAAACCTGGATCTACCGTTGTATATGTATGTATGTGTGTGTGTGATTATATTAGAATTATTGGTTAAAAGGTTTGGAAAAATAAGAAGAATTATGGTGAAGAATTGAGAGCATCAAAAAGGCATGATGGTAGGCATAATACATGGATCAAGAATTGAGGACCACTTTGGTGGATGCAAAGCGCCACCAAATGTAATCTCCCCATATTCTTTCAATTATTCATTCAGATGCAAATACCTTTTTAGGGGACAAAATCATCCCTACATCACTAAAACATAATACTATACCTTTTCATAACATATAAAATCATCATTTTTTTCTACATACTTTACTTTTTTTAAGTGGATAATATTATATTTATATAAACACACACGTAATCAGATGAAAACTTTATATATTTTGAGAATCGTATTCGGTAATTATATATGATTTTAGTACAACTTTATATATTTTGAGAATCGTATTCGGTAATTATATATGATTTTACCAACCATATTCTCTTATTTTGATTATGTTTTTGTTCGATTTTTTTTTTCTTTTTCCCTCAGTCATATATATGTATTTTTCTAAGTATATAATATTTATATATAAGAATTATTAACACACATTTTTCACATTTAGTGAAACTTGAATCTATTACCTATGACTTATACTAGGCTCTACAAGAATTCCCTAAAAAGAAAAAATGAAGCTAATATTCTCTACATTGTTCCAATATAATTTCTATACTGTTCTCTAAAAAAATATTTTTTTATTTATTTTTTATACGTGTTTTCTTCAAAATCTCGTTTACTATGTTTATTTGACAATATGTAAATTTCCAATAAAGTTTTGTAGTGGTGTGGTCTAGAATATTCCCTCCAGATAGTATATCAAAACTCTTTTTATATTCATTTGGAGTTTATGTAAAATATATACTTTCAAAATATTTATTGAATATAATTAAATCTTTCTTATTGGGGTCATTATATATTTATGGAGAAATAAAAAAATAGTAGGATAGAGAGTAGCCGGAGCAGGTGCCGGCAAGAGAGAGAACGCCGGCAGGCAGTGAGGGAGCGCTAGAGAACGAGAGTGGGTTCGGGTGGATAGGGGAGCGAGAGCGATAGTGAGGAGAAGCGAGAGTGTGAGAGTATGGGCAAAGAAAGGTGAGAACGATGTTGAGGCAACAGCTAAGTTGCGGCTGAACCACATTAAGATACCGGACAGGAGAATGGTCTCATATATGTTCTTCAATTTTCCTGACAACTGGGATGTGCCACAGCTATGGTCTATGGAGGGCATTTAAACGGTATGGAGAGGTAGGAGATTTATACATGGCAAAGAAGAGAACGGCAGGAGGTAAGAGATTTGGCTTTGTTCGGTTTAAGATGGTAAGGAACGAGATGGAGATGGAAAGAAAGTTGAACACAATGTGGATTGGAACATTTAAACTAAGGGTTTCCTAGCAAATAAGGAAGTAAACAAGGATAATAGAACTGACAGGAGAGAGGAAACGCATCATCGACTTTTCACGCATGAAACAAAGAGTATGGACAAAAGAGAAAGAAGATCGTATTGTGATGTGGTCAAAGAGAAAAATTGTAAAAGGGAAGAAATGGCAGAGAAGAAGAGTCCCAACACGAAGGAAATAATAGGAGTATGGCAACCGGATGTAGAGGCGGAGGATAAGTTGAAAAATTGTGTGGTAGGCAACGTAACATCGCTCGATAACATAGAGTCGATCCAAAACTTATGCAAATCTATTGGAGTGACGATTCGATTTCTTTATTATTTCTTTATTAAATGTTTGGCTCAGCCTTAATTAAGGGAGCCCTTTCCTTTTCCTTTATTAATTGTTTCTGGCTATCCAGGTCCTATAAAAAGGGTGCTCCCATATGAATGAAGCAGGAATCACAATTCCAAAATCTTATTTAGTTTATTTCATGGTATCAGAGCTGGATGAAAACCTAGAAGAATACGACAAACCACCATGGCTGGTGATGACGAAAAAGAAATTCCTCCAAAAATAGAGCCGAACTCACCCTTCTTTCTCGGTCCGCAAGATCGCCCTGGCGATTTCATAACCCCCACTCGTCTGAAAGGCGATAACTATGATGATTGGACAGGAGACATTCAAACCGCGCTCGAGGCTCGCCGGAAATTCGTCTTCCTGGATGGAACAATCACAATACCCGAAGCACCCTGCACTCAGGCGGACTGGAACACGATCAACGCCATGCTCACATCATGGATCATGAACACAATCTCTCCCGAGGTAAAGTGTTATTTGTCTAAATACAGAGATCCAAGAAAACTTTGGGAAACCTTAAAATCAAGGTACGCTATCGTGAATGGCCCAAAGATTCAACAGTTAAAACTATCGATCGCCAAATGCGAACAAGCGAAAAATATTCCCGTCGCTGAATATTTCGGGAAGCTATCTGCACTGTGGGAAGAATTGAATAATCAAGAACCCTTGATTGAGTGTAACTGTTGTGCTCAATGTACTGCCGAAAAACAACATGAAAAACGAAGAGAGAATGGCATGTTACACGAGTTTTTAATGGGATTGAACTCTGAGTATTATGGAAATCTGCGTACCACGATTTTGTCACCAGAACCACTGCCTTCTTTAGATCGAGCCTTTCAACTAGTTGTTCAAGAGGAAAGAGTGCGTTTGGCAAAGGAAACAACGATCGAAAAACCCATCGAGGTGGTAGGGTTCACGGTAGATGCCAACGAAGGAAGAAATCGGAGACGTGTGGATCGACCTGATCGATCACTGTTGACATGTTCTCATTGCAAAAAAACGGACATGAGGCAACACAATGTTTTGAAATCGTGGGCTATCCTGAGTGGTGGACTGATCGCATAAAACCAGGAGGTCATCGTTCTGGAAATCAAGCAAGGAACGGAGGACGGGGTAGAGGAAATGCAAGAACTAACGTCGCCACCGCATCACGGGCAGGGCAGAACGTGATCGCTGAACCACGGGTCTTCTCCGCAGAGCAGTGGAAAACTCTAGCGGGACTTATCGGCAATACAAAGGTTCCGAGTGATCGACTAAATGGTACGTTCTATAATAAATTATGGATAGTTGATTCGGGAGCCACTCACCATGTAACAGGAAATGCCGCTTTGATGAAAAATATTCGAGAAATAGCCAATTGCCCGGTTGGTCTTCCAAACGGAAACTCTGTAGTTGCATCTCAAGAAGGAGACGTTCAACTAACAGATAAAATTACCCTCAAACATGTCCTCTTAGTGCCTCAATTTCACTGCAACTTGCTGTCTGTCTCTCAGTTAAATGATGATCTAAACTCCACAGTTCAATTTGATTCTGGTATGTGTACTATACAGGACCATTTGAAGGCGCAGATTGGAACGGGGATTAGGAGCGATGGACTCTATTACTTTGGAAAAGGTGGCACGGTGCATCAAATATCAACCGATGAAACCACCTCAACCTTGGAGCTTTGGCATAGAAGAATGGGACATCCCTCCGAAAAAGTGTTAAAATTTTTGTTGCCAATTGTCAATTCCAAAAGTAGTTTAAAAACGCCTTGCAATGTTTGTTTTCAAGCTAAATATACGAGAGACAAATTTGTTTTGAGTACTAATAGAGCATCGCGTATTTTTGAGAAAATTCATTGCGATTTATGGGGGCCGTACAAACACGTTTCATCATGTGGTGCTAAGTATTTTCTTACATTGGTTGATGACTATTCGCGAGCAGTTTGGGTCTACTTAATGATCGACAAAACTGAAGTCTTTCAAACGTTCTTGTCCTTCGTCGCTATGATTGAGCGCCAATTCTCTCAGCAAATTAAAGTCGTACAAAGCGACAATGGAACAGAATTTAATAGTTTACACGACTATTTTCAGGCCACTGGAATTATATTTTAGACCTCGTGTGTTGGAACACCCCAACAGAACGGACGGGTAGAACGGAAACACAGGCATCTTCTAAATGTTGCACGGGCACTACTATTTCAAGCCAATCTTTCGGTGTATTTTTGGGGTGAAGGAGTTCTTACCGCCGCACATCTAATCAACCGAACTCCCTCCACATTGCTTGACAATAAAACGCCTTATGAGATTCTGTTTGGTCACAGTCCACCATTAAACACCATTCGAACCTTCGGATGCTTGACGTTCGCTCATAACTTAAAATCAAAAAGTGACAAATTCTCCGGCCGAAGTCGCAAATGCCTTTTCGTTGGATACTCGTTCGGAAAGAAAGGGTGGAAGTTGTTCGATCTAGACACCAAAGAATTCTTTGTATCCCGAGATGTTAAATTCTTTGAGGATATCTATCCGTTCCGCGACACTGAAGCAACCAACATTGATCCTTGCACCATCGTCCCTTACACAGATAATGTCCACGATGATTTCGGGTATAACCAAGAATACATAAGTGATGATACCGTTGATTCATCTACAAAGCACTATGGGATTGATACGACCCAACAGGAGACAGATTTACCGCCTCCGATTTTGGAGCCAGACTTATCATCTACGAGTCCAGTGGCTCAACCTGCTGCCACGGACGCCTCCATGCCTCATGATGAGTCTGCTACAACATCATCTACGAGTCCGGTGGCTCAACCTGCTGCCACGGACGCTTCTATGTCTCCTGATGAGTCTGCTACAACTACTCCGGCTACATCGACCGTGGACAACACTGATCTAGGACGAGGTTTACGAAACAAGAAGCCATCTGTACGACTAAAGGACTATGTCACTCACACCGTCATCGCAAACGGTAACTCAACTGTCTCCTCATCAAGTACACCTTATCCGCTGATTCACTATGTTCACTGCAACAAATTCTCGTTGCCTCACCAAAAATTTATCGCGGCTCTTACCGCTGGCAATGAACCACGTAACTTTAAGGAGGCCATACAACACCCTGGTTGGAAGACATCCATGCAGCAAGAAATCCAGGCGTTAGAAGACAACGGTACGTGGACCCTCGAACCACTTCCTCCTGGCAAACGTGCATTAGGGTGTCAGTGGGTCTATCACATCAAATACTTGTCCAATGGCGACATTGAACGCCTCAAATCTCGGCTAGTTGTTCTTGGTAATCATCAACAAGCCGGAGTAGATTATAACGAAACGTTTGCTCCGGTTGCAAAAATGACAACTATTCGCGCTTTCTTGGCCATTGTCGTCGCTAAAAACTGGGAGTTGCATCAAATGGATGTTCAGAATGCATTTTTGCACGGAGATCTTAAGGAAGAAGTGTTTATGAAACCTCCTCCGGGTTTTGCTAGCTCAAATCCAAATTTGGTATGCCGACTACGAAAATCCTTGTATGGCCTCAAACAGGCTCCCCGGTGTTGGTTTGCAAAACTTGTAACCGCCTTAAAGGACTATGGATTTTTACAGTCCTATTCGGATTACTCACTTTTCACGTACACACGCAAGTCGGTCCAGATAAATGTTCTCGTATATGTCGATGACTTGATCATCTCAGGGAATGATTCTGCAGCCATTCGGGCCTTTAAAGCCTATCTAAGTGATTGCTTCAAAATGAAAGATCTTGGATCCTTAAAGTACTTTCTCGGCATCGAAGTTGCTCGAAGATCCACTGGTCTCTTTTTGTGCCAAAGGAAGTATACACTCGACATCATTGCCGAATCTGGCCTTCTGGGTGCCAAACCCTCAGGCGTACCAATCGAGCAAAATCATCAGCTCGGTCGCGCCACAGGTCAGCCTCTCACTAATCCCGAATCTTATCGCCGTCTAGTTGGACGCCTTATTTATCTTGCGGTCACTCGCCCCGACCTCGCCTATGCGGTTCATATTCTCTCCCAGTTCATGCAAGCACCTCGTCAAGAACATTTGGATGTTGCGCTACGGGTCGTCCGCTACTTAAAAGGAACTCCTGGTCAAGGAATTCTGTTACGCTGCGATAGTAACTTAACCTTAAGTGGTTGGTGTGACTCAGACTGGGCAGCCTGCCCTGTTACTCGACGCTCGCTTTCCGACTGGCTTGTCTTCCTTGGTCACTCCCCGGTTGTATGGAAAACAAAGAAACAACAAACAGTTTCTCGATCCTCCGCTGAAGCCGAATATTGATCGATGGCAAATATCACGTGTGAACTCAAATGGCTCAAAGGCTTGCTCTTAGACCTCGGCATTCATCATCCACAGGCCATTCCTCTCTTTTGTGATAGCCAATCTGCTCTACACATCGCTCACAACCCGGTATTTCACGAGCGTACAAAACATATTGAAGTGGACTGCCACTTTGTTCGGGATGCTATTCAAGATGGCATGCTCGATCCATCGTTTGTTACTACTGACACTCAACTTGCAGATATCTTTACTAAAGCTCTCGGCAAGGCTCAATTCGACACTCTGCTTGCCAAGTTGGGCATTGTTAATCCACATGCTCCAACTTGAGGGGGGGTATTGGAGTGACGATTCGATTTCTTTATTATTTCTTTATTAAATGTTTGGCTCAGCCTTAATTAAGGGAGCCCTTTCCTTTTCCTTTATTAATTGTTTCTGGCTATCCAGGTCCTATAAAAAGGGTGCTCCCATATGAATGAAGCAGGAATCACAATTCCAAAATCTTATTTAGTTTATTTCAAAATCGGAGAACCTTATGGAATGTTCGGTGAAACATCTGGGGGAAGGAACATCCTAATTATGTTCGAGAATGAGAAAGCGTTGACGAATATTCATGGTCTCCATCATTGGATCAAGAACTTGAGAAGATGGTCGGTCGGTTTTTTGTGCGGCAGAAAGACTAACCTCGTTGAGAGTCTATAGGGTACCATTGCATGCTTGGAGCCAATCAAATTTTAACGGTATTGCAAGCAAATAGGGCCAATCCCTAAAGTTTGTTAATTGTGACTGGAAGGGAAGTTCCAATCTAGAATTCGCAAAGGTGTTAATAGCTACATCCCTCCGATCAAAAATTGACGAGTTGCGAAGCATAAAAGTAGGAAACTTATATTATCCAGTAAGGGTGGTGGAGGAAGGTTTCAGAACGGTGACAGTGTTGGACCAAATAGAAAGCGACAACGAGATAGAGGACGATGATTCCTCAAATCAATCGGAGTGGCCAGATGAGGAAAATGGGGATGATGTTTGGGTGGTGGAATAGAGTCTTTTTGAGAAACAAGATAGTGACAAAGGTAACACAGCTCAAGAGAAAGAAGTAGATCCAAACAGAGTCGGCAACAATCACAAAACTGGAGAATTGTCACCGTCGACAAACTCTACCGGAAAAATGTTGTCGGCAAAATCCCTCAGGGAAGAAGATGGAGGGTCGGTACAGAAAAAAAATGATTGGATTCCAATCTTCGAGGAGAGAAGAAAGCATGCGTGGGGTAATAATGACATAAGGAATGATCAGATGGAGGTTGAAACAAATGGGGAAGGGATTCAAGGTTTTGACCAAGGGAGGCATTTGGATTATGGATCGGATGAGTTATTGGGCCAAAGAGTCAATAAGCAGGCCCAAATGAAAAATACCTTTAGCCGTGAAAATGCAGCCCAACAACAAATTAATGGAGGTGTGCCACTCTTGGCTAGCCCAACATTTTTGGAGGAAAATAACAGAATCGTTAATTTAGAAAACGGCATCAGGAACGTGAACTTAAATGTAAATTCGACAGATCCTACTTGATCGCAACATACAGACGTGGAAAAATCTGATGGCGTGAAGGAAGCAGCAAGGGAGAAGCGAGGAAAAGAAGGTGAATGCTCAAAATCGAAAAAAGGAGATGCGATGGGGTTGGGGAGAGGGCGGATGGGCTTTCATTTGCTCAAGCAGAAAGCCAAGAGGCAATCATAGAAAGGGGGACAGAGGCGGTGAGATCCTATCAAAGGAGATCATAAACGAAGAAATAAATGGGGAGGAAGTGAATCGGAGGATCAATTGACGATCTCCAACGAATTAAAGAGTTCGGATGGGACAAAAAATATAGAGGAATTCGGGAGGAAAATCGGGCTGAGTTAGGAAAAGTTTGATAAGGCGAAAAGGCAAGAAGAGGAAAAAAGGGATGTAGCGTCTTAGATCTGTGCTTAGAGGTACGGTTCGAAACCCAAGTTTATATGAAGATTATTTCTATAAATGCAAGGGGTTTGGGTTCATGTGAAAAGCGTAATTGGATTCGAGAAACCAATTTAAAAAAAAAGGCTCAAATATGATGGTTATTCAAGAAACCAAACAGAAAAAGTGGTAAGCGTCGCAAGTGGCAAGGTTGTGGGGGTACGATGATAGTGATTTTATCCAATCCGAAGCGGTGGGCAACTCAGGATGGCTAATATTGATTTAGGACAACAAACAATTTGATTGTGAATTCTTTGTAATCGAAAAGAATTTTGTGTCGGAAATTGGTAAGTGGAAGGGGGTGGAACGACTAACCGGTTTCATAAACGTCTATGGTCCAAGAGAACTCAAGGATATAATCGGTATGGAAGAAAATAGAAGTTTTATGTGGGAAGGAAAAAATAAAATGGCGCGTGTTCGGCGATTTCAACGAAGTGAGGGGTAACCACGAAAGGCTTAACTCAGTCACAAGTGATAAAGGCGTGGAAGAATTTAACAATTTTATAAGGAATTGTCTACTAGTGGAGATACCAATGGGATGGCAAAAGTTTACCCGAGTGAGTGACGATGGGAGGAAGCATAGTAAGTTAGACTGATTCTTAGTCTCAAACGACTTTTGTTCGGTATGGAGGATCTTGGGGGTGAAGGCCCTTGAAAGAAGATGGTCGGACCATTGTCCGATCATGCTTGCGGAAGCATCGCAAAATTTTGGTCTGAAACCTTTCAAGGTTTTTGACACATGGTTAACCGAAGAGGATCTAGAAGAGCAGATTAGGGGGAATGAAGTAAGGAGGTAAAATCAAGAACGTTGGATTGCACCTTTAGAGACAAGCTAAAAAATGTGAAAAGACTTTTAAAAGAAAGATGGGGAGAGAAATTCAAGCGGTTGAATGGAGAATTGGCGAAAAATAAAGAAGAAGTAAAGAAGTTGAAATCCGAAGCGGGAACGAGAGTTTGGGAAGAAAGCGATAGATTGAGGTGGATAGAAGCGCGAAAAAGATGGCTAGAGGCGGAAAAGAGGCATATGGAGATCAACAAACAAAAAGCGAAGATTAAGTGGATTGAAGAGGGGGACGAAAACTCAAAATTCTCCACGCGGCAATAAGACACAAGGAACGGGAAAATTGGATCCGGGGGTTGAACATACAAGCGGATTGGACGAAAGATCCGGGCACGATTAAGAATTTTGTCCACGATTTCTTTAAAAAGTTCACGTCTAGAAAGATACTTGGGCCGAAAATGAAAAGTGAGAAGATAAAAAAGTTGACGGGTGAAGAGGTTGTGGTCCTTGAAAGACCTTTCATGGAAGAAGAGGTACAGGAAGCGATAAAGAGTTGCGGGAATAACAAGTCACCGGGCCCGGATGGTATAACCTTCAACTTCATCAAGAAGTTTTTGCCAATTATAAAGGGGGATCTTATGTTGGCGGTGGAATATTTTGGAAGGAGGCAAAGATCTCCGGGGGATGTAACGCATCCTTTATCACCTTAATCCCAAAAAACGACAATCCAATGGGATTAAATGAGTATCGACCGATTAGTTTGATTGGGGCATTTTACAAGATTATATCCAAGGTAATGGCGGAAAGAATGAAATCGGTAATGGGGAACATAATTCGGGAAGCACAAGCGGCGTTTATAAAAGGAATATATATCCTAGATGGCGTGTTGACAGCGAACGAAGTGGTGGAGTTCCTTCGAAAGTCCAAGAAGAAGGGTCTAATCTTCAAAGTGGACTTCGAAAAGTCATACGATAACGCGGAATGGCCTTTCTTGCTTGATTCCTTGGCGGCTATGGGATTCGGGCAAAGGTGGTGCACATGGATTAAATCTTGCTTGCAATCTTCATCGGTGTTAATTTTGGTCAACGGCTCACCTACACAAGAGTTCAAGATGGAGAAGGGTCTTAGACAAGGAGACCCACTTGCTTTGTTCCTCTTTTTAGTGGTGGCGGAATGTTTGAACGTGTTGATGCTCGAAGGAAAATGTTGGTCCCGGAGGGCTATACAAGTTTGTAGAAGGGGGGGGGGGGTTGGATACAAACACACAGATTTTACTTTTCTAAATTGTTTATTGATAAATCATTAACAATTTACAGCTTGTTGCGGAACAAGATTAAGGATAAACCTAAATCTAAACAAGTTGGAACACTAAGTTTTCTTGCACTAAGAAAGAGAAGGAAATTACTAATAATAACCTATCTCAAGATATAAGAAGATGAACTTGACCAGAGTTAGCAAGTTACTTCAAAATGAAGTGAGGTCTTCTTCTTATATACTGAATGCATTTAATGCATGGTAGTTTATACTTTACACGTGGCAGCAGTTCATTGGTTGTAGGATCTGACTTGAGTAGACAACCTTAGTAGCTGCATGTTTGAACAGTGTAGTATCAGAGTGGTTGTACGATTTCAGACAATAAGGAGGTTATTTTCTGACATATCGTACGGAGACGTGCAAGGGTGGTTAAAACAAAAGTACTTTGTACGGAGGACTTCATGATCAGCTTTCATTGATTTAGCGCTCTATCATTCTATATCAGCGAGTGATAAAGTTCAGCGATAGCTGAAGTCTTGTACTTGATACTTCACGTTGAGTGGACAAATCTGAGTCTTAGCTGATCCGCATCAGTTCATTAGGAGACTTGTCGCTGGTTCTTGAGCTTGATCTTCGACTTCAACGTAGAACCTATGTTGACGTGAAACTTGTCTTCAGGGATCATAAGTAAACAACTAACTTATCAGCGATCACCATAAGGACTGAACAGGCTTAGAGCATTATGGTGAACAGTTACGCTGAACAATATATGAGATCATCAGCGATCATCAACAAGACTGAATAGGCTCAGAACTTGCTAAATGAACAGGGTTCGCTGAATGTCTAATCTAAAGAACGAGAGTTCCTATCAGCGGTACTGAAAACAGTCTTAGTACTTATCAGCGATAGTGAAACTCTTATCCATTGTTTACTTACAATTTTCACTAAGTAGAATGGAGAGGGTCATTATCAAATCACTGAGGGTTTGGATCAACAATCTCCCCCTATTTGATTATGACATAGCAACAGAGAAAATTGCTATTTAATGAAAACATAAGGATAAAAAGAACTCATAGAATATTTGTCCCTTTTACTGTTTTTTGAGATCTTTTCTGTATTGATGGAGTAAAGTACTTTCGCTGAAATCTTTCTTTAAACTTCATATCAGATTACAAAGGGAAGTGGAAAGATTACAAGTACAAGCGAAATAAATTACAAGTACAAAAGAATAACTGATAAAATAGAAGAATAAGGCGATCCTATCAGCTTATAGAGGTTCTTCCTTAATGAGAAGTTCATCAAGGGTCTTTGATGTGGGAATCATCCAGTCAGGAACCGTTACTCCTTGATTCCTTTTGTTCAGAGCTTCTTCAAAAATCAAGGGTTTAAGATGTCGTGCCTGAATGTCGCGTTTGAATTCACACCAGTAGATGAGATCTTTCAGCTGTTCGATGGGAGTGATGGGAAGCTCAGAGATACGTTAAAAACGTTGTCGTCCACCATAGTCAATAAAGAATATCCCATAGGGTTTGCTTATGACTTTCCCAGGGATGAAAGTCTCACCAGGAGGAAGAGATGTGTCAAGTGCGGAAATGTCAGGTTCTGGACCAGGAGCTTCAGCACGAGAAAAACCAATACCTGTTTTGTTCTGTATAAGAGGACCTGAGTCTGAAGGTTTAGACTTTTTCTTTGCAGAGGCCCTTCTTTTCTGATTTGCGAGAGGAGGGGGAGGAGGAATATCCACACAAGAAGAGACTAAGTCGATCTGTTTATTTATCAGCTTTTCGACATGATCCTTGTACTTAGATTGAGACTTCTGGATGGCTAATCGGATCTCCAACCATTCAGAGAGACCGTACTTCGTGATGGCTTCAGCATAGAGTTTTTCGTACTGTCCGTTCTCTCTGAATATCTCGATTTCAGCGATTGAAACTTTGAGGGTTGATCTTCCAGTGATAAGTACCTTGTTGATTCTGGCAGGTCGATATCTGAAGTGTACCTTTTCTTTGCACCAAATTAAAGTAGATTGAGACACGGTTCTCTTTTCTTCAACGATCTTCTTGACGTCTTCCCATAGCTGACGTTGAACTTCGATTGGAGTTCTTTTCACCTTGGGGTCTTTCACTGATTGTTGAGTAAGCCGGATGGCGAGTTCTATGTCTTTTTCTTCAGCTTCCCTTCTTTCAGCGATTAACCTTTCAGCTCTGAGGTGATCCTTGTATTCCTTTTGTGAAAGTCTGAACTTTGGAGGAATAGAAGGAAGTTGATCACGCTTCAGGATGATTCGCTGATCTTCGAACTTCTTTATCATTGCATCTCTCTTTTTCTGATCCTCTTCACTTAGCTTTTGAGGAGCCAAGGAAGGTCTATTTTTGTGAGAGAGCATCTGTTCTTCAGGTTCATCAGTCTCAGAGATCAAATCCAAGACTGGGATTATTTCTTCAGCGTTGGGAGCTGGGATTATTGTTGGTGAAGTCGCAGCTGTAGAAACTTCAGCGATATCCTCAAACAGGGGAGAGGACTAGCTGAAACACAGTGATCTTACGAATAAGAACTTGGGTAGAATAGAGAAAAGAAATTGGTTTAAGTGTATAGGCTTTTTGTGGAGAGTAGAGCTGATAATGTGTATAGATAGAGGAGGGATGCAGTGTAAGGAAGTAAGATGTAGTGTACCTGACAAACCGGCTTTTTAAGCAAGATCGTCAGATTTTCATTGTCTTCAGTGACACCTTTTCCTTTGCCCTTGTCAGCTTCATACGCTGAAGGCTTTGTCTTGGTCCGTTCCCCTGAAGGTTCGTTTATCAAGATCCCTTTAGAAGCTGTAGTCTTCTGAGAAGGTTTGACGATAAAGGAGTCATCATCATCATCATCGTCATCATCATCATTCTTTGAAGAAGAGGATGGTTCATCATCAGAGATGTCGACGGCTTCTTCATCTTCAGCTTCAGATTCAGATTCTTCAGCATCTTCTTCGAGTTGCTCCCCCTCAGATACAAAGGTAAGCTTCTCGGTTCCCTCAGGGTTTTCATCTCCCTGAGGTCTAGCAGTTTCTTCATTTGTCTTCTCCCCCTCTTCAGTAAGGGAGAGGTTTTCAGTCTTCTCCCCCTCGATAGATTCATCTTGGGGAAGGTCTTCAGAGTTCTTCTCCCACCCTTCCTCATGATGAGTGGGGGAGGAATGCGATGACTCAGCAGTTGGTTCCCTGTCTTCTTGGCCAGGGATCCCAATATAAGTTTCAATCGCTGCTACTCTGTCTTCTAGGCCAGTAATAGCAGGAGTGATCTTGAAGAGTTCAGCATGATCCGCCGAAGTAAAAAGCGAAGGTGCAGGGGCAGGGGCGGTCATGTGATTCAGGATTAGCTGTACCATCATCTTCACTGAACTTACGTCAGTCTTTACAGAACTCACGTCAGTCTTTACAGCAGACATATCTCCCTGAAGATTTCCAACCGATGTCTTCAGCGTTATGAACTCGCTGGACATGGATTGAACTATTGTTTTGAGAGAGGTGTAGTCTGTGTAGATGTCAGCAAGAACTTTGGCAAAATCACCAATAGTTCTATCAACCTTCTCCAAATCAGCTTTGGAGGCATTCTGTTCAACCACTGTTGTCAGCTTGTTGAGATTCTCTCCAGCGTTTGTTACAGCTGAAGAGTTATCTGAGAGAGTAGTGGTGAGACCTGTCAGCTTTGTATCCAGGTTCTTCAGAGATGCGTTGATGTCTCCCAAATTAGGACCTGTAACAGATAAGAACTTATGAACAGAGGAAATCTCAGAAGTTTGGGGTTTAGTTACAGTGTATATGGTTTGGTGTATACCTGCAGGAGGGACGGCGAAGTCATCAAAACTTCTGTGACCTGAATAGTGTTCCATGTCGTCAGCTAGAGTGCGTGTACGCATGGAAGTTCCTGCATGTACTTCATCCATCATTCCTTGAAAAATATCAGCTTTAGCTTCTGAAGAATGACGGTTTCTCCAGTGATCGCGGTGAAAACTGGATTAGAGTCCAAAGGAGTAGAGAGAGAAGCGAAGGTTGAGAAAGTTGGTTGGGTGTGAGGTTCAGCGTTGGATCCGCTGAGAATCACTTCTTCAGTCTGTAGAGAGACTGAAGGAGGTTGGGTCAATTCCAAGTTTATAACCTCAGCGTTTAGAGACGCTGAAGCTGGGATGGAAAGGGTGGCTTGTTCAGCTGTGGCAGAGCGTACCACTGAACTTTCCATCAGTTCTTCAAGATGAGCTGAGGAGTCTTCAGCATGAGATTGTTGGGGTTGCTCCTTGGTTTTCTTAGTCCTTTTGGAACCAAGTTGGGAAGATGAGTGTTTCCTTTTTCTAGAAGGAATGGAGGTTGCAGCTGGGGTATCAACGGTGGGTTTTTCCACTGAAGGAGCTGCAGAAGTAGAAGGAGGAGGATTGAGAAGAGTTAAGAGAGTAGAGAGACGTACCTCGTTTGCCACTGGCTTGAAGTCGAGTACCTTAGGGCCAACCTGAGAGAGTTTCAGGTCTCCAACTTTCGGGTAGTTATCCTTCAGGCCTGTTTGGAAGACGGCGCTGATGAATCTTGGATATGGAACCCATGATGATCGATCAGCAGCAGAGTCTAATCTGATCACTAGATCATCGTAGATTATCGATGCACAGTCAACATGAAGACCTTTCAGTAATGCATAGCCCATTGCTTGCTTGATCAGAGGAGCCGGTCTTTGCAGTCATGCAGCTTATCAAGTGTGCGAAGATGAAGTTCATCTCGCTGGGCATTTTTGACTTCTTGATGAGGGTCAGCTTCTTCTCAGTCTTCTTGTCCCTCCCAGTTTCCCATACATAGCCCATTGCATCAAAGAATGCAGTGATGGCTTCCCTATCAGCATGTTTCTTGTGGTCAGGGAGAGAAACAAAGGGTTTTTCTTTTGTGGCGATGGGAAGGCTCAGGGCTTTTCGGATAATGGCAGGGGTGATTTTTATGGTGCCAAAATCAGTATCACAGAGGATGCAATCGATTTGCTTCGTGGGGTCTTTGGTCAATGATAGATGAGTGTGTCTGGCAGAATACCCGAACTGAGATAGTAGTAGCTGATGTGCAGGAGGTGTTATGGTCAGGGCTGTAGATAGGCAACAGGTTTTGAGGAATTTCACAGCATCATTCAGATGTGTGACTTGCTTTCGAGGAGGAAACTCGAAAAGCGCATAGAGGTTGTTTGTTTTTGTCCAATCCAGTTCCTCAAGTGTGAACTTGACCTGAGGAGCCTTGATGATTTCCAGTTCCTCAGCAGCAGCAATGTTCTCAGCGGTAGGAATAGTATATGCCATTTCTGTATTATCAGTTCAACCAAAGATTTAACAAATAAGAATTATCTTAATGTGGAAAGATTTTCCAATAAGATGGTTCGAATTTTGTTCATTTCATTCAGACAAAAATGTCTTAATGAAGATTAGGGTTTTCTTGTTTTTGAAAAAGAAATGCAAACCCAATAAAAAATCTTGTTTTCTAGTTTCCTTTGAGGATTAGGATTCTGGGAGAAACGTATGAAGAACAAGTTTAAGATATTTGCGATTAAACTTGAAGAACAACCATGAAAGGTTGTGTTCATAAAACCATGAAAGAAATGATTTCATTTTAAGAATGGTTTCTTTTGTTTGATCTTTTAAAAACAATGATGAGATCCAAAACAAGTTAAAACAGTAGATAATATAAGAATATTAACCTTGTGTTCTTTGTAGAAGATGAACAGTTCTTTAGGAGAGAAAACTCGAATGTTCAAGATGCAACAGTATTCTTGAGAAAACTTAAGTAAGAAGTTGTTCGCGTAAAGGAAAAATATAAACCCAAAATGTGTTTATATAGTGAGATTAGAGAGAGAGAGAAAATCTTGAGCGGGAAAAGATTTTCATCATGACACGGACACGTGTTTGCAATTGATTGGCTGGTAAACGAAACGTGCAAACGTGTGTCAGAAAAAGAACGTGCCGGGGCTTATCCGTTGCTATGACGTCACGGATGTCCTTTCATATTTTAGGATGTCTCTGAGGTTTTGAAAGCTCAGGGACACTTTTGAAAACATGAAGCACTGGATAGAAATATCAGTGTTGGTTTTAGAAATTTCAAAGTATCGCTGATTAAGGAAGAGACATTCTGCGATGCAATTTGTCTTGAAATCTTGCATTTACATGCGATTGTCAGCGAAAGAAAAACATACCTTGATATCAGCGAATCAATTATGTTCAGAGAGAGAATGATAGAACGGGTTATACAAGTTGATTTTTATCCTATCGCTGATCAAATGTGAACCGCTGAAGATTTTACTCTTCAAAGTTCATCATTCCAAGCTCGCTGATGAGAAAGTTGAATCTTGTCTCATCAAGAGGTTTGGTGAACAGATTAGATAACTGATAGTCAGTTGGGATAAAGTGAAGTTCTATATCACCATTCATCACATGATCTCTGATAAAATGATACCTGATTTCGATGTGTTTGTCTTTGAGTGTAGCACTGGATTGTTGGCTATAGCGATGGCACTTGTGCTGTCGCAATAGATTGGAATTTTCGAGAGCTGAAGGTCATAGTCTAGTAGTTGATTTCTCATCCACAAGACCTGAGAACAACAGCTTCCAGCGGCTACATACTCAACTTCAGCTATGGAGGTGGACACTGAGTTTTGCTTTTTACTTGTCCAACTCACCAACTTTCCACCCAGGAGCTGACAGCCTCCTGTGGTGCTTTTCGTATCCAATTTGCAACCTGCAAAATCACTATCTGAATAGTCGATTAGATCAAACCCTGAGTCTTTGGGATACCAAAGACCTAGGTTCGCAGTACCCTTAAGGTATCGAAAAATTCACTTTACAGCGATCATATGAGATTCCTTAGGTTCAGCTTGATATCGTGCACACAAACAGGTTGCGTACATAATATCGGGTCGGCTAGCTGTAAGATACAAAAGAGAACCGATCATCCCACGGTACAGCGTGACATTAACAGGTATTCCAGAGGGATCCTTGTTTAGTGTCAGCGGTGGTGCCATAGGGGTTTTCATAGCTGAACTCTGAGTTAAATCGAATTTCTTCAGCATATCTTTAACATACTTTCCCTGATTAATGAAAGTTCCTTTTTCATTTTGTTTTATCTGAAGACCAAGGAAATATGTTAGCTCACCCATCATGCTCATTTTATACTCTTCTTTCATTCTATCAGCGAAACGAGTACAAAGGTCAGGGTTAGTAGAACCAAATATAATGTCATCAACATATATCTTAACAAGAATAATATGACCTTTTACTTTCCTAAAGAATAGAGTTTTATCGATTTTACGACGCTCAAATTTTTCAATATGGAGATAAATAGATAGAGTGTCATACCATGCACGAGGAGCTTGCTTTAAGCCATAAAGTGCCTTATCCAGTTTATAAACATAACCTGGATGCTTAGGATCTGAGAATCCTGGAGGTTGTTCCACATAGACTTCTTCATTCAGCTTTCCATTTAGAAATGCTGACCTAACATCCATCTGATATACTTTGAAATCTTTGTGTACAGCGTATGCTAAGAATAGACGAATAGATTCTAGTCTTGCTACAGGAGCAAATGTTTCATCGTAATCTATGCCTTCCTCTTGTCTGTATCCCTGAGCAACAAGTCGAGCCTTATTGCGGGTGACAGTTCCATGTTCGTCCAACTTGTTACGATAGACCCATTTAGTGCCTATCACTGTCTTGTCAGTTGGTCTTCGAACAAGTTTCCAAACTTTGTTTCTTTCGAATTCAGTCAGCTCTTCTTGCATAGCGCTGACCCAGTTTGGATCTTTGAGGGCATCATCTACTTTCTTTGGTTCAGTCAGAAAAATAAAGTTAACAAATAAACAAATATTACCTGCACTTCATCGAGTCTGAACACCAGCGTTTGGATCACCAAGAATTTGATCAATTGGGTGATTTACAGTTCATCGCTGAGCAAGAGCATAAGTCGCTGACTCAGATTGAACTGGAGGAGCTGAAGATGAAGCTTCAGCAACTTCTGGAATATTAGCCAAGAGAGGAGTAGGTGCAGATGTCATCTCATTCACTGATTGTTGAGAAGTAGATGGAATGTCTGAGACATTTGGTACAGAAGCAGATATAGTGTTTAAAGGAACAACTGAGACCCATGATGTTTCAGCTTCACTATTCTGCATATTTGGGATGATAGTAGGACTATCATCTTCAACTGTATGAGTATGAGGAGTGGGAATATCTTCTGAATCACCAAGATGAGAAAACATCCATTGATTCAGTTCTTCAGTATCAGCGGACGGTTTAGAGTTCGCTGAACGGGATTCGTCAAACGTGACGTGAATAGTTTCTTCAACAGTTTGTCTTCTTCGATTAAAGACTCTAAAGGCTTTGGAAATTGAAGAATATCCAAGAAAGATTCCATCATCAGCCTTAGGATCAAACTTTCCAAGGGCATCTATGTTGTTCAGTATGAAACACTGACATCCAAAGATGTGAAGAAAGCTAATTGAAGGCTTTCTCCCATGAAAGAGTTCATAGGCTGTCTTATTGAATCTTTTGACTATCAGCGACCTGTTCTGCGTAAAACAAGCAGTGTTGACAGCTTCTGCCCAAAACTGAGTAGGCAGGAGAGAATCGCTAAGCATTGAACGTGCAGCTTCAATAATTGTTCTATTTCTTCTTTCAGCGACTCCATTTTGTTGCGGTGTTCTCACTGAAGAAAAGTTGTGAGAAATACCCTTACTCTCAAAGAAGGAATCAAGAGAACTGTTTTTGAATTCAGTCCCATGATCACTCCTTATTGAGCGAACGGTCAAGTTGTTCAGGGTTTCCATCTTCCGAACAAAGGTGATGAGTTATTTAGGGGTGTCACTCTTAGAACGGAGAAAAATAACCCATGTATATCGAGAAAATTCATCAACTATGACCAGTGTATATTTCTTTCCAGCGATGGATTGTTTGTTAACAGGGCCAAACAAATCCATATGGAGAAGTTGTAGAGGAGATGACACTGAGGAGACTTGCTTTGACTTAAAGCTTGCTTTGGTCTGCTTGCCTTTCTCACACGCTGAACATAAGGACTCTTTGGCGTATGAGTGTTGAGGTAGACTAGTGACTAACTCTTTTGAAGAAATAGTATTCAGTGTCTTGAAGTTTAGATGAGAGAGCCTCTTATGCCATAGCCAGTTGACATCAGATGAGGCTTTTGAGAAGAAACAGGAGTTCTCAGTGGTTGTTGAGTCCATGTTTATTACATAAACATTTTCCATACGATAACCGCTGAGAGCTATCTTCTCCTTTTTGTCAGCGACAAAGCAGGATTCTTTAGTAAAGATTACTTTGTTATCCTTGTCGCAAAGCTGACTGATGCTTAGAAGATTATGCTTCAGCCCTTCAACATATGCGACTCTTCTGAAGGTTGTTGTACCATTAGAGAGTACACCAAACCCTCGGGTATGTCCTTTTCCATTTCCACCGAAAGTCACAGAGGGACCCTTCTCTTCCTTGTATTCAGCGAGCAGGCTTTTCTTTCCAGTCATGTGTCTAGAGCATCCGCTATCGAGATACCAGATACCCTTCTTAACCTGCATTACAAAGGAAGATTAGTTTTTCTTGTGTACCCACTTAACCATGTGTACACATTTGTCAGTGGAAGTAGTTGGAATGGAAGGTTCAGCAGTCTTCGCAGCATTTGAAGATTCAGCTTTGTCAGTCTTCACTTTGGTTAATTTCTTAACCTCAGTGGTCTTCTTTGCCTTGGGGGCAGTGATCTTCACCTTAGCTAGCTTTTCAGCTTTGGTGGCTGTGGGGCACTTACTAGCAATATGATCAGTAAGTCCACAGTGATAATATTTCCTATAACTAAAAATAGTTCTAGGACCATTTGAATGCTGAGCATTAGATTTTGAATTTGAAGGACCAGCACCAAATAAGCTATTGGTTTTTGAAATGGGAGGAACATTTAGTTCTTCGAATTTCTTACCAAGGACATCCACTCTGATTCTAGGAGTAGATCGCTGAATAGATCCACCTTGAGTAGATCCAGAGATCTGATTCCTTGATCCAGAGGGATAGGTCACTGAAGCTTTAGAAGCATTCAGCTTAGGTATACTGATACCCTTCTGAGGATTTTGGTTAAAAGCACTTCCTTTACCTTTATCTTTAAACACATAGGTAGGTTTTGGATAAACCATTTTCTCTTTACCTTTTGAAGAGGTAGAAATTTCCTCAGGGATAGGCGGTTGAGAAGAGGAACACTGAGAGGATGAAGTATCAGCGACTGAGGATACGAAAGTTCCAAATAAGTTCATAGAACGATCAGTGGTTGGTTCTAGAGTATCAGCTTTGTAACCAAGACCACGTTTATCACTCAGGGGAATCTGAGACTTAATTATCTCAGTGATCTTTGTTGAGGAATTATACCATCCATCAACAGTAGCTTTTTCAGCTTTTAATGCAGCGATAGCTTCTTCGCGCTCGATTTTGACTAGCTGATTTAAGTGCACTTGATCTTTAAAATCTTCTTCAATTTTAGAAAGATTTTCTATTTGAAGGTGACAGTTTTTGAGCTGTTCAGTAAGATCAAGGTTTTGATTTTCAACTACAGTTTTGCCATTCATGTCTTCATATAAACTTCTAGTCAAGAGATCGAGTTTACGAAGACTATCAGCTTCATCAATATTTGCAATAATGGTAAAGAAGGAAGGTGATACCTGAGTAGCAGAGGTTGAAGTAGAGGGAATGTCAGAATTTTCTTCCTCATCTTCAAGTTTGGTCATAAGACAGAGATTGACTTCATTATCTTCAGAGTCAGATGTTTCTTCCTCATCAGAGTCAGCCCAATCATAGTCAGCCATCAGGCGTCAGGCCTTTGCCTTTCTTCTTAAAGCTTTTCAGCTTCACATACCTTTCTTTCAGCTTGGCGTATTTGTCATATCTAGACCTGAGGTTAGAGGATTTCTTGGGAAACGCTGAGTTTCTCGAAACTTTCTTTGACCTGCACTCGTTAGCGAAATGTCCTATCTTTTCACTGTTAAAACAAGTAGCAGTAGCCTTATCAACATGAGTTGATGATCTTGGCTTGTCAGTAATGGAAAGAGGTTTATTCTTTCTGAACATTTTCTTTTTGGCGAATCTCCTGAACGTTTTAGTGAGGAGAGCCAAAGATTCATCATCATCTGAAGAGTCAGAATCTGATGACCTTTCAGAGTTACTCTCCAACTCAGTGATAAAGACCGAGGGTCGCTGAGTGGAAGGTTCTTCTGAGATTAAAGCAACAGGGGTGCTTTTGGAATCTTTTACAAGATTCTTCTTAAGATGACTCAATTGCTCATGATTCAGCATCATGCCATATAAGGTAGAAAGGGTCATTGATCTTAGATCCTTTGACAGCTTGAGACACATAGAATAACTGTCCCAGCTTTCAGGTAAACATTCTAAAAACTTTGTCAGCACTTCAAAGTTAGAATATTCCTTACCAACAGTTTTCAGATCTATTATTAAACAGTTAAAACGTTGGTGTACTTCAGAGAGAGATTCATTCTTACCACAAATGAAGCTTTCATACTGTCTTACCAGGTTGATCTTTCGAGAGTCCTGGACTTCAGAAGTACCTTCATACTGAACACATATTGTGTCCCACATAGCTTTTGAGGTTTTCAAGTTCATGACGGAATGGTAGACTTCGTCAGGAAGAGCCATGGAGAGTATGGATCTGGCTTTGGTGTCGATAGCCACTTTCTTCTTATCTTCATCAGTCCACATATGAACTTCCTTGGGTATCAGCCTTTCTGGAATAGCTGGTCTATTCTCAGCGGCTGGAACTGCAGCATCAATTCTTACAGGAATATATGGACCGTTTTCAAGATAATAAGGCATAGTAGGGTCTACACCTTCTAAGAAGAGAATCATCCTATTTTTCCATAGATTAAAATTATCTCTGGAGAATCTAGGGGGTTTTGCAAGAGAACCATTGTCAATATAGTTTGTGTTTGTGTTGGTAGCCATTTTCAGAAATAGCAAGGAAGAGAAATCTTAGTATAGATCAGATCTTGTTTATAAGATTAAACAAATCTGCTCTGATACCACTTGTTGGTCCCGAAGGGCTATACAAGTTTGTAGAAGGGGGGTTGAATACAAACATACAGATTTTACTTTTCTAAATTGTTTATTGATAAATCATTAACAATTTACAGCTTGTTGCGGAACAAGATTAAGGATAAACCTAAATCTAAACAAGTTGGAACACTAAGTTTTCTTGCACTAAGAAAGAGAAGGAAATTACTAATAATAACCTATCTCAAGATATAAGAAGATGAACTTGACCAGAGTTAGCAAGTTACTTCAAAATGAAGTGAGGTCTTCTTCTTATATACTGCATGCATTTAATGCATGGTAGTTTATACTTTACACGTGGCATCAGCTTATTGGTTGTAGGATCTGACTTGAGTAGACAACCTTAGTAGCCGCATGTTTGAACAGTGTAGTATCAGAGTGGTTGTACGATTTCAGACAATAAGGAGGTTATTTTCTGACATATCGTACGGAGACGTGCAAGGGTGGTTAAAACAAAAGTACTTTGTACGGAGGACTTCATGATCAGCTTTCGTTGATTGAGCGCTCTATCATTCTATATCAGTGAATGATAAAGTTCAGCGATAGCTGAAGTCTTGTACTTGATACTTCACGTTGAGTGGACAAATCTGAGTCTTCGCTGATCCGCATCATTTCATTAGGAGACTTGTCGCTGGTTCTTGAGCTTGATCTTCGACTTCAGCGTAGAACCTATGTTGACATGAAACTTGTCTTCAGGGATCATAAGTAAACAACTAACTTATCAGCGATCACCATAAGGACTGAACAGGCTTAGAGCATTATGGTGAACAGTTACGCTGAACAATATATGAGATCATCAGCGATCATCAACAAGACTGAATAGGCTCAGAGCTTGCTAAATGAACAGGGTTCGCTGAATGTCTAATCTAAAGAACGAGAGTTCTTATCAGCGGTACTGAAAACAGTCTTAGTACTTATCAGCGATAGTGAAACTCTTATCCATTGTTTACTTACAATTTTCACTAAGTAGAATGGAGAGGGTCATTATCAAATCACTGAGGGTTTGGATCAACAGAAAAAGGCGTGTATGAAGGAATAAATATCGACAACGAAGGAGTGGAATTGACGCATCTACAATATGCAGATGACGCGATCATTTTTGGCAAGTGGAGCACAAAGAATATTAAGAATCACATGAAAATCCTTGAATGCCTTCACGCGGCATCCAGATTGAAGATTAACATTGGGAAAAGCAAATTGTACGGTGTGGGTGTTGACATAGAGGAAATTCAAGTATGGGAGAGCGGTTTGGGGACCTTCCGTTTATCTATCTTGGTCTCCCGGTTGGGAGTCATATGGGAAGGATCGAAAGTTGGAAGGATGCGATAAAGAAGGTTCAAAACAAACTTGCATTGTGGATGTCCAAAATAAACTCTTTTGGCGGTAGGCTTACTTTCATAAAGTCGATACTTGGTAGTATTGCCTTATATTTTTTCTCACTTTTTCGTGCCCCGAGAGCTGTTATTAGTGAGTTAGAGATAGTGAGATGTAACTTCTTTTGGGGAGGGGGATCGGGGAAAGGTATGAATCATAAAAGAGGGGTAGCATGGGTAAAGGGGGAAAGGGTATTGAGAGACTTTAAAATAGGTGGGTTCAACATAGGTAGCCTACAAAGTGCAAATTGGGGACTTTTGGGTAAGTGGTGGTGGAGGTTCGGGATGGAGAAAGAATCATTGTGGGTCAAGGTGATAAAAGGTCTTTACGGAAAAGATGGGGGTATAGGGAGGAACATTAACTATTCCGGGCAAGGGGGTCGGTCGGTGTGGGGAAACATTGATAGGCGGGTTCACACCCCCCTAAATCTTACCGCAAGTGTACGGGTCGAATCAAGTAATAGTACTAGAAAGTACGAGTATCGAACACAGGGAACTAGGAACTAAGTATCACAATTACTATAAACTCTATTAACTGAACTATCGCAAATTGGAGTGGTTGATACTAAACTAATTAATTGCAAGGAATTAAACCACAAACGGGACGGTAAACAACTGAGAAAACTTTGATAGAGAAAACAGTTGAGGGTTGGAAATCCTAGGGTTTTCACAAATGAACATTTGACTTAAAACAATTACCAAGTTATTCCCTTTAATGAATACCCAATCTCGAAAATCACCATTGTTTTCTCTCAAGCAACAACGGGTTTTATTTTGAAGACACAATCTTTATCTCTCGATCTTACTTATGACACTCAAAACACATTAAAAGCGAGATTTAAACGGGACTAAGGTTTAATTTGATATCTCTATCCAAATTTCTAACCTTAGGCATGCAATTTCTAGTTCTAGATTAACAATTAATTCTCTCGAACTTAATTGTTCACAACAAATCAAATGTAAATTGGCCAAATTCACAAAAGCATTAAAAACTAAATCACATGCTTCATTAAAATAGGAAAACTGATAAAAGAATTCAAATCATCTGTTCATATGCTAAATCAAATTCATTCCAACCCCCAACATCTAGAATTTAGTTCATGTTGGTGGTGGATTCAAACATAAAGAAAGAAGATGGAAAAACGTGTGCAAACATAATGATAATGAATGTGACGAGTGTAATGGTGGACTCCCTTCTCTCGTGCTCGAATCTACTTTCCGTGGTGGACGTGTCCTCGATTAATCCTCTATCGTGGCTCCAAAAGCTCTGGAAAAGCTCCAGAAATCAACCCTAAGCTGCTCTCGTTCGTCGTGTGCGAGATATGCCAAGAATGACCTAAAATCCGGAAAAACGTCACAATAATAGGCTGGAACAGGGACATCCGCGACTTGTGCCGCGACTTGCAAGTCGCGGCATAAGTCGCGCGCTTTTCTGATGTTGTTTAGGTCAGCTTCGGGTCCTGGTTCGGGCGCGGGTCTTGGGCTTGGATCTCGGGCTTTCGTTGGGCTTCGTTTTGGCTCTTTTTGGGCTCTTTTCAGCTTCTTTTCTCGATGATCACTGCCTTTTATATAACCTGCACATTTCACTCGATAAACCATAAAATCCCGCTTCTTTGCTATCAACACAAGCCAATCTCATTGGTTTGAGAACCGAAAATAACGTCGAAAAGTGGCGTTATCAACAACCCCAAACCGAGCGTTGCTTGTCCTCAAGCAAATTAGCGATAAAAATAGAATAAAAGCATATATCAGTGAAATATAATAACTACACAACTCCCAATTGGTACCATGTAATGCACTGGTGATTTCCCATACCCGTGAATTGCTTATCTCACTCTCGCCTCATTCTTATTCTGTTTGATCTATGACCTTCCATTGTAAGTTGAACTCGTGACTGTTCCGTTTCCATTAAGGTCGTACTAGGTCTAAACATACTAGGGAAACCATTTCGCCTCGACCCTACCTCACGGGATTCTCTCATTTCGCTCGAACCTAGGTTGTCGCACATGTTGTCATGTATAGGAGGTTATGTACAATAATACTCGAAATTTACATGACAACTCTAATGAAAGACGCACAAATGTCCAAAAGGTCGATCTCAGAAAGGAATCAAGTAGCAAGACAGGGAATAATGGTAAGGGTAGTCGTATACTCTAATCACGTTTTCCATAAGATCATCCAGGTCTTTACGAGGGTTGTAACGGGGCTTGGGTTATGGTTAAGAAACGAAAGGGAAAATGGTTCAACGAGCCTTGGTGTGTCAAACTTTAGCAATTCTGAACTCTATAGCTTCAATTCCTATCACTTGGCCCTTTCGTCATTGCTAGAGTTGCTTTGACTCTCTTATTTTCCAGCTGTAGATAGCTGTCTAAACTAACTGCTTTTTTTGGGGGGCATCATTGGCTCTCTTTATTTGCTTGGGGCTACATTGGCCCTCTTTTCTATTTATTTTCATGACTGGCCTGTATTCTTTCTTTTCTACTCTATCTTTCGTAGTCCATTACCGCCTCTGTTTGACACACTTTCGGATAAGGGTTGGCTAAGGCTTTTGGCTAGGGTTTAATGGTGGGTCTGAAATGAACAAGGTGAGTGTTTGGCTACAAAAAGGGTTATGCGTACACACAAATGGGTAAAAAGGTACGATAGCTAAAAACAGGGTTAAACATACACACAATGCCTGGAATCATCTCTTAAGGTCCACACGATATGGTCTACTATACCCTTACTCAATATCCCGATGGTTGTCTTTGCTACCCAATGCACTAATATAGCGAGATCATTCTATATTCACGACAAGGAACTCGAAAAAGTGTATATGAATTAAGTGTTTAAATCCCTCGAAATGAAAAGACGTCTTTTAGGCTCAAATCTCGCTAATGGGTGGTCTCCACTAATGTCCCTAGTCATGTCCTTTCCCGGTCCTTCCCTAATGGTCGCGTCACTATCACGAGATTCTCCCCACAATGGTCGGTCTCAATCTTTCAAAACAGAAATTTTGGCTAATGTGATCTAAGCGTGCAGAGGTGCGGGAAATCTACGTGCATAAACGTGGGCCCGATTGGGCAACCCTAAACCTTACCCACACATTGTCCCCAATGTGCAAGTGTCGGCGTAGGCGATACTAAAAACAAGTATCGTTGTGCGGTTATTACAGATATCAGACAGGCAAGGCATAACATTAAAGCACAACATCAAAGAGCCATCTCATTAAAATTTGGCCACCCCAAACCTAGGCCGTGGCCTAGGTTTGTCAACTAAAGCCAACCCCAAACCTCGGTGAAACCGAGGTTTGCACAAGATTAAAAGTGAGTGTGTAGATGTTTGAAAAGTGAGGCACCCCAAACCTAAGTGAAACTTAGGTTTGTTGCATCTCGTTTAACTAATAAGAAAACAAAGCATCATACACCACTCGTTACATACATATTAGGAACATACCTGGTTGCCCGGACGGAGGAGATTCTCCTGAAAGGGTTGAGCGTCCACGATTGAGAAAACATCGGAGACGATGGAGAAGGGAACACGAAAAAACAAAGCAAACAAAACAAAAGACGAAAGGAACAAAGAAAAAGGAGAACAAAAAGAAAGAAAGGAAACAAACTGCAAAGAATAACGAACCCAGAAGCAACAGGGGAGCTGCGCGGTTTGGCGCGCGGTTTGGAAACCGCAGCATAAGCCGCGGGACACTTTGTTCCCCAAAACTTCCAGTGACTTACGCGGTTTGGCACGTGGTTTGGAAACCGCGGCATAGACCGCATAGGTATCTGTTCTAGGAATTGTTATTATTATTATTTTTTTATTTTTTTTATTTTTTTTATTTTTTTTATTTTTTTTATTTTTTTTATTTTTTTTATTTTTTTTATTTTTTTTATTTTTTTATTTTTTTTAAATCAAATCACTCAAAAACATAAATTAAACAGAACACAAACCTCGGTGGGTTGCCTCCCACCCAGCGCCTTGGTTTCGGTCGTGGCTCGACCTTCCTCCCGATCACTCCTTCGGCTTTCCTTCTTTCCCTCTCGAACATCTTGAATACCGCTCTCTCGCCACCAACCCTTAGGGTCATTTCGCCTTCTTCCATGTCGATCAACGCTCGACTCGTGGCCAGAAATGATCTTCCCAATATCAGCGGGACTTTTTCATCTTCATCTATGTTGATCACAACGAAGTCTACCGGAAAGTAGAACTTGTCTACTTTGATGAGCACATCTTCTACTACTCCATATGGATAGATGATTGATCTGTCAGCGAGTTGGAGGGTCATGTACGTTGGCTTCACTTCTCCCAAGCCAAGTTTCCTGAAAACAGATAAAGACATTAGATTGATACTAGCTCCTAAATCACATAATACCTTATTAAAGGAAAGATTCCCAATTTGAATAGGGATCGGAAAACTCCCTGGATCCTTAAGCTTCAGGGGAAGCTTGTTCTGAATAATTGCGCTGCACTCCTCAGTAAGTGCAATGGTGGACTGGTGTTCGATTGCCCTCTTCTTTGATACGATCTCTTTCATGAACTTGAGATACGTTGACATTTGGGTAAGCGCTTCTGCGAAAGGGATATTTATGTGAAGCTTCTTGAAGATGTCGAGGAATTTCTTGAACTGTTCCTCATCTTTATGTGCTTTCACCCGGTTCGGAAATGGTAGTGGTGGTACGAACGGTTTGACTGGTGGTTGGCTCTTCTTCTCTTCACTCTTCTTGGCCTCTTTGATCACTATATCTTTCTCGGCCCCCGACTCATTCACTTTTATGATCTCGATGTCTTGCTCTTCGGGATTGGTATCTTTTGATGACGGTTCTCGTGCAGGCTCCTTGATCAGCTCCTTGCCACTTCTCATATAAATGGCATTGCATTCTTCTCTTGGTTTCCTTTCAGTCATGCTCGGGAATGTTCCGGGAGCTCGGTTTTGTAGGGCTTCAGAAATTTGCCCCACTTGCCTTTCAAGGAGCTTTATGGATGCCGTGTTCTGATCAGTCGCCGCTTTGACCGTGTTAACCGTGCGTGCTAGCTCTCTAACCGTGCCATCCATCTTTGCCATAAACTTCATCATCATATCCTCCAGCCACGGTTTCTTCTCCCCAGATTGTCCCTCATTGAAATTCCTTTGGTTAAAACCTTGTGGTTGTTGACCGGGTTGACTCCATGAAAAGTTAGGGTGTTTCTTCCACCCCTCATTATACGTGTTCGAGAAAGGGTCGTTCCTCGGCTGGTGATTCCGGTTCTGTAAAAACTGAACCTGCTCGGGTTCTTCCGGATTACCACCTTTCAAATGGTTCGTGATCGCAGCTAGTTGAGCTTTTATTTCTTTTAGCTCATCCGATTCTTGAACACTCGCAACTTTTCTAACAGCTGATCTTGGAGTAGAAAAACTATGTTCGACTAAGTTCTCGATCAAGGCGACTGCTTCTTCATATGTCTTCTCCATTAGGGCTCCACCCGCTGCAGTAGTGATATCATTCTTGAACTGCGGGTGAAGGCCTCCAAAGAAAGTTTGGATAATTACCCAGCCGTGTAACCCGTGGTGAGGACACTTTTTCAACATATCCTTGTATCTCTCCCATGCCTCGTATAGGGTCTCTTGGTCCCATTGAGCGAAGTGAGTAATGTCGGCCATTAGTTGAGCAGTTCTTCTCGGTGGGAAGAATTTTTGGAGGAACGCGGCCTTCAAGTCTGCCCATGTGGTGATCTGATCCGCTGGTAGGCTCTCTATCCAAATTTCAGCTCCACCCTTGAGTGAAAAGCTGAACAGTCGTAGCTTGATGGCATCCTCGATCACCCCATTGATTTTGAACGTGTTGCATATACTCTCAAATGTACGAAGATGTGCATGAGGATCTTCTGTCGGGGCCCCTCCGAACTGGTTTTGCTGTACCATGACAATGGTACTTGGTTTAATTTCGAAGTAGTTTGCCCTAGTAGTGGGCGGTTGGATGCCTATGCGTGCGGCTGCCACGTTTGGATTGGCAAATGACCGCATCGGAACTCTCGCCGGAGGAGGCGGAGGTGGGTTGTTAACAGGTCTCTCGTCGCCCATCTTTAATTGCCTTTGGGCTTTGGATGCTTTACGTATCTGACGGGCGGTTCTTTTGATCTCCGGATCAAGTGGTTCGATTTCCTTCCCTCGGGTCTTCCTTGGCATAAACCAATTAGTACCTGATAAGAAAGTAGGTGAAGTTAGCAATCCAGAAATTGAAAGTGATGGAACAAAGTAAATAAAAAAATGTTCAATGTAATAGCGCTTATAGCTGGTAGTGCTATCACTTGCAACTAGTTCCCCGGCAACGACGCCAAAAACTTGATAGGCGGGTTCACACCCCCTTAAATCTTACCGCAAGTGTACGGGTCGAATCAAGTAATAGTACTAGAAAGTACGAGTATCGAACACAGGGAACTAGGAACTAAGTATCACAATTACTATAAACTCTATTAACTGAACTATCGCAAATTGGAGTGGTTGGTACTAAACTAATTAATTGCAAGGAATTAAACCACAAACGGGACAGTAAACAACTGAGAAAACTTTGATAGAGAAAACAGTTGAGGGTTGGAAATCCTAAGGTTTTCACAAATGAACATTTGACTTAAAACAATTACCAAGTTATTCCCTTTAATGAATACCCAATCTCGAAAATCACCGTTCTTCTCTCTCAAGCAACAACGGGTTTTATTTTGAAGACACAAGCTTTATCTCTCGATCTTACTTATGACACTCAAAACACATTAAAAGCGAGATTTAAACGGGACTAAGGTTTAATTTGATATCTCTATCCAAATTTCTAACATTAGGCGTGCAATTTCTAGTTCTAGATTAACAATTAATTCTCTCGAACTTAATTGTTCACAACAAATCAAATGTAAATTGGCCAAATTCACAAAAGCATTAAAAACTAAATCACATGCTTCATTAAAATAGGAAAACTGATAAAAGAATTCAAATCATCTGTTCATATGCTAAATCAAATTCATTCCAACCCCCAACATCTAGAATTTAGTTCATGTTGGTGGTGGATTCAAACATAAAGAAAGAAGATGGAAAAACGTGTGCAAACATAATGATAATGAATGTGACGAGTGTAATGGTGGACTCCCTTCTCTCGTGCTCGAATCTACTTTCCGTGGTGGACGTGTCCTCGATTGATCCTCTATCGTGCTCCAAAAGCTCTGGAAAAGCTCCAGAAATCGCCCCTAAGCTGCTCCCGTTCGTCGTGTGCGAGATATGCCAAGAATGACCTAAAATCCGGAAAAACGTCACAATAATAGGCTGGAACAGGGACATCCGCGACTTGTGCCGCGACTTGCAAGTCGCGGCGTAAGTCGCACGCTTTTCTGATGTTGTTTGGGTCAGCTTCGGGTCCTGGTTCGGGCGCGGGTCTTGGGCTTGGATCTCGGGCTTCCGTTGGGCTTCGTTTTGGCTCTTTTTGGGCACTTTTCAGCTTCTTTTCTCGATGATCACTGCCTTTTATATAACCTGCACATTTCACTCGATAAACCATAAAATCCCGCTTCTTTGCTATCAACACAAGTGTAATACCCCGGGTAAGTCCGTTAGACAAATTTCCCTATCCGTTAAGTTTATGTAACGATGATATTTAATGTTTAGGGTAAGTTTGAGATAAGTTATAAGGTTAGGGGTGTTTTAGTCCTTATTGAGTAGTTTGAACCAAAAGTGTAAATTTGAGATATAAATATCTCAAACACTTCAAATATCCTCACTTTACTCTTTTAGAAAGTGTGTGTGTGAGTTCTGAGCGAAAAGAAGCAGAGGACGAAACCTACGGATAGAGCATCAATCGATTGGGTTGGATTCGATTTTGAGGTAAACTCCTTTACATTTTATGTTTGTAATCAGTAGTAGAAGATATCTGTCGGTTTAGAAGTTACGATTTCAGTGATTGGTATTGATTTCAATCGAATCTAGGTGAGATGAAACCGACTGTGTTCTTGAGACTCCCGGTGGAGTCCCGGTATTATCGACTCCCGGTAGTGTAGAGTCCCGGTATAGTCAACTCCCGGTAACGTGAACTCCCGGTATTGTGAACTCCCGGTGATCGAGACTCCCGGTACCAAGGAGTCCCGGTACTGAGAAGTCCCGGTACAGAGGAGTCCCGGTGCAGTGAGTCCCGGTAGTTTTGGTAGTGTCCGGCTATCCGGGTAGCGGAACCCCCGTGATAAGTCGCTGAAGGGAGAACTGTTGAGGATAAGATTTTAGTAGGCTTTATGTGTTTGACTAGTAAGGCGATATTTGTATTTAATCTGTTACAGATTCTGTGGATTTGGATTGAAAGACTGAATCTTTTGGAGAAAAGCTTGGAAGTGTTTATGGATAAGCGATCGAGGTGAGTTTTGCTTTAAAACGTTTTTGAACTGGGATACATATATATGTGTATATATATATATGAGATGATTATGTGGTAGGAATATGATTATGTGTATATAAATGACAATATGATGTAATGAGATATATATTGTGGAGTCCCGGTACTGAGAAGTCCCGGTACAGTGGAGTCCCGGTGCAGTGAGTCCCGGTAGTTTTGGTAGTGTCCGGTTATAGTTTCTGATTGTATTTTTGGATTAAGTTGCTCCGAAAACTTCCTGGGGGCGGCCCCCAGACCCCGCAAGGGCGTTTCCCCTTGACCCCATCCGCTATCCGGGTAGCGGAACCCCCGTGATAAGTCGCTGAAGGGAGAACTGTTGAGGATAAGATTTTAGTAGGCTTTATGTGTTTGACTAGTAAGGCGATATTTGTATTTAATCTGTTACAGATTTTGTGGATTTGGATTGAAAGACTGAATCTTTTGGAGAAAAGCTTGGAAGTGTTTATGGATAAGCGATCGAGGTGAGTTTTGCTTTAAAACGTTTTTGAACTGGGATACATATAAATGTGTATATATATATATATATGAGATGATTATGTGGTAGGAATATGATTATGTGTATATAAATGACAATATGATGTAATGAGATATATATTGTATTTATATAAGCTTTGCACTACACGAGTGCACTTGTTGCCGGGTTCCGGTGAGCGGACCGGTGAGTAGTCGGGTTCCGGTGTGCGGACCGACAGGTAGCCGGGTTCCGGTGAGCGGACCGGTTGTTGATTTATTAGTTGGCTTGCTACCAACTAATATGGCCATTTGTGGAGGAATAAGGTGGATGAGATGTACACGATGCACGAGTCTGGATTGGTATTTAAATACGTGTGGTATGTTTATATTTTACGAAAGGGTTACCAAAGGTTTATCTAAACTATTTTGATACAAAGGATTTACATAAAAGGTTTTATAATGATTTTGGAAAGGACCGGGATTAACTCACTAGACCCGTTTGGTCTAACCCTCATTTTGTTTTCAAAAATATGTTTTCCAGGTCAAGGAATTGATAGCGGCAAAGGAAAGAATAAGGTGTAGGCTACCTCCGTTGATCGATGATGTTTAAGAAGCTTTTATATATTTTGTAGTTTCAAGACTAATGAGACCGTACTTGGTTTGTTATGTAACTTTTGTTGTAAATCAATGATATGTATGCATGTTATGTATTATGATGTATGTTATGGGATTTGGGTTGTTACAACAAGCCAATCTCATTGGTTTGAGAACCGAAAAAACGCCGAAAAGTGGCGTTATCAAACATCATCAAGGTGGGGCAAGAGTTAGAGAAGATAGGTGTGGATTTTGGATCATCGTTCGGGATAGAAGTGGGAAGAGGGGACGAGACTTGCTTTTGGGGCGATAGATAGGTTGGGAATGAGGTATTGTGTGAGAGATTTAAACGACTCTTTCAACTCGAAACAAATAAAGAAGGGTCTTTAGCCGATAAGGGGGGGGGGGTGGATAGAGGATAATGGGGAGTGAAAGTGGAGTTGGAGGAGGGAGCCGAGGGGTAGAGAGTTCGGGGAATTGGAAAGCTTAAGAGAGATCCTCCATGGATGGAAGTCGAAGGCCGAGGTACGAGATCGAGTGAAGTGGTTATATGGTGAAGAGGGAAAGTTCACGGTACAAGAATTAAAGTCTTTGATCGAGGATAGATTGGCGGTGCAAGGGGAGCATGGTGAGGAGACACTATGGTCAAAGGTGATTCCAAAGAAGGTTTGTATCTTCCTTTGGAAAGCTAGACAAGGGAGATTGCCATGTAGATCGGTGCTTGACAAGATGGGTGTGGATCTTGATTCCATACTATGCCCGAGATGTGGAAACGAGCCGGAGTCGGTAGAGCACGCGCTAGTGAAGTGTCAAGAAGTAAGCAAGTTGTGGAAATTGGTACTACGGTGGTGGAATCTTGAGGAAGTTTTTGTCAACTCAATTCAAGACTTGCTAAATGTTAACTTCAACGGGACAGGTAATAATTCGAAACCGAAATTTTGGTAGGAAACTATTTGGAGGTTTTTATACTTGATTTGGTCGCAAAGAAATCAAGTTGTGTTTAGAGGTGAGAAAGGCAAACTGGAAGACAGATTTTTCGAAATGCAACGACGATGTTTTGAATGGATCGCGAGAATACATCGAGGGTGCAAACTCGATTGGAACATGTGGCTTGTTGACTCGAAAGCTGCGTTGTAAAGATACACGCATCCACATGATTCGGTTCGTATCTGTTTGCTTTTCGTCTGTCAACAGATCTGTTCGAGAAGGCTTTGGAGGATCAGACGTGCGCTTGTGGAAAGGACTTGGTTGCTGCACCAATTGGGTATGTCCAGGTTCAGCCGCAGCTTGGGGTTGTCTAGATTAAGCCGCAGGCAGCGGTTGCCCTCTTATGGCCGTGCTATTTGGTTTCTGCTTGCTACTGCACTTACTGGGTCTGTCTGGATTAAGCCGTGCTTGGGGCTGTCCAGTTTAAGCTGCAGGTAGCGGCTGTCCTTTTTTATAGTTGCGATTTGTTCGTTTAGTGCTGAATTATGGTTGCTGTCTAGTCTCCGCAGAAACTGACAGGAGCTGTGTTTGTGTTTGGTGTTGTTTGTGTCTTTCGGTGGTGTTCTGCAGCCTGTATTGTGTACTGAGTATATGATTTGGTAATAAAATTTTGCAATTGCCTTTCAAAAAAAATTATATATCTATGGAGAGGAGCACCTTCATTACATGAAAATGTAAGAACGCTTTATTATTTTAACATATTCAATCAATATGATTGACCTAATCCAGATCGTTTGTAAATCACCAGGTTTATTTGCGTGGATTATTATATGTGATAAAGATGTTCACACAATTTCAAAAAATAAAAGGTGTTTTTGTTTGAACCTCCATATATATATATATATATATATATATATATATATATATATATATATATATATAGGAAAGTTCAAATGAAAACTCAATTTCAATTGTAAACATGAGGACAAATCTCGTCCATTGATCGCAGCCATATTTAAGTCATTCCTAAAATTCAGCTTTAGGGGTATTTTCGTCAAATTAGAATGAGCGCATCCTTTATTGACTTTTTATTTTCTTTTTTAATTAAAAAACTTTTACCCCCTTAAATTTTAAAATAAATTATCTCAAAAATTACTAACATTTTAATCAAACAAATTACATCAAAAAAACGAGAATTTTGTGCTCTTCGATATGACATCCATCATGATATAGTTTTTTTCGTTTTAACCGTTTTTACGTGAAATCGTGTATATGTGTTATATTCAGAGTGAATAAAGGTACATTTATTCAGTTTTGAATATTTACCTTTATTCAGTCTGAATATATAGAGTTATTCAGACTGAATAAAGGTACAAAATTTAAACATTTATTCGTTTTGAATATCTACCTTTATTCAGTTTGAATATAACACATATTCAGACTGAATATAACACATATTCAGACTGAATATAACACATATTCAGACTGAATATAACACATATTCAGACTGATGAATTTATATGTGTTCTTCAGTTTTTCGTTTTTTGAGGTTTTTCTTTGAACCTCCCTCTCTCTCTCTCTCTCTCTCTATATATATATATATATATATATATTGTGCGTTTCAATTGTAAACCAAACAATTCTAACAAACTATACAAACCACTATATATATATATAAAAGATTATGAACTTAGAAATAAATTAAAACTCAAACGGGAATCATTTTAGCATGCCCCTCTGCAAGTGATCTATTATGATCATTCAAGTAACCAAGATCTCGTATTTGATTTCGTTTATTATGTTCCATTAAATGTTAACTGTGCAAGTATGATGTTTGTCAATGGGGTACACCTTTTAATGGACGAGAATACTGGATGATGAGCAGCAGAATGTATATGGATCAGAAGCCTCGATGATGGGTAGTTTAGGAGGACCTTTTGAATAATTACACCATTTTTGTTTATTAAAACCTCATTTTCATGCTTACCTTTCTTTGATATAAATACATCAGTTTGAATATGTGTTATATTCAGACTGAATATGTGTTATATTCAGTCTGAATATGTGTTATATTCAGTCTGAATATAACATATATACACGATTTCACGTAAAAAACGGTTAAATCGAAAAAAACTATATCATGATGGATGTCATATCGAAGAGCACGAAATTCTCGTTTTTTTGATGTAATTTGTTTGATTAAAATGTTAGTAATTTTTGAGATAATTTATTTTAAAATTTAAGGGGGTAAAAGTTTTTTAATTAAAAAAAAAATAAAAATTCAACAAAAATAAGCGTTGATTCTAATCTTTCCAATTTTACCCCTGCGCACTAAATATTCATTAAGCCATGGACAGAGTTTTCAACTTATTTACAAAATTGCCACCGTGTTTTTTTGCCATTGATCTCTTCACCAGATTATTAATCAACGACTGTGGTTTGTCCTCACGTTTACAATTGAATCTGAGTTTTCATTTGAACTCACCCCTATATATATATATGTACATATAATAAATAAGTAACTAGCATGCCACGTGTCGTCTTCTGGTGAGTCGACTTCAGTATTTTCCTGCCTAAACATGTATCTGGACGCAATTTACATTATAAGTTCAATTAGCACACCCACATTCACTCCTCCTTAAATCTCTCCTTAATTCAATTTTTTTAATTTATACATTACATTTACTACCCTTATAATTAGGTATGTAGTAAACTTTTAATCCCTTACTTTTTTATTTTTCATTTTAGACTCTTATCATATAAACATAAATAATGTATATGAACTAAAATGCATTAAAAAAACATTTCTATTTTTTACAAATTATACCATTGTAATCGCTTCGTCAATACCTTCGAAATGAGCCCAATATTGAATATTTTTGAATTTAATTATATTTTTGGATTTAATTATATTATTAAATATCATAAATATATACGAATTAATGTGTCGTGATTAGTATGAGATTTATTAAAATTAGTATGGGATTTGATACAAATAATCACTAGAAACGAGAGTCACGTCTAGAGTAACAAGGATGATCATGTACGGTACGTTCATGTAACAACCGGGTTTTGTTTAAGTCAAGAAAACAAGATGTAGTGGTCATAGTGCAATAAGGGAAATGTGAGGGACCAAAGGGGGCATTTTGAGGAAGTATTTAAATGCACCAATCCCTAGGTCTAGCCAATTTTCATCATATTCCCTCACTTTGTTTTGGTGTTGGCGGCTGGAAGAAGGGAAAAGAAGAGGAGAAGAAGCAATTTGGGGAGAAGTCAATTTGAGGACGAAATCACTAAGGTAACCTCATCCAAACCCTTCTTCTTGCTATTTTATGTGTTCTCTTCTGTTGTGTTTGAGAAATGGATGTGAAAACATTAAGAATCAATGTGTTCTTCACCTATTTACCACTAAAGGAGTAAAATGGGGTTTTGGTTGTTAGAAATCGTTTTAGAGGTTTAAAGTGGAAATAAATGGGTGTTTATGGTTAATGGATGAACCCAAGTGTTTGTCTAATCAAGCCTATAACAGAAACCTCGATTCTAATCATTTTGAGAAGTTGGGTTTTTCCAGTTCGCAAGTTCTCGGACGTCGCCCCGTCCGGATAGTAATATCCGGACAGTGGGGGTTTCCGGATGATGCTCATAGGTGTCTGGGTGTCGAGGGTTTTCGGGTAAGTTACAGTTCCGGTTTCTGGATATGATGTCCGGAAAGTGTGTGTATCCGGAATATAGTATGTCCGGTAAGTGTAGTTATCCGGTAAGTATAGTTATTCGGTAAGTGGAGTAATCCGGTAAGTGGAGTTATCCGGTAAGTTGTCCGGAAAGTAGTGATTGACCGGTAAGTTATGTATCCGGTAAGTTGAGTCCGGATAGTGTCTGGAAAGTTGGTATTAGGGTCTGAGCAGTTTATAATTCATCCATTTCTCAGGTAACCCGATTGTAAGTCAGAAGCAAAGTAAAGCAAGATGTTAAACGCATCAGGTGAGTTTTTCTAACTAAAATACGTGATTTTACGTGTTTTCCAAAGAAAGTGATTGTGTAGAAATGCCATGCTACTTTACATGATTTTTACCTGAATGAAAATTAAACGTTTTACTGATTATGGTGTACTTACGAGAATGGTTTATTTTTAAATCTTTATGAACGATTCCATGACAAATGTGGTTTGACTGAAAGGTGATTTAGCATGAAAGAAATGTTTATTGTCAATCAGGTTCTAGCGCAGTGGTTGATCGCCCTGGGTGATGTGGTGGAATATCCCATCTACCCAGGGTTCGATTCCAGGCGTCCTCAACATTGATAAGACATCTTTAAGTTTCAAAAATTGCCAGGGATTAGTCCGGGCTGTGCCTGGGATACCCTTTCCAAAAAAATTGTTTATTAAAGATTTCACGTTTTATGAGTTATGATGAGCTATGTGTATGTTATGTGGAGTCGGTCTGCACAGTGGGATCTGAGTACCTCGGGATTCGATGATCCCTTGGGCTGTTGTGAGGAGCTTGTAGGAGGGAATTCATTTCCTTCCTACTCGGATATGTGACTAGCTTGTAGGAGGGAATTCGTTTCCTTCCTACTCGGATAGAGGGGAGTCTGCTTGGGCCCCAGTATGAGGCGAGAGGGGAGTCTGCTTGGGCCCCGATCGCGGATAGCTATGTGATCCTTAAACACTGTGCAGTACCATGGTTGAATGATTATGTGAAGAATGTTAACGTGTTTTATAAAATGATGTTTATAATGTTGATGTACGCTGTTTATGAAGGGAACTCACTAGACCTCATGGTCTAACCCTCGCTTTTCAAAACTAAACCTTTTCAAGTAAGCAAATAGTAGGAGGCTCAGGTAAGCGAGCAAGAGCAAGATAGAGTACAGATGCAGATAAGACAGTGCATGTGCCACGTATAGAAGCTAGTGCGTTCTCAGTTGTGTATAGGTTTTTTCCGCCAACCTTAGTTTAAGAATAATGTAATGAAATTTTGGGACCTAGTTTTGTAAATGTTATGACTTAATGCTATGTATGTCCTGTTGTATTTTTTGGGCTGTTACAGTTCATAATTGCACCTGGCCAGTGTTATGGTGAACCTACAAGTTACGTGTGTATGCTTGGGCTGCTGGATGTTATGGCCGTTAGGGTAGTAAAAGAGTTTCTAAGCGAGTAGCCGTTAGAAGGGATTGATGATTATGGCATTGTCGTTGGAGTGACAGTAAGTATGATGATCACATTAAGTGGACCGTCTCGGTCGAAATTGTTGGTTGGATTAGATCCATAGGCTTATTGAATCGACCATAATTCGAGGAGAAATTGTAAGGTTAATCGGTGCAACTTCAGGTTTTTTCTTTAAGACGTTTGAGCATCCGGATGATGATAGGGTGACCGGAGGAATTTGAGGATTGTGGTTTTGAGACGTTGAGTGCCGACTAAATTCATGCACAAATTTATTTTTCTTTTGAAAATATATTGCATCAATTGTTTCTTGTGTTTCAGATCATCGTGTGAATTGTGTTACGAAACCTCGGAAAAACGTTTAGCACACGCAAGATTTTAAATCATGATTTTAAACATGCATTAAATTATTTTATTGCAAGTAATTGCAAACTTTGTTGAGACTTGCTCCATTTTGTTGATTATCCAATGTTATTTTCGGATACCATGTTATCCATATATTATTGTTGTTTAAGATTTTGGACAAGTAACGGCGACATGTGACCTTAACATTGGATCTCCTCCACATATGTTAAGGTTTAAACGGAGAGTTATCGTACGCTATTTTGGTGTTTGAGTTTTATTGGAAATTTTATCTCATGCGGGTTTCCATGTAGAGTACTACTTTATATGGTATTGCAACAAGTGGGAATTCGTGGAATTATTACATTTTAGTCACAACTTTGTTTTGTGTGATTTGATCTTTGAGACGAAAATTTTGGTACCATTTGGTTGATTTGAGGCCATTGAGCTCCATTGAGTTTTATGGAGTTTTGTTTTACGATGATTTGTGTCGCATGGGTACAACTTTGAAATGTGCATACTTTAATTATTGTGTGTGTTAATTTATGGGTTATATTGGACATTTTGTCTCATGCGGGTTTTGTTGAGAAATATTATTTTACGACGTAAGTAACCAAAAGGAATGGTTTTTGGAATTTTGGTGTCGCATAATTTCTCTTTTGAAGATTTGTGTTGGCACATTTCGTTGCAACTTGTTTAGTGTACGAATCGATTTATATGTGGCGTGAGTAATTGTAATACCCCGAGTAAGTTCGTGTGTTAAATTCCCTTTCCGTTAAATAAAGTTAACTTTAAAGTTGGATGTTTAGGGTAAGATTGGGTAAATGTATAAGTTAAGGGTGTTTTGGTCATTATTGGATAGTTCAAGCCAAGTTTGGAAATTTAGTGTGATATTATCTCCTAACTATCCAGATATTGTCACAACTCAGATTTAAAGTGTGTGTATGTGTGTGTATTGAGACAAAAGAAGAAAAGGAAGAAAAGAAGGGTTAGGGCATCATTTGGTGTACTTGGAAGGGATTTAAGGTATGTTCCCTGTGTATTTTATGTCTATAATTGCTAGAGGAAGTTCCTATCGGATTAGAATAGTCGAATTCATGTCTGGTAATAATTCAGTCGATTTCTGGGTTAAAAATGGGTAAACAGTCAGAGGTTTCCGGATAGAATGAATGTGTCCGGGTAGTTTTGTTGGCGGTGTCCGGATGATGTTCTAAAGGTGTCCGAACGAGTCTTTTATCCGGGTAAGTCTCTCTTTTCAATGGTTTCCAGATGATATAAGATACCGGATGGTATCCGGGTTACCTTGGTTTCCGGGTGTCGTCCGGATTGTTTATGCCGTCCGGAAAGTTATGCTGTCCGGATTGTGTGAGTTGTCCGGATAGTCTTGTGGTGTCCGGAAACTTTGATCTGTTTTGTCATTTTTGAGAATTCAGATACTTTTGAGTATCCAGTAACCTGTGTTTTGTTAACTCTTAGATAGGGAATGAATGAGGACTGGCTATTCAGTGGACTAGACTTAAGTTCGGGCTTGGGGGTATCATTGGAGGAATTGAGTTATCTAGAGTTCTTAGCTCTAGTAAGTCTTATGTGTTCTATTTGGTAAAGAGATACTTGTACCTATTTGTTTCAGATTCTATGGATTTGGGGTGAAAGCTGAACTGTTTTTGAGAAAGGATTGGAAGCGTTTTGATAAGCAAACAGCTGAGTTTTACTTTAAAACGTTTTTAAACTGGAATACATATATGTGTGGATTGGGAATGTGATAGATGGTGTGATTATGTGTTTATGTTTGAAATATAATATATTGAGATATTGTATTTACATGAGCATTACACTATACGAGAATACGTTGGTCGGGCTTAGGACCGGTGGTGTTGGCTGTAATATTCGTACAACGGTGTTGGCTGTAATTGTCGTACAGCAGAGTTAATTTATTAGTTGGCTTGCAACCAATTAATATGACCAAGAGAATAAGACAGGAAAGTATATGGTGCATGAGTCATAATTGGTATTTGAATTTGTGTTATGTATATGATGGTTATGCAAATGGTTTTAATACTGACAAGGATTTTCTCACTAGACCTCTAGGTCTAACCCTCATTTTGTTTTAAAAATATGTATTTCAGGTCGTGGATCAAGTAAGGGCAAGTAAGAAGGGTAATCGGTGAATAGCTTTTGGAAGACGTATGTTTTTGAGGATCATGACATGTTTTACAGTTATAACTTTGTTATTAGTTATAATGTAATTTAATTAGCAAAAAGTTTGTAATGAATTATGTATTATGGGTATAAAGACTAAGGGACCGAATGTGTATTTTGATATATCTTTTGGAATGAACGACGTTATGCAATATATGTTACTTGATGCTTGTTTGGGAATCCGGGTCGTTACAGTAATGCGTATAAGAGCATCCTGATAGTTTATCTTAATGATTTGCTTTATGCACTTTCGGTTAATTGATTCTTTCATTATCATTTCACGCAAATGCATTACGTTGATCTATGGGTATGCATAACTTCGTAGCCGCTATTTTTGGAACTTTAAAAAGCATCGTTTGTACGGTCCGGAATTTTGAAGTGGATTTAAATTCTCCTAAGTGTTAACCAAATTCCATGCACTTACTGTTTTCCTAAGTTATGAGAAAATGCATTAATGTGTGTGAGTCTTGTCAGAAGGTTTTACTTTCATGTCCTTTGAAATTTCGTATGGATTATCTGTTGCATGTTGTTTTATTTCATGAAAAAAAAATCACTAGGAGAGTGTTACAAGTTTGCATGCATATTCTGATTTGGGATTTTTTTTTCACGATATTTTAGCCGATATTTCCGAATGATGAAAACATATTGTTATTTGGCTTTAAACTTGGAACCGACGCAAATCATTTTATATTTTAACCAAAATGCATATATGGATCGTTTCACCGTTTTGCGAAATAAACTGACACATGCGAATTTTGTTGGTCAATTTTATTTCGTGTTGTTTTATGGTTAAAGGAGAAGTTTTTGGAGTTGGATGTCATTTAAACTCCTTTTTGAAGTTCGTACAAACCTTTTGATGCAAACTATTTTAATGCAGGAAATTTCTTTACGATTCATGGCATAAATAAATCCGTGCTAGGACCGTAGCGGTTCATTTTAAACGTTTGTTGAGCATACTTTTGCAATTGTTAGTAAATTAAGTAGTGATCGAGTAATTTTCAAATGATTTTCATATGTGGGACGAGCGTGCCCATTTTGCACAACTACTGGATAAGTGGTAGTAGATTTTATACGTACGATAAATTGTTATAAAAATCTTCGTGTTGAAAAGAATCTTATGAAATTTTCGATTGACATAATTGTTGAGTCTGTCACTTGAAAAACCTTGAACTCGTTAGGCTTTGGAAGGTTAAACAACCCCGATTAAGGGTGAGTACGTGTAGAACCTTGTCAGTGGAAGGTTGGATTTTCCGATGTGTGATAATATTGTAGGCCAAATGGTATCGGTTGCAAAGTCGATGTACTTTTTGTATCTGAAGGGTGAGGCTCGCTGTACCTTCTGCTAATACTTGTGGTAAACTGTTCATTTCGGCAACCTTGTTATGGGAATTGGTCAGTTATTGCATAAGGAATGCGTAGAACCCTCTAGACATTGTGCTAATAACCCTGGCTTTTGTGGATAAACTCGATGAATGAAATTCGGGTATGAAGCTCTGCAGTAGTTCGAATCTTGGAAAAATTGTTAGGTGTTAACTTTTGGATTATGAGGCCAAGGGCCATTGACGTATTTGGAGTGTTGTAGTCCAATCTCAAGGTATAATGGTATCACTTATAGTAGTTTTAGGAAGTTCGGATTGTAATAAGTGGTTATGGTTGAACGACTTTCCTTGATTGGCGAGAGAATCTGTCAATTGGATGATTGGTAATTGGACATTTTCTGGGGGTTGTATAATTTTGAGTCGAGGACAACCGTCTATTTTGGAGACTGATGGTACACGTTAAAATAAATGACAGTTCAGTAGCGGGAACAGTTAAATTTGGGAATTTTGTTGGTTTCGGTAGTGATTGAACCTTAGATTTGGTTGGAGAAAGAATTTTAAGGCATGTAGATCTGTACTGATTGGGAGTTGGGATTTGCCGTTGGTGAATTATGGATCACCTAAGGTTGGGAGGCAACCGATGTGTTGTGGTCAGAAGCTACTCTAGTAAGTTAAGCGTTCACTTGGATGTAAGTGTAATGTGCTTGAGCGGCATTCGTTATGAGTATCAACAAGAAGTTTGTCATAGTAGTTCTGTTAAGAAGGAAAATTACACGGAAAGTGCTGGGCTTAGTAACCATTGGTTGTGTGGGAACTAGATTTCGAGGACAAAATCTCTTTAAGGTTGGGAGGATTGTAACACCCGAAAAATTCTATGCAAGTAAGATTCTAAGTTATATGCGATTTTGTCATTATTATAGTCTTACTAAGTAAATTATGGATTAGATGAGATTGGTTATGGAAATGGTTAAGAAATTGGATGAGAATAGCAATTTTCTGCCATTCTCAACCGCCACCGGTCGGGGCAGAATGAGTCCAGTCGGGCAAGACAGCAACAGTTGATCTGTGGGTTAGAATGGCCCAGTCGGGAAAGACTGGACCTGATCGGGCATGGGTCTGGTTCTCATAAAACCCGATTTTTAGCTTCAAACCTCATTTGTTTTCTTCACCCACCTTCTTCCCCTCTCTTCCAACTCGGTCCAAACCCTCCCATTTCACCAAATCGAATTATCCAAGTTCATATAGAAGATTGAGAGCTAAAAGTATGTGTTTACATGAAAATTATCCTTTGTTGAGCTTTTTGTGGACTTTTATTATGAAGGTGTTTAACTTTATAAACTCTTACAAAACACCCACATTTGGGATTTTTGGATACTTCAATAAATAAATCATGATTGGAAATGTTTTATTAATTGATTGCATATATGGAGGTCATTTGGTCAAAATACGTTTTTAGTATTGTGGGAATTATGCACATTTAATGATACGGTATGTTTGGGCAAAAAAATCACGTCGTACGACCACGACCAGAGCAGGTAAGACGCACGTCATGGAAAACATCTTGGATTAAGATAAGGTCCTGGCAAAGACCCAGAGAACCTCTGTCGTCCTTCATAAAAGGAAAGTCGAGAGTTCCCCACGACGCTCGACCATAGTGTCGCTAGTTCCGCACGACCGTCGCATAGAACCATGCGATCGAACTAACGTTAACCATGACTGTTACGTTTGTTAAGTGTTTAATGCAGGAGTCAAAGTCATTAAAGAGCAACGGATATAACCGACGTAACCATTAACGATCGATAGCCGTAACAGACGAAGAGTATTATGAACATTCATCTCGGCGATCGTTTCCAGCCGTTGTAGCCGTTGATCAAATCATTAATGGAGCTAATTAATGACGCGAAGACTATAAAAGACAAGCTAAAGCCTCATTTCAGGGACATCAGTTAACATCCAGTATACATCAGCGAACATCACCAAACAGCAGAGAAAATCATCCAAACTCGTAGCAAAGAACATTCAAACTCTGGAGATCAAGTATCGAAAGCCAGAACCTTACAGCGAACTCAAGAACACTAGAAAGGAAAGCTCAAGTATCGCTCTCGACGCACGACAACAGCCCTCGACCAGAAGTTCACACTTTGTATTCACACACGACAAACACCTGTTTTTACATTTAAACACTTGTACTTTACATTTCGAAGTATTTCCTTCATTTGTATTGTAATCATCGTACGACCGACGCCAGTACCAAGGACATCGCCCTTGATTGGTGACCATAGTGCAGCGACGACATCCACTGTCGTCCGAAGGATTTTTCCTCGTTGAGGTTTTTCCTGCGTCATCAAATCCCTTGTTTCTTTATTTAATTCCGCGTCGCACGTCTCCTCGAAAGATTCTTTCTTTAGTTGATTAAGTCCACATCGACCTTAAGTTGTCCCTTTGGTGCGATTTTTGGCATTAACAGTTTGGCGCCATCCGTGGGACCTCATCTAGAGAAAATCCTCGACGAACGTGCATTCTACTAATAGTTTCTTGGAGTTTCTTCTATTTTCTATTGCACGAAAATGGCAGCCTCTGGAAATCCGCAGCAAGCCGTCGCTCAGATGTATCATGAGCTCGAGGTTGCCAGGAATCAACTCAATGCAATGGCAGAGCAGAATCGCAGAGCAGCTGAGGAGATCGCGCAGTTAAGAAATCCTCTTGGGCCTCAAAATGGTCCTAGGCCGTTCGTGCAGAACCCAATTCCTAGATCGTTCGACCAGAATGGCCCTAGACCATTTGTCCCGAATCCAGGTTCATCCGCGCGGAATCAGCATCTAAGCCCATTCATGTAGAATCAACAGCCAGGGCCGTTCAACTTAAATCCTCAGTTTGGGACAGTTCCTCCTCAGCACATAAGGCCACCACCCGTGAATAATGGGTCTCAGCCATTACAAGGGTCGCAGCCTTTCCAGCAGGGGTCGCAACCATTTCAGCAGCCATTTCAGAATGGACCTCAAGGTGGATCTCAGCCACTCCACGGTGGATAGCTGCCTTTCCAGCAGGGACCACAATCGTTTCAGAATGGACCGCAGCAATTCCAATATGGGTCGCAGCCATATTCTGTTCCGTTCAACGGGGACACCAATGGTTCATCGCATGGTAATGGAACTAGCCCAGGGACCAATCCCTCAACAGGGGCAAATCCTGATCTTAATGATCCCGTCGCCCAGCGTTTGAAGATGTTAGAAGACCAAAATGAGTGCGTCCTGTCCTTGCTCGCCAAGTTGCCTGGGGCAGCCGTGCCTGTCGACGTCGAGCCTCGCTCAGGGTATCGGGCATCGCCCTTCATCGACGAGATTTCCACCGTCGAAGTCCCAAAGAAGTATAACATTCCTGCCTTCACTCCCAAATATTCTGGTGTGACTGATCCGACTGAGCACGTCGCGCAGTACAAACAGCTCATGTGGACAATCTCGATCCTATTTATGTACCAGGAAGTATGCATGTGTAAGAGTTTCGGAGCAACTCTCACTGGTCCAGCTCTCCAATGGTTAATCAATCTCAAACCCAAGTCCATCGGGTCGTTTATTGAGTTGGTTAATCATTTCTCCCAGCAATTCGCCAGCAGTCGTAAGATGGAGAAGCAGACCAGCGACCTATATTACATCGTGCAGAAAGCTAATGAGTCTATTCGAAGTTATTTCAATAGATTCAATGCCGAAATGATCAGCATCCGCAATTGCGACGTCAAAACCGCGATCGAAGCCTATAAGCGTGGTCTGGACGATAGTTCGGGTCTATACACCGACCTGACCAAATATCCCCCGGAGAATTTCGAAGACGTCCGAGCTCGAACCTTAGCATATATGAGAGTAGAAGATGATGCCGCCTTTCGTCGCAAGCACACTGACGACAAGAAGTCGTTAGGCGTCAGAAAGCCAGAGTTCAAAACAAAGGTTGTTTCCAGAGTAGAGCCAGCGCGTCAAATTTCAAATGTTCGTTTCAAGACGAAAGCAGAGGCCAAGACCGCGACTAAGTTCACTCAGTACCCCAAGATATCCTCTTACAGATTCAAAGGATCCACAAAGGACCTAGTCGAAGCTCTGAAAAGTTCCCAAGCTACCATTCGATGGCCAAAGAAGTCCGATCTGGACGATGCTAAGAAAGACAAATCAAGGTGGTGCGACTTCCATGCCGATCATGGTCATGCGACAGACGATTGTATCGCACTGAAGAAGGAATTAGTGTATCATTTCCCGAAAGGAAATCTCAAGGATATCATCGACGATGTCGCTGTTCCAGCTAATAGCCATCGACCGTCGACCCCCGAGCACGCGAAAATCGTCAATTGCATCACCGGTGGTTCAGACGTATGTGGTCTGACGTATTCCGCGGCCAAGCGTCATGCCAGTCAGGCGCCCGATGATCGGCCTATTCCTCGCTCGTTCAGGCCCAAAGGAGATTTGGAGCTAGAAGCCATGAAGATTGTGTTCGACCACGTCGACCTTGGCGACTCGTATCAGAAGCATCACGACGGGTTGATCATTCAGCTCACAGTCGGTAACTGTCTAACGCGTCGAGTCTTGATCGATGGGGGCAGTTCAGCAAATGTCATTTTTCTCAACACTATCAAAGCCATGGGAATCGATCGCTCGGAAATCACCCGACGTTCGACGACTTTGGTCGGTTTCAATGGAGAAGCGACGAGCACCTTTGGAGAGATAATTTTGCGTGTCTATGCTGGAGGAGTCAACAAGCAAACCAAGTTCAGCGTCATCGACTGTGCGTCGGCCTATAACATCATCTTAGGTCGACCATGGATCCATGATATGAAAGTTGTTCCTTCGACGTATCATCAAATGTTGAAATTCCCGACGCCATGGGGAATTCAGGAGATCAAGAGTGAGCCAAAAGTCGCTCGTGAATGCTACAAGTCTACCTTGAAGCCGAGAAAATAAACTGAAGTCGCAAGATCAAGCTCTCGACAGGTTCGTTCTTCTATCCCTAAATTAATATCTTTTCCACAGGGATAAATCTACTATGGTGCCTCGTCGCACGACAACATAGTCGACCGCAGGACAATATTTCCCCGTGTCATTCTGTCATTTAAAACCTATCTTTTCCTCCCGAAAAGGATACGGTAATAAATGACAGGGGGCAAATAGAGAGAGTCTGAAATGGTACGTTCTCTAACTCTTTCTCATACGATTTTTTCTCATAAAACGTTTACTGACTTAAGCATCGGAGGGTCGTTGGCTAGCCAACGACCAACCCCCGACATCGTTTTATCGCAGAATCGCACGACAGATTATCGCAAAATCGCACGACAGTAGTCATTAAGTCTACTATATGACTTTAATATCGCAAGGTCGAACGACATAAACGATCAGGTCTCTAACTTGATGATTTCTCCACAGGGGCATACGACACAAACTCACTATACGATCTGGTCGTACGATCACAGAGTCTAAACGACTTTACCCCTAAGTTTCTTAACTTTCATACGCGTGTTCTTATACTTGTTTTACATTCTTGTCATCGTATTACAATGAGTGCCTTAGTCGCATGATTTCATATGTATCTTATGTTCGACTTTATAATCAAACGTGATTCGAATAAAGCATAAGCAAAAGATATATATTCATTAAATAAACCATCATATACATACTCAACCCCTTATAGGTCAAGTGGCAAAAACAACAAGAGAAGAAAAAATTCTAGACGACAGGAGGAACATTGGTTGTATCCCCGCTCGAAGTCCCGACCTAAGGGCCTCCATCTGCCACTCCTGCCGCACGAATCTCCTGCAATTCATATTGAGCATCTAAAAGTTGGACGGCCAGCTCATCGGCACGCGCCATGGCCAACTTCTCCCTATCTAAAGCCGCTATCTCTCTCTCCAACGCCGCAGCTTCTCTTTCAAAGGCAGACACCATCAACCCTTCAACCTTCGACATCCCAGCGTGTAATGCCAAAGACGACTGGAACGTCTGAAAAATAACACAAGAAAATATTAGATGACTAAACGAACGTGACAAGTCATGAAAGATTGACACTCACCGTGAACGCCAGACTGGCAACTTGAGATCCAATCTCTCCGGCCGGGACTCCACGAAAACGCTCCCCGAAAGACGGGAGCAAATACTTCCCCAGATGAGGGAACGACGCCGTCCCGTCTAGGACACCATCCGCCATAAAGTCAGACGGCAATGTAAAATTGACCGTCATAACTTCGGCCGACGATCCCTCGCCCCTGTCGGCAGATACTGGGATCGACACTTGAGACACCGGTTTCGTCACCATCGCCGGAAGCGCAGAACTTGCTGGTGTCGCGTCCATCACGCCAGGACGGCTAGATGACGCACTCGCCTTCTTAGGCAGAACAACTCCCGGTGAGTTATCAACCCTCGACGACGGTTCCCTCAGGACTGTCCTCTTGGTTCTTTTCTCGCTCGACCCAGCTGTCGAAACATTTTCGCCCCGAAGGGCACGCATAACCTGCTTTCCTCTCGCCCTAGAGACCGATTTCCTCTCGGTCGGCACTGATCAGGAAATAAAGCGTCAGACAGATAGAGTAAACGAAATAAAATAAACTATGGTACACTTACCAGTCGCCTCTTCCTGCACGTCCTCATCTCCTTCTTCTATCACGTCCTCATCCTCGTTCTCGACCGCCGATTGCCACGAAACGAAAGATCGGTCATCAACGCTAAGACTCAAGAACTTGTTGATCTTAGCCTGGGAATCCGCAGTCGGTCTCACTTCGTCAAACCGAATCTCTAAAGGCGACAAGAGGAGAATGATAAATAGAAGTCATAAAAATAAATAAAACTCAGAAACAAATGAAGCATACCTGTCTCATTCCAGTCTGACCGCATCCAATCGCTGCTGGAATCCAACGACTCGGTAAGAACAAATACATACCTCGACTTCCACCCACGATCATTGACGCCAGTTCCTAAAACCAAGGCACGATCACCCTTGAACTTAGAATAAGGACTATAACGCCAGTTCTTATCCTTTTTAACTTGGTACGCTGCCAAGAAATCATTCATGATCATAGGAGACTCCCATTTCGCGGACGCTCGCTCAATAACCAGTAAAACTCGCCAAAGTTGGGGCATCAATTGTCCCGGCGACACATCGAAATCCTGCATGAACGACTTGGCTAAACCAGAAAACGGCCATTGAAACCCTATCTTAAAAGGATACTCGTACAAAACGAGATACCCCTCAGGGCAATCCTTAGAACGAACAATCCCCGGACACCGCAACTCTACATTTGCAGGAATTTTTGCTAAACTCCTAAAAGCATCTAAGTTTATGTGATTCATGATAAGACTAGCAGGCTCCGTCGACATTGTGAATCAAGGGACAGAACAAGGTCTTATATAAACGCTCTCGACTGCGGTTTGAAGATTTGCAACGATTCGAGTAAGTTCGGACGAAGAATAGAAAGGAATCAAGGCGAAATCTCTTCCCAAATAAACACTTCAAAAGTATAGCAAGAAAAGATCCGTCGTGATCTTTATTTATACAAACGATCGCATCAAGTCGAATCCCTAGATGATTTCCCCGCGTCCGTGTCATTTCGTATATCCGCCCGGATCTTCGACACCTGTCCTCAACAGCTGGTAGGAATCATCGTGTGTTAGTGTGACGTCACGACCTCTTTCCCTTTTCAACTTCTCGTTCAGCTAAAGGGGAATCGGTCCAGTTCCACGACAACCAGGTAAGTCCCTCAACCCAGGTCACAAGTCTAAGCGTTCGACAAGCAAAATTTAAAACTTAAATTTGACATTCAATTTTTAAATTTTGGGGGCAAACTGTTTGGGCAAAAAAATCACGTCGTACGACCACGACCAGAGCAGGTAAGACGCACGTCATGGAAAACATCTTGGATTAAGATAAGGTCCTGGCAAAGACCCAGAGAACCTCTGTCGTCCTTCATAAAAGGTAAGTCGAGAGTTCCCCACGACGCTCGACCATAGTGTCGCCAGTTCCGCACGACCGTCGCATAGAACCATGCGACCGAACTAATGTAAACCATGATTGTTACGTTTGTTAGGCCATCCGTACCCCAGGTTCACAACCTGTTGAACCCTCTGCGCCACATCAGCGCCACATCAGCTTTCCACTTTGAACCCTCTTGAACCTTTTTGAACCCACAAATCCCGTACCCCAACCTTTTGAACCTCTTGAACCCACATGCCACCTCATCTAATTTTTTAATAAAAAATCATAACATTCATAAAAATAAAAATAAAATTACAAAATAAAATTAAAAATTACAAAATAAAATTAAAAATTCCAATTATGTTTTTGTCGAATTCTCTCTTTTCTCGCCAAAGTAGCATTCAAAGCAGCTCCCGTAAGGTGATCGTGCGGGCAATGAAAAACTCGAAGTCTTTTTCATATAGCCTTTCCAACTCGATTTCACACTTTTGTTGTTCGACTTGCCACTTTTGTTGTTCGACTTGGCACTTTTGTTGTTCGACTTCAAGTTTTTTCATTTTGTAATCAACCGAATCATCAATTTTACTTCTCAACTCACTCATTTCGGAGTAAAGGCGGTTGTCGTCCGTACTACTCGTTGCTGCCTTTTTTGCCGTGTTTCTCCCGATGGGTCGTTGAACATTTTCAGCGTCTTCATCGGAAGTGTGGGTACGTTTTGAACCCCGGGATGTATTTGTCATAGTTGGAACCGTATTCCATTTTGGGGATAACTTGAGGATATCCCAAGCTTGTTCATGGGTGAAGGCAGTTTGGTATTCATTTCGTACCGGACGTGTGCCGCTTTTAAAATATCGGCTTCACTCGATCCGCTTGATCTACTATTATACAAGTTGTTGTAGATGCCGGCGAATTGTTGTACATTTTTGTTTAAATCTTTATATTTGGTGCTTAGTTGATGATGTGTTCTATATTTTTCACGACACATCAACGTATAAAACACCTTCTCGATGCGACCCTAGAAGCTATCTATATTTATATAACAATAATAATAATTATGATAATAATAATAATAATAATAGTAATAATAATAATAATAATAATAATAATAATAATAGTAGTAGTACCTCCGTTTTGTGCGTTACCGACAAGGGGGTCCTCCGAAACGTCGATCCACGCCGACGCTAAAGCCACTTCCTCCGCTCTAGTCCACGGTTGTCGGGCGGCTCTTTTTTGAAATTTTTTCTTGTTTTGGTTTTGTGTTGGTGACGGGTTTGGTGTTGGGCTTGGTTGTCGATCCGGGGATGATTGTTGTGTGGAGATCGTTTGTGGTGTTTCCGGAACAATCTGTTCAAGATCGATTCCGGTGTTGAAAGCGGGTGGAGGAAGTTGGAAATTTGGGGGCGCAAAACCTTGTAGGATCAAGCCTTCACGAGAAAATGGATGAATAGATTGTGAGAAACCAACGTTCGGGGCAAATTGCGGAAAATAAGGATTTTGTTGAAATTGTTGGAAACCAAGGTTCGGGGTTTCTTGCGGTGAATCCGACCTCGTCGATCGGTTACCAAGGGGTGTGGGTGGGGTGTTTGAATTCATGATGAGAGAATTTAGAGGATTGAGAGAATTGGTGTGAAAAATGGATGAGATTTGAGGTTGATTTATAGTGTTTAAATTGAAAAAAAAATTAAAAAAAATGGAAAAGAGCCGTTTGGAAATAGCCGTTTGAAATAAAATGGAAATAGCCGTTTGAAATAATAAAAAAAATTGTAATACCTTCGGGTATGAGCGGGGTGGGGAACCCGATCGGCGAGCCCGCCATGGGGAACCCGCTGAACCCGCCAATCCCGTACCCGAACCCCACCAACCCGCTGTGCCACCTGGCCTTACCCGCACCCCCAACCCGCTGGGGTACGGATGGCCTTAAGTGTTTAATGCAGGAGTCAAAGTCATTAAAGAGCAACGGATATAACCGATGTAACCATTAACGATCGATAGCCGTAACGGACGAAGAGTATTATGAACATTCATCTCGGCGACCGTTTCCAGCCGTTGATCAAATCATTAATGGAGCTAATTAATGACGCGAAGACTATAAAAGACAAGCTAAAGCCTCATTTCAGGGACATCAGTTAACATCCAGTCTACATCAGCGAACATCACCAAACAGCAGAGAAAATCATCCAAACTCGTAGCAAAGAACATTCAAACTCTGGAGATCAAGTATCGAAAGCCAGAACCTTACAGCGAACTCAAGAACACTCGAAGGAAAGCTCAAATATCGCTCTCGACGCACGACAACAGCCCTCGACCAGAAGTTCACACTTTGTATTCACACACGACAAACACCTGTTTTTACATTTAAACACTTGTACTTTACATTTAGAAGTATTTCCTTCATTTGTATTGTAATCATCGTACGACCGACGCCAGTACCAAGGACATCGCCCCTGATTGGTGACCATAGTGCAGCGACGACATCCACTGTCGTCCGCAGGTTTTTTCCTCGTTGAGGTTTTTCCTGCGTCATCAAATCCCTTGTTTCTTTATTTAATTCCTCATCGCACGTCTCGTCGAAAGATTCTTTCTTTAGTTGATTAAGTCCACATCGACCTTAAGTTGTCCCTTTGGTGCGATTTTTGGCATTAACAGTTTGGCGCCATCCGTGGGACCTCATCTAGAGAAAATCCTCGACGAACGTGCATTCTACTAATAGTTTCTTGGAGTTTCTTCTATTTTCTGTTGCACGAAAATGGCAGCCTCTGGGAATCCGCAGCAAGCCGTCGCTCAGATGTATCAGGAGCTCGAGGTTGCCAGGAATCAACTCAATGCAATGGCAGAGCAGAATAGCAGAGCAGCTGAGGAGATCGTGCGGTTAAGAAATCCTCTTGGGCCTCAAAATGGTCCTAGGCCGTTCGTGCAGAACCCAATTCCAAGATCGTTCGACCAGAATGGCCCTAGACCATTTGTCCCGAATCCAGGTTCATCCGCGCGGAATCAGCATCCAGTCCCATTCATGTAGAATCAACAGCCAGGGCCGTTCAACTCAAATCCTCAGTTTGGGACAGTTCCTCCTCAGCACATAAGGCCACCACTCGTGAATAATGGGTCTCAACCATTACAAGGGTCGCAGCCTTTCCAGCAGGGGTCGCAACCATTTCAGCAGCCATTTCAGAATGGAACTCAAGGTGGATCTCAGCCACTCCACGGTGGATCGCAGCCTTTCCAGCAGGGACCACAATCGTTTCAGAATAGACCGCAGCAATTCCAATATGGGTCGCAGCCATATTCTGTTCCGTTCAACGGGGACACCAATGGTTCATCGCATGGTAATGGCACTAGCCCAGGGACCAATCCCTCAACAGGGGCAAATACTGATCTTAACGATCCCGTCGCCCAGCGTTTGAAGATGTTAGAAGACCAAAATGAGCGCGTCCTGTCCTTGCTCGCTAAGTTGCCTGGGGCAGCCGTGCCTGTCGACGTCGAGCCTCGCTCAGGGTATCGGGCGTCACCCTTCATCGACGAGATTGCCACCGTCGAGGTCCCAAAGAAGTATAACATTCCTGCCTTCACTCCCAAATATTCTGGTGTGACTGATCCGACTGAGCACGTCGCGCAGTACAAGCAGCTCATGTGGTCAATCTCGATCCCATTTATGTACCAGGAAGTATGCATGTGTAAGAGTTTCGGAGCAACTCTCACTGGTCCAGCTCTCCAATGGTTAATCAATCTCAAACCCAAGTCCATCGGGTCGTTTGCTGGGTTGGTTAATCAATTCTCCCAGCAATTCGCCAGCAGTCGTAAGATGGAGAAGCAGACCAGCGACCTATATTACATCGTGCAGAAAGCTAATGAGTCTATTCGAAGTTATTTCAATAGATTCAATGCCGAAATGATCAGCATCCGCAATTGCGACGTCAAAACCGCGATCGAAGCCTATAAGCGTGGTCTGGACGATAGTTCGGGTCTATACACCGATCTGACCAAATATCCCCCGGAGAATTTCGAAGACGTCCGAGCTCGAACCTTAGCATATATGAGAGTAGAAGATGATGCCGCCTTTCGTCGCAAGCACACTGACGACAAGAAGTCGTTAGGCGTCAGAAAGCCATAGTTCAAAACAAAGGCTGTTTCCAGACGTATATAACCGACGTAAACATTAACGATCGATAGCCGTAACGGACGAAGAGTATTATGAACATTCATCTCGGCGACCGTTTCCAGCCGTTGATCAAATCATTAATGGAGCTAATTAATTACGTGAAGACTATAAAAGACAAGCTAAATCCTCATTTCAGGGACATCAGTTAACATCCAGTATACATCAGCGAACATCACCAAACAGCAGAGAAAATCATCCAAACTCGTAGCAAAGAACATTCAAACTCTGGAGATCAAGTATCGAAAGCCAGAACCTTACAGCGAACTCAAGAACACTCGAAGGAAAGCTCAAGTATCGCTCTCGACGCACGACAACAGCCCTCGACCAGAAGTTCACACTTTGTATTCACACACGACAAACACCTGTTTTTACATTTAAACACTTGTACTTTACATTTCGAAGTATTTCTTTCATTTATATTGTAATCATCGTACGACCGACGCCAGTACCAAGGACATCGTCCCTGATTGGCGACCATAGTGCAGCGACGACATCCACTGTCGTCCGCAGGTTTTTTCCTCGTTGAGGTTTTTCCTGCGTCATCAAATCCCTTGTTTCTTTATTTTATTCCTCGTCACACGTCTCGTCGAAAGATTCTTTCTTTAGTTGATTAAGTCCACATCGACCTTAAGTTGTCCCTTTGGTGCGATTTTTGGCATTAACACAGTACGTTTTAGAAATATGAATGTGTGACTCATTGGATTTTGGTCAATCTCGACCTTATGAGGATTTTGTTAATTGTAAACCTTTGATTTTGGGTCGAAGGCCAATTAAGATTTATGAGTCAAAGTTTATGAATAAAGATGTATTTTGGTTTACGTAACCATATGAGCTCGCGTATTTGGTCAAACGTTTATTTTGTCGGTTTGGACTTGATCTATACTCAAATGAGTCTTTGGGGTATTGACCCAGTTTTTGTAGCTCAAGATGGAGCTTGTATGCGTTATACACTTAATTTCATCTTATTTGGAAGTTACATGTTTTGAATGCATTCGTTCATTTGTTTGAATTATGTAACGTTTTAGACTATAATACATTGGATCCATAGGCATATGAGTCAGTCATTTGATTTAATTGGAACTTTATCCTTGTTTTAGAATTGTAAATAATTTTTGGTTAGCGGGAATGAGGTATAGATCGTTGGTGGTTAAACTCGTAGACCGAAAGACCCTTTGCGAAGGACTAGAGGTATAGATCGTGGGTGGTTGAACTTGATGTCCTTGCACTTGGGTATTATGTCAATGATGGGACGCACAATAGACATCGAGGTAAGGTGTAAGACCTATGTGCTAATATATTCCCTTGGATTTGGATAACTCAATGTACAGACCTAGAGGGGTTGAAGTTGATACTCCACAAGTGTACGCTTAAAGGTGCTGAGCTTGATATGTCTTATGATTATAATCCAAGAACGTCGATAAGTGGCTTAACTTTGTGTGCCTGCCACATTCGACGGAACCGGGTCTCCCCCGTCATCGAAAGGTGTTGTTTGAGTATTTATTTTTATACATGTTTTCGGTGATGTGTTATATTCAAATGGATTGTTTTCCATGACTTATTGACGGTGTATTATGCCTCATCTTTATTGGAATGTTTTGAATAATGGAGCCTTGTTTATAGGGAAATTTATTAAAATGCCCAAAGTTCAAAAATCAATTGCCAAAATGCCCAAAATATCTCCCAATTTGCAAAAATACCCCATTTTCTCGCGATTGGGTCCGCGATCGCGGACCTGGCCAATTGGCCCGCGATTGGGAGGCCGCGATGGCCGCGATCCACACTATTTGTTAGATTTTGATTTGAAATTTACATTTTATACTCCTATAATTATTTACTTAGTTTACTTTATACCTTTTACTTTTCTAATTTTAATTTTACACCTTCATCATATTAACACATATAATCGTATATTAACTCAAATACGTTAAAAATACGTTTTAATTTTAACAAGTTACACCATTGTAATCGTCTATTCGATACCTTCGAAATGAGCCCAATATTGAATTTTTTTATTTAATTATTTTATTATATATCATATATACTACATAAAAATATTTTTAATATTTACAATTCATACTCTTATAGTTAATTATTTAATTTACGGTACATCTCTTACTTTTTCAATTTTTTTTTTACACTCTTATCACATTAACCACAACAATGAACTTTCGGGACAATTGTAAATGAGCCACGTCAGCGCTACATCAGCTTTGCAATTATCTTGAAATTATTCTCCACAACAATGAAATTTCAATCACTTTCTAAAGTGACACTTCATCATAAAAAACTATATTTTAATCAAATAACAACAAAACTAGAATTAAATATTCTTTACTATAATGAAATACGAAATATTTTATTAATTAAAATTATAATAAAATAAAATAAATAAAATATTTAATTTATAAAACTTTAAATTAAAATACAAAGTAAAAATAGTACATTAATCGTCATTTTCTTCCTCTCTAAATCTTTGCCAAATCTCTTCAACCAAATCTGATTGTAAACAATGATTCGTTGACTGATTACGTACTTGTATGTGCTTTTGGAGATAGTTTTCGTACTCAGGAAGTATGCTATGAGAGATTTGAGGCGTAGTTATAGTAAAATTAACATCATCGTTTATATCATCAAATTCCCGCCCGTTGGGAAAGAAAGCCTCGAAGGATAAAGATAAAGGTCATTTTTCATCAAGTTCTACCGAAAACGAACAAGTGACAATGTTAGAACGCCTGAATATTGAAAAAGAAAAAACTCAGGTGATGAGAGAATTCCACACATCATTTCTGGAAACAGAAAATTTAAGAACAAACGGGAAAATCGGAAAATAATCATGAAGTTGATGGAAATGGATCCCACAACAATGAGCGAACCACAACAGAGATTGTACGAACATCAACTTGAAGAACTTCTAAACGAACAATGATGTATTTTTATGTGTTAAGTTTGTATTTTTTTTAATATGTAATTTATTTTTTTTGCACTTTAATATAAATTATATTTTGCATTTTTTAATATTTATGTCTTTCAAAAAAAATTATTAACAAATAAAATTATTCATACATTTTTTCATAAACACTCTACAAAACATAATTAGACATAAAGCAATTTCTAATTTAGAAATTATTTTCTACAATTTCTTATACTATTCACTGTCTAATCAGCAAAAAGTAATGATTTGACATTTGTAAATTACCAAAACCAATTTCTAATTTAGCAATCATACTCAGAACCACTATAATTTCAAAAAATATTCAATATTGGGCTCATTTCGAATGTATCGAAGTGACGATTACAATGGTGTAACTTGTTAAAATTAAAACGTATTTTTTAACGTATTTTAGTTAATATACGATTATATATGTTAATTTGATGAAGGTGTAAAATTAAAATTAGAAAAGTAAATGGTATAAAGTAAACTAAGTAAATAATTATAGGAGTATAAAATGTAAATTTTAAATCAAAATATATCAAATTGATAAGTTTGAGTGTGGATCGCGGAATTATGCCATCAGCCTCCAAATCGCGGGACAATTATGCCATCAGCCTCCCAATTGCGGGCCATTAGGGAAGGGTCCGCGATCGCCGGTCCAATCGCGAAAAAATGGGGTATTTTTGCAAATTGGGAGAGATTTTGGGCATTTTGGCAACTGATTTTTGAACTTTGGGCATTTTAATAAATTTCCCTTGTTTATATATATATATATATATAATTTGGGAAAGTTATTATTTAACCACGTTTTGAGTGAGTTTGGAATTAAGTTCATTTATGGGATATGGTTTATATGAAAATTTTCGTCACAGGATTTGCGTGTGTTGAGAAAATGGGTTGTTCGCATAATTATTATAAATCATTTTGGGAAATCATGTTTTCAAGTTATATCCTCCTCGTTTATTGAATTTACTCAATCATGATAAAACTCTTGAACTCACTAAGCGTTAAACTAACCTTTTTATTTGTCGGCGTGTGCAACATGTCCCTGTTGAGGGAATAGTTCTAGTGACACTATGAAGAGTGGAGTGCTAGAGGTGTGTCCGAGAAGTAAGTGGCTTGGTGAAGTCTTCCGCGGTTTTTGGGAATAGCAACTTTGTGTTGGGTTAAGTAACACCCGACTTTTGTAGTCACTTAGGTTATAGTTGATGTTGAAGTGGTGACGTTTTATTTTGATGTAATTTCAGGATGGTCTGTAGTAAGAACTTTATTCTCATTTGTCTATTTAATCGAAGTTTTTATTTAGTTGTTCTTTTCAATTTTGAGGGTGTTACAGGACCATTGGTGTTATTAATGAATTATGATGTATTATGGTTTTGGGACGTTACACACACACACACACACACACACATATATATATATATATATATATATATATATAGAGAGAGAGAGAGAGAGAGAGGGAGGTTCACGGGAAAACCTCAAAAAAATGAAAAACTGAAGAACACCCTAAGGATACGTTTGGTACACTGGACAAGACAGGACAGAACAGAACAGAACAGGGTCTACTGTCCCATGTTTGGCAGGACTTTTATGTGGAACAGACTGGAACAAGGTGGAACAAACTGGAACAAGCATGTTCCACCCCCACCCCATGGAACAAACTGGAACAAGGTGGAACATACTTATGTTTTACCAATATAACCTCAAAATAAAATCTAATTCTCTTCTAAAACATCAAATAAATCTTCTATTTCATATTTTATTCAATCTTTAAATTTAGTAAGGATAAATTGGCCAATGTTATATGTTCTGTTCTGTCCAGTTCTGTCCTACCAAACGTGGAACACCTGTTCTGTCATGTCCTGTTCTGTCCTATCCCACCTTGTCCTATCCTATCCTGTCTGCGTACCAAACGCACCCTAATAGCCCTTTATCTACACGGTATGCACTTGTGCATATAAGTAAGTTAAGTTGTTTTTTTGGTTTTATGCACAAGTGCATCATGCATTTGTGCTTATATGCACATGTGCATGTTACAAATTACCTGTATGCACAAGTGCATACCGTCCAGATGGAGGGCTACCAAAGTGTTCCTTAGTTTTCCGTTTTTTTAGGTTTTCCTATGAACCTGACCCTATATATATATATATATATAAAAGAGAGAGAGAGAGAAGTTCAATTGAAAACCGATTTTCGGTTGTGAACCGAGGGACAAAGGAGAGTGTGAAATGTGTTCTCGGGTGTCCACATTCAGTATAAAGAACAAAGGTGAACATTCATGACCTATTCATAATGAATAATACACGAATTCATGATCCGTGTATTATTCATCGTGAATGATACGTTATTCATGATGAATAATACATGAAAGACTCGTGAATGTGTGGACACATGACGTCCTCTCCTTTGTCCTCCGGTTCACAACCGAAAATCGGTTTTCATTTGAACTCACCCCTATATATATATAAAGATTTGTCACCATAAGTCACACTTTAAATAACGTTGAGACCTTAGGGTGCGTTTGATACGCAGACATGACAGAACAGGACAGGACGGAACAGGACAGAACAACTGTTCAGCGTTTGATAAGACATAACTGGACAGAACATAACGGACAACATGACCAATTTACCCATAATAAGTTGTTTATATATTTAATATATTTTTGATTAGTTAGGTAATTTATTAAATATAATGAAATAAATATTTTTACAACAAAATATATTGTTAGAAATTTTTTTCAAGACAACTAAAGTGACATCAAAATAAAAAGTTTATGTATTTTCTAAATTTTATTTTCTTACCTTTTGTAACACCCTAAAATCAGGGTCAATTTAAACCTTAAAATTTAACAAGGTAAATCAGAATGTCATCCAAACCTTTATATATATAAGCAGAGAATTAACTATGAGGGTTCATACATACACATTTCGAATTCTCTAAATAACCTATTAATCTAATCATGTCAGCTATAACTAGATTAAATGGGTTATCTAAGCAATTCATCCAAAGCCTCCTCGCGTCAGCTAATTTCTCCCCTTATCATCAAAAGTCGAATACCAAAAGCTCTCGTCCCTCTTCCCATTACCTCCCCGAGCTCGTACCTGGTAAGAAAATTTAATTTGAACGATTAGGCTTACGCCTACTGAGAACATCCAATTTCAAATTAAAACATTAACAGCTTTGGAAACTCAAGTAATCAAAGCGTATAAACAAACGTGGTTTGCCATCATTCTTACCGTACGTCTACACATCTTACCATGACGAAAGCATACCCGATTCCATGAGTATGACTAACATTCAGAAAGTCATATCCTCACATTTGAGAGCCTACTACGAATCATTACAGATTCTAGATCATTGCTCATATCCAAGAAATTACAAGTTACTTTATGTCTATTTCTTGGAATGGAGGCAGAAATAGCAATTATATATTGCCTATTTCTAATTCACCGAAAGCAAACGGAAACAACAATTATACTTTGTCTATTTCACGTTTCCGCGTCTCAATTACGAATAGCGATTATACTTTGCATATTCCCTACAGTTAATACGAATAGCAATTATACTTTGCATATTCCACTTCTCAACAAGAATAGCAATTATACTTTGCCTATTCCATTATTTCAACATGAATAGCAATTTTACTTTGCCTATTCAATCATTTCAACATGAATAGCAGTTCTACTTTGCCTATTCAATCATTTCAACATGAATAGCAATTCTATTTTGCCTATTCCATGTTTCAACATGAATAGCAATTCTACTTTGCCTATTCAATCATTTCAACATGAATAGCAATTCTACTTTGCCTATTCCATGTTTCAACATGAATAGCAATTCTACTTTGCCTATTCCATGTTTCTCATCACCTTACGAAATGGGAATTACAAGTTACTTTATGCCTATTCCACGTTACAATTACTACCAGTGCCTAGGGATCCATTACACTTTACTAGCGTATATGCATAACAACATGTCATGCCACTCTCGTATCATATTCTCAACTCTAAGAATACTAGATATCCTATCGTATCCTCATTCTCAATTGTTCCCCCTTCGTCGACTTATCACGGGGGTTCCGCTACCCGGTTAGCGGATGGGGTCAAGGGGCAACGCCCCGGGAATTTTTTTAGAAATGCTTTACCAGATAATACATCCGGAAACTATATCCGGAAAAGTATTCTGAACTCAAAGTCCGGAACTATTCGAAACCGATACTCAATTTGAGACAGTAACTTAAATCGAATTGGGATCCTAAAATAAAATTCATATCGGATCCAAGCCCACTTTCTGAAATTAACCTATACCGGATCCAAGCCCAACTTCCGGAATTAATTCATATCGGATCAAGCCCAACTTCCGGAATTAATTCATACCGGATCAAGCCCAACATCCGGAACTCCCAATTTCCGGATCCAAGGCCCAACTTCCGGAACTCCCCATTTCCGGATCCAAGGCCCAATTCCGGAACTCCCCATTATCCTAAGCCCAATTCCGGAACTTCCCAATACCGAGACTTCGATACTATATATTCGATTCACGTCAAATTAACTCAAAAAGCTCATCTGAATTCAGATTGTTGCTCGACTTTAATTCAATACAAATATACCAAATCATTCAGACAGTTTGTATACAAAATCTGATTCAATTTCAATTGATAATATTTTAGATGAAGAGATGAACTCACTTGTTTGAAGCTTTTAACCCAGCACTCAAATCATTCTTCTCCCTGATTCAACAATCTATTGAAGGGTGATTCCAATTGATATTACTAATTGAATAAGAAGAATAAGTAAAGTGATTCAAAACCCTTACCACAAGAACTACAGTTCCAATTCTTCTCCTCTCTTTCTCTTTTCTTCTTCCCCTCTGTATTTGGCCGACTCCAGCAAAACTGATTTGAGATATTATCTCAATTCAGCTTACCCACTTCTTAAGTATTCTCAACTTTCAATAAATGACCAAACAGACCCTCAAGTTCTAATTTCACAATCTTTCTTAAACTTTAGTCGAAATACAATTTCAACCCTGAAGTTTACATTTACAAATAGTCCACAAACTTAGACTAAATTACAAATAGACCCCATTCATTTTAAATAGAATATAATGGAAATTTGAGGTGTTACACCTTTTTCATATATTTTTTACCATTAATATTTAATAATTTACATAAAATTAATTAAAACATAGAAACTATACAAAAATAATATTTGAAAACAGTAAAGTGAAAGTTTAAAGAGCATAAAATATAATAAATAAAATATAAAAAAAGAACCCGTATTTGATGTTTAGAAGAGAGTTAGATTTTATTTTGAGGTTATATTGGTAAAACATTCGTTTGTTCCACCTTGTTCCAGCATATTCCATGGGGTAGGGGTGGAACAGACCTATCCACTTTGTTCTACTATGTTCCTGCCTGGTCCACCTAAAAGTCCTGTCAAACATGGAACAATGATCTTTGTTCTGTTCTGTTATATCATGTCCGGTGTACCAAACACACCCTTACCGTCATTTGAAACCTTCGTCCTACGTGATATTTAGGTCGATTATGGATCGTCAATCTAGCCCGATGATGTCACAACACGGTCTTTGTTCGGTTTAGGTCCGATGGGTCAGATTTAAATGCCCACCTTTAACGAAAATAATCGGTGATTAAAATATAAATATGTTAGACCATCAGTACCCCATACCTTCAATCTTTCAAATATTCCCTGCCACGTCAGCGCCACATCACCCTTTCATCCATCCCTCACTCAATCTTTCAACACCCTTACCCCATACCTCCAATCTTTCATTCCACCTCATTTATTTTTATTCTTTTATTTTATACATTTAATTATTTAACAAAATAATTTGGCGGTTTGTGCGTTACCGACAACGGGGTCCTCCGAAACGTCAACCCACGCAGACACTAACGCGATTTCCTCGGCTTTACTCCAAAATTGTTTGGCGGCTTTCGTTGGTTTCGGATTTGATGGTTCCGGGTTAGATTGTTGTGTAGGGATAGATTGTGGTGTGTTCGGGGTAGAAGGTTGGGTTTCCGGAACGTAGTCATCGGCGAGATTGACGATGGGCGAAGAAGGATTGAAGTTGGTCGGAACAAAACCATGTTCAATCATACCGGCACGTGTAAGTTGGTAAGGAATTTGTTGCGGATGGCCTAATGAGTTGTAAAAATATGAGATGTGTGAGAAATAAGAGGTTGAGAGAGTTTTAGAGGTTGAGAGAATATGAGATGTGTGAGAAATAAGAGGTTGAGAGAGTTTGAGAGGTGTGAGAAATAAGAGGTTGAAGGTTAAATATATAGTGGAAATAAATTGAATTTTTTTTTTACATATAGCCGTTTACAAACGGATAGATTTTTTAAAAATAATTAAAAATTTGTTTTTTTTTAAACTCTTCGGGGTCAAGCGGGGATGTAACCCCGAGACCTATACCGCATGATCAATACCGAAGGGGCCGTAGCCCATACCGAGCCACACCGCCCCATACCGCGTTGCCACCTCGGCTTCCCCGAGCCCCATACCGCATGGGGTACGGGTGGCCTTAGTACACACATATAATTAATATATCATATGGTATGATATGCCCACCTTTAATTTACATTAAATGTCATTTTCGAGCGTTTGTTATTTATTACTCATCAGTTCCAGTGGATCCATTCGGTAGGTCCTACGTCTTTTATGTATGATGAGCTTGTATAAATCATGTGCTAAATTTTTTATTCAAATCGTAATCTTTAAAACTATTAATTTATCAATAAGTTACCTAAAATTTCATTCAGTTAATCACATTAGTAATGTGTATATCAAAATCGATTGCATCCAAAGTTTATCACACAAATAAATCGTGTTTATTTGGGTAAAAAGTTGATTACCGACAATTTCAACCGGTCCAATTGGTCTCTGGTCGGTTTCGCCATCCCGGTCAATGAATCATTCGAATTCATTTTCACTAGAATCTTTTGAATTCACAGGTACTGTTTGTTGGCCATAATTCATGAACTCATTTACCATAGGGAGCATATCGTGAATATCTATAAGAAAACTGGATACTTGTTTCTTTCTTTTACACTGAATCTGCCTCCGAAGCCACCAGTGAGTTGAGACATTTTTTGGCTCACTCAGCGGCTAAGGCTAGCGGGGGGGCCGAGATCGAACCTGGGACTTGTCTTATATTTGGGTAAAGTCACTCCGCCCCTTGCCAATGAGGGGACATTTTTTGGCTCATTCAGTGGCTGAGGTTAGGGGGCAAACCTGTCTTGTATTTGGACAAAGTCACCTTACCCCTTTGACTAGTGAGATACACAATATCAATTTGTTTTTATTTTTAAATTTAATAATTAAATGTTTTTGTTAGAATACCGAGAAATAGAAAGAGACCTAATTCCTTGAAGATTATATATTAAAATAACATAGAGATGATTATTTGCGGGTAAGATTGGGCTCGGGTCGGATATAAAATATATTTTTGACCAACAGGTTTTATATAGCAAAACTCAAACTCGTTTTTGCAGGCTTGAGAGCTTGTCTATACCCGTCCTTTGAACGGGACGGGCTTGTCCATGGGCTAAACCACGGGTTTTTCAAACAACAAAATATTTAACCATTCGATATTTTAATATTGAGATTCGAGACATACTCATTAAAGGAGCCTAACAAAAGCAACTTCTAGAGTTTTTTTAATAATAAAAGCATTAAAATACTAATTATGTATAAATTTAGTTCAACTGTAATAATATAACGGCGCAGATGAACTTGTCCAAATTTGTTTTCATCGTCTAAGCCCACCCATTGTTTCAAAATTGTTTACAAAACCCCTTTCTTTCAAACAAATAGAACAGGTTGGATCTAACGGTCCATACCGCTCATAAATAGCTCTAAAATAACGTAATCATAAATAACCAATTCAGTAACTCATCAATTCAATAAAAAGAGAACAACAATTGAAAAGGTTAAAAAAAGATATTTGGACATGCATTTTAAAAATAGTTATTATGACATATGAATAAGATTCTAAATGGCGTTTGGTGTGGTATGGTGGCAAAGCCAAGCTTCAAGCCGTAGGAGCCATGACGTTTTTAAGACGTGATTTATGGCGTCAAATTTCTAATTCATGTATAATATTATATATATATATATATATATATATATATATATAAATATATGTTTTGTAGTGTTACTCAATAAGTCAATGAAGGAGGTGCATCGCGCGGGTCGGGTAGGCAAAACAAAAACCCGATCGGATTTCGGATGTCTTGCCGATACGAACAACGAGAACAAAATTACCAAATCAAGACTCGAATTTAAGGTTTCAGATTTTGGATTGTTTAGGGTTCGGGTTTCGGGTTGATGTCGGTCGGGTTCGGGTATTATTATAATACATTATATATATATATATAGAGAGAGAGAGAGAGAGAGAGAAAGAGGCGGGTTCAAACGAGGAGCGTAACAATTTAAGAAAACACGAGGAGCACCGCTCATGTACTGAATCACATGCGATTCACGTACAAAATCACATGTGATTCACACCTGATCGGGGGGCTTCCGCCCATGTAGTGGATCACATGTGATTCACGCCTAAAATCACATGTGATCCGGGCGACTTCCACGCGACTCGCGAACCAGGTCGCCCGCTACCCGATTTTTTCGGGAGTAGTGGATCATATGTGATCCAGTACATGGAAGGCGCTCCTCGCATTTCTCGTAAATAGGTACGCTCCTCGTTTGAACTTTCCTATATATATATATATATATATAATATTCAATCGATTTTGAGGATTAATTCAATCGATTGAGAGATTGATGAAATTGATAGTAAATTTAAAAATTAGAAAACACTTCAACCGACTAGAATTTACGATTTTCAAAAAATAATTAGATATATAAATATATCTATATAATAATTAAAATATATATGTAGATTATTTCGGGTTTTTAGACGGTCAGGTGGCTAAATATCAAACCCAACCCGAACTCAAATATCCCCCAACAAGTTGGGTTTCGGATTTTCGGATTTCGGGGTATTCGGGTTTTCTACAAGCACCTTATTTTTTGTTCAGGCTCGGATTTCAAACTATTCGTGTTTTGCACTAAAGTCAATAGTAATAAATAAGTTAAATTAGGTTATATATTAAAAACTTGCAAATAAAACATTAGAAACGCAAAGAAAAACAAAACATCGCATTATGAAAACTGCGCATTAGAGCATCTCCAACCTTGACACAAAAAAAAACACCAATTTTGGTGGGTCCAACACCAAAAAAAAATCTCAACTCCAACCATACTAAAAAAACACCAAATTTATGGACCTCACATTAAAATAACATATTTTATTTACTATTAACTGCTTTTAATAACAATAATTATAATTTGTAAATATAATAATAAATAATCAGTAATTTATTTATTTAATGAATACCGATATTTTATATATTATCAAACCATTCTTATATATAAGTAATTATAATTCTTATATATGAAAACTAGTTAGAAAAAAACAACAAGTTTCAATTAATAAATTTTACATAATTATTTTTAGATTAATTCAACTAATTTATTGTGCTTGAAAATAAATATTAGATGAATTAATAGTTATTAATTGATGAACTATGTATAAGTTAGTTAATTAAATTTATTTTTTATTAGTCTAATGGTGGGCCAACATGTTTGGCGTGTGAAAATCCACACTGCATATTTGCAGTGTGAAATCATAAACCGGCAAAAAAATTGGCGTTTGGCGTGCGATTGGAGGGCTCCGCACGGCAAATCATGGGATTTACCGTGCGGTTGGAGATGCTCTTAGGCCATAACATGTTATGGACTTAACGTGGCGTGAGACACAAGTCTTAGGTCATGGCATCTGTACGATGAGTTTTTTAGAACAATGCATATAAATAAAATAAAACTTATCGACTTAATTGTTTGAAACTAAAAAAAATAGCTTCGTTTTCTCTTTTTTGGGGGGTTTATTTTGTAGTGGATTTACTTGGTTTTTCTGCATCTTATTCAAAGAAATTGTTGACTTTTATTGTATTCGTTTTATTGATTTTTTAGGAAAAATTACAGTAGTTAATTAATTAACTTTTTTCATGGAATGAAACAAAAAGAATAAAGAAATAGGGTATGGGTGTTGCGTTGGGTGTACAGATCTGAGGTTATCGGGAACACATATATAAAAAATAAATTATATATATATATATATATATTTTATCTATGTGGATAAGGATTCGCCCATTTCCCATCTTAGGCCATCAGTACCCCATGGACAGCATCTTTCAAAGATTCCACTCCACATCAGCGTCACATCAGCTTTTCTTTTATCCCTCACTCGATCCATAACGATCCCTAAACACCCGTACCCCATTTCACCTCATTTATTTTAATTCTTTTATTTATACATTTAATTATTTAACAAAATAAAAATATTTATATATTTTTTAATAAATAAAAATAAGATAAATAATAAAAATTAAAATTCATATCATTCATTAAAAATAAAAATTACAAAATACAAAACACTACCAATTATAAAATTTTTGGATTTGTTCTTTTCTCGCTAAAGTAGCCCTCAAAGCGTTTCCCGTAAGGTGATCATGCGGGGTTATGAAATACTCGAAGTCTTTCTCAAATCGTTTATCTCGTTCGATTTCTCGTTCGTGTTCTAACCTTTGAAGTTCGAGTTTTGAGCGTTCGATTTCGAGATCGAGTTTTTTCATTTTGTATTCCTATGTATCATCAATCTTGTTGTTGAACGTCGTCAACAACTGAGTAACACTTTCGTCCGTATTCGCCCCGGACGTATTACTCGTTGATGATTTTTTTGTCTTGTTTCTCCCGATGGGTCGTTGAATTTGCTCGTCATCGTCATCATCGGAAGGTTGGGTACGTTTTGAACCCCGCGATGAAGTTGTCGTCATCGTTGGAACGGCTCCCCATTTTGGACATTTTTTTAGGACGTCCCAAGCTTGTTCGTGAGTGAAAGCAACTTTATGGCGTGCTACATACCGTTCGTGTGTCGTTCGGGATATATCGGCCTCACTCATCCCGCTTGATCTATTATTGAGCAAGTTGTTGTAGATGCCGCCAAACGAATTAACTCTTTTATTGAGGTCGTTGAACTTGCTATTGAGTTGATGGGTTGATCTATAATCTGGTTCACGACCCATGCGAGTAAAGAACACATGCCCGATTCGGCCCTAAAAATTTCCTACATTTATGTAAAATTAAGTATAAGAATAATAATAATTATTATTATAATAATAATAATAATAATAACAATAAAAATAATTACCACCGCTTTGTGCGTTACCGACCACGGGGTCCTCCGAAACGTCAACCCACGCCGACACTAACGCGAGTTCCTCGGCTTTACTCCACGTTTGTTTGGCGGCTTTCTTTGGTCTCGGATTTGATGGTTCCGGGTTAGATTGTTGTGCCGGGATAGATTGTGGTGTGTTCGGGGTAGAAGGTTGGGTTTCCGGAACAATGTCGTCGTCGAGATTGAAGTTGGCCGGAGTAAAACCTTGTTCAATCAACCCGGGACGTGTAAATTGGTAATGAATTTGTTGGTGAAATTGTTGGTGAAATTGTTGCGGATATTGTGGCGGATTTTGTTGCGACCATTGTGGCGGAATTTGTTGCGAAAATTGCGGATGATAACCTTGTTGTGTAAACGCTTGGAAACCAAGCTCTTGATCTTCTTGCGATTGTGGTGTATTCGGTCGGTTACGACGGGATGTATGTGTTCTGTTTGAATTCATGATGAGAGAGGTGTGAAAAATAAGAGGTTGAGAGAATTTGAGAGAGTTTGAGAGGTGTGAGAAATAAGAGGTTGAGAGAATTTGAGAGGTGTGAAAAATAAGAGGTTGAGGGTTAAATATATAGTGGGATTAAATTGAGAAAAATAATTTTTTTTTTACAAATAGCCGTTCAACGGTTACATTTTTAAAAATTTAATTAAAAAAAAAAAATTAAAAACCTTCGGGATGATCCGGGATCCCATCCCCGGAATCATCCCCGCCCCGCCATCCCCGCATGACCCGTACCCCATTCCCGCCCATCCCGAGCCCCATCCCGTACGCGGTACCGAAGGCCTTATAACAATTTCTTTTATTATAATTGAAAATAAATTATCGTTTTAAGATAAAAAAAAAACATATTTATACGTTATTTGGCTAAAAATAATTATTTACTATATTATAGTTAGAAAAATTAAACTTGAGCAAAAAATTGATTATCGGCAATCCTAACCGGCTCCACACGAAATCTGTCTTTAAGGGCACTAATGTGAGGGCATTTTTTGGCTCACTAGGCCTGGAGTCGAGAAGTTAAATAATATAATTTAAAAACACTTCAAATTTAAGACTTTAATATTTCTTTGTTTAAAAAAAAGTAAATGTTTAAATATGTTACATCCATTCTTTATATTTATGTAATTTAAAACCAAAAAAAATATTGAAAAATTAGGAAAGTCCTTCAATACAGAGAAAATGATAGTGGTCAAGTCAAATGACATTTTCTTAACAAGATTCAGTTCATGCATAAAGTTAAATCAGTCTCATTTAACCGTTAGGGAGAATCCACTTTATCCATTTCAATCTCTGTCATCGAAGGAAAAAGGGCTATCATGCATATTTGTTTTCTAATCCGTTTGTATGAAGCATTTAAAACGTACTTTTAAAATTTAAAAAGGTACGCACAAATTATCAGAAAACTATTTACTTAAGGCGAATAAGACGATTTCCGAATGATAAAATTAGTTGTTAGTTTCTAGTTGTTTCTGAAAACCATAATCGAAATTGAAAGACTGTATATCAAATATTTACCGGATAAATAGTTGTTATGCACCACTTATCTTACCAAGTAAGCATGGCAGGAACCAATAATCTTATCAGTTTATCGGATAAAAGACATTTACATATTGATGACCAAGAATGTTACCCGATAAGGTAAATGAAATTAGTAACTCTTGCCAGCAAATATTTACCAAGTAAGCATTCAGTAGACAACCCACAACCAAATTTACTTTCACAAACTTGATTGATTTTAGTTTGTATTTTTCAAAAAGACCCAAGTCTATGTTTGGTTCGAAACTAACCGGTTCTAAATGAAAACCGGACTAGTAAAATTAATTGGTGTTTAATCATAGTTAATTTTGGTTTAAGACCCGATTAACAGACCTAGGACAAGTAATTGCGGTTGGATCTTAAAAATAGATTCAGTGAATCCAGAAAGTTCTAAACCGGTAGACGTGAAGTTCTAAAATTAGCTTAACCAACAAATAATTGGGGCTCCTACATAGGACATAGTCTTTTTTTGGTAACTGCTATTTTCAACGTTGAGGTGCATGCAAATCAGTCTAGACACCAACGGTTCCTAGATAATGCCATCATTCATGGTGCATTAATTTGTAGTTTTTTCAGCTACTCATATTAGTTGCATAAGAGTCGTCGAGATTAAATGAACCAAGACCACCACAAGGTTTTGAACCTAATTTTGTGTTTAGAAGTGCTCCCATGTGTCATATATATACATAGGGCCAAAAAAAAGGAAAAACTAAGAAACGCTTTGGTCCATTCATCTGGACAGTATTCACTTGTGCATACAAATAATTTGTAACATATACATGTGCATATGCACAAGTGCATACCATCCCGTTACATATATATATATATATATATATATATATATATATATAGAGAGAGAGAGAGAGAGAGAAAGGAAAGTTGAAACGAGAATGCTGACTATTTAAGTAATTAGGGTTCTCGTATGAGAACAAACCCGTGTACATATGTGAACAATGTGTATATACATATGCATATGCATACGTGCAAGAATATACATATAATAGACATACATTCATATAAGATAATGCATATATGCATCTCAGACACATATGCACATTAGTTTGTAAGAGGATGCAATCAATACATGGTTTGTATTTGATTTGTATCCTCTATATATATATATATATATAATGTAAGGTTCTCGAGAAAACCTCAAAAGAACGGAAAACTGAGAAACACTCTGGTAGCCCTTCATCTGAACAATATGCATTTGTGCATTCAAGCAATTTGTAACATGCACACGTGCATATGTACAAATGCATAATGCACAAGTGCATAAAAACAAAAACAAAACTTACATATCATCTACATAAAGGGCTAACAGGGTGCTCCTTAGTTTTTCGTTTTTTTAAGGTTTTCCCTTGAACCTCCGTCTATATATATATATATATATATATATATATATATATATAGAGAGAGAGAGAGAGAGAGAGAGAGAGAGAGAGAGAGAGAGAGAGAGACAGAGACAGAGAGAGAGAGAGGAAAGTTTAAATGAAAACTCAATTTTCATTTACCATCTAGATGAAGGGCTAACAGGGTGCTCCTTAGTTTTTCGTTTTTTTAAGGTTTTCCCTTAAACCTCCGTCTATATATATATATATATATATATAGAGAGAGAGAGAGAGTGCCCTTCTTTTGTTAACCAGTCATTTAGTGTTAACTGTGTTAACTAATCAGGACCATTAATCATCAAAATCAATAGCTAAGATTAAAATGGTTTTTTAATTCATAATTAAATAACAAACACGGTTGAGTTTGCTTGAAGCATATATGCACAGGGGTATTCTTGTCAATTCACGGACCTGTTATCTCGCCCTCATTTAGAAACAAAATCAAAAACCCTACTCTCTCTCCAATATCGATTCAAACCAAAATCAGTGGGATACAAAATCGATACAAATCGATTCCAAAATCAACAAGTGCAATCGATTCAAACCAAAATCAACAAGTGCAATCGATTCCAAAAACGATACAAATCGATTCCAAATCGATCAAAAGCAAATCGATTCCAATCGATTCCCAGAAGGTCGATTACAAAAAGAGGCTGAAACAAGGCGATTCCATACGAACTCTCACAACAAATCAGTGGTTTTCGAGGCTAAAATCAACAGGGGTGAAGCTTGTAATCGATATCCTCGAAGTAAAGCTTGAAGTTAATGGCGGAAATCACACGTAAAAAGTTTCAAAATCTAGGGTTTAGAAAAGGGTTTATATGCACAATTACATGTCAAGTTTTTTGTTCAGTTCAAAGTAAGAGCGATAGGATTGAAAATCTTGTTGTTGCTAGTGAAGTGGGTGAACAAGAATCGGCCATACCGGGGAAAAGTACAGAACAAGTATATGCAGTTGTGAAGGGATGCATATATGTTGTGGGTGTAAAGTGTGCATATATGCAATTTTGATATGTGCATTTATGTTGCACGTGTAAAATGTACATATATGCAGTTGTAATATGTGCATATATGCAATTCTCTGATGTGCATATATGCAATTCTCTGATGTGCATGTTGTAGGTGTAAAATGTGTATATATGCAATTTTGATATGTGCATATATGCTTCAGATGTAAAGTGTAAATATATGCAATTGTAATATGTGCATATATGCAATTCTCTGATGTGCATATATGCAATTCTATGATATGCATATATGCACTTTCATATCATGCATATGTGAAAATTTGAGACAACACTTCGGTCTTCAGTGAAATGCATAATCGATTACCAGAAAAATTAATCGTGGAAAAAGAGACTGAAATGATAGCAGAAAAATAATGGTGGAAGAAATCGTTGAAGATTAGAATCAATATTAAAAAATTATATAATAATAACTACCAAAATTTGATAGGCGTGAAATTAGGAATGTATAATTACTTAAAATCTTTGTTCTAAAAGGCTATTCGTGATAGCTGCCATGGCGCGTCGTGGCTTAAGATTTGTGTCTCACGCCACGTTATGACTGTGGCACGCCATGACATAATGTACGGTCTTTTATAACGTGATATTTGATTTTTCTTTACGTTTTTAATGTCTTATTTGCTAGTTTTTAATATAAAACCTAATTTAACTTGTTTATAGTCATTAACTCATCGATTAATAGTACAAAACATATGTTTTTATATATAATATCATATATGATATAGAGATTTACTGCCATAAGTCACGCCTTGATAAACGTCATGACCTCGTCGTGGCTCCTAAGGCTTAACGTTTGGCCTCGCTGCCACGACACGCCTCACGTCATTTAAACCTTGCTTAAAATAATTAAAATATTAATCTTCCTAGACTACCCTTGAAACAACTGTCCTATTAATATTAAAACCAAACATTTATCTTGATTCCTATTGGTCCAAAATAAGTTAACAAGGTTAACACTAAATGACTGGTTAACAAAAGAAGGGGACCCTGTATATATACATTGTTCACATATGCACATTAGTTTGTAAGGGGATGCAACCAATACATGGTTTGTATTTGATTTGTATCCTCTATATATATATATAGTGTAAGGTTCACGAGAAAACCTCAAAAAAACGGAAAACTGAGGAACACTCTGGTAGCCCTTCATCTGAACAGTATATATATAGATGAAGGGCTAACAGGGTGATCCTTAGTTTTTGTTTTTTAAGGTTTTCCCTTGAACCTCCGTCTATATATATATATATATATATATAGAGAGAGAGAGAGAGAGAAGAAAGTTCAAATGAAAACTCAATTTTCATTGTGCACGTAAGGACAAATCTCAGTCACTCCATTTCTATTGATCCAACAACTCGTATTAAATAGAGTTTTTAATTAGAATTATTTTTTATTTTTTGAAAGGCAGTTGCATTTCGGGGGTATCCTGGACTTAGTCCAGACTAATCCTCCTTCGATCCGGCCACGATACAACCCTCGACCCTGATATCCTAGCGTGCTAACCCCTGGATTCGAACCCGGGGTAGAAAGGGCTTCCACCACTTTCCCCCCAGGCCTTTAACCAGTGGGCTACAACATCTTTGGGTTTTTTATTAGAATTATTAATTAAGGTGATTATGGGTAAAAATGGAAGATAATTTAAACTCACCCCTACCATGTTTGACTTTTTATTTTCTTTTTTAATTAAAAACTTTTACCCCTTAAAGTTTAAAATAAATTGTCTTAAAAATTAATAATATTTTAATCAAACAAATTACATCAAAAAAACAAGAATTCCGTACTCTTTGATATGACATCCATCAAGATTTCCGTTTTTTTTAAGTTTTTCCCTGAACCTCCCTCTACATACATATATATATATATATATATATAGAGAGAGAGAGAGAGGAAAATTCAAACGAGAACGCTGATTATTTAAGAACACAAGAAAACGACAAATCAGGTGAAAAATCACATGTGATTTTACATTAACTGCAAAAAAATGGACACAAACGACTTTGGCCACGACTTAAGTCGCGAGACAAAGTCGTGAGACAAAGTCGCGTGAATCATGTATGATTTTGTACGTGAATCATGTATGATTTTGTACAGTAACGATCGCATGAATCCTGTATGATTTTTTAAATAGTTAGCGTTCTCTTGTATTTTTAAATAGTTAGTGTTTGCTTGTTTTTTCAAATAATTTAGCGTTCTCGTATGAACTCACCCCTATATATATAAAGAGAGAGAGAGAGAGAGGAAGATGCTCCGTAAAATGCAAACCTTGCATTTGTTGCACATCTTACAAACACGTGTGCATATGTGAACAATGTGCATATACATATGTGTTAGAGCAAAAATGTATTCAAGATTTAGTGATAAGTCATAGTCAAATTCAACATATTGTAATACTTGTAAATAGTCAAAGTCTAGTAAAAGAGGGTCAAATTCAATGTATTAAGTGAAATAGTCAAGGGGTATATAATGTGGAGTGTAAGGAGTTGTAAAATAGTAGTTCATTCATACGTGAGAGATTGTAATAGATGGATGACTTTCTAGAGAGAGAAACTAGATCTCATTCTCTTTTGTATCTTTCTCTCTCAATCTATTGAAGATCTCTCAGTTCTTATCATTGTTACTTGATTAGATTGGACTCACAAGTGGTATCAGAGCCTAATCAGTTCGATTTATGCACCGATTTGAAGATATATTCGTCAATTTTTTAGAAAGTTTAATTTTTTTTGGTGTTCTTGAGATTTTTCTTAAAATTCTCAAGAATTTGATATTTTTTGGATTGATTCTGTGTTTGTTTGATGAATTGATAAGCAATATATCATACTAAATCAATTTTGTCAATCAGATTTGTGTTTGAATCAAAATTGTATTCGAAATTTGAAGTTTTGCAAGAAATTTGCTTTTTCCGTATATTGGAATCGTTTTTGAATTTTCATGGATTTTTTGTAACACCCTCGAATTGGGAAAGAGCAACTAATTAAAAATTTTGATAGTACATCCGAAATAATAGGATTTCTTCCTATAATCTAATAGGTAAAATACCTTAAATTACAATCTATGGTTAACCTCAAACAAACTATAATTCAAGTCATGTTACAAAGACTAAAACTACAACGGGTGTTACTTAACCCAAGTACAAGTTGCTAATCCCAAGGATGAATGCGGAAAACTTCACTTAAGCTATTCACCTCTCGAGCACGTTACTAGCACACGACCTTTCACACGTGTCACTAGAACTACTCCCAACCTGAGACCTGTTGCACATGCCGACAAATAAAAAGATTAGGCTAACGCCTAGTGAGTTCAAGAGTTTATAACATGATTTATATAATTTGTAGAATGACAGTTTGCGACATAAATCATGATTTTCAAAAGAGTTTATGAAAGAATGTAAACGACTCATTTTCCAACGCACACAAAATCCATGAGAAAAGTTCCCAAAACGTATAAAGCGTTTTCTAAAATGAATCCCAATCCCAACTTACTCAAACGTGTTTTGACATTAAACATCCCAATAAATGTAAGTGTGGACAAAACCCCAATATTTAAAACACCCAAATAGGATGAGGCATAGACCTCTGCCAATAAACCATGAAGACCTTTCATATAAATAAAGAGCGTTACCGAAAATATGGATAAAAATACTACCCAAAAACAACACCTTTCGGTGACGGGGGAGACCCGATTCCATCGAAAGCGGCGGGCACATAAAGTTAGGCCACTTATGATGTTACTGGATTACACCTCAAGTCCCGGTCTTAGTTTCCATGCCATAAAGACATCACAACCTCAAACCTTTCCCATGCCTTTATTGCATACCCCGTCGAGTTACACCTCAAGGACTTATGGGACCATATTGCCTATCTAGTCTAGACGAGTTACTCCTCGAGGACTTCAATGTCCCACATTGCATACTCGCTAGTGGCCCCCACGACCTAACGCATATAACCATGCGTCCCCATAGTCCACTCCTCGTGCACAAAGAGATAGACCATCAAATAAAGACTAACTTACATGCCTATGGATCCAATGCAACACAGTCTACAAAACATGCTCAACCCGGAATGACTAAAACACCCAAGCATGTAAATATCAATAATGAGCAATAAAATGCAATATGGTGCAATAAAAGCAAACCATAAATAAGACTCCACATCGAGCCATTAAAACCGGACAAATGTCCCCAAGACTTCCTCAAAGTCAAAACCGAGCAAATGCTCAAAACCCATTAGACCCATAAATAACGTGTAACATCCTAAATTTTCAATAATAGTATTTTAATGAGAATTGGGATGTATTTATATTTTGGTTTAAACCTTGAATTATATGGGATTTTTATAATTCATTAGGGTTAAAATAAAAGAGTTGGAAGCTGGATGTACTTTTGGAATTTATGAAACTTGAGGGTATAATGAGTAACTATGAAATTGTGTGTATGGATAAATCAGATGAGATGAGAAATATCTCATTCTGGTTTGGTTGAGTCGGCAAAAGAGCAGAGAGAAAGAGAATAGAGAGAAAAGAGAGAAAGGAAGAAATAAAGCTATAATCATCAAATTGGTAAGGAAATTGGTCATAATTTCTGGTAAGATTGTTGTTGTTGATAGATTATGAACGAATCTGTGTTTTGGATTGAATTACAGAATCAGTAACAACAGATTGGAGTAGCAGATTGTGCAGGAAGTGGGTTTTGCAAACATAAGGTGAGTTCATTAGTTCCTTGCTTAAATCAGTGTTTTCATGTTAAATTAAACCTTGAAATAGCTGTATAAATTGGTTATGAACTGTATGGGATGGTTTGAAATGAGCTTAATCGAACAGACATGAAAATGGATCGAATTTGAGGCCGCAGAACCGAGTTTTCCGGATAAATCGTCGTATCTGGATACCTCTGATGATGAATGTTTCCGGACGCAATAGAAACCGGGTAAAGTATTTTTTATTGTAAGAATCCGGATGAATATAGTTACCGGATGGTATCCGGATGGTTTTAGTATCCGGATGTCGTCCGGATTAGGAAAGTATCTGGAAGGTTTAGTTGTCCGGAAAATCCAAGTTACCCGGAAAACCCCTGTTGTCCGGACACTTTGGAGAAATTGAGAATGTTAGGTTCTGATGGCTGGATGCAGTTTCTGAATGTTTTGTCTAGTTAAGTTTCTAATATGTTATTCCATAGGCACTAGTGTTTGAGAATATGAGATGAGCTGTAATATGTTGTTATGCATATACGGTAGTAAAGTGTAATGGATCCATAGGCACTAGTGTTTGGTAATCACATGGAATAGGCGTGTGGTAATAATCGTTATTCCAGTGTGTGTGTTTGGTAATCACATGGAATAGGCGTGTGGTAATAATCGTTATTCCAGTGTGTGTGTGTGGGAAATTGTGGAATAGGCGTGTGGTAATAATCGTTATTCCCAATTTCTAAGGAAGAAAATGGGATTGACATAAGTGCTTGTAATCTCTACTTCCTTTCTGATAAATGGGCATGTGTAATTGCGATTTATTGGATAAGAGCATTAATCTAGAATCATTGAAGATTCGTAGTTTGGCTCTGAGGCATGATATGCTGATAGAATTATTATCAGTCTTATTCATAGTATTGGATGAAATAGTGTAATGGAATAGAGTTACACGTACGGTAAGAAAAGGAGTAATCAGGTTTGTTGTAACTTGTTTACATTTGTTTTTGCAAATACTATTATTGAAACGAATGTTCTCACTAGGCGTTGGCCTAATCGTTTCATATGATGTTTTCTTACCAGGTACCAGTTCAGGGAAGTAAAGGGTTGTGGGACGAGCGTTTTGGAATAGCAGGGATGTCAATTAACAGGAGGAATTTTTGAAGGATTGCTTAGATAACTTAGTTAATCTGATTATAGTGGCATAATTAGATTAATAGGTTATTTGGAGAATTCTGTTCTTGTAAATATACTCCTAGTGGTTAATTCACTTGCTATATATATATATATATATATATATATGAAAGTTGAAGTTTATTTTATCATAACTTGTGGAAGTTTGAGGTTCAATTTAGCCCTGATTTTAGGGTGTTACATAACGGTTCTCAAAATATAGACGTATTAAACGTCGTTTTGGTAAACGTATACCATAAAATCCTCACGACTCAAAACTCATCACGGATTAATAATAATGAATTTTCCCAAAATGGATTTATACTCTTTTAATTCTTAAAATGACCCATGACACTAAAATGTGTATTTTCCCAAATGGTTTATAGAATCAAGTACATCAATATGATTAAACCATTAAATAAACTTCATTTTGAACAATAAATCTTTTAAGAACATATTTACGATTTCTACACATCAAAATATCCAAAAACCCCAAATATGGGTGTTTTACAACATTTAGGAAGATAAATATTTCAAGAGGGTTAGACTCATCAAATAACTCAACAATTGATAATTTCAAGTAAAACACACAAACATTAGGAAAGTAACATTTTTGGCATGTACAAAGTTTTCACAAATCAACTTGAACTCACCTTGCTAGATTTAGGCTAAATCTAGATTTTTCCCCAACGTAAGCTCCTTTGAAGAAACTTGAATCCTCAAGCCAAAACTTCCAAAAACCTAGATCCATAAGTTTCCAACCATCAATAACCACATTTAACCATTTAGAATTGTTCCCCAACATCAACCATTAAAATCTCCATTTATACCCAAAACCCCAATTTGTCCTAACTTTTCTCAAAATCATCCAAACCGAAAATGGAGGAACAAAACGCTAGGAGATCATCAATGGAACATTTATAACTCATAATGAAGCTTGTAAATGGAGGAAATGAACTTACCACTTAGGTTTTGATGAAAACCTAGAAAACCCCAAAAATCTCTAGTATTGGAGATGAAAACTTGCTCTTGCATCAAAAGATGAAACCACTAACATATGATGGAGAAGGAACACTTTAATCTTCATAAAAATCCCTAAAATCAATTAGGGATTGAGGGGGAAGAAGAGGAAATGATTTGGGAGAGAAGAGATGGAGTTTGGGAGTGAGAAATGAGAAGATTACCACCACCAAACGTTCTTGAATCTTCCAATAAACTTCCAAACTCTTTCTATATCCTTGAAGAGCTCTCAAAAACGGAACCATAGCAACTTGAATCACCAAAATCGGAGTTGAAATGAGAGAGATATGAAGAAATGAAGTTTGGGGCTAAAAATCCCGTATTTATGCTCATCAGACGCTCCGCGCGGATCGTCGTGCGGATGCACTAGCGCCACCATCAGCGCCAAGCACTGGTCATCAGACGCTCCGCGCGGATTTCCGCGCGGGTCCACTAGCGCCAACACCAGCGCCAAGCATTGGTCGCCCAGTTTCTTCCTAAACACTGTTTTGGCCATAACTTCTTCGTTTTAGCTCTGTTTTCGCTCCGGAAAGAACCGTTGGACTCGTATTCACATTCTCCATCCAACAAGACCATAAAATCTAGGATTTTGTTAGAATTGGAGAGTCGATTGATAGATTGAGAGACACACTTGAGATGGCTGAATCGACCAGCTTTCATATATTGAGAGAGAGTTACAAATGAAGTGTGTAACCTAATAACAAACCCTAAGCTATCTATTTATACAAGGGGAGATACACATAATTACAGAAAGGACCCTGAACTATACATTTTAACAATAATACTCTAACACCCCCCCCCCTTCAAACTCAAGTAGGGGAAGAATGAGCCAAATTGAGTTTGGAAACAAGATCCCGAAAACGTCCTGGGAGATGAGCTTTGGTGAAGATATCTGCAGTCTGATCAATGGTTGAGATTGGAAGAAGTTTAACCGTCTTGCGAAGAACATGTTGTCGAGTGAAATGACAGTCAATCTCGATGTGCTTGGTACGCTCATGAAATACATCATTGTGAGCAATCTGAATAGCACTGTTGTTGTCACACCATAATGGTGTTGGGGAAAATTGATGAGCACCCATATCAGATAGTAGCCAGCGTAGCCATACGAGTTCCTGAGTAGTGTCAGCTAAGGCTCTATATTCCGCTTCAGTGCTGGACCGAGCTGTCAGCGCTTGTTTCTTGCTGCGCCAGGAGATAAGAGAGTCACCAAGGAAGAAACAATAGCATGTGGTGGAACGACGGTCGGTTATGTCACCATCCCAGTCAGCATCTGAGAAGGCACGAAGCTGTAAGGATGAAGTGGATGAGAAATGAAGCCCATGAAACATTGTCCCTTTGAGGTACCGATGTATACGAAGAACAGCGGCATAGTGGTCTGAGTACGGTGCAGCCATGAATTGGCTAACTATATGAACTGCATAGGCAAGGTCTGGTCTAGTAACAGTCAGGTAGACCAGAGATCCAACTAGTTGACGGTACCGTGTAGGGTCTTTTAGTCGGGTTCCGGCATTCGGAGCAAGGTGCAGATTTTGCTCAATGGGTGTAGATGCAACTTTGTTGTCCATGATCCCAGCTTTGGACAACAGATCTGAAATGTACTTGGCTTGACAGAGATAGATGCCGGAAGAGTCTGATAGAACTTCAAGTCTAAGAAAGTAGTGTAGTTTGCCAAGATCTTTCATCTCAAAACATGAGCTGAGAGACTTTTTGAGATGGGTGATACCTGTAGAATCACTGCCGGTAATGATCATATCATCAACGTACAACAGAAGTAAGATAGTACCTGCAACAGTAGTTCGAGTAAACAATCCCGAATCATAATTACTCGGAGAAAACCCCAATGAGATAACAGTATTGCTGAATTTTTCAAACCAAGCACGAGGAGGTTGTTTGAGGCCATAGAGGGCTTTTCGAAGTCGACATACATGACCTTGACGAGAGGTCACACCTGGAGGGAGTCTCATGTAGACTTCTTCTTCGAGATCGCCATTTAGAAAGGCATTCTTGACATCCATCTGGTAAAGTGGCCATCGTTTGGTGGCTGCTATGGTGAGAAGACTACGAACTGATGTGACACGAGCTACATGAGCAAACGTTTCCTCGTAGTCAATGCCATGTTCTTGATTGAAGCCTTTTGCCACAAGGCGTGCTTTGTATCGATCAATGGATCCATCAGACTTGGTTTTGATTTTGAAGACCCATTTGTAACCAATGGGTGACTTCCCCGGTGGGAGAGGAACAAACTCCCATGTATTGGCTTTGTCAAGTGCCTGAAGTTCCTCTGTCATAGCTTGCTTCCAAACAGGGTTAGAAGCGGCTTCCTTGAAGGAAGTGGGTTCATGGGTGGACAGTAAAGTAGCATAACAATAAAAATCACGTAGGTGAGAGGGAACCTGCCTTACCCGATCGGAGCGTCGTACTTCATCTTGTGGTTGAGAGGAGCTAGGATCCAGAGACTCAGCAGATGGCTCAGAAGTAGTCCTTTGAGGTGATGCGGATGGTTGATCATGATCAGATGGCACATATGGGACAGGTGAAGGCCCAGATGAGGTAGGTGAATTCTCAGGTTGAGAAGAGACGGCATGAGGTGAAACAGATGGTGAGGAGAGTATGGGATCTAATTGGAGTGAGTCCAATGAGATAGATGTGTTTGTGAAGAAAGAAGTAGATGGAGTGGGTTTGTCCTGAAATTTTGACACTGTAGAGAAAGGAAGATGTTCCCAGAAGGTGACATGACGGGATATACGAAGTCTCTTAGAGACTGGATCCCAACAACGATAACCTTTATGTTCAATGTCATAGCCAAGGAAGCAGCATAATCGAGAACGAGGTTCGAGTTTGGTGTGCTCATGAGATTGCAGCTGAACAAAGCAGGCACAACCCCACACTTTGAGGAGTTCATATGCAGGAGATACGCCATAGAGTACTTCATACGGAGACTTTTGATTGAGAATGGGATTTGGGTGTCGGTTGATGGTGTAGACAGCTGTGAAGGCTGCTTCACCCCAAAAGCGTTCTGGACACTTGGCTGATATTAATAGAGTGCGGACAGTGTCAAGAATGTGACGGTGTTTGCGCTCTGCACGACCATTTTGTGGAGAGGTGCCAGGACAGGAGTACTGAGAAAGAGTACCCTGAGATTGAAGAAAAGAGAGGAGAGACGATTCTTTGTATTCCATAGCATTATCTGCTCGAAGAAGCTTTATAGGCTTTGAGAACTGGGTTAAAATCATACGAGCGAATGTGATATAAATTTTAGGTAGCTCTGAGCGGTTTTTCATGAGATAAATCCATGTAAAACGTGTGTGATCATCGATAAAGATGACAAAATAACGAGCACCTCCCATAGACTGGTGTGGTGCTGGTCCCCATACATCAGAATGAATAAGATCGAACGGAGAAGCAGATTTAAAGTCATTAAGTTGAAAAGGTAAAGCATGATGTTTGCCAAGTTGACAAGATAGACAAGAAACATTTTCAGAGGAAGTGTCTCCTAACAGTCCTGAACTAGCTAATACTTTTATTCTAGCTAAGGATAAATGGCCTAAGCGCGCATGCCATAGTTCAAACGAAGGAGTACTGGAAACTGAAGCAGCAAGATTTGATGAAGGTAAGGGAAGGCGGAGATAGACCACTTCAACCATCCGACCAACTTTATGGCATACTCCAAGGATCTGCTTGGTCTTTGGATCCTGCACAACACAGCCAAAAGGGTGAAATAAAACGATTAGACCGGCTTCCATAAGCTGAGTGATTGAAATCAGACTCAGAGATAAGTTAGGTATATGTAGCACATCAGGTAATTGAATATTGGGGGTAGATACAGTCCCACTGAAGGATACCGGTAAACGAGTATCGTCAGCAGTACGGACGGATGAAAACATGCTGGAAGTTTGTTTAGAGACAAACCCATCAGCCTTAGGTGTCATGTGATTACAACATCCAGAGTCAAATAGCCAAGGGTTACCTGATGTAGTGGCATTGCATTGAGAATTCATACCCATAGAACCTGTCATGAGTTGCTCCATGAGCTCTTGATTTCGGCGCATGAGTTCCATGAGGTCAGGCGTTGAGTGGTTGTTATGTTGTGCCGGAGCTGCTGGCGATGGGGAATCTTGAGTGATGGAGCCAGCAATTGGTTGAGGCCTGGACTGTTGCCTTTGATGACCAGAGTTCTTTGGGGGTGTTGGACAGTCAGACCCATAGTGACGTGGTTGTGTGATCCCACACCAGCGACATTTTCGAGTTGGGCAGGTGAAGAGAAGATGGGAAGTAGAGTGACAAAAGGTGCATTCACTATTGTTCCCCTTGCCCGCAGATCTAGACTAATCATTTGTGCCCCATTTACCTTTTGATTTTCCTGAGCTGGAAGTATAGAGCACAGTATCGGAGGGCAGTGGAAATCGTTGTTGAAGACAGGTTTCTTCACTTAGGAGTTCAGTGATGGCTTGTTCAAGAGTAGGTAAAGGATGTCTATGGAGAAGTGAGGCTCTAACGTTCTCAAAACGATCAGTGAGACCCATGAGAATAGTGATCAAATGCAATTGGCTAAAGTAAGCAGTAAACTTTCGAGCAGTTTCATCAAAGATTTGAGGTGCACCCAGGCTCAGGTGATCTCTAAGAGCTTGCATCTCAGAGATGTAGGAGTTGATAGACTGATCAGGCAGTTGCATTTTGTTCTGGAAGGTAGTCCACAACTGATATTGATGAGATAAGCATGTAGAAGTGTACCTGTTGGCAAGAAAATCCCATAGACCTTTTGCTGTGGTATAGCCGAGGAATTGTTGGTTGATCTCAGTAGTGGTAGAAGCGTTTATGAATCTGAGGATGCGAGCATTTGCGATATCCCAATCATTCATACGTTTTGCAAAGTCGACTGCAGTTTCCTTTTCCTCTTGAACAAGAATGGTAGACGTACCAGTGACATAGGTATAGAGTCCATGAGACTTGAGGAGAATGGACATATGGTGATGCCACAGGACGTAGTTGTTCCCATTGAGAACGACTGAGATGGGATTGGAGTGACTGAGATTGAGAGCCATTCGAAATTGCGATAAAACAGGTTCTTGTCGCAACTAACTGATGTCGCAAAAGAGGGTTGCGATAGTAAGGCTTGTCGCAATAGAGAGTTGCGATAGTAAGGCTTGTCGCAATAGAGGGTTGCGATAGTATGGCTTGTCGCAATAGAGGGTTGCGATGGTAAGGGTTGTCGCAAGTGATAGTTGCGACAGAAGCTCTTGTCGCAATAGAGGATTGCGATAGTGAGGGTTGTCGCAAGAGAGGGTTGCGATAGTTATGAGTACGTGGGTTGCGAGAGTTATGAGACGTAAGGTGTTCTTGAGTCGAGTTTTCAAAACAGATCGGTTTTGGCTGAAAATTGGTACGAAGGTTCGTGACAATATTATGGACAACTTTAATATTTGAAGTTGTGTCCAATAAACAACAGAAAAAGGATTTTCGGAGCAAAACAGAATGCAGCAAGATAAAAGAAATAGAAATGGAATGCAGATCTGAAATGTAGGTGTTGTGGGATACTTACCTACAGCTCTGATACCATGTTAGAATTGGAGAGTCGATTGATAGATTGAGAGACACACTTGAGATGGCTGAATCGGCCGGCTTTCATATATTGAGAGAGAGTTACAAATCAAGTGTCTAACCTAATAACAAACCCTAAGCTATCTATTTATACAAGGGGAGATACACATAATTACAGAAAGGACCCTGAACTATACATATTAATAATAATACTCTAACAGATTTAATCCAAAATCCTATTTTTCATATTTTTCTTGAAAGACCGATTCCACACTGATTCGAAATTGTACTTATCCGAATATTACGGGTGTTACATTTTTGATTGAATCTCTCATAGATTGTGTTCTTTGATGTTTTGAAACAGATTACAGCCTTCAGAACGAATTTTTAACATCAAATATGTGGTTTAGAAATTCACAGTGTTCATATGTTCATCGAAGATCAGTTTGAAAATGGAGATCGAACTTGGAGATTTAGTGTAGATTGATCCATTTTGGTTTTACAGATCAGTTCGTTTTTGGTTTTTGAATTAGTTTGCAACGTTTAGATCTGAAAAAGAAGAGGAAATCAGCAGTTTTCATGGTTTAAAAGTGTTTGCCGGAAAAGTCGTCGGATTCTGCAAGTGTCGCCGGAAAATTCAAATTTTTCGTGTTCATCTTGCTCGCACAAGGTTTGTGCGATCAGAAGTTCATACTTCCCGCACAATATTGAAAATCATCTTCCTCGCACACTTCTTTGAGCGATCAGATAAGAAGTAGTCGCACAAAAAGTGTGTGCGATCAGATTCTCGTACAAAAGACGTGCGATCAGAAAAAGTTTTTGCCGGAAAGTTTAGTCGCACATATCTCGTACGATTAAAACGAGTTCTCGAACATATCTCGTGCGACCAACTACTCTTATCGCACACATATTGCCCGATTAAAATTTTTGGTCGCATAAAACTGCAGTTTCTTATCATCTGAAAACACCTTCGCCGGAAAAATGATTTTCACGGCCGGAGTTGTTCAAGTTCAAACCTTCGTCGATTTTGGTTGCATGATCGAATGAAACTTGTTGCATTCAACTTGTTTTCGACTAAGTAGCACATAGAAACAAGATTTATGTGATTTGGTCGTGTAACAGAGAAGAAATCAGAAGCTGAAAATCACAAAATCTCGTTGAAGAAGACGTGATGAACAGTGAATTAACGGACTACCGTTAATTCCGTTAAAATCTTGACAATTTTGGTCCAATTCCGTTAAACATCGTTAGAATTCGTTAGTTTTTGTTTTCGTTGTCTTTTCCGTTAGATTTGTTACATTTTTGGTCCTTTCAGTTAAGTGTCTGTTAAGTCATTAGTTAGTTTGAGTTTATTACGTTTTCAGTCCCTGTAGTTATAGTTTCACTTTATTACATTTTTAGTCCTTCTAGTTTTAGTTTCATTTTATTTCAAATTTAGTCCCTAGAGTTGTTAAGTTTTAGATTTTGTCATTTTTAGTCCTTGTCTTTTATAAGTGATAGTATTTTACACTTTTAGTCTTTGTTTTTCGTTTTAGTTTCGTAAGTTGTCATTTTTAGTCCCTATTTTTCGTAATTTTTCATTTATTGTCAATTTTATTGATTTTTATCTGCTTTTGCTCGCAACTGATATATTTTTCTTATATTTTGTTAGTTTGCCGATTAAAAGTCCAGTATTCCGCATTAATTTTTCGGAATTAATTTTTGAACGACAAATTTATAATTTGTTTTTCAAATTTTGATTTTAAAAATTTTTCTGACTTTAATCGATTTTTCTCTGATTAATCGTGTGTGCATAATTCTACTTCTCACGAAGTATCTGATAACGATCATTTTTTTAATCTTTTCAGGTAACAATGACTAATTATTCTCCTTCCAGAGATCTTAAAGAACTCACGGGACGGTTTGAGTTGCTTGAAACAAATTACAATATAGTAACAAGAAATTGTCAAATGCATTACAAAGAAAAACAAGATCTGAAATTACAGTTATCTGAAAGTTCTGTGAAACTTGATAAATCTGAAGAAAACGCAAAGATCTTGGAGATTGAAAACACTGAGCTGAAAAAGAAGATCTCCGAGTTGATATCAAAAGACGACATCAAGGAGATTGAGGAAAAAGTAAAATATTTGGAAGCTGGAAATGCTAATCTGAAGAAGAAGAACTTAGAGTTTGTCAAAGAACTTTCTGCTTTGGAAACGAAGATGAGAAAGGAAAGAAAAGTGTCAGGGGATTTGTTGAAAGTAGAGATCAACACTTTACAGAAGAATAATCAAGATCTCCAGCAACAACTTTCTGACCTGAAGACTCAAGCTGATTTAAAGCAATGTGAATGTGATTCAAAATCAAACATGGTGATTTCTTTAGAAGAAACGAATGCCGAGCTGACAAAGAAAATATATGATTTTGAACAAGTGATGAGAAAGGAAAAAGAAAGAACAATTTTTGAAAATGAAAAAGCTAACTTTGGAAAGAAACTTATTGAGTTTTCAAAGAAATGTGTTGAGGAAAAGAAAGCTATTGAGCTTATATGCATAAAACTTCCCAAACAAAACTCGGATTTTGAAAAGGTTTTATTTATTGAAAAGGAAAAGTTTGAGAATGAAAGAGTGGATTTTAATGCTGGAAGAAAATCCTCTGAGTCAAAGAGTGTTGAGCTTTCAAAGAAATTATCTGATTTGGAAAACGTTTTGGAGAAAGAGAGAAAAGGGTTTGCTGAAAAGAGAGATATCTTTAAAAAGGAAAAGAAGAGCTTTCAAAAGAAAAACATGGAAATTTTTAAAGAAATATCTGAGAAGAGTTTTGAAGAAGAAAGAAACATCTTTAAGGCTAAAATCTCAAAGTTAACAAGGAAGTTATCTGCTTTAGCAACGGAGGTTATAAAAGATCAGAAGATCAAATATGATCTACAGAAGGCATTTGACATGGTTGTACAAGAAAGAAATGTTATGTCCGATAAAGTTCAGAATTTAGAAGCACTTCACATCAAAGTTGAATTATCTGAACAATTTAGTGTCGATACCATTGTTCAATCACCGTATGATGGTTCAACTGATTCAGATTGTTCGTTAAAGACTGCTTCTGGTTCCGTTCATGAACATTCTTCTTCGACAAAGTCTGTCAAATCAAGAGATCAGATGCGTTCTTCTAATCTTTTCTACAACCGTGATGCTACAAGTTCAGATACACCTATATTTAAGCCTGTAAAGATGGTATGGAAGGTAAAAGGTTCTTCACCTGAAAAAGATGCCTCGAAATCATCTGTTCCTCCACCGACGGTGAACAAAAAGAACAAGGCTCATAAAGGTAAGTCTTTTGCTAAACCTAATCATGGTTATTCTGCAAATAATTTGATTAGATTAACACAAAAGCAACTTTGTTGTTCTTATTGTGGAACTCATGATTTTGTTAAGCAAGAAAATGTTTATTTTTGGTATGATACTTATAATATTTCTTCAAAAAGAACTACATATAACAAGCCAGGACCCAAGTTCCGTTGGGTACCAAAATCTACTTAATTTGTTTTGCAGGTTCATCATGTGTAGTGTTGAATGTCAGAACTATACCAAACACATGAATGGAAAACAGAAGAAAATATGCAATCTGAAGAAGAGTACTTATGCTGAAATATATGCATAATTTCAGGGGGAGTAATTCTATATTTTTGATATATTTTGTGCTTATTGACATATTTTTCTATATGCTTCTTTGTAGGGGGGGGCATGCACAATAATGGCTTCTAAACACCTCAGTTTAGAACCCAAGCATACAAGTTTTTGACTTCTGATCATATCAGATCATAACTCGTTGTTCAATGTTTTTGACTTCTGAACACATCAGTTTAGAACTCATACTTCATTGTTTTAAACTTTCATTGTTACATGTGCTGATTTTATTCAATTAAGATCTTTTGCAGATTTTGAAGGGAGCTAATCTGATTTTTAAATCAGTTTATCATGATTTGAGGGGGAGCTTAAACATCTTATTGTAAGTATATTCTAAACTCAATCTGAGATTGTTTGAAAGAAGAACGACTTTCAAGCATGAAAAACATTTTGCTAAATGTTCAAACCACTTCTCTATTCTCAAACAGATTTTATGAATTTTAGAAGTGCAATTTTAAATGTTTTTCATATATATATACATATATATATCTCGGATTATATCATTATTTCTGACTGTGTGTTTCCAAAGATTAATACTTGTGTATAATCTTTTCTATACTTCAGCTTCTTATTGACTTTGCTATTACCATGTCTCAAAATGAAACAATTTTTCGATGGTAATACACCCGTTTGTATTCTTAGTTGTTGAACATCATATTCATTTCAGCGTAAGAACTTAAACGTTTCATTCAAAGATTGTTTATATTTGTTCATATAAACAAATTTCAATTCTTTGATACCCTAATCCTTACATGATTATCTTTCATATTTGATCTGATTGATACATTGTCAGATTCTCAAACAAGTCTTTCGAATTCATTTCATTCTTTCAATATTCTTGTTTCGAGAAATCTTCAAAGTTAAAATGCTCAAATATTTCTTGATATTATTGAGGAGCATACATTCTGATGGCAATGTTAATCAAATGCCGATATTCATAATTGTTCAAGCTAAACTGTTGAACAACACATCATTTTAGAACAAAATTTTCATGGGAATCAGTGTGAGATTTTACAGAACTTCTATGGATCCACGTTAACCAGTGTTTCCTACCCAAGAAGTTATCCTTGAGTGATTGAGGGATGAGAGGTCGAAATCAAAGAGTGCGGGAGATAACTCACACGGTTGAGTATCTCATTGTGCTGAGATAAAATGTAAATGAGAGTTTGGTTAGAAGTGAGTGAATTAAAAACAGAAATAGGGTGTGAGAATAGAGTTAAAAGAATAAGAGAACTCTACACCAACCATTTTCTGAGTCGGGCAGCCACATTACTGATTGGTTCACATTCTTTGGTGACCATCATTGAAACAGGCAATTAGCCCATGCCAACTCTTGCTTTAACCCCACCAGCTACTCATTTCTTTCTCAACAAAGAAATGTTTCAATTTTTCCTGGGGACGCAGCATATTATCTATCTAATCTTCATTCGGAAGGTTTGGATATTGAAAAAGGAAGTTTGCCCCCCCCCCCCCCCCCCCCTTCGCACTTCAATCATGCACATTGAGTCCGTGGAAAACTTGTTGCTGTCTCAAGGAATATGTTTTCTTGTCATAACGTTCATAGAAATTTCATTGTGTTTTTCGATGATTGAATGGAGGCCCTGGAGGAGTGAACATCAAAAAGCTCCTTTCCAAAGTGCATTTGTTGTACTAAGTGGCTTTGTGCAACTTACAGGCATTTTAATTGATTCATCCGTTGTTTCAAGGTTACCACTTTCATATTATCTGAATTTGAAAAGATTCGGATAAATATTTTAGGAATTGACGGTTATTCAGATCAAAAGGAGGAGATTAAATTTGGTATATTCAAATAATGTTGAAATTGATATTGAAGTTTTGATGATCAGGATGCTCACAAAAATGGGGAGAACATATGAAAGTTTCAATTTCAAGATAAAGAGAGGTTTTGTTAAAATCAAGAAGCTCGAGATAACAAGATCAAGATGTTTCGAGAAAGTTCAAAGTTCAAAGAGTGTTATTGTTGAAGAGATGAAGATACACAGTTCTCAAGATTTTCAAAGCTACAAAGATTCAAAGCTCAAACCCCGTTAAAGCTCAAAGACCTGTTCATATTCAAAGATGCAAAGATATTTCTCAAAGATGCAAAGATCAATGCTACAATGACTCAAAGATCAGTGATACTAAGATTTGAAGAGATGAAGATTTTGTTTGAAGACTTCGATCAACATTACAAAGATTTGAAGTTTGTGTTTCAAGACTTTGATGACTATTTGATTTTGAAGATCCAGTTGAAGATTAAGGCAGTCAAATTGGATTTCTGAAGACAACGCTTATTTGAAGATTCTTCAGTGCTATTTTCAAAGATTGATCTTCCTTCAAAGCAAAGAAGGAGACTGTTCAAAGTGCTGAAGTGTTAAAGATCTGAAGATTACAAAGAGCTGAAAGACTTATGTCATAAATTTTTAAATCTTGAATCCATATGGGGAGATTGTTAGAGCAAAAATGTATTCAAGATTTAGTGATAAGTCATAGTCAAAGTCAACATATTGTAATACTTGTAAATAGTCAAAGTCTAGTAAAAGAGGGTCAAAGTCAATGTATTAAGTGAAATAGTTAAGGGGTATATAATGTGGAGTGTAAGGAGTTGTAAAGTAGTAGTTCATTCATACGTGAGAGATTGTAATAGATGGATGACTTTCTAGAGAGAGAAACTAGATCTCATTTGTATCTTTCTCTCTCAATCTATTGAAGATCTCTTAGTTCTTATCATTGTTACTTGATTAGATTGGACTCACATATGCATATGCATACGTGAAAAAATATACATATAATAGACATACATTCATATGAGATAATGCATATATGCATCTCAGACTATGCACACATTGTTCACATATGCACATTAGTTTGTAAGAGGATGCAACCAATACATGGTTTGTATTTGATTTGTATCCTCTATATATATATATAGTGCAAGGTTCATGAGAAAACCACAAAAAAACGAAAAACTGAGGAACACTCTGGTAGCCCTTCATCTGAACATTATGCATTTGTGCATACAAGCAATTTGTAACATGCACACGTGCATATGTACAAATGCATAATGCACAAGTAAAAACTCAATTTTCATTACCATCTAGATGAAGGGCTAACAGGGTAGGGTGCTCCTTAGTTTTTCGTTTTTTTAAGGTTTTCCCTTGAACCTCCGTGTGTGTGTGTGTATATATATATATATATATATAGAGAGAGAGAGAGAGAGAGGAAAGTTCAAATGAAAACTCAATTTTAATTGTGCACGTGAGGACAAATCTCGGTCACTCCATCTCTATTGATCCAACAACTCGTATTAAATAGAGTTTTTAATTAGAATTATTAAGTAAGATGATTAGGGATAAAAATGGAAGATAATTTAAACTCACGCCTACCATGTTTGACTTTTTATTTTCTTTTTTAATTAAAAAAACTTTTACCCCTTAAAGTTTAAAATAAATCATCTTAAAAATTAATAATATTTTAATCAAACAAATTACATCAAAAAAACAAGAATTCCGTGCTCTTTGATAAGACATCCATCTAGATATAGTTTTTTTGATGTTTTGACCGTTTTTACGTGAAATGTCATGTATGTGTTATATTCATTATGAATATTTATGTACGTTCAAGTGTGTACAACATCTCAACACCGTAAGTCTGTAACTCGACATCACCTTAACACTTTCTTCAACGTCGTAAGGCATCATGTTCTTCATTACCGTAACCCAACACCCACCAAGATGAATCGAGAACCTATTGAGTTTCGGTTGTGAACCGAAGAACAAAAGAGAGTGTGACACATCTCCACACCTTCACGGGTCACTCATGTGTTATTCATCATGAATAATGTATCATTCAATATGAATAATACATCATTCAGAGTGAATAATACACGATTCATGAATTCGTGTATTATTCATCCTGAATGTTGTATAATTCATCCTAAATACTGTATTATTCATCATGCATAGTGAATGAACATTTACTTTTGTTATTCATACTGAATGTGGACACCTGGAGATGTGCATACATATTCATAATGAATAAAACCAAGTTTCGGTTGTAAATCGGAGAACAAAAAAGAGTGCATCATTTGTCCACACCTTCACGGGTCATTCATATATTATTCATCATGAATAATACGCGATTCATGATGAATAATACATGAATCATGAATTCGTATATTATTCATCCTGAATAATGTATCATTCAGGATGAATAATACAGCATTCAAGGTGAATAATACACGATTCATGATGAATAATACATGAATCATGAATTCGTATATTATTCACCCTGAATGTTGTATTATTCATTTTGAATACTATATTATCCATCATGAATAGTGAATGAACATTCCCCTTTGTTATTCATACTGTATGGACACCTGGAAACATGCATACATATTCATAATGAATATAACACATACATAGCATTTCGCGTAAAACGGTTAAAATGAAGAAAAAACTATATCGAGATGGATGTCATATCGAAGAGCATGAAATTCTCGTTTTTTTTATGTAACTTGTTTGATTAAAATATTAGTAATTTTTAAGATAACTTATTTTTTTTTTTGAAGACAAAGGAAACGAGTCCATTACCGGGCTTCGGCATTGCCATCACCCGACCCGGACTCATTCATATCATTAAACGAAAAGTTCTTACAAGTATTGTCATTACAAGAATTAAGGAAAGTAGGCATGCTATCGAAATAAACAAGACGATCAACAGTACACGCATGCCTAGCTAATAAATGGGCCGACCCATTAGCGAGCCGGTTGATCCAATGAACGGAGATGTGATCTTTCGAATTAAGGATGTGCCTAATATCCTTTATGATGTCGCCGAACTCCGAGTTGTCCACATAGGTGTCATATATCGCTTCTACGACAATCTTGGCATCGGATTCAATTATAACTTTATTATCGTTACGACTTGAAATCCAATGTAGTGCATCACGGATAGCAAGGGCTTCACATTCCCTAGTGGACGGGACGAAAGAGCAAGGAGAGGCGAAAGCCGAGACGAAGATACATGATTTGTCTCGAAGGACGGCTCCAAAACCGGCTTTATAATTCGATTCTAAGAATGCGGCGTCTACATTGCATTTGAGAAAACCATCACGAGGCGGTTGCCATCTAGGAGAGTGGATGGGTTCAGGAGGAATTGAAGGGCTCCGGGTGGCATTAGGTGAGGTCTTCCAATCTGTGAGCATGATTTTAGCACGATTAATCACCGAAGACGTGTCGCGAGGACCGTCATTCCAAAGAACATCGTTACGGCGAAACCAAATGCTCCATAAGGTCATGAGAAACAAATCACGGGATTGACCGGGATTGTCATGGAGAAACTTAAAGACCAACTCATGGAAGGAATTGGTCGTAGAAAGTAAAGTGTCGATGGTACCACCAAGACCCGCCTCGTGCCAAATTTGCGTAGTCAAAGGGCATCCTACCAAAGCATGCCAAGCATTTTCCAAACCACGGTTACAAAGGGGACAATTAGCCGTGGTCCTAATTCCTTTCGATTGAAGGGCGTGACGGGTGGGTAACACATTCCTAATAGCTCTCCACGTAAAAAATTTGACTTTATTAGGAATGTTGGCATTCCAAAGAGAATTCCAATCACCGTTCAAGAAAAGGTGAGAAGTCGGTGCGATTTGTTCCGTGATAGATCGATAGCTAGACTTGACGGTATAAACTCCGTCGTTCGACCAATGCCAAATGAGAGTGTCCTCCCTATTGATGGTTGGAGGAGGAAGTTTGGTGATTTTAATACAATCCCCATGAGAAAATAAATCATTGATAAGAGCAATGTTCCATCCTTGAGAAAGCGGGTCCACAAGGTCGTGAACGGTCAAATGGGGTCGACTATTATCCAACGGGGTATCAATGGTAAAACCCGTGTCGTCTTTAAGCCAAGGGTCTTTCCAAACATTAATGGAGTGACCGTTGCCAATCTTCCAACGGAGACCCGATTTAAGAACAAGTTGGGAGTGCCAAATACTCCTCCAAATATAGCTGGGAGTATTTCCCAAGTGGGCCGTCATAAAATTACCACGCGGATAATATTTAGCTTTAAGAAGACGCCCAACGAGTGAAGTCGGGTTTTCAATAAGTCGCCAACCTTGTTTACCGAGCATAGCGAGATTGAAGGCGGTGAAATCGCGGAATCCGAGGCCTCCGAATTTTTTTGGGGTGCAAAGTTTATCCCAAGAGAACCAATTGATGGAACGGTTGCCATCGGGTTTATGGGTCCACCAAAAGGAATTGATCATTTTTTCGAGGCTTTGGATGACCGAGCTCGGTAGAAGAAACACGTTCATATAATAGACCGGGATGGCTTGGGCGACGGCTTTTATAAGCGTGGCCTTTCCAGCGGAGGAAATGGGTTTTTTACGCCAAGATTGAAGTTTACTCCAAAGTCTATCACGGATATGCCGGAAAATGAACTTTTTTTAGCGACCCACAAGAGAGGGGAGACCCAAATACCGACCCGTATTAATTGGGTTGTGAATCCCAAGGATATGGGAAAAAGCATGCATAAGATCGGGGGCCAAATTGCTACTTCCCATGATTCCCGATTTAGAATAATTAATGGCTTGACCCGACGCATCCTCATACGTTGTGAGCATATCTTTGAGGTGCCGAACTTCATCAATCGAGGCCCTGCAAAAAAAGAAAGCATCATCCGCGAAAAAAAGGTGCGATATAGACGGAGCACCTTTGGCCGCTTTAACTCCATGGATCCGGCCAACCGAGTCCTCGTGATTCAAAAAAGCCGAAAGACCTTCCATACAAATAATAAAGAGGTAAGGGGAGATTGGGTCCCCTTGACGGATACCTCTTCTCGGGATAATAGGCCCGACCAGCTCGTTGTTGACTTTAACAAAATACTTGACCGTTTCGACGGTCAACATTATCATGTTGACCCAATGCAAAGGAAAACCCAAAGCTATTAGCATGCGTCGCAAAAAGTCCCAATTCAAGCGGTCGTAGGCTTTACTAATATCAATTTTAAGAGCGACATCCCCCATCTTTTTCCGTTTGTTGCGATGCATGGAATGGAGCATTTCAAAGGCAATAATGATGTTGTCCGTGATCAAACGGTCTTTGACAAAGGCCGTTTGGTTTGCCGAAATGATGGACGGGAGAAGAGGTTCGATTCGGTTAGCCAAGACTTTGGTGACCACTTTCATAATGACGTTGCAAAGGGCGATGGGTCTAAAGTCGTTAAGCGAAGACGGATCACTAACTTTGGGGATGAGAGTGATGAGCGTGTCGTTAATGCCTGTCGGTAAAGACCCATTAACAAGCCAAAGTTTTCCGGCATTAAAAATTTCGTCACCCAAAACGTCCCATTTCTTTTGGAAGAAGCGGGGGTTAAATCCGTCCGGACCCGGCGATTTATCCGGATACATTTGGAAAAGCGCCGTTTTGAACTCCTCTTTTTTAAAGGGGGCCTCGAGCCAAGAAAGATCCCGAGCCGACAATCTATTGTTGACATATTTGGTAATGCGATCCGGGTTTCCGGAGCCTATCGAGAAGGTTCGGTTGAAGTGATCGGTGACGAGATTACAAATTCCGTTAGGGTCCTCTATCCAAAGACCATCTTCATTTTTCAATTTGAGAATTTGGTTTCTTTTGCGACGCCCATTCGCAAAAGCATGAAAGAATTTTGTGTTCCGGTCCCCTTCCTTGAGCCAATGGGCTTTTGCTCTTTGTCGCCAATGAGTTTCCTCCTTAACGAGGGTGGTTATGATTCGATGTCTCTCTTCTTCGTACGCCGCGGAGGCACTATGGGCTCTCGAATTACGGAAGAAATTCAACTTGGCATAGGCTTCCTTTAACTCGTTTTTTAAAGAAGCATTAAGGTTTCTCCCCCATTTGGCAAGGATTTTGGCGAGCTTGGATAGCTTCGAGAGAATGTCATCGTTTTCGGAAGTTCTCCACGCCTCACTAAAAATCCTTTCAAACGACTCCTCCTGCAACCATTTATTTTCAAATCGAAAAGTTTTTAACGGAGGGAGAGAGGGACGAACCTGGGTGTGGAGAGCAATCGGGGAATGGTCCGATATAGGGGTGACGAGGTTGTTAACCCGATAATCGGGGAAAAGGTTAATCCATTGATGATTCCCGACCACTCGATCGAGCCGTTCAAGGATCTCGTTAGGTTTTCCTTTATGCCGACACCACGTGAATGGGAAACCGAGCATCCCTAGATCGATCAAATTACAATCCGACAAAGAGTCTCTAAACCCGTGGATACACCAATTCGGGTGTTCGTTGAGACCCCGTTTTTTGCTTTGAGAAAGAAGGTCATTGAAATCTCCCAAGACTACCCAAGGGCGGTTGGAAGTGTCTGCAAGGGATCTTAGAAGGTTCCAAGAGTCTCTACGCCGATTCCGTTCGGGGAACCCGTAAAACCCGGTGATTCTCCAAGACCCATTGTCGGGCTCAACAACATCCATGTCAATATGATTTTGCGAGACCCATTGTCGGGCTCAACACCATCCATGTGGTGGTATTTGTGTGTTTAAGATAACTTATTTTAAACTTGGGTAAAAGTTTTTTAATTAAAAAAAAATAAAAAGTCAAAAGATGGCAGGTGCTGATTCAAATTTCCAGATTGGTCTCTGATCACTTCTCAATTGATTTCATTAAGTTTTAACTATTGATTAGTTTTCTAAATTTTGATCAATGGCTAAAATTGGTCCCTATGTGCACAATGAAAAATGAGCTCTCTCTCTCTCTCCCTCTCTCTCTCTCTCTGTATATATATATATATATATAAACGGAAAACTGAAGAACACCCTGGTGGCCCTTCATCTGAATGGTATGCACTTGTGCATACAGGTAAATAGTTGACTTTTTGGTTTTATGCACAAATGCATTATGCATTTATGCATATATGTTACAAATAACTTGTATGCACAAGTGCATACCGCCCAGATGAAGGGCTACCAGAGTGTTCTTTAGTTTTCCGTTTATTTGAGGTTTTCCCTTGAACCTGACCATATATATATATATATATATATATATATTATACACAAGAATGAATGTTTACACTTTACACCACAAATAAACATCAGTCGAGTTCGATTCAACAAACCCACTCCTTATACTCGTTCCTGGTTTAAATCATATATACCAGCCATGAACTTGCAACCAAGATAGGATTAGAGATAGACATTTCGACCAGTCCCCAAGGATTGGACCAAAAACTAAGATACTAAGATAGCGTCAAATGTTTTCAACTTTCATGGTAAGCACACAACACACATACATGCGTAAATAAACAAAGTCAAACTAGTTGATAAGCTAGTTGCTGCCTAATAACCTAGTTGATAAACAAGTCATGTTTGGCAAAACTAGCTTAGCTAGATGACAATGTAAAAAGACCTAAAAAGACATATTAGAAAAAAAACCTAGAGCTTATTGTCAAAAGCTAGCTTATGGTTTCCAAACACTAAGGGCCCGATTGTTAGCAGCTTAATGAGACCCATAGCTTATTCAGTCAGCTATACATGACTGTTTGGTAGTGGCTTAATGATATAGAAGGTGACTTATTTATTAAGCTTTTACGAGGGAGTTTTATGCAGAAAGCCAAATTTTGTGCATACCAGTCTCTCACAATGTTCTAATTAAAAAACATGGTCCTTACATCTATGAAAACACCCTCCCAAACAAAAACCTTTCCAATCTATACAGACAGATTAATCCACACTTACAACTTTATTCATACAGGACTTAATGGAAAACCAACCAAACAGCCCCTAAATATGTCATATTTTTCAGCAACAATTACTTAAATCATATGACACATGGGGTTCTCGTTATTGAAAATATTGTATAAAGCCCATGTTCACCATCTGTTTTTTCACTATATTTCAAATATAGATTTTGAATGTACTCTGAACTAGATATTTGGAAGTAAAAAAATTGCATAAAACTAGACTTTTAACAAAGAAAATTAAATTTAGTAAAAGGCAGGCAAGGGTTTTTGGGGGGAAGGGGAGATGTCATCTGTACTTAAGAAAGTACTGTAGCACTAGAGATAGGAAGATAATACCAATGACCAGAAGAGCAGAAAGTGCAGTTAAAAAGTAGCACCTTCTAGAACCTTCCAAGTCATTCAGACGTCATCGCTTCTTTTCCTCCATATCGGTTTTGTTGATGCTATCAACATACTGCTTTATACACGCTTCATTTGTCTCGAACAGAAATGGCATTCCTCTTATCTGCAAAATTCTCCAAATTCAGTAACTAAGATTTAATTCCACATTATCCCATCTTAGAAACAAGTGATTAAAGGAAAAAACAAAATAATTACTTGATATAAAAAGCAAATGTTATAACAACATACCTCAATTAAACAACTTGAGGTCAGGGTAACACTCTGGTTGGTTGCTAGTTCCACACTATTTACGAATACGGAATATCTGCCAAGGTTCTTCAAATGGAAGGAGCCCTCTTGATCCATGTGTATAATTGCCTGCCATTTTTATCTTATCTTATTTTAGCACAATTGATTTATCGATTTTTCTCTTAGGGTACAATTCATTTTATAAATTATTGCTTATATAACGCACCTGCCGTCGAGATACTCTACTGTTATGGCCATCTCTTCCCAAATCAATGTCAACGTGAACATCCTCCGTTGCCCTTCCAATTAAAACCTAAATCACAACATTAATTTATATCATCCATCAGCACAACTGTAACATATTATATCTAATATATGTATGCATGCATGTGTCTATGTAACTCCTATCTAGTCAAACTCAACACCATTTAATGGGTTCAAAATACTGAATCTGGTAATTATAATGTGTTACCTGTTTTGGTTTACCGACTCTACATTAATCATGACGGATAAAATAAGATTTAGTTGTCATAAAAATACCTCTGGTTTCTTAACGTAATAGGTCATATGCCACCCTTGTAAAATAGCAAAAGCTCCCCGTGATGTCATATCTCTTTTCATAAAAGCGCCAGCAGCTTGTTCCCACCTAATAATCATCTTCATAGTCTCTGCATGCTCGTTTTTCAAGGCTGCAAAATAAATATCAACCCAAGATTACTTGATAGTTAGAGCATTTATGTTCAAAGAATGTCGCAAATGGAAATGATATATATATATATATATATATATATTGGGTTGTTTGTATGTGTGCAGGGCTTTGGAACTTATTATCTCATTATTGCGACTTCAAATTGCATTAATTAGTGTTTAATGTCTATATGAATAGATTCTGATAAGCGGTAACAATGTAACTAGAAACTCTTTACTTGGTTACTATCTATTATCAATGCACATGTGAAGAGACTCTATTTATTACTAATGCAAGTTATAGTAATGTAGTAAATTTACTTATTTCTTATTTCACAAGAATCGTGAGGATATGGACCCACGTTTCCTGCCTTGTTGGAGGCAGCGTACCACTTCACGACATGATCCTATTATGTGATTGATGAATGTAGAATCATGCATTTATTACATGATATATGTGCTTACAACTTGTTAGGTACATTTTGAGATCTTCGGTTGAATCGTATGATTAAAGGAGATCCATGATTAGCTACAATGAGATTCTGACACCCGTGTATGAATCATGATTTGACAACTACATTAGCAATGATAGATATATATAGAGAGAGAGGGGGGAGGTTCAAGGGAAAACCTCAAAAAAACGGAAAACTAAGAACACCCTGGTGGCCTTTCATTTGGACGGTATAGTAAAAGTAAGTTGTTTTTTGGTTTTTATGCACATGTGCATTATGCATTTGTGCATATGCACGTGTGCATGTTACAAATTGTTTGTATGAAGTGCATACTGTCCCGATGAAGGGCTACCAGGGTGTTCCTTAGTTTTCCATTTTTTGAGGTTTTCCCCTAAACCTGACCCTATATATACACATATATATAAACAATAAGGTAGTCTCGAATATGATTTCTATTTGGATCCCACGTTCTATTTCTTAAAAACTAAGATGAAAAACAAAAAACCTGTCTATTGTTCCTCTCCATACTGTCATTAAAAACTTAAAAATTAAATCACAAATAACATACACAATCATACATATGAAAAAACATTATCATGCAAGTCCATTAGAATCATATTGCATATCTAGAGAAATGTAAGCAAATAAATGTAACATACTTTGTAGATGGCGAGAACTTTCAATTCCATTCACATATAAATTCTGTTCATCTGGGCTCAAATCCTCATCAAGTACCTGCAAAATTACAAAAAAAAAAAGGTTTTAATAGCTGAATCAAAGATGAAAGTTTTCAAGAACCAAGATAGCATAAAACCTAATGAGTGACGATTACCATTGCTTCGACATCAGAAAAGTTAGGAATATCATCATCGCTTAGAGACGAAAGTGCTTCCTCATCTGTTGACGAATGTCTTACAACCATTGGATTAGTATCTTCTGTGGGGGCAATTTCGGCATTTAATATTTCTTCTTTTTTTACGGTAGCATTAGCCTGCATATCATGGTTACCAACAACAGCATTCAACGGGGGAGGATTCAGAAAGATATCAGAGCCATCCGTTTTATTGCAATGATGCATTTCCGGCTCAGGTTTTATAGCCGCTGGCGCTGCCTTCTCAGATGCAGGAAAAATATCACTTTTACATATGATTGCCGGAAGAACTTGGCTTTGACTTTCACAAGTCAAACTTGACTTACCATTGACCACATGTTGATCATCAATGCTAGAAAAATCCTGTTTAAGCTTATTATCTCCAAGTATTTCTGATCGCAACTGTGATCCAATGATTGGTGAAGAAAATTGGGATTGTTCATATCTATTTTCTTTAGGAATTATCTCCTTAGGAACCCTAAAATCCCTTTTCCAACCAACTCCAGAATCCCTAATAGACTTGGGAGTTGGGTGAGGTGGCGGACGGAAAATATCCATTTGCATTACATAAGGAGATGTAAATGGAGCCAAAGGCAGGAGAAAAACATCATCATTGCTAGGTATTTCCGGGTCCTCAGTGTTTAAAGTGCAAATGATCACTGAGTTATGTGATTTAAAATTCATACCAGATGCAGATGGCAGCAATAAACCCTCCAAACTTTTAGTTTCCTGATGATTATCGATGAATTCATCTACAATGATATCACGTTTGGTATCCGATTTAGGAGAATCCAGCAAAAGTGAGCTTAATCCATCAATATAAGACTTGTCGATTACATTCCCGTCAGCATCCATTAGAGGAAGGTCATCCTCCGTAGCAAGATCAAAAAGGGTATTGGATATTTCCATCAAATAGCTGTTGGCATTAGTAAGTGCAGTCGTAGTCTCGCCACATATTTGGTTTTCCAGCATGTCTGTATGAGGAAGTGTAGATGAAGGCCCAGGGTTTTGGATTTCTGCCTGACAACCTGGATATTCATTCAGCATGTCTGAATGAGGTTGATCAATGATACCAGGAAACTCTGTTCCTTCGTCTTCAAGTAAGTCGTAGATCTCTTTAAATTCGTCAGATTCCTCAGCCGCAGCATCGTTCTCAAGTAGAGATATATTAATATTATCTTGGGAAGTGTGAGCTACCAATGTCCCTCTATCATGTAGTTCAATAATACTGTTGTCTCCAATGCAATTTTGATTAAAGTCAAAATTAAAGTCAGCATGGTCAACAGCTTCGTAGGTAGAAAAACCAGCAGCCTGGTTATCTTGAACTAGCTCACCAACAACAAAGTCTGCAGCTGGAGGGTGCTTTTCATTTTCATTAGCATTGTTATTTACAGTTGTGTTCTGGAAACTGAGATCCAATGAATTTGATGGATGGGCCCGCATCCGCTTTCGCATGGCGTAGAAAAGTTGTCGTACACTTTCAGCCTTCCTCTTTCCAGATACTGAAATATTCTCTTCAATGTTGTCCAAATGAGCAGACTTTGAAATTGGAGGTGAAGCAGAATGCTCAAACTCCAGCATGCGAGCAGATGCCTCGGCAGCAACAACAGGATCGTAGAGTATAGCATGCCAACGGTCTTGTAGCTCTTGAATGGTGAACCTTTTTGAGAACTTTACGGCTCCTCTGGCTAATGATTCCATGGAGACACCAGCCTGCAACAATAAACAGAATTAATGTTTTTGTGTTCTGATGAAAGACATAATTATTAGGAGTATTGTTCTTGACGAGAATCTATTTAAGATCTTGCTTCCCACAAGGTCTTTCTGAAAATGTCAAATTCAGAAGAACGAACAAAATTCTAAGATGATTTTAGAACACACCTATTTGGAAAGTATAGTCTTTCAAGAGAAACGGTAACCCTTTACGCATCTTTAACGCCAAGGTTAGACCGATGGGCATATCCTTAACACTATTGATCTTTATGGCATTTACATGAGCCAGTAATTCTTCATAAGATTCATCAACTTTTTTATGTTGATAATGATACAGACCAAAAAAGACATGTACCATTTATCTTGACAATGACAAGTGAAGAATGTTGGTTGAAATTTCCTGTCTGACTACCAATCTATATTCAAATTTAAAAAAAAAATCGATCCACATTAAACAATTTCATCTTCAAATATCAATGATTAATTTCAACCTAAACAATCCATACCAAACAATTTCATCTTCAAATATCAATGATTAATTTCAACCTAAACAATCCAACACAAACAAATTGAAAGTGATGTTTAAACAATTCATGCAACACATGCACACAAACATGATTTCAATTCTAACCTATGTAAAATTACTGATAATTCACAATTAAAACAACGAAGCACAAGACGGATAGAGAAACAAAGAACAATTAACCGAACAAACTCTGTCGACAACGCGTTAATTTTACACCAGCGATATCAATTCATAGAGAATCAAACCATATAAATTCTATAATCAATTACATACACAATCAAGCTTTAACACGATAAGGTCCAAATTGAGCGAAATTATTCAAATAGACACACGAACATAAATTGTAAATGTAGCTTAAAAAAGCATACCTCGGCAGCTTTTTTCAACTTGAACTCGTCTTCCTTAGTCCAAGAGAAGTCAGCGGCGAGAGCGCCCATTGATGGTGAATGTTGTAACGGCGGTGGCGGTGGCGGTGGTGCGGCTGCCGGTTGTGTGTGTGTGTGTGTGTGTGTTGAGTCGAAGAGTAGGTGTGCAGATGGATTAAAAAATAAGTGGGGCAGCCATTGCCAAAAAAATACCTAAAGTTTATGTAAATATACAAACAACTCTATTTCAAGTGTTCGAGTCGACTGCACTTTGCGGTCTCGTGTGGGGTAACCAAACGAGTTTATTTGAAAACCAGATAAATATGTTATCATATTTTTATATTTATTTTTAATTCTCAAAATAGCATTTAATTATACATATATGGAAATTTATATATATATGTATAGTATATAATATAACATTATATATAATATATAGATATTTATCTAAATTTTAAATTACAATATATATTATTCATTTATATATACAACTAGAAAGGTACCCGTGCGCGATGTGGCACGAAGTATCTCGAATCTAAAGTCGAGAATTTGAAAAAATAATTTTATTTCATGTTCATATTTGGTTGAATATGGTGATTAATTGATTATATGTCTAGGTTTTTAAGTAACTATTTGTAAATGTTTGCTAGAAGACAATCATAAGAAAATAAAATACAAAATCTTGTGAGTTTTTAAGTCTTGAATCGATAAGGTCGGTAATCATCCACAAATATTCGTATATATTTATGATATTTAATAATATAATTAAATCCAAAAATATTCAATATTTGGCTCATTTCGAAGGTATGGACGAAACGATTACAATGGTATAATTTGTAAAAAATAGAAATGTTCTTTTAATTCATATACATTATTTATGTTTATATGATAAGAGTCTAAAATAAAAAATAAAAAAGTAAGGGATTAAAAGTAAACTACATACCTAATTATAAGGGTAGTAAATGTAACGTATAAATTAAAAAAATTGAATTAAGGAGAGATTTAATGAACTTATAATGTAAACTGCGTCCAGATACATGTTTAGGCGGAAAAATACTGAAGTCGGCTCATCAAAAGACGACACGTGACATGCTAGTTACTTATTTATTATATGTATAGATTGGTGAGGGTTCAAATAATAACAATATTTTAGATAAATAAATATCCAAAAATGATTGAATAAAGATTTAATTGTTATTTATTTATGTAAGAGTTATTTAAAATATTTATTTAAGATTTTTCGTTTTATAATTTATGTGATTTATCATTAATATGATTAAGAGCATCTTCAACAGATTATCTAAATTTTCTCTAAAATTAAGAATCAAAAGTTAAAATCTTCAAAAAATATTACATTTATCTCCAATAGATTTCTCATTTTGAAGATAAAATTATTAAATATTTTATATATTTAATTGATTATTATTCTCTCACCTAAACATTTCATTTCAAGGTATCTCATTGGTTGGATATAACAAAAAATAATTTCTCTCTTTTGGTAGTCATTTTTTGGAATATCTCTAAATTTGGAGAAAATTACACTTGTTCTCACATTTTCACCATTTTGAAGAAAGTTTTGGAAAAGTTGTTGAAGCAAAAAACTACCTAAAATCTTCATTTTTTCCATTTTTTTAGAAACTGTTGGAGATGCTCTTAGTTGTTTACCGTAAGAACATTTTTTTTAATTTAAGGCATTCAGAATAAGGGTAACTTAATCTTTCATTTAAATAATTTAATTTAATTTTAAGGTATTATTTAGATTTTTTACAATTTTCGTTAAAATCACATGTAAACCGTGAAAAACGGTTATTCAAATTGGACACTAAAGTTAAAAAATAATGGAAAAAGAATCACATATGTGTTAAATAATACATTTAATATGTATAAGTTCACATGCTATTTAAAATATAATTAATAATTTACAAATATCACATGTGATGTTGGGATAACTTACATTTTTTCACGTAAATTATAATGATCATTATCACATCTAATATTTGATGAAAATTAACGACTTTTTGTGAAAAATCGTCGATTAATTGTAAATATCAAATGACATTTTTTACGAAAATTGTAAATAAGAACTTAAATAAATTGCTTCAATAAAAACATATTTTAAATGAAAATCTAAATCACGTTTATTTTAAATGTCATAAATATAACAATTATGCTTGAATCTCAAAATTGAAAAATATATCTTAAAAAATAGTTTAATTAAATGCATCAAATAACTTCTATGAATTTCCATATATAACGTAACAAATAACAAGAATGACTTTTTGGATGCTTTTTGAGAAAAAGTTCTACTTAATGCATTTAAAAACGGAAAAGTAAAAAAAACCAACAAACTATTTGTGAATGGTTGAGTCTTTAAAAAAAATTGAATAATAAAACCCTTAAACTTTCTAAAGTTGGTTAAATACATTCTTATAACATGTTTTTACATGTTAATGTTATACAAATTTGGAAAAATAAAATAAAAAAACCCAACAAACTATCTAATTTTAAATGATTAAGTCCTTGATTTTTTTAACAAATAAATCTTTACACTTTGTTCCTAAAAAATTAACAAATAAGTTTTTAAACTTTTTCCTAAGTTTTTTACCAAATAAATTCAAAACTTTTTTTTTAAGAAACAAAATAATGAACTTAATTTTGAAAAAATAAATTTGAACGTATATTTTTATAAGGGCAGTTTCGTAACTTTTACAAAAATACGGAACGAGTTCATATATGAACATGTGACTATCTGTTCATATGTGAATACATGTAATTCTCATATGAACTATTTTTAACTAATTCATATATGAACCTTTGTAATTCACATATGAACTATTTGTAACCTTCACAGTATTTTGCTGTGAAATTTCAAGTGTAAAAATTTGGTCTCACCGGTCTCACGAAAACATGATGGTCTCACGTGATACCAAGTCTATTCTAATATATTATTATATATCTAATATTTATAGTATATACACAATATTTATAATCTATATTTATATTATATAAATTAGTATAAATTGGAACGTATATTCTAATATATTATTTTAGCCTTAGGTTCATTTGAGAAATGTTAAATATATGAGAAATAGATAAGTAATATTAGCCATTTATTCGGTCAAGATCGACTTTAATTGGTCAAAATTTGCGGCTTTGACTGGTCAAAATTTGCGGCTTTGACTGGTCAAAACTTGCGGTTATTCCAAAAATAGAAGGGCGGTTTCGTTACTTTTACAAAAACATGGGACAGGTTTATATAAGAACCTGTGTGATCACATATGAACTATTTGTTCATATGTAAACTCATGTAATTCACATATGAACTATTTTTAACTAATTCATATGTGAACCTTTGTGATTCATATATAAATTTTGTGTTTCATATATGAACTAATTAATTGTAGGTTCATATATGAATTAGTTGAACTAATTAACTGATTTATATATGAATATTTGTGATTCATATATAAACTCTTTTTTAACTAATTCTCATATGAACTAATTAACTGATTCATATATGAATCACAAAGGTTCATATATGAATTAGTTAAAAAGAGTTCATATGTGAATTACAAAGGTTCATAAATGAACATAGTTCATATGTGAATCACACAAATTCATATATGAACCCGTCCCGCGTATTTAACGAAACTACCCATCTATCTTGTGCAGACCACACGAGGAATTATCCGCTGCTTCTCGGTCAAAGCCGCAAATGTTGACTGAATGAATGACCAAGATTACTTCTCTATTTCTCATATATTTAACACTTCTCAAATGAACCTCTCCCTATTATTTTATATATATATATATATATATATATAGTAGAGGAAAGTTCAAATGAAAACTCAAATTCAATTGTAAACATGAGGACAAATCTCGTCCATTGATTGCAGCCATATTTAAGCCATTCCTAAAATTCAACTTTAGGGGTATTTTCGTCAAATTAGAATCAACGCCTATTTTTGTTGAATTTTTATTTTCTTTTTTAATTAAAAAACTTTTACCCCCTTAAATTTTAAAATAAATTATCTCAAAAATTACTAACATTTTAATCAAACAAATTACATCAAAAAAAACGAGAATTTCGTGCTCTTCGATATGACATCCATCATGATATAGTTTTTTTTTTCGATTTAACCGTTTTTTACGTGAAATCGTGTATATGTGTTATATTCAGACTGAATATAACACATATACACGATTTCACGTTATAACACATATTCAGACTGAATATAACACATATTCAGTCTGAATATAACACATATTCAGATTGAATATAACACATATTCAGACTGAATATAACACATATTCAGACTGAATATAACACATATTCAGTCTGAATATAACACATATTCAGACTGAATATAACATATAAAACCATGCGATAAATACGACCAATAATTGTGTGGTAAAACCTAATATGTGGTATATGATATCACGTGATGATCAAGTTCTTCAAACCGAGATGTAGCTGAAAAATATGAGGCTAGCGGTATTTGAACAATAACCAAATCAAAAAAATTCATGCGATGTATTGATATGTATGTCACCAAGAAAACCAAAGATGGATAATAACAACAACAATATTCGATGACCAACACAGATGGTTAAGGGAGAATGGCCTTAGTATGCATGTGTGGCATGTATATGCAATGTGAAAGAATGCAGCCATTGATGTGAACAAAAGAAGACGTGAGTGATGAATATGTGTTATATTCAGACTGAATATAGTTTTTTTTCGATTTAATCGTTTTTTACGTGAAATCGTGTATATGTGTTATATTCAGACTGAATATAACACATATACACGATTTCACGTTATAACACATATTCAGACTGAATATAACACATATTCAGTCTGAATATAACACATATTCAGTCTGAATATAACACATATTCAGACTGAATATAACACATATTCAGACTGAATATAACACATATTCAGTCTGAATATAACACATATTCAGACTGAATATAACACATAAAACCATGCGATAAACACGACCAATAATTGTGTGGTAAAACCTAATATGTGGTATATGATATCACGTGATGATCAAGTTCTTCAAACCGAGATGTAGCTGAAAAATATGAGGCTAGCGGTAGTTGAACAATAACCAAATCAAAAAAATTCATGCGATGTATTGATATGTATGTCACCAAGAAAACCAAAGATGGATAATAACAGCAACAATATTCGATGAACAACACAGATGGTTAAGGGAGAATGGCCTTAGTATGCATGTGTGGCGTGTATATGCAATGTGAAAGAATGCAGCCATTGATGTGAACAAAAGAAGACGTGGGTGATGAATATGTGTTATATTCAGACTGAATATAGTTTTTTTTCGATTTAACCGTTTTTTACGTGAAATCGTGTATATGTGTTATATTCAGACTGAATATAACACATATACACGATTTCACGTTATAACACATATTCAGTCTGAATATAACACATATTCAGTCTGAATATAACACATATTCAGACTGAATATAACACATATTCAGACTGAATATAACACATATTCAGACTGAATATAACACATATTCAGTCTGAATATAACACATATTCAGACTGAATATAACACATAAAACCATGCGATAAACACGACCAATAATTGTGTGGTAAAACCTAATATGTGGTATATGATATCACGTGATGATCAAGTTCTTCAAACCGAGATGTAGCTGAAAAATATGAGGCTAGCGGTAGTTGAACAATAACCAAATCAAAAAAATTCATGCGATGTATTGATATGTATGTCACCAAGAAAACCAAAGATGGATAATAACAGCAACAATATTCGATGAACAACACAGATGGTTAAGGAAGAATGGCCTTAGTATGCATGCGTGGCATGTATATGCAATGTGAAAGAATGCAGCAATAGATGTGAACAAAAGAAGACGTGAGTGATGAATATGTGTTATATTCAGTCTGAATATGTGTTATATTCAGTCTGAATATGTGTTATATTCAGACTGAATATGTGTTATATTCAGTCTGAATATGTGTTATAACGTGAAATCGTGTATATGTGTTATATTCAGTCTGAATATAACACATATACACGATTTCACGTAAAAAACGGTTAAATAAAATAAAAAACTATATCATGATGGATGTCATATCGAAGAGCACGAAATTCTCGTTTTTTTGATGTAATTTGTTTGATTAAAATGTTAGTAATTTTTGAGATAATTTATTTTAAAATTTAAGAGGGTAAAAGTTTTTTAATTAAAAAAGAAAATAAAAATTCAACAAAAATAGGCGCTGATTCTCATCTTTCCAATTTTACCCTGCGCGCTAAATATTCATTAAGCCATGGACAGAGTTTTCAACTTATTTACAAAATTGCCACCGTGTTTTTTTTGCCATTGATATCTTCACCAGATTATTAATCAACGGTTGTGGTTTGTCCTCACGTTTACAATTGAATTTGAGTTTTCATTTTAATCCACCCCTATAGTAGTATATATATACATATATATATATATATCTAATATTTTTAATATATATACATAATATTTTTAATTTGTATGTATATTATTTACATTAGAACGTATATTGTAATATATTATTATGTATATTATTTAATATATAACAACTATAATATATGTAACTAATATTTATAATATAAAAACTATAATATAATATTATATAATTATGTATATTATTTAGGGAATTTAATTAAAATACCCAAAGTTTGACTTTGACTTACCAAAATACCCATTTATCTCCTGAATTTGCCAAAATACCCATAAAATCTGCGATTAATCCCGCGATCGCGGGATAGGGCACACGTGGCCCGCTGTTTTGGCCAAATAGTCCTGCGGCACCCCCCAACTATCCCCACGTCTACACTTTTGGTCCCTCCCCGCGATTTGACAAAATTTTACAATTTTGGTCCTTTTTGCACGAATCTTTGCATGCTTTTACTGTTTTTTTCCACAATTATTGTACTTTGAAGACCAATTTGTGGTTGAAATTCACTGGCTTGTTTCATCAATATTGAATCATTGTACTTGGGGAAGACCAATTTGTGGTTGCAATTCATCTTCCTCAATGAGATTTCATACATAAATATCAGTAGAATGCAATCCATAATTCACACCAATTCCATCCTTCATTCTTGCGTTCTTGCTTTCTTTCTTCAGTATTTTGTTTTTGAGATACTACTGAAAAAATGAGTTCATCTGTTGCAAAAGCTAAGTTATTTTTCTGTTACGGCGGTGAATGGGTGCAAGACAACAATGAGTGGAATTTTCTTTATAAATCTAAGCATGGTGTAAAATTGCCAGTAAACTTGGCTTATCAGAAGTTTGTTGCATACGCCATGCAAAAATGTGAAATCGACCCTTCGGCTGTTTGCAAGTTAGTGTTCAAGAATGGTGATGGGTCATTTGTGAAGTTATGCAACGATGGGGATATCTCTGGTTTTATGCACTTTGCAGCCGAATCAGAAAGACCTCCATTACTTTATGTGTATGCCGAGTCCTCGGTGTGCAACGAAGATGATGACGAAGGTGACGACGACGGTGATGACGACGTTGATGATGACTGTATTCCTGATTATGTTCCGGAGACGCAACAACGACAACCACAAGAAGGACACTGTACTGTACTGGAGTTGCTGATGACGAAACCTATGTTTTCAAAATGGGTAATGCTGATATAGACAGATCAGATACCGATAGTGATGATCACGAAGAATATACCCCTAGTAATAAATCATTTAGTCAGTTAAATGACTATTTTGATATGCCCCTTACGTTTCCAGACCAGAATACCCATACACAAACCTACGAACATGCACCTTATAATCGCAGTTTAAGGTTAGAAGTAGGTCAGGTATTTGATTCGAAGGATCACTTGGCAAGTCAGGTCGGACTTAAGTTCATGGAAGAGGGTTTCGAAAGTCACATGCCGAGATCCGACAAAGACAGATATGTAGTTGAGTGTGCGAGAGAAAACTGTAATTGGACGATGTACGCGAGGCCCGCAGGAGAGAAAGGAGGGGCGTTAGTTATTAGAAAGTTGCACGACGTACACACTTGTACGAGGACGCAACTGAATCCCAACCACAAACAAGCCACCAAAAGGACTTTGGGTGCGATACTGAAAGGCAAATTTCTTGATGCTAGCAGGTCATTGCGTCCAAAGGACATCATGAACGATGTACACCAGCAGTTCGGCGTCACGATTGGTTACCACCAATCTTGGCGTGCGCGATGCAGGGCACTGCTATTGGTGAGAGGCACGTTCGAGGAGTCGTATGAACGACTCCCAACATATTTATATAATTTGCAGCTGCAGAATCCAGGTACTGTCACCCAGTTAAGGACCGATTCACATGGACGGTTTGAGATGTGCTTCATTACCCTTGGACCCGCGGTACGTATTTTAACACGTCATATGTTTACACATTATAAACTATAACATTTACAAAGGGAAACCACCTACGTTTTTGCAGATCCTCACATTTCTGGCAAATCTGCGTCGTGTCCTGGTAATAGGCGCTGCCCATTTAAAGGGCCCTTACTTGGGTTTGATGTTCCTGGCGGTTGCCATGGACGGGGATAACTCTATCGTTCCAGTAGCTTTCGGAGTAGGCAAGTCCGAAACCGGGGAGGAATGGACTTGGTTTCTGTCCATGTTGAGACAAGCTATCGGAGACCCGCAAGGGTTGGTGTTTATGTCCGACAGGGCTCCTTCCATAAGCGCCGCAATCTCTACCATGTACCCAAACGCCCCTCACGCCTTATGTTGTCGACATTTGGAGATGAACGCCAAAACCCAGGACAAGCGTATTACCACCTACAAGGATGTCTACTGGCAGGCATGCAGAGCATATACGGATCAGGAGTTTGACCGGTACATGAAACTTCTACGAGTTAGTGCCAAGAAAGCAGTTAAAGTCATGGACGATGTTGGACCGGAGAGGTGGTCCGCGACCCATTTTCCTGCACAACGGTATGACATTTTGACCTCCAATAGTGCAGAGTCGGTGAATGCACTCTCTCGTTTTGCGCATAGATGTCCGATTGTTACTCTTATGGACTACTTTCGGAGCTTTCAACAAGAGTGGTACCAACTTCGAAGCCGAAAAGGAGCTGAGCTGCAAAATAAACTCACACCAGCGGCGGAGGAGATAGTTCTCTTCAGGACGCGTCACGCGTCGACATGGAGGGTAAGCGAAATAGGTTATGGGAGGTTCGGGATAACCATTTTTACACGACTGTACATATGACCGACCGTGTTTGTTCGTGTTTCCAATGGCAAAAATCTGGGTTACCGTGCGGCCATGCCATCGCTGCGGCAAGATATATGGGTCGTAGAGATTGCAGCGACTTGGCTGTAAGTTTCTTCACGTCCGAAACTTACCGGAGAACATACGCAGAGGTAATAAATCCAGCTGGACCCCCTGAAGCATGGGTGAATCCACCCGACCCCCTTCCGCCATGCTATCCACCTTTAAACGATAAGAACAAAGTCGGGAGACCGAGAAAGAACAACCGACGTCCATCACGTGGTGAAGGCCCGATACAGCGGAAATGTACCCGGTGCCAATGCGTAGGACATACTCGTGGAGAGTGTCCAAATCCTGCCCCTTCAACCGTGCCAAGGAGTAGACGCACAAGCAGTCAACTAAGTAACACCGCGAGCCCGTCAGAGCTTGAACCACATGGAACTATATCATATGATACCGTTGATCTGAACATTGATTTCCCTTGATTGGGACGATAAATATTGTATGTTTAGTGCGTTGTAATTTATCAAACATAACTTATGTACGTTGATCTGAACATTGATTTCCCTTGATTGGGACCAATTATCTTTTGAAAGGTACTTGAAACAGAACATGGGATGATGATCATAATGGTAGTAGTCTAAATAGAGAGAATAGTAATGGTAGTAGTCTAAATGGAGAGAATAGTAATGGTTATATAGAACTATATCATATGATAGCGTTGACAGGGACCTAAGTTGTGTTAGAGCAAAGACAGGGACCTAAGTGCAGTAAAAGCATCCACATTTGCCTATAAATAACCCACGCTAGATTAGTCGTAAAACACATATACGAGAACATATTATTCGTTAACGTATTCTTACATGGCATCCCCAAACCTTCATGTTTGGTGCTTTAGGCGTTTATCTGAATCGCTTTCAGACACTGGCAAAGAGTTATATGGTTAGTGTGCATGTTTCATTGAGTTTTGCTTGTTACTACCGTTGTTCTACGAACTAACTATATTAATTAATGTTCATCAACAGATGCATATCCACAGTTGTTCACCATGAAAGTCCACCATGGTGGGTACTTCACGGAACCACCCAAAAGACATTATTTTTGTGGTCTAGAAATTTATGTTGACATGTTAGATGTGGAGGACCTTTCTATGCAACTGCTTGAACAGATCATGAAAGAGTTGGACTATGAAGAACCAAAATATAATAGGTTGTATTTTAAGAGGCTGAATGCAGACTTCTTGACTGGACTGGTAGAATTGAGTACCGACGAAGATGTAGCCAACATACGCCAGTATGTTGACGGCCATACTGTGATTGAATTGTACATCGAGAAAGTGGAGCTTAACACTTTGAGACTCGTCTCGCCAGAGCATGTAAGAAGTCGACCCGGATTGTCAAAAACCAAACCATCGTCTAGCCGTAGCCTCAAATTTGGATAATTTTGTACTATATTTATTAGTATGTGTTTGTTATGAAATAATCTTGTATAACATCTATGAGTTGTATTTTTAATATGAACCACTTACAGACAAATTTCAGACTACTTAAACACTACTTTTCAGACAAATTAAAGACCTTTATTCATGAGCAACAAAGTACAAAACAACAACAACAAAGTACAAAACAACAACACATAAACAACAAAGTACTAAAGCAACACACGTACCACCACCTGCTGAAAAATTGCTTTAGTTTGATCAATCCAACTTTGCTTGTCGGTTACCTTCGCTTGAAGAATTGCGAAGTCTTGCATAATATGGTGAATTTCTTCTTTTTCTCGACGAATACGAGCTTCCCTATCTTTTATATCCCCTTTCATCCTTTTGATCTCCTTTTCTTCCGCTTCGATCCTTATCAAGTGGACTTCCTTCCTGGCCATCATCTGTTTCCACTCTTGTGTCAGTTGGTCTATCTGCTGTACCCTTTCTGCTATCGCGATCTGGAGTTTCACGGGCATTCTTTCAGGTGTAGGCGATGGGTTAGATGACGATGTCATTTGTTTACTGAAGAAAGAAAGCAAGAAAGAAAGCAAGTCAAAGAAAGCAAGAAAGAAGGATGGAATGGGTGTGAATTATGGATTGCATTTTACTGATATTTATGGATGAAATCTCAAACATGCTAGTGAATTTCAACCACAAATTGGTCTTCAAAGTACAATAATTGTGGAAAAAACAGTAAAAGCATGCAAAGATTCGTGCAAAAAGGACCAAAATTGTAAAATTTTGTCAAATCGCGGGACCCATCGCGGGGAGGGACTAAAAGTGTAGACGCGGGGATAGTTGGGGGGTGCCGCGGGACTATTTGGCCAAAACAGCGGGCCACGTGTGCCCTATCCCGTGATCGCGAGATTAATCGCGGATTTTATGGGTATTTTGGCAAATTCGGGAGAGAAATGAGTATTTTGGTAAGTCAAAGTCAAACTTTGGGTATTTTAATTAAATTCCCTATTATTTAATATATAACAACTATAATATATGTAACTAATATTTATAATATAAAAACTATAATATAATATTATATAAATTTTAATTATGATATATATAAATTATGGTATATGTACAGTAAATTATAAATTATTTTATAATCAAATTGTTTAAAGAGTAAAGTTCACTTTTAGTTCTTAACGTTTGTTGATTTCAACGGTTTTCGTTCTTAAAGTTCATTTTTGCCAAAAACACCCTCACGTTTGATAGCTCGCAATGATTTTCGTCCCTTGACCTAACGTCCATTAACTTTTTTATGTTAAGTCCAATTTAATGAGGGTATTTTAGTCATTTTACATGTTTCCTTAATTTTTTGTTTACAAAAATCGTCAAACATTAAGGACCTTTATGCAATTACTCATGTATATATATATATATATATACACATATATATATATGTATATACAGACACAGGGACCAAATCCTTTATTTTTTTGTTTTCTTATCTCTATCTCTCGATCTTTCTCTATCTCTATCTCTCTTCTCTGTCCCTTTTCTCTATCTCTCGATCTTCTTGTAACATCCCAAAAACGTAACAAAACGTACATAGCATTAACTCATAAATATTTCAAACTGGGTCCCAAAATTTTTTGTTACATCATACATAAACTAAGGTTGGCGGAAACAACCTATACACAACTGAGAAAAACTACTACTACAAGTGGCATCGGCATTGTCTCTAACTGCATCAGTACTATATCATGCGCTTGCCCACTTACCTGAGCCTCCTACTAGAAGCTTACATGAAAAGGTTTTTAGTTTTGAAAAGTGAGGGTTAGACCATGAGGTCTAGTGAGTTCCCTCCATAAACAGTGTACGTCAACATTATAAATCATTTTTATAAAACGGTTCACATTCTTCACATAAGCGTCAAACATGGTACTGCACTGTGTTAAGGATCACATCGTTAACCGCGATCGGGGCCCCAGCAGACTCCCCTTTCGCCTCTTCTGGAGCCTACGCAGACTCCCCTTCCCGGAGCCTACGCAGACTCCCCTCTACTCGAAATAGAAGGAAACGAATTCCAGCCTACCAGTCTGTCATACATATCCAATGGATCATCAGAACCCGATGATCTATCTCTGATCCCACAGTGCAGACCGACTCCACATAGCATACACATAGTTCATCATAAACATAAAACATGAACTTCGTATAACATTTTACAATCCATATCATATTGCTGGGAAAATCTTTTCAGTAGAACATTCTTTTCATGGGAAAACATTCGTTACAGCTTGTAAATAAATCATGCTCATAAACATACTCTGATCAGTAGAGTATTAACTTTCGGTTACATAAAAGTCAGGTAAAATAACAGAGTATATTCATAAAATCACTTTCCTTGGAAAACACGTAAGAGCACGTATTTTAGTTAGAAAAACTCACCTGGTTTGCTCGCTCCAAAGTTCCTCTCTTACACTTCCGATCTCTAGGTGGAACACCTAAAATTTGAAATAACGTACGCCAACTCTTAAATTTTATTACTCGAGCTTGTTCCTGAACGTAACCCAAAATTACCTGAGTTAATAAATTATACTTCTAATATATGGGTCATCGGACCATTTAATATTCGGTTCCTTAATAACCCTCAACCCAATCTAAATTTACCTTTCGGATCTTACAATTTACTTAATACCGGTTCCTATAAAATGAACATTACCGGACCCATAATTTGATATTCCTAAACTTCCGACCCAAACAATAAATACCGAAATGTGTTGGTGAGGCCCAATTCCATTTAGTTTACCAAATTCAAAATTTGCATTACTGAACACACCTAATCACGTGACAAGCATGGGGTCCGGATTGTATTTCAAAATTTTGGATTACACATTACTTCCATTTGGTTTTCGGTCCAATCAAATATCAATTTCTGGATATGCATTACCTAACACGTGGTCCATCTAACTTTGGAATTCAATTTACTTAACACGTGGCCCACTACAAGGCTAAGTTTCGGCCCAACCCTTAAATGAATCACGAAATGCTCACTTGCGGAAGCCAAGTTACGCAGTCCATCACTTGCGTAAGGCAAGTTACGTAATTTACCAATTGCGGAAGAAGACGAACTTCGAAAGTTTCTTATTAAAACGATCCTATTAGTAGGGTTTTCTCACGCATTCTTACCCAATAGTATTCCATATAACTCGTTTAGCCATCACAATCCCTAAGACTAAATTGATTTCATTATCCTAACATTTGCTGAGGTTAAAACCCCCAGAAGTGTTCTTACCCTCATTTTACAACCAACACTGAGGAAATGAAATAGCAGATGGAAATGCTAACTGACAGTATATAATGGAAGCTTAATAATTAAGAGATTACTTACCAAAATATCAGAGTTCCTTCACATTTTTGCCAAACTCCCAATTGCCCTTTTTTTCTCGATTTCGTTTCCAGCCGCCAACAATCAAAGCATTCAATAAGTGACAATCCCTAGGGATCTGGTCCTATTTATATCCTTCCAAAATTGCACATTGAATCCCTTAACTTAAGTTTCATCTCTTAAACTTTGACCACCAAACCTTCATATCTCACACTTAAGACACCAATTTCACAATTAATTACAAATAAAAAACACGGTTGTTACACTTCTCTATCTCTGTCTCTATTCTCTATCTCTCGATCTTTCTCTATCTCTGTCTCTATTATCTATCCCTCATCTCTATCTCTCAATCTTCTCTATCTCTATCTTTGTCTCTCTTCTCTGTCCCTCTTAGTTTAGTTTTGTTATAGCTTTGCTTTGCTTCTTGTAACACCCTAAAAACCGGGGCAAATTTAAACCTTAAAATTTATCAGAGTTAATCATAATTTCATCCAAACTTTTATACATAAGCGGAGAATTAACTATGAGGGTTCATATACACATTTTGAATTATCAAAACAACCTATTAATCTAATCATGACAACTACAATTAGATTAAATTGGTTGTCTAAGTCGTTCATCAAAAGCATCCTCGCATAAGCTAACTTCTCCACTTAGCACCAAAAGTCGAATACCAAAAACACTCGTCCCTCTTCCCGCTATTTCCCGGAGCTCGTACCTGGTAAGAAAATTTAATTTGAAACGATTAGGCTTACGCCTAGTGAGAACATCCATTTTCAAATTAAACTTTAACAGCTTTGGAAGCTTAAGTAAACAAAGCATATAAACAAACATGGTTTGCCATCATTCTTACCGTACGTCTACACCTCTTACCAAGACGGGAACATACCCGATTCCATGAGTATGACTAACATTCAGAAAGTCATATCATCACATTCGAGAGCCTACTACGAATAATTACAGATTCTAGATCATTGCTCATGTCCAAGAAATTACAATTTACTTTATGCCTATTTCTTGGAGTGGAAGTAGAGATTACAATTTACTTTATGTCTATCTCTTACCTTCCCATAGAAATCAGGAATTACAATTTTCTTTGTGCCTATTCCCAGATTTCTACTCATAACACGAAATGGGAATTACAAGTTTACTTTATGTCTATTCCTCATTTCTCATCACCTTACGAAATAGGAATTACAATTTACTTTATGCATATTCCTCATTTCAGGTCAACGGGAATTACAAGTTACTTTATGCCTATTCCACGTTACAATTACTACCAGTGCTTATGGATCCATTACATTTTACTAACGTATATGCATAACAACATATCACGCCACATCTCGTATCATATTCTCAACTCTAAGAATACTAAATAAACTATCGTATCCTTATCCTCTATTATCCCCCTTCGGCGACTTAGCACGGGGTCCGCTACCCGGTTAGCGAATGGGGTCAAGGGGCAACGCCCCTAGATTTTTTTTAGAAATGCTTAACCAGATAATGCATCCGAAAACTATATCCGGAAAAGTATTCCGAACTCAAAGTCCGAAACTATCCGAAACCGGGACCCAAATGAGACCGGATCTCAACTCAATTCCGGACCCCAACTAAATTCCGGATCCCAACTAAATTCCGGATCACAACCCAATTCCGGATCACAACTCGATTCCGGATCCCAACTCGATTCCGGATCCCAACTAAATTTCGGATCCCAACTCGATTCCGGATCCCAACTAAATTCCGGATCTCATACCGGATTTCACTGTGTCCGGATCCCATACCGAATTTCATGAGTCCGGATCCAATACCGGAACTCACAGAGTCCGGATCCCATACCGGATCTCACCGAGTCCGGACCCAATATCGGATCTCACGAATATGGGACTTTGATTGGCAGGTCAATTTTACTCTAAAAACTCATCTCAGTTCAATTTCTTGGTCGATTGCATTTCAATACATGTTTATCCAGTCATTTAGACAGTTTACTACCAATTATCTCATTCAATTTCAAATAAAAGCATTTAGAAAGTGATGAACTCACTTGATGAAGCTCGACCTAAAACCAAAATCCAGAAATCGAATTCCTTCTTTCCCCTGATTCAATACCTATTTGAAAGTGATTCCAACTTGCAATTACCAATATGATTTACAAAATAAGGAAGATGATTTCAAACCCTTACCGCAACAGATCAAATTTCTCAGTTCTTCTTCTCTCTTTCTCCTGCTCAACACCGACTTCACTTTTCAAAATTTAAGATACTTTCTAAATTTAGCCGACCTGCTCTTTTAAACAATCCCTACTTAATCCAAAAGACCATTTCAACCCCCAAGATTTGTAATTCCCAAAAGTAGCTTAAACTTTGGTTAATTACAAAATTTAACCCTCAACTATCACAAATCAGAATTTAATTTCAATTATGACTAATTACACATTTGATCCCTTAACTTTAAACTTTAATCTTTCAAAATTAAGATTACAAAGACAATGGAATTTTCGAGGTGTTACACTTCTGCTCGTTTTTTCTACTGGACATCGAAGAAGTTAGGGTTTGTAATTGGTTTTGGTAATTATAATAAATCACCTACTACTGTTAAAAAAAGGTCGAAATTAACAGGTTTCGTGGATGATGGTAAGATTGGAAGCAAGTTTAGAAGATGATGGTGATTTGGTCCCTGTGTGTCTTCATGGCCGGAGATATTGTTGCCGGCGAGGACCCCAACGATTTGGTCCCTGTGTCTTGTGTGTGTGTGTGTGTGTATATATATATATATGTATATATTAGAGATAATTACGTAATCGGTCGACCCCAACGATTTGGCCGGAGAAATTGTTGCCGGCGGTCGACCCCAACGATTTTGCCGGAGAAATTGTTGTCGGCGATTTGGACCCCAACAATTTGGTCCTTGTGTCTTTTGTGTGTGTGTATATATATATATGTATATATATTAGAGATAATTACGTAATTGGTTCTTAAAATTTGATTGTTTTTATAAAAACAAGAAAATTAAGAAAACAAGTGAAATGACTAAAATGCCCCCCGTTAAATTGGATTTAACAGGAAAATTTAACGGGCGTTAAATCGAGGGACGAAAATCGTTGCGAGCTATCAAACGTGAGGGTGTTTTTGTCAAAAATGAATTTAGGGACGAAAACCGTTGAAATGGTTAAACGTTAAGGACCAAAAGTGAACTTTACTCTTGTTTAAATGACATTTTAGGAGATTTGGTCATTGTTTTTGTTGGGGGCTTTCTTGCTCTTATAATCTTCTGTTTGAGGATTAACTTGGTCCTTGTTTTAGTTCAATCTATACAGATAATTTTATTTATCAAAAAATTTAATAGAAAAACGATTAAATAGCTCTATGTGCATCTGTATGATAAAATTTAATAAATACAAACAAGTTTTCGCATTTTAAAGTGTAGTTTCATTTGATATCTTTTGCTTTGCTTTCGATTGGTTTATGAAAGAGAAAGATAAAAATATATTTTATGGTTGAACGTAGTAAAATAGAATAAAAAACATGAGTTTAGAGTCTGTAACGTATCCTCCCAGTTAAGTTCGAGTATGACAACAATGAAGAAGTTAAGTCCCACATTAGGTGTACACACCTTGATTTTTAGTGAGATCTATCGAGATGTTTGATTATGTTTTCCGATTCATAATAAAATTTGACATCCGCCGCATTGCACATGCAAACAACTAGTTGTTAATATAACATACATAACAAATAACTAGTAAAAAATTAACATTTTAAAAATAAAAGTCCCTAAATCTCACAATTGAGAGTCCAAAGATGTAAATGTTAATGATTATGAAATAAAAATAGTATTCATTAGACTATATCTAGTGTAAATTGGAGTGGCATAAGTGCACATAGAAAATGGTCTAAACGATGTCTAATGTTTAATAAAATTGTTTTTAAACGCTTTTGTATATGTTTTATAATATTATATAGACTAAAGATCGTTTTGAGACGACCACCTAATTCTTAAAATTTGTGTTATTTACACCAAAATAATAAAAATGGCTCTAGTAAAATTGGTGAAAGCTGTAAAA